>OX388147.1:15182017-16398017 GCA_947579745.1 Apocheima hispidaria
TAGATATTTAAACTAACAGCACTTAGGGTGTCTACACATGGCCCGACCCGACATCGCTTGAAAGAGATGGCTATATATAAGTTTCTGGGGAAGCGAAAGGGAGAAGCGAAAGAAAGAGAAATAACCGTTTAACACCGTTTAACCGGAAATAATAGTTTGTGTCTTTTGCTCCCGTGAAATTCAAATCTAGCTGTCCCTTTCACACGATGTCAGGTCGGGCCATGTGTAGACACCCTTAGTTATTCTAAAGATCAATTACTTCTTAGTGTTTTTTTATCTTCACGAATGTTAATTTGCGAACGAGATAGCCTATGAGGGAAGCGGCTGGAAACGCCGATTCGTAATGTAATTTGTAAGGGTGTCTATACATGGCCTGAGCTGACATCGTGTGAAAGGGACAGCTAGATTTGAATTTCACGGGAGCAAAATAAACAAACTATTAAGGTTATATCTTCTCTCTTTTGCTCCCCCAGAAACTTATATATAGCCATCTATTTCAAACGATGTCAGGTCAGGCCATGTAGCGAGGCCTTTACTGTGACCAAACTTTTTTTTTTGTGTCTTATCCCTCAGTTTCTATAAAACAGCCTGTTCAATGCGAGTCAGACTCGCGCAACGAGGGTTCCGTACGTAAGTTATCAAGTGTTTTCCCTCGTTCCGTTCGGTATGCTAACCGCGAGCCCGGCTCACACTTGACCAATTTTTAATATTTGTTGTTATAGGTACAACAAAGTTTGTGTCCACTATAATCATACCAAATTTGACGCTTGTATCCGTTTTTAGGATAAAGTAAAAATACGAAATGTTGAAGTTTCTTGTACTCCTGGGGTACTCCTTAATTTTGTAGTTTGTATTGTTTGTTGGAAATCAGGCTTAATGACACAAATTCAGGCACTTACCTGAAATATCATTGATAACGCGCTGTTTCTTTTTTTTTAGATTTTTG
Organism: Apocheima hispidaria; assembly: GCA_947579745.1. NCBI lineage: Eukaryota > Metazoa > Arthropoda > Insecta > Lepidoptera > Geometridae > Apocheima > Apocheima hispidaria. Next base: position 15,182,964 of record OX388147.1, read on the forward strand.
CTTTGTGACTGGTTATGGTCGGTCAGATCAGCGCTGTTTGCTAAACAGCATTATGCTGAGTTGAGGCCTGAGGTTTTGTGACACATAACATTGTCTCGCTACAGTTATTTATAATACCTGTGCCCCGCGGTTTCACCCGATATTCTACAGGAACGGTTACATTTTTTGTGATAAAAAGTAGCTTATGTGATAACCCAGGGCATAACCTAAACCAAATTTCATCCAAATCAACTGTGTAACAGCTGAACGGGAACAAATACACTTATACTTACACACAAAGTTACGCATTTATAATATTAGTGTGATTGCCCACTTGCCTACTCAACAATTCTACATTAATTAATGTTACTGATGTTGCTAAATAAAATTATATTTCTTTATTTCGTTACTATAACCGGATTCGGCTCACCCTGAATATGTTGGTTCATTAAAACCAGCTACGTCGGTAGCTACGTTCAAAGAGTCCATCTTGCGACGTCCGGGAAATGATTTTTCATTTCGAGCCATCACTTGCCGGCAGCGACTAAAAAAAAGTATGTAGAGCACATTATCCACAATAAGTAAGCCAAAGTAGTTCTGGCCGATCTGAGACCTCGCGACTCCCATAACTTCACAACATCTGAATCCATTTTGCCCATAGTCGATCAGGTCGATCTTAACAATTGTATTTAAGTGAACTACTTGCTTACAAAATGTCTTGACCGAGCGAAGCGAAGTTCTCAGAGTTTACTGGGACAAATCGGCATTTGTGTGTATGTTTGTATGTTTGTGTGTATATTTGTCCGATGATAACTTGCGAACCGTTGACCCGATCTTCATGAAATTTTGTAGGCAAGTAGTTCATTTCAATACAAAGTTCGAATATGAGCTGAATCGATCCAGGGGTTGTTTAGATATAGGGATCGCGAGGGCTCAGTTCGGCGCGAACTACTAGTTTAATGAAGATCAGATTAACGGTTTGCTAGTTATCGTCGGAAAAATATACACGCAACACACAAATATATTAATACATACAAATAAACGGCTATTTGCTCCAGGGACCTTCGATTAGCTTCGGTCAAAATCGGGTTTCAGATAATATTATACCGATTTTAAAAGTAGTATCAAGAAAAAACAAATTGAGGCGCGATTGAATTAAAAAACAAAAGAACTTGTGGCTAACACGAAATGTCATACACACGCACGTGCGAAAACGACTAACGAGACCACAGTTCTATTTATCTGTGAACGAGACGGACCATTTTAAACATTGATTAATGTTAAGCAACCTATAATAATATGTATAAGTAACGTTACTTGACACTGGATATATTTTATTTATTTATAATTTATTTCAGGCTATGTCCATGTTATGTGTGTAAAAAATATACACAACCTATGAAGCCAAAATTTAAGAGAAAAAAAGAGATGATGCGGATGATACTGAAAAAATGCATAATGAAAAAATATTATTTAAGAGCCGGCTCGCGTGATCTCGTTCGCACTTTTGAACCGTTTTATAAATATAAAATGACAGAGAACAGATAAAAAATAATATCACGAAATATCAATACAATTCCAGCAGTTTAAAGCAATTTTCAATTTTTTTATTTCTTACTTTGACAAAGAAGAAAGAAAAAACAACCGAGATTTTTTCCTTCTCCATCGCCAAAATAAAATATAATCACATGAAAATTGCTTTAAAATATTGGCAATGGTATTCATAAGATATTACGTAATCAAAAAAAAATTTTTTTATCGCTTCTCTGTAATTTTAGATTTTAAAAACTGGTCCAAAAATGTGAACGAGATAGTGAGCCTGTTCTTAAATCGGCTACTAAAGTTCTGAGTTACGTTTAACTTTTTAAAATTTATGGTTGAGCTGGGTTTCTCTGTCTCTCTTGCAAAACGAGTGTTTGTAAGGAATTTGTAGAGCGCACATTAATCGTGACGACATAGTTCATTATAATATACTTACGTAGCTTAGTTCAATATTCGTCCGGACTCCGCCTTATAACTTATTTCTTCTTTTTTTTTCTTTATCTACTTTTGCCTATGTAAAAAATAAAAATAAAATCAGTGATCTTTATTCGATTCCATGTAATGGACAGCTTTTTTACCAAGCAATAAAAAATAAACAGTCAGAATGCCCTGTGCACAGGTGGCGAGGTCTCAGTTCGGTGCGAATGACTAGTTTAATTACTAGTACAATATAATCGACGACAATATTACACAACAGGAAATAAATTTACTATTAACTCGCGCAATACCTACGCAACCGCAAAAACTCTGAAAACAAATTCAGACGAAATGGAACAAACTGTTCATTAATATAAATTTATAAATATACCTGATTCAACCGCTAAAAGTTCTAACAACAGATAATCACAGCACTTTATTTATTTACGTATGATACGAAACACACCGCGTTGATCAAGTAAACACGTCTGAACTAAACGAATGAAAACAAGATATATGCATGCGGGCTTGCGAGCCGAATTCAGAACCATACGTTCTTGTCCTTGTATGATTTCACTGACAAAGATGGCAACTATTATCAAATCTGTGGTGACGGCAGACGGTTCTTAAATGTTTTCTTAAATGGTTGAATGAAGTTACTTGATTCGGAGTGCTAATGAATTTTAGCAAACGATTTCGCGACCGTAACACCGTAACCGACCGCTGTTACAAGTATTGCATCATTCGAAATGATAACATGAAGCAAAAAAAAGTCTTATCTCTATATCCATTGCAATTGAAATGAAATTGAGATCTATTTCTGCGCTGTCGAGGTGCAAAATTGTTTGTACATTGATTCAAAATGTAGAATTGTGAATAATGACGCTTTGACGCGCGCTTCTCAATCAACATAGACTATTTAAACTAATCGTAGAACGTCTGACCAAAGCTCCTCGTCCTCGCTATCTATGTTTTCAGTTTCTTAGTAGGTACCTAATAATTCTATAGTTTCATGTCAAGAGGAATTACCTACTGGAAATGCCAGCGGGGAAACTCTGTGCAGGGACAAACAAAGGATATTGGTGTCTTATCTGTATCATTATGTCTGGTGTTTATATCTAATCCATTGACCTAATCGAACAAAGAATTGTTAAATTTATTACTGAATATGTGAATGAGATAGCGGATGTTTGGTGGTTTGATTAAAATTTGCAGTATTTCGACTTTGAAGGGGGAATGGACTCGTTTATCCACGATAAAGATTATTTTGATTGCGATAAGACTATTTTTGTTTTCATAAAGTTTTTAAGGTAATAAGCTTCATAGCAAACTACTGTCCGATAAAGGTCCGTCCGATGCAACGGTCATTTTATACAGAAATAATTTAAAATAAAAAATCGGATTCGTTAAAATTAGGAGCACGTACAGATAAATAATTATTACCGCTACATGAGTAAAATATTGAAATGTTTTGTGGGAACACCAAAAGTGTGAATGGAAAAAAAAGCAATATTAAAAAAGGTAACCAGCCTTTTTAAAGAAATTAGAACTTTACAAAAAAAAAACAATCCTACTTTACTTTTTTTTTATTATTTCTGAATAATATGAGCAATCCAGTAGTTACACATAAGGTTTCTAAAACCGATTTACAATGCGACATGACTTCTCCACGTTCCCGCCAAAACTCCTTTTTTTAGGGTTAGGTAGTACTAAAAGGAACCCTTATAAGTTCATGTCCGACTGTCTGTCTGTCTGAATTCTTTACGGCCTTATAGCTTCCAAAATTATAAACTTACATGTATGACATTTTGCACAACGATAGTCTAAGTATAGACCTACAGCTTAGAAAAATTAAAATACCTTTTTTTTATAATTGTAATATTAAAAAAAAAAAAAAAAATTGAATTTTTATGAGGTGGCTCATACGTGCAAAAGTGGGTTAAAAATTTTTCGCCTGTCCCCCTCCTGTGAGGTATCATTGAATAGGTCTTTTAAAATAAAGTTAATGTTTGCTACAATGTTGCCATTTCTAAACTAAGCATCTCAGAAACTTGTGATCTTCCATGTTGATAGATATTATTAAAAAGTTTATTTTAAACTTATTTTGGGCTTCATGTGATAATTACTTTTTGCGATATATGGTAAAAACGGATAAATACTTCCTACGCACCTACGGAACCCTACTAAGCATGGCCCGACATACTCTTAACAAGTTATTCTTAAACATTTACATGTAGCTTTCTGGAAAGTCAAGTGGCAAAAGTTGCTAAGTATGATTAGGGAAGCTGCCTGGTTTCTGTTTATTCTATAAATAATCCGAAAAAATCTCAAAAAAAAATCACTCGCTCAGACCACGTGGGTAATGATTGTTCTTTATTTACAACTAGCTGTTACCCGCGACTTCGTTCACGTGGACATACACAAAGTATCCTATGTCCATCTCTGTGATATACAGTATCTAACTCCTTTTCAAATTGTATCAAGATCCTTTCAGCCGTTAACCATGATAACGCGACAAACATCCAGACAGAGAGACAAAGTTAATTCCTTATAGTTCGCTAAAGGGCGTTGGTCCATTTTGGTGCCTTTTTGACGTTTTGTTTGAACTGACAGTTGTAAAACTTAGGGCACACCGTGTCGCGCAAGCGAAGTTTTTTCTTCGAGACGAACGTATTAATTTTTATACCTCGAAGCTTTATTGGTCCTGATTAGTTAGGTTAGGTTATAATATTAGTTAGGATTAGGATAAGCATGGTGCAAGGTTACTATTATTTTTTTTACCATTTTTTTGTTTACGTTTTATAAAAACACCGATAGTTCACATTTCGTTTCTTTAATTAAATCATTTTGAAAACTCTTGTTGTTTTTTCAACACATCATGTCGTCACATGTTTATCGTTTTCAGAATCTTGCGATAGGACATTGTTTTCGTATTCGTAACAATTAAAAAAACCGACTGTGGCCGAACAGTTTCATTATTCAAATAGAAAAATAGAAGTAGGAACCTATATAAATCTCCTGTCTCTCTCTAACGCCTTTCGCCTTGGATGAAACATGCTAAATCCATGGTCGCCGCCGGCGGCGCCGGCGTCACCACTCGAGCCAGCCAATCAGCCAATCTCTTATTGTGACGTATCACTCCGCACATGAGGAGTACAGGACCGATACCAACTCATTTCAAACGAGGTGACAGTACAAAGAAGACGTGATAAACTGATAACGGATGAGATAATTTGACCAATTTATTGATTTTGCAACAAGTGAATAATCATTTTATTAACGTGTAGTAATTTTGTCAGCGTTTTAAGTATTTTTGCCGCAAATACTAGTGAAAGTGAAATCAAAAATGGGTACAGCCCAACTGTATCCATTTTCAAAAATGACTAGAATGCAGGCTGACGTCATCGGTCTGCACACTGACGGGGTCTGCTATTCCAGGTATGTGTTTTTTTTAATTGGTATTTTTTATACACAAATAGAAAATGTTGGGGACGCCATAATTACTTTGCACATTTTTGGGTTCCCTACGTAACCTAACCACGAAACCCTATTACTAAGCCTACGCCGTCTCTCTGTCTGCCCTACCTATTTATGGGCTCGCTCCCTTAATTCAGCTGTCTCGTTCGCACTTTGTCACTTTTTTTTATAATAGCAGCGTTTTACCTGAAATAAAACGCATATTAAAATACTTACCTAACTGGAAGCTTTTATATAGAGATACGTTTCCATTTCCGTCTAATAGTACCAGCGTTTTAGTACTTTTATCGCCTTGTAACCGGAAGTCGCTAGGGGGCGCCACCTGGCAGCTGTGCGCCATTTTGTTTTCTTGAAATATCGAGCGCCATTTGGAATAATTGGCTCATTTTTCAGAATTTCCACCAGGCAGAAATTAAAGTCAAAGCTTCCAGTTAGGTAAGTATTTTAATATGCGTTTTATTTCAGGTAAAACGCTGCTATTAAATAACTTGACCGTAACTGGAAGCTTTTATATAGAGATCCTGTTTGTTTTCGCCTGGTGGCGTCACCTAGAGCTTTTAATTGCAATTAATGTAACGCCAATGTGAACAGTTAATATTAATAATTATTAACTTAAATCACGTTTTTTAAAAAATAAAAAATAAATAAAAGAAACTTTAGAAATGATTTCTCAGAACTTGATATAGTATTCTAGGATAGCTAATTCTTATCCAAAAAATGTAAACAAGGCTCTATACATTAAAATATAAAGACTAGCCGTTAGCAAAAACGGCATAATAGTATTCGTTACCTCTTATTAAAAATGTATCTACACAAAACGGAAACAAGGCAATCATTTACTCAGATCTACTGGTTTACACAATTGTGTAAAATTTTACTTTTGTAACATATAAGAAACATTTACTGATCACAATTTCAATTATCTAGTGTGCTAATCGAAACAGTATCTAGTAGACACTTGCAGACGACCCCAGACTAATAGCTTTATGGAGAAGCTGTGATGTCAGCTTTTTTGATCATAGATTTTACTAGGCCTGCTATCACTGTGCGAGGCAACAGTTTTGTACCTCTGTCATGGAGATTTAACTGCTTTCAATACGATAGAAAACAAAAATTTTACGTTAGTTTAATGGATCTCTATATCTGTAATGATTGTTTAGCGTACATGCTAGGCTACGTAAGGTGTCATGTAAATTCCCATCATCGTTTGATTCTAGGTTTGTGAAACCTGGAGCATGATTATATCTTACGTCGAACTATAAGAGTTACACATTACAAAACATTTTCGTGGTGTATGTATCAAATCAAATAAAATATTTTTTCATTTTTGGAACTAGTCTGTTGAAAGACTTTGTTTATAATTATAGTGATTGACACGTTGTCACGCCACATCAGGAACCTGTCTAATAAAATGTTGCTCAGCTCACCTATTTATCAATCATGGGTGAAGTAGTCACAGCGAAGTTTAGCACGCCTACGGCCTTTCGCTGATGAGAAAGATAGAAGATTACGGCCTCGTTCAGGCAGCATGAACCAAACCAAGACGATTCTGAAGCCGAGACATTATTTTCTGGTAACTAAACTATTCAAAAAACACTGGTAAGCCACAAATGGGTTAAAACACCCTTGGGCAAAATAAAAAATAAAATATCGAATCAGTGATTCGTATCGAACGGGAAACCCGTTTAAATTATAATCACGAACATTAAAATATTATGTGGGTACTTACTCCGTGAAATTGGATGTATTATTTATACATTACACTAATGTTATTTTAAGAAAATAACTTGTCTACTAAGATTTTCACCACATTATATAAATATCACTTTATAATAATATATCTATTACCACATAATAATAATAAAATTACGCAACAGACGTAGGCCAGGAAGGCTGCTACAGAGTTGTTGCTTTGACGAAAAATTTTACGCCAATGATTCCAAATGGCGCTCGATATTTCAAGAAAACAAAATGGCGCGCTGGTTACAAGGCGATAAAAGTACTAAAACGCTGGTACTATTCGACGGAAATGGAAACGTATCTCTATATAAAAGCTTCCAGTTACGGTCAAGTTATTTAATATAAAAATTCCGAGTGGAATTAAAAGTATTGTTACTTATTTTCAGTTGGCCTTCTTTGCCAAAATAACAAATAATCTATAAAAACGAATCCTTTGGACCGTAATAGCGGTAGCCGGTAGTAAATTTCACAAAATAGGTATGGGTTACTAGTTACGGTGGCGAATTCCAAAAAAAAAAACGCTTAAAACAAGTGTCTGATGCAACACCTTTAGAAGAGTTAAAAATAAAAATGAATACACGTACCGCAGTAAATTGCATGATAACGAGTGCCTTCGTTATTTCCGAGTAACACAGTATCGGCCTGAAATAAATGCGCCTGATTCCTGAAAAAATAATCACCTGGGACTTCCATTTTTGTAGGATGTGAACTGTAGGACCATCGCAATAGTATTTATTTTTGAAAAATTAGTATTTATTACACATTTTTTTTTTTTTAGTACTCGTTTTTTTTTTGTTTTTTTTTTAATTTCTTTAATTTTTGCAAGACGAACAACGCAAAACTTTTTTTTTTTTTTTTAAATTGTATTTATTTTGACACACGTAGTATTTATTAACACACGTAGTTTTTTTTTTTTTTTGTAATATGAGCTGTAGCCTATCATCGCAATAGTATTTATTTATTAACAAAATCGGGAACCTCCTGCGGCCAGCAGTTTTTTTTTTTTTTAATTACCTGATAACGAAAACAGGAGGGTTTTGATTTTGCCATTCTCTTTAATATATTTTAACCACAGAACTCTTTCTATATTACATACTAATTATATCATATAAAGTTATTATATTATATAATCCCCAATAGACATACTTACTCCTTGTGCTATGACGTCACGCTGAATACAATATTTTGATTATCAGATTTTTGCCGGGTTTTTTTCCCGTTCGGCTTTTAACTTGCTTGTCGGCGTTGCGGCGGTGCCGAACAAAATTAATCATATTCAATTATTATCATATGTTATCATCAAATTAACAATAAGTTTAATTTTGCTTATATTATATATATATATATATATTGATTGAGGATAGGATTGGATATTATATTATATATATATATAATATCCAATATAATATTAACATATGATAATAATTGAACCAAGAACTAACTAACTACCGTTATCGTCAACACAAAATTACTTTCAAGCCCAAACTTTTTTTCAATAAATTTTTAGAAGTTGTATAATATTAAAACAAGTGTATAATTATAATGTACTAGTAAGTTTAGTACATGTTAAAATGCTCGAGTTGCCTACCTACATATTATATTATATATATATATATATATATATATATATATATATATATATATATATATATATATATATATATATATATATATATATATAATATAATTATATATATTATATATATTATATATATTATATATATTATATATATTATATATATATATATATATAATATAATATCCAATCCTATCCTCAATCAATCAATCATTTATTTTTACCAAAACTACTACTTACATGTAGGTAGGTAACTCGAGCATTTTAACATGTACTAAACTTACTTGTACATTATAATTATACACTTGTTTTAATATTATACAACTTCTAAAAAATTATTGAAAAAAGTTTGGGCTTGAAAGTAATTTTGTGTTCACGATAACGGTAGTTAGTTAGTTCTTGGTTTGCGGGCATGAGCTATCTCTATCACAATTTTTTCACACTTTTGATGATAAAAATCACTAAGGGAGAATTAAAAAAAAAAGTATTTATCTTTAGAATGCACTGCTAATGTTTTATAGCAATAAGTGTTCGTGTGTGTGAATCACAGGGCGATGTGGTCGCTGAGCAACAAAGCCCTTTAAATAAATTATTAAAAAAAAAAAAAAGTGTTCGTGTGATTACTTTTAATTTTGACATTTTTGTTTTCTTTCTGCTTAGTCCAAATAGAAACTGTTTACATCAAGTTCTTTTTTTATATTCCTCTCAGTGATTTGTCTCTCAGCTAGTTAGGGAAGCGAGCTTTCATTAAAATCTGTTGAAGTGGAAAAAAACTTAAACACTGTTTTAGATTTTCGTGATTGTTTATGTACCATATATAAATGAGTAATAATAATAATAGTAATTAGTTGTTACTAGGATTTTCATTATTTCAGCACGAAAATGCATGCGCCATGTTCACGGGTAGACTCTATCTGTGAACATGGCGCATGAAACTTTAATATCGGGAACTCCAAAATAAAGAAAAGCAAATAATATCCCGTGAATAGGTACTAACAATGAAAGAAAAAGTATTAGGTAGGTATAAAAATCAACGCACAGACCAAACCGCTAATGATAGATATGTTTGTGTATTGGGTGATTGGACCCAATACTCCTGAAATGTTCTGGTAAACAATAAGAATGGTTTTTGCGAAATTCAAGCTATAAAGGGTTAAAATGGACATCCAATGCTTGTGTGGCAATAAAATCTTTTTTCATACAACGATAATGAAACTCGGTTGGTTTACAAAGCATAAAAAATAAAGAAAGACATGTCTCAGTATTTTTCGAAGATCAACCCGGCGAAGCCGTGCGGGCAATTTAGTATATTATTTTTTAAAAGTTGCAGGTCCCCGTGGGAAGAAGACCTGGCGTCGTCATCAAGGCCTTGGGTGACTTACGAGCGCGACAGCCTGAACTTCGACATGGGAGGAGAAAAACACATGTTTTTGTTTACATTCCTAAAGACATCCGAATCGTAAGTGAACTGGATTTTCAGCCTTTTCAACCGACTCCAAATCGAAGTCTTTCGTTTTAATTTTGGTTCTTTCTTTAGTCATTTTGAAAATAGTCTAAAGAAAAACACATGTTTGTCTTTACATTCCTAAAGACACCCGAATCGTAAGTGACTATTGGATTTTCAGCATTTTCGACCGACTCCAAATCGAAGTCTTTCGTTTTAATTTTGGTTCTTTATTTAGTCATTTTGAAAATAGTCTAAAGAAAAACACATGTTTGTCTTTACATTCCTAAAGACACCCGAATCGTAAGTGAACTTACGAAAAATCGTAAGAAAATAGTTTATTATAGTAACATATTAAATTTCATAATGCGAAGCCATTGGCGTAGTGCAGAGATGTCTGTATTTTTTTGCTGTGCTCCATCGTGTGGGGTGTCCTATATTTTTTATATCATTAAAATAAACATAATTATATATTATATGGGTGACTGTCCTACATATAAAGTGAGGATAAACATATTGTTTTGCCTGTCTCTGAATAGATCTTTTAAAATGAAGGCATTTAAAATAATGGCATATGCATCTCAGAAATATATCCTCTTCCAAGTTGATAGATCTTAGTAAAAACTTTTTGAGATAAGCGTAAAAACTGTTAAATGCTTCAACCGTCTTACGCGTCTACGGAACCCTACTAAGCACGGCACGACGTGCTCTTGACAAGTTATTTATTTGGAAGCTAGGTCTAGTAGTAGCGTTCTAGCTTAACAGTTTTTTAACTTTTCAACTTTTTCAACCGACTTCAAAAAAATTGATAAATTTATGAATTTGATTGTATTTTTATGCGTATCGCAACGATTCTAATTCTTTTTGACCACGACCGTCCATATCCCAAACAACAGATCGACCGACCGACCGTTCTACGATCGCCCATTTAATTTTGGACGGAGATAAGCTTGACCTTGACGATTTATTCGTACACAACACGTCGATGACTAAATTGGAATCGTATCCTTTATTTAAGGTGACAGCAACGCCCTGCGTGCTATGGATAAAGTTTGTGAATTTACCTACATTTGTTAATAATATTAGCGTTTCAGGGGAAAATTGTTATCACCCCCTAAATCTTAGGTATCAAAATCTTTAGTTTTTGTCAATGGCTTACATAAAAATAATAATCTAACCTGATAGGATTTGTTCTGTCAGCAGCTATTTTTGGTATTCCAATACAATCTACTTTTAAATATTCTTCCAAAGACTTCGTTACATATAAAACACAAAAAAAAACTCTACGCATAGATTTTCACGGAGTAGATAACGTATAAAAAAAGCATAGAAATCGGGGTCGGGAAACAGTTTCCGCTTTTTGTATGGACAAGTAGGCGATATAGATACTCTAGTATTAAGGCTGTCGCAAATTGGACCCACTCAATACCTTCCCGACTGCAGCTGCACACGCACACTGCAGCGGCAGCGACAAACGTTGCGTGGCGCGGGCGGCGGGGCGCGACAATATTTTTCGAGTTGCTTTACTATTCAAGCTTATAGCCAGCTCTAAGATCGTTGACTACGGGTATTAACACACTTTAGATCTGATCACTTTAGTATCAAATAGCAATCATCCTCCCATAGATCTATGACCCAATGCATATTTATAATTTTGTTCTGTTTTTGTATCCTTATTGTGTTATCATAAAAAATGCAACTTAAATAATATTGATAAATACCATAGAAAATAGAGCTTATTTTTAATAGTTTGCTTGTGGCTGGATTAGCGTCGAGTGGTTCCAGTATGCGCCGGCCTTTACCCTGTCTTCATAGTAAATATTAATATGGCTTAGATTCTTACTAAAATAATTAAACGTATAATGTATAATGGTACTAAATTTGATAGTCTTGTATTCATTTAGGGGACTTGAAACTCCAAGGCCAGGGACCGACTTCGACGAAGCAAAATTGCAAGAGACCTTTGGAAACATTGGCTTTACGGTACATATGCCATGTAAATTCTCCACTCGTCGTCAAGTTTTCAACAAGTTGAATTACAGTAAGTACTTACATAAAATTATATCTAATTCAACTAAGTGATAACTGAACCTGTCTATGAATTGCGGAACTGATGCGGAAAAATAGTTCCCGCTGAACTGAGACATTGTGACCCATATAGGTAACTTCACAACCCCTGGGTCAATTCTGCTCATATTTGAACCTACATTTTTTTATTAATATCAACTAGGTATTTGAGTACAAAATTTCATAAAGATCGGATTAGCGGTACGCAAGTTATCTTCCGACAAAAATACCCTCGCACAAACCGCAACTTCCGTTTCGTCCGGTCAAAACCCCTGACTCATCATATCCTGCGACCAGGTTTCTGAAAAGTGGTCGAAACGCATAGATAAAACTGTATAATCTGTGTCGAAACATCTCAGACTTGGCGAAAACACGTTATTGCGCCCGCGTCGCGCCTCGCCGTCGTCTCGTCGACGCGGGCGCCGCCAGCGTCCTTCGGCTATAAAAGTGACTAATGGGGAAAAATTTTGGCGCAAACACAAATTGTCCTTATATATCAGTTCTGGTTACAAGCTTGTTTTTGTTTTTTTCTGTCCGGTCTTCAAGAAATTTTGTGGGCGAGTAAGTACGTGGCCGAAAACTGAACATTCTCGGACTCCTAAAACTAGTACGAACTTACTAACTTGTACTTACGAGCTTAACCCCCGAATACTGAACCGTTCGTTAACTTTGACAACAAATTAATTCTAATACTGCCTTTGTCTGGCACTAAGCAAATGACAAAGGCAGCAATAGACTTAATCTATCGTCAAAGTTAACAAATGTTTCAGTATTCGGGGGTCAGAGTCGGACATTTTTTTACATTACATTACATTTTTTTTTTACAGCTACATTTTTTTTAAGTACACGCGAACGAAGTCGCGCGTATCAGCTAGTTTTTATATATAGGGTTATAAGAAAAGGGTATGCTAAGCCGAAGGGGGCTCATAGTACTCATGATTGTGAACAAGTTTTACTATGGGACCAACCCTGAAATCGAGAGAACAAAAGCAGCTGTTCCATACATTTTGTCGAGTGTCATTAACATTCTATGGAACAGCTGATTTTTTTTCTCGATTTAAGGGTTGGTACCATAGTAAAATTTGTTCATAATGATGAGTATGTACTATGAGCCCTTTTCAACTTAGCATACCATTTCCTTATAACCCTGTATACAAATAGATATAGATTTACATTCAATAAACTTTTGACGTTGAAAAGTATCTGGCGTCTTTCAACACCTAATGTTTACTAATAATTTATTGCATCATTATTCCGAGAATACATTCTTACCGAAAGAACCAAGAATAAATTAAATGTTTAATTTAAATCAGAATGTTAGTTTGGAGCCGGGCGATTCACAAATCTACAGGAAAACCTTTGTTTTGTATATCGTACGATAACTTGAGCTCCTACTGTTGCCATCTCGTTGATCTTAGTGACTTAGTTTTGCGAACAGTAGACCTTTTTTTTTTTTTAGGGAGCACATACTTTTTTACACAATCTTAACTGTATCTGTATCTGTCTCTCTGAAATTCTCTCATCAACGCCATCTAGCGAACTATAGGAAGTAGCTTTGTCTCTCTCTCTGGGTGTTTGTCGCGTATCATGGCTAAACGGCTGAACAGATCTTGATAAAATTTGATGAGTTACTGTATATCACAAAGACGGACATATGATACTTTTTTTATGTACACGCGAACGAAGTTACGGGTAACAACTAGTTCTGTATAAACGATAGATACAAAAGTTATCGTCGAAGAAACATACCAACATACAAACATATAAATATACATATAAACGCCAAATTGTTACCAATTAATAACTATAATTGTTGTTGTTGTAATTATTAGTTGTTGGTATTGTTGTTGTTACATTGCTACTTCGCTTCGTTCTTACAAAGTGTCGATAAAGAACCTCCTTACGCCAAAATCCTCTCAGGAGGAAAGAGAGAAAAAAAAAACCTCCGTCGCAGATGCTAAAGTTCGTCTATATTTTCTGTTTTCAGTCTTGAACATGAACCACGTGAACACATCGTGCGTAGCCATTGTGTTCCTCACTTACGGGGAAGCAGGCGAGAAGGTGAACACACCTGATAAGACGTTCCTCCTCAAAGACGTTATCAACGAAGTCATGCAAGCGTCTTCCCTCGCAGGGAAACCCAAGCTGTTCTTTAATCAAGTAAGCTAACTTCAGGGATCTATCTTATTCGCACCTTTACAATTTTTTTAGTGTGAATTTTCGAAAATTACGTTTTTTTAATTTCTCTTATTTTTTGACTCTAGGTACATGTTATGTATTTAGCCAGCGTCAAGTATTGTAGTATTTCAGGTGAAGTCAAATATTTGACAATTAAAATAAGACTCAGTCATAGTCTAAGTCAGGCAAAGTATGTCACGGTCAAGTCCACGTCATGCCCCAGTAAAGCGGTGGAGACTTTACCAGAGATTTCGATGGAGTTTTGGAAACAACGCGAAGATATTTCACAATATTATACTATTCACCAACACTCGTGCACGTTCACGAACACATAATGGATAAAAATCCACTATTTTTACACATTAACACTCGAAATAACACAAGTTTTGGATAATAATACAATGACGCTACATGACTTCTTCTCGTTGCCGCCAAAACTCCAGATTCTTTGTAACTGTACGTCATATCTATCTATCAAAACAAGAAGTAAAGACGCTGTCCACTAATCGACTCCGCAGAAGACCTTGCCTCACAAACGTGTGCATTAAAACATGCGTCACAAAATCCTTTTTCGATAGGCGCTAGTCTGGCGCGGTATTGGAAAGTGGACGAAGTCCTGTAATGCAAAGATATTTTCGTTTTAATTTCTTTTAATTTGACGGCAGACTTGTTTTTAAGTTTGTTTTTTCAGTTTCCTGCTTCAAATTTAAAAAAAAAAACAGTTTGTTTTGTAATAAAAGTTCTTTTTGAACTTTTCGCTGGTATATTCCCAACGGCCCTCTATTTTAGATGTTGGGGACGTTGGGAATATATCGCCATGCCCAACATTTTTGAAGATTAAATTATTATTGATATATGAGTGAGAATAAAAAGCAGTCAATTGTTATGTTTGGAGTAGAGGCATTTGGCCCGTGGGGGCATTGCCATGTAGCGTGGTAAGGCCGCCATTATGCTAGATACGCTGCCGGCTGGTATTAGGCTGGAACATTTGAATTATCTTTAACCTTGAATGGTCTCTGAGTAATCCAACTATTCGTCATATGTAGTAGGTTAAGTAGTTTTCGTTTGTATTTATTTTCTTTAGTTACTTTTAGCCCATTCGTCCGTCAAGGTCGATATTCTGCGAATTAGAGAAACCACCAAACATCCGCTATCTTATTCACAGCCGAATACTGAAACGTTTAGATATATCATCATAATTCTAATGCTGCCTTTGTCTGGCACTAAGCAAATGACAAAGGCAGCAATAGACTTAATCTGTTGTCAAATTTAACAAACGTTTCAGTATTTAATTTAACAGCCCTTTGTCAGATGAGGTCATCGACTTATTAAATAATAATAATAATAATAATAAAATGGATAAAATATTAACACCAGACATAATGATACAGATAAGACAGGGCACTCCGATGTTCTTTGTTAGTCCCTCGGCCTGCACCGGGTTTCCCCGCTGGCAGTTCCAGTAGGTACTTAATTGCTCTTGGCATCCACCTTCAAGCAACCTGTGTAAATATAGAATTACTACTAACAAACTGGAACATATAAAGCGAGGATTCAATGAGCGTCTTTGTTTCGTAGTTTTTCTAGAAATAAAATGGAAAAGTTCTTGCGGGAAAAAGTCCAGACAAGTTTTTATAAAATCCGTTATTGCTACTGTAAGCTGATCAAAATTAGTCCAAACTTTATCAATCTGCTGTGAGTTACTAAGGAGTTTTGGTTTCCAACTTCCGACTCCATCATCAGATAAGCTCGCTGTCATAATATTGTATTGACATCGGAACTTGACAGGCATGCAAGATTTCAATTCAATTGAACAAGGGGAACTGGTCTAAAATTCAGTTGCAAGATTTGACCCGAATATACATACTTACATACAAACAGTATACCGCCGTCTTGTCCATACAAAAAGTATAGTCTGATACCCAACCCTAAATATTATCTGATTTCGATGATTATTTTATATGTTATCTAAAAATTACAAATTGTGTTTGATATTTTTTTAATTTCGCAATATCTTCGACAATTTTTTTGCGTCGAAAACACGAAGAAGAAAAATAGTTATTAGAATACCATAAAAAAAAAAAAAAAAAAAATAGCGGCGTAGATTTATATTATTTATATTTATTATGGTTTATACAAACCATTGACACCAAAACCAAAAGGTTTTGTAAGATTTAGGGGGTGATAACAGACTACCCCCAAAACGCTAATTTCATCAAAAAACTAGGAAAATTCACTAACTCTCTCAATTGCCCGAACGAGAAACAGAGCGACAGCTATACAATTTGAAATATCGAATGCGCCAAAACATCACGGAAGGACTATCGTCTCAAATTAAAGCTTGTAAAAATACCGAACTATGGCCATTGGGCAACATTGTATTGCCGACTTGAGGTCCGTAAACAACCAATGCAGGTCAATATTAACTGGTTATTGTGATGATTGCAGGTAACCACGCTGGCTTCGGAGCCTCAGTCTTGTGAAATATCGCTGGTCCGCCTCGTCTAATCTTCGTAGATTTAACCCGGATGACGTGGTTGACTTCTGCCGTCACCGGAACTGCACGGTGAGTTTACATCTCATTATCTCAGGGTGGCGAGCGCACTACAGTGCCGCACATGTTTTTGAACTTGGAGGGAAACCATGTTTTTTTTTTAAGCGTAAACGTTTCAGGTGGACCGATTTATGACAGAATGCTTAGTTTAGACTGGTTTTGACATTACTTAGTTATTGTGCGTCTTTTGACGATAGATTTTGATTGTGTTGTGTAATGTATGAGGTTCGTGGCTTTATAAAATGTTAACCTATTATGTCTCAAGGTAAAGTATTTCAATCAAATTATTTTTTCTCATACATTTTGATCCATAAATAATGTTTTTAGCCAATGTCAAGTTTAACTGTAACTTTTTTCTGTTTCTTTTTTTTAAAGTCATAGTTAAAGTAAGTCACGCTTAAGACCAAGCCATGCCCCAGTGAAGTGATGGATACTTTAGTGGAAGCTTCTAGGGAGTTCTGGAAACAACATGAAATGACACTATCTGCCACTTTTATGCACTCCTGCGTATTACTGAAAACTTAATGGATAATAAATACACACACATAACACATTAACACTCGAAAGAACACAAATTACCTAAAAAAAACAGGTTTGCGCCATGATTTTTTTACACATTGGCGCCAACAAATCATTTCACATAATTGTTCTGAACTTGAATCCTGCTATTTCAGGCCTGTATGCAACATAACCAAGATCCAGGCCGTCGAGTATTTACTAATCGACGAGTGGCGGTAACCATCCCGACTCACTCGGACTGCCTCGCTATGACATCGTATGAAGGTAAAACCATTACTATATCCATCTAGTATTTAGCTACCTATAGACCTCGAGTCTGCTCATTCAGATGCAACGCCTCATAAAGTCGTTGATGAGTACTTTCGGTAACAGAAATTT
Organism: Apocheima hispidaria; assembly: GCA_947579745.1. Lineage (NCBI taxonomy): Eukaryota > Metazoa > Arthropoda > Insecta > Lepidoptera > Geometridae > Apocheima > Apocheima hispidaria. Next base: position 15,200,835 of record OX388147.1, read on the forward strand.
AGAATTATATAGAATTGGAAAAGGAGCCTCGTTTGTGCAAGGAAACTTCGAATAAAGTAAAATGAATGGACGGGCCCAAGTGAGAGAATTCTGAAGACTTTAAAGTGAGCGCCGGCGCTTATCTTGCTTCAGTCGCTCTCAGTCTGTGATAAGTGCGAGACGTGCGTTCGTCAATATATGTGATCCAAATATCGCCAAAAATATGCCTTGATAGTATATTATACTAGTTCCTCCGATCTCGTGGACTTAAAAAATTATCTTATGTCTGTCTTTGTGATATACAGTAACTCCTTATCAAGTTTTATCAAGATCCGTTCAGCCGTTTAGCCGTGATAACGCGACAAACATCCAGACATAGAGACAAAGCTAGTTCCTGTAGTTCGCTAGATGGCGCTAGTTGGCCATTTTTGTGCATTTTTTGACGTTTTGTATAGACAGCTGTAATGTAGGGAGTTCTAAATCGCGCAAGTAAAGTTTTTTCCTGGAGACGAACGTATTCATTTTTATACCTCGAAGCTTTATTGGTCCTGTTACGACTGCAGCTATATTCCTCTGAATTATAATATTAGTTAGGATGATATTAAATTCGTTATCTATTTTCTTGTGACAAATTTACTATACATAGCTTTAATTACGTATTGAAGCCTAGGTTCGATTGTTTTGTTATTTTTAAGGAAGTTGTGTGGTTAGAGCCGTCCAATCATTTTGCTTTGGTTGAAGCAAGGATCTCGATCCGCTAAAAAGTTACCATCTGATGAGCTACCTTATCATCGCAGCTGTGTTTATATTTGCAGATGACGCAACATTGCGCTCCCGCGAAGGCAGTCCGTTCGTCGAAGCGCTGTGTGACGTCATCGCCGAACACCACGAGGACCTCGAAATGATGGACATGACAACCCTCGTCAACAACAGGGTCGAGGCTAGGGTTTCACACTACACTCTGACTAAGTTTCTTAAGCTATAGACAAAAAAAGAATAAAATAAAATACAAAATCTTTTTAAAAAAAAGTATGCTTACTAATTATGTAATCAGTTTATTTTTATAAAATCTTTTAGCTGTTAAGCTTATCCAGGGTAATTACCGTGAAGTCCTGATTATACGCTAACGCTGCGTGACCGTGAAGGTTTTCGCGCGGCGTTACGATTTGCGGTCGCGCGGCGTTGGCGGTTGAACCTAACAACCATCGTAAGAGACACGTCACAGTAGTAAAACCTCTTTCACATCTATAAAATTAACATCCTTACAACCTTACTTTTGTTCCATGACTTTTGCAATTCTTAATTTAAGCTGCCTTTACACTTTTCTTGTATAAGCAAATGAATGGCATTTATTCCGCATTTTTTAATTTTTTTGTACTTAAAAATATTATTAAGATATCGTTTGTAAGTTCATATTTACCCATTGGACAATTATGTAGTCCTCTACGCTATAACCAATAATATTTTATAATCAATATAATCAAGTTCAGAACCGTTAAGTTTTAATTTGTACCCAAAACTACGCAACGTCCTCAAATTAGTTACGTCTTGTCTAACAAGTACCTAATAATGAAACACAAAATAAGTACCCGACTGCACCCGACTGCAAAATGTAGCCTATGTCACTTTAAGGCCTCGCTACGTTACTGACCCTACGAAAGAAACGCCTAGCCCTGAATTTCACGGGAGCAAAAGAAGTAAACTACAAAGTTTATAGGCTTCCTTTCGCTCCCCAGAAACTCATATACAGCCATCTCTTTCACACTATGTTAGGTCAGGTCATGTATAGCTACTTTTAGACGTAAAGAGGAGCACAGCTAGTCCACATACTTTTTCCTATAGAAAAGAGTCACTTGGGAACTGAAACGAAAATAATTTACAGCCTGTGTATAGAATTTTTTTTCTTTCACACGAGTAGTCGTGGCAACCTAAAGAAACCCTCATTACGGAAGAGGAGGCATTAAGAATTTGCTTACAAATAAAAATACTTCTCATTAATTCGGTTTTAATGACCAGGTTTTTGCTAAACCCCGCAAAGACCGTAGCAAACTAAGTAAAGCTGATAAAATAAATTACGAGCTGAATATAATGAACGCAGGAATTAAAAAAGCTTGTCTGGAAACCAAATAAGGGGGAAAACAGTTCAGTCAGTAAACTACGATGGAGATATATTTTCTACTGTGCCCTGCCCGACTATAATAGCTACATCCGCCTTTGACGATTCGATATTAATAAAGATTCCTTAAAAAATATTAGACGTTACATTTATAAGCTAATTGTAATTTAATACTATTCGTAAAAACTATTAATAAGCGTTGCGCAAGCGACGAGAAGAACGTTTTAATTTTACTGCCACTCAAACCAGTTTAGTAGGAAACGTTGGGATTTTCAATTCCCAACGATCCTACTGGTGGGAACGATAGTTGGGACGTTGGGAATATTACAGTTTTATACCTCGAAGCTTTATTGGTCCGGATATGTACGACTGTGGCTACATTCCTCTGAATTATATTTAAATTCATTATTATTATCTGAATTATATCATTAGTTAGGAAGTTAGGATTAGGATAGGATATTAGGTGGCCCGACGACATTGGGAAAGTTGCGGGCAACCGGAGTAAATGTAAATGGAAAATTTTCATTCAGCGTGGCGATCTAAAGGAGAAAGTGGACGCCTTCCGGCTGATGACGAAGATGAAATTTATTGAAATTTCATTTGTCCTCTTCTCTAGACCGCCACACCGACACTTGGATCCACCGGTTACCCGCGACTTTTACAATGTGGTAGGTCCACCTTGTCGGAGGACTGCCTGCGCCGTGGTGGGAGCAGGCTCGCCTCACATTCGTGGAGGCGTGGATTCGAAACCGGGCGGGCCCGTACCAATGAGTTCTGCTTGGACCTGACGTACGGATATTTCAATGGCTTTTCGGTGAAGGAAAACATCGTGAGGAAACCTGCATATTTCCGGAGAAGAAATTCGATGGCGTATGTGAATCCGCCAACCCGCACTGTGCGTGGTGGATATGGCCCAATCACCCTTCGAGGGTAGGCCGATATCTCAGCAGTGGGATGGTTAAAGGCTGAAGCAGAGAAGTGCTTAATTAATAGGACATTGCAATGTATAGGTGTCGCTTCTAGCTCATCCACGTCCTTGAACAAAATAGTCTAATGATAAAAATATCTCAACCAATTTTGCATGCATTTCCACGAGAACATCGCTTTAAAATCTCATCTGAAAGCGTTACTTTCAGCACTTAATTCTCGCTGTAGGTATTGCTTCAGCGCTGGGTAAAAAGGCCGAGCCTCATCTCTGCTTCATTATGACATGGAGATATGAAAATTATGGATCTGGTTAAAATATAAAAAAATAACCAAAATTTTACCCAAATGAACGTTTTGTTCATGTAAGACATAAAAAACAAAGATAAGATATTTTCGTGCGAAATATCATGCAAACGATATAAAAACGGAGCCCCAGAGTCCAAACTATATAGATCCCATATTTTGTGACTGAATATTAGAAAAAATATCTGTGTCACGGGTCTTATTTTTATTTTATTTTATAGAATATGGATCCCCAACAGAAGTCACACATTACATTCACATTATGAAACATAAAACGATTTAAAACTAGGAAACATCAAAATAATTATATTTAAATTTGGCAAATATTAGCCAACCAACGAAATTTTGAGAAAAAAAGAGGGAATGTTACTTATATAATGAGATCTATGTAAATAAGTTACTAAATACTTACATTATTAATGCGATCAATGGATTTCTTAAATTTAGGTAGAGAATCGCTTATGTCTAAATTATGATTTTTAGCAAGACTGTTGTAGTGCCTACAGAGCCTAGGCAAGCCAGAATAGAATCCTAAGTTACTTCTGCAGTATGATACGTTAAAGAAGTTACAAGTTTTGTTTCTTGGAAGGCGAGATGGTGCATTGACTCGTAACTCATTCGGCAAGTGTGTACAATCGATATTACCATTAAAGAGCTTATGAAGAAAGCGTAGATCGCAGGCCTTTTCATCTTCTCCTGTTTGAAACGTCAACGTAAGATGTACTAAATACAAAATTATCTAATATCAGTCTATACAAAGCGCCTGACGATACGACCCGATAATAGGGCATATCTTATTCATAGTGCCCAACTAAGAGCTACGACGTCTACGAGACGTAGCCATAGATAAACGAGTATTGTAGCAACAAACGTTGAGCTATTATTATTACGTATAGAGAAGCTATCTCTAGAAAAAGTCTTGCTCTATTTTATTAATAGTAAACTAAAGTTCGCTGAAAAAACATGACACTCTGCCCAAGACGTACGACGCCAAAGTCCTGAAAGAAAAAAAAATCGCAGCAAGGTCAAGCCTAGAATCAAATGGGGACTGGAGTATACCTCCGTCTCGCTCGTCCATACAGAAATACGTAGTCTGATACCCACCCCTAAATGTTATCGGATTTCGTTGTTTTTTTTAAATATATTACACCGTGAAAAACTATGTTTGAATGTTTATTTATTTTTTAATTTCGCAATATCTTCGTTGTCATAGGCAGTTACAGTGAGAAATGTTTTGTGTCGAAAATATGATGAAGAAAAGAAAAGTAGATGTTGATAGAATACCATAAATATTTATTAAAAACACAAAACATAGCGGCATAGACTATAGTTTATCCAAGTCATTAACACTAAAAACAATAGATTTTCTTAAGATTTAGGGGGTGATAACAAACTACCCCCGAAACGCTAATTTCATAAAAAGTTTAGGAAAATTCACTAACTCTCTCTATCGCACGTACAATATCGTTGCTTGGCGACTACAGATAAATAAAATAAATTTTGTCTGTATTTGCGACAGACGTTGAACTCTCGTGTGGTAGCGCCAGCAAATTACTTACTAGAAAATACCACCATCATCCTATGGATTCCCTAGAAGGTTTTCCTTCACCTGCAGCACTAGAGCTGCATGCAGGTCAAGGAAAACATTATGGCGCGCCGCGTTGTTTAAATTCGCTGAGTGTCGCCTCCATAAACATTTTCCTATCTGCAATCCACGCGGCAGGCAGTTGCAAACTCTTTAATCTAGCCGGGAACGCTGTCATGAAATTTAATATCGAAATTTATTAATTCATGAGTTCGGACATAGCTGCAGTTGTGCGATGTAGCGTTTTTAACTTTGACTTTTTAATGGCATGAGATCTCTTTTGTGGTATTGAGTCAAAACAGCGGCAAAATCATTAAAATTACCAACCTTATAGAGATATAATATCGTGACGAGCGCATGACTATTAACTGAAGCGAGCGTAAAATGCTGGGTTGCACTGGATCAAGGAACATAATACTCGAGAGCACTGAATTGACGGGCAAACGTGACGCTTGTCATCGGGCGAAGGACTTGCTCATTTCATCACGTAGTATTTATATTCTTTGATTTTATCAACAAGTTACAAAAATAAACGTAATCTAGGTATTCCAAACCGATCACCGATGCAACGGACGACATCAGTCTTCTGATAGGTGACCGCGAGTGGCATTTACGAATGAGCGCTACCATGGGTAAAGTGTAGGTAAATGGTGTTGAAATAGATAAACTCTTTATTGTTCTCACAAAATTTTACATACACTTTTTTTGTAGTAGGACTGTTTTGCTGAGTTCGCATGTGGAGGTACCACACCCAACAAGCAGTAGTGTGCAGCAAGCTAAGCCAAGCAAGCATTACTGTTCCGCATTGAAGGGCAATGTTGCCAGCGTAATTACTGAGTATAAAGAGATTTAACATCTAACATGTCAGAGAGACGAGTGCAGAACAATGCCACGAATTGTTTTGAACTTCTACCCCCTTATTAATAAACGCGAAGAAATCTTGGAGAAATCTTCTGTCTTTTTCAATCGAGCTCTCATTTCGAAAGAGCGAACAGGACTTTAACACTTGGTAACTATTCCAAGGTACTACCCGCTTATTAATACGGGTGCTACAGTTTAAAATTCTGGATCGCATTGAACTGTTATAGAAATGCGTGACACTTACCATCAAGCGAGCGACGTGCTAGCCTAGCACTCAGGTTCATAAAAAAAATGTCTTATTGCAACAACCGCGATGCGCCTTAAAAAAAATGAGATCAGGGCTAGCCACTCGGCCTACACGTTATGAACCGTAAAAAAATATTTTTCCAGACAAGCTTTTATAAAATCCGTTATTTGTACTGTAAGCTGATCAAAATGAGACCAAACTCCATCAATCCACTGTTAGTTACTGAGGAGTTCCGTTTTCCACCTTTCGTATCTATCATCTGATCAGCTCGCCATCATAAATTTGTATTGACGTCGGAACTTGACAGGCAAGCAAAATTTCAGCTCAATTGAACAAGGGGAACCGATGTATTGACATCGGTAAATAAAAAATAATAAATAAAATTGTAATTGTATTGTTTACTGTATTCAACAAATGAATAAAATTGTAATAGTATTGTTTATTGTATTCAATAAATAAATAATATTGGCAATACAATATTGTCAATACAATATCTCAATAAATAAATAATATTGTCAATACAATATTATTTATTTATTGAGATAAGTGAACATATTTTACATTCTTATAATATATTTCTACGTGAGTGGGTACATGGATATGATCACCCTTTATAGGCATATACAACATTCGCCATAAATAGTGATTAGACAGGGAAATAAAATAATGTAAACTATAATATAATCGGAATGTTAGTTAGAACATATAACATTTTCCATGATAAAACAAAAATAAAACATCAGAATCAAAACATTATTTCTCTCTGGTTAGAGACTTTACTAGTATGTTCTTGAAAACAGTTAAAGAATCATTAAACACATCAAGATCATTATGAGAGCGAGCTGATCTGCGGGCTTATCCTCTAACTTTGAAACGTTCGTGATTCTGATTGCGAGAGCATGCCGTCTCGCTCGTACCAACTTAGTCGCACTATGCGCGGTCCCGCTCGCGCAACTCTCGCTATCGCTTTCAGAGTTACGGGATAAGCCCACAGATGTTAGATCTAAAATTGAGTTGCAAGATTTTACCTTAACGTAAATACGCGAGTGAAGCCATTGGGCGCAGCTAGCACTCACGTTACTGCGTATTATGTTATTTAATATGATTTTCGCAAATATCTAAAAGCGGTTGATTTCCCCCGGGCCTGCGTGACCTCGCAAAAGCGTAGCATTTTTTATGATTACCTAAAGTTATTAGGATGATGGAAGCCGCTTACTATTCGAACTGATAGATTCGCTGCCTGTACCTGTATCTCTTATTAATATATTTTTCAATATGCTTGGAAATTCGATCGTTAATTTAACCTTCTTCGAGATGGGTAAATCGAAAATTAAGAACGGTGCCCTTATTATGAAGGTTCGCGATTCTGATTGTGATAGCATGCCATCCCGCTCACACCAACATACTCGCGCTTTTGTAGTGGTAGGGCTCTCCTGCAGAGTCCGCCTGGGGAAGTACCACATCTTTGCCAGTTATTCAACCACCAAGCAGTAGTGTGCAAGCATAACTGTGGTCCGGATTGAAGGGCAATGTTTCCAGCGTAATTACAGGGCATACAGAGATTTAACATCTAGCATCTAAGGGTGACGAGCGCAGTGCATTGCCGCGCATAATTCTGAACTGTTGAAGTTCAAAGTTTTGGGTGGCACTGAACTGTTATGGGTAAGCGTGACGCTTAACATCAGGTGAGCGAGATGCTCGTCTCATCACCGAGTAAAAAAAAAAAAAAAAACTTTGCTCGGTCCCGCTCGCGCACTATCACTATCACGATCAGGTACATCCAAAGGGCTGGTCAAATTCTGAATGAAGTCTTTTTTCATCTGACTATTTTTGAAACAACAACACGATAGTAAATTGTAATAAAATTATATTATATACAACTTTGCTAGCGCCTATTCGAGTTAGTAATCAAACCCCCGAATACTCAAACGTTTGTTAACTTTGACAACAGATTATGTCTAATACTGCCTTTGTCTGGCACTAAACAAATGACAAAGGCGGCAATAGTCTTAATCTGTTGTCAATGTTAACAAACGTTTGAGTATTCGGGGGAAAATCTATCAAGCGGTTTAGGCTACAGTAGCTAATTATAGGAACACATAAACGTCATACATACGTAAACACCTACTTATAGAGTTACTAGCTGCGCCCCGCGGTTTCACCCGCTATTCTACAGAAGCCGAATATTTACCAGGATTAAAAGAAGCCTATGTGTTAATTCAGGGTGTAAGCTACCACCATGCTAAATTTTAATTCAAATCCGTTCAGCCGTTACAGAGTTGAACGGGAGCAAACACACTTACATACTTACACACATACACACAAACTTTTGCATTTATAATATTAGTTCTTCCCTTCCGTGGCAGTCGGGTAAAATAAAACCTACACAAAGTAGTGACGGTGTTTACTGACACAATCCTGAATCGGAGCTGTTAGCAGTAATATTGTACAGGGATGAGGGTTAATAGAAAACTTAATACCATAATATTATTGGCGGAGACGCCGGGAGATTGTAGGGTGACACTGTTTTATTAATTTCTGCAGATAAAGGAGTGTACAATACAATCATCATCATTTTAAGCCTGTAATCGCCCTGCTGAGCATAGACCCCTCTTCTTGTACTCCACTTATCCCGGTCCTGTGCCAATCTTGTCCAGGTACGACCCGCAATTTTCACAATGTTACTCGAGGAACCGATAACCGGTGGGGAAGAAAGGTTCTTGAGTGGCGACCACGAACCGGAAGACGCAGCGTAGGTAGGCCTCCCACTAGGTGGACCGACGACATCGTGAAAGTCGCGGGCAACCGGTGGATGCAAGTGGCCCGTTGTCGGTCGGTGTGGCGCTCTAGGGGGGAGGCCTATGTTCAGCAGTGGACGTCTTATGGCTGATGATGATAATGATGATGTTAAAAAAAATTGAAGGAGTTGCACGATTAAAATAAAAAGCGTTCGATATCATTGTTTGTGGTTACAACAAAAAATGTCATTCTCTCTCGTTTGTTAGACGGTCGTACCATTTTTTTAGGGCCTAGTCCTATATTAATAGTGTTATTATGATTGAAAACACTCAAATTGTGGTCACATTTCACATCCGTGCTGTACTGTGATGCACACGGATTAGGGGTCAGTGTGGGTAAAACCGTACGGAACCCCGGCGACTCGTAAGCTGGCCTCGGCCTCTCCGATCGGATTAAATAAAATAGAATAAGGTATTGGATCTGTTGAAACAGTAATAACTGTCAACTATACCTACATACTTATATGCACGTACTTCAAATAAATATAGGCATTATGAGTATAGTTTAAAGTTTAGTATATATGTACGCAGTTTGACATAGTAAGCGCAAGCCACAGATTATATTAAGGATACCACATTACTAAATCATTGTCCCGACAAAACCTCACCAACGTATTTAGTAGGCATACTTGCACTTTGTAATTAACCAATAAGCATTGTTAAAAACACCAAATAGGGTCTTTCACAACTCACAAATATTTGACTCCACTTGAAATATTACAATACTTGTCACTGGATAAATACACAACGTATGGAGCCAAACATAAGAGATTATTGACGGAGAGTATAAGTTCCTTGACGTTGAGTTCTTGACTTCCTTGTATATTATATTACTCTTTGGTTTAGTGGCACAAATAATTTAATTATGTCCGGAGTGTAAGAAATATGCTACATTAATTTAGCAGTCGAGTGTTTTATTTAAATTAATAACTAGGTGCTGCCCGCTACTGCGTACGGGATACAAGCTCGCCCTTCGGCGTCGCTAAACTCTTCATACAAACCTTGAGATTAAAAAAAAATGTTTTTATAGTTTTAAAAATCGGACCAACCGTTCTTGAGTTCTACATGGTGTAACTAACCCGACTCGGTTTTAAATAATTACTAGCTGCGCCCCGCGCTTTCACCCGCTATCCTACAGGAACGGTTAAATTTTTTGGAATAAAAAGCTACCTCCATACCAAATTTTATTCAAATCCGTTCAGCCGTTACAGAGTTGAACGGGAACAAACACTAGATAGATATAGGTCTTTTGCGTTTAATTATCACTACTGAGCACATATTATATTCAGTTTTTGGGGATTTGAGACGATATCTTTCTTTCGAAAAAAAACTATTTTTTGTCAAGCAGCTACAAGTATGTGATAGCAAAACATATTTATGAGTTAATTTATTTTTCAAAGCAGGCGTATTGGAAGCGAACTTCGACGACCTGGGACCCTATTCCTGTGCGCTCGAGATTATCTCGGTGACTGTTTCTCTAATTTAAAATTTAATGGGAGTGAGTGAGAGAGAGATAAAAATGTCATTTCTCCGAATAGGGGCCCTGGGACCCTATTCCTGTGCGCTCGAGATTATCTCGGTGACTGTCTCTCTAATTTAAAATTTAATGGGAGTGAGTGAGAGAGAGATAAAAATGTCATTTCTCCGAATAGGGGCCCAGGTGAAACTCTCAGAAACTAAAATAGGTTTCATTTCGAAAATAATAAGGTATCTACGTAAGTAGGTATACTAATTATTTAACTGTTTTTAAAAATCATTAAATGAAATTGTAGTTTCCGAATAAAGTGTACGTGCGATAAAAGACCGATGTCCAAAGACTTTGTCCCATTTTATCTGTCTGTCCTTTTAATAAACTAATGTACTACTCCACTCTACTCTAGGGATTGGGCTTCATTTCCACTCTGATATAATAAAACAAGCTAATATTTTACCGCAAAAAATACAAAAAACACGATTGCAAAATGTCGGACATAAAAATCAATCCAACGACCTTACTCAGCAAAATCGGGCAAGTCGTTTTGGCTACAGGAGGTACGAATACAAAAACATACATACCTACTTACATAAAGTAGTCCTATTATAAACAGGGTCTCCGAAAAAAATATTTAAAAAAATCCTAACTTTTCCACTTTTCCGCAGAACAACCAAGTTCGCTTTAAATTCTCATAGGTATACTAAGTAGGTAGGTATGTCCCAAATAAAGTATTTTTATTGCAAATTTCGGCTATTACACTTGTCCCACTCAGCAGGCCTAGCACGGGCGCCGGGATAAAGTTATGTCTATTCGTTTTGTCTTCGCATCAACGTGCCAAAACTAGAATATGGATCAAGGATCTTGTATCACACTGGATAGAGTGATTCGTTTGGCAGCGTGTCCACTTTCTGTTCGCGCGTTTAGTGAGTAGGGAAGTGAAAACTAGTGCAGAATCTATCGATAAAAATGTACACAGTGTACAAAACTAAGAATTTGTAAATTAAGAACACAATGTTTGCAAAAATATGTACTTTATTGAACATCGAAACTCGTAATTGCCATGTAAATAGTACGAATATATATATTATATATAGTAACTATGAAAGTTAATAAGTATCTACACCGTCTCCTAGTTTCTTTTATTCTTCCTAGTTTTTTAATTGACAGCCCAGTCATAAAACTAGAATTTTCAAAATGTTTTCAACAAAGTCGAGAGTATTTAGGTGGCTCCCAGTTTTCGCGCCTCACAGCCTTTATCCACTGATTTCTTGATTTTTTCGTTGTTTTCGATCACAGATGAACCAGATACCTCGTCACTCGGGTTTTGGTCCGATCAAAAGTCACCACAGTTTGAGGAAAGCACGGGGTGCGCGGAGCGTGACAAATAATTCCCATTGGCTATCATCAAGGTTACGCCCACCACTGTACCGAGTTAGTACGTTCCGTAGTGATGGGGTAAGCAGTAGGCTGTGGCAGTAGGGCAACATTATTAATCGGTACTTACCTACATAGCGAACTTCCGCTCTGCCATAGGAATCGCACTCACTCGACTAATCTCAACTCACTAACATAACATTACTACACAACACCATTAAAGTAATAATTCTTCCTCAGTGTCGTGCACTCGCGGATTTTTCGAGATCGAGCTGTAAAGTCGAATGTTTTTTTTCGAGGTCCCTGCTTTCTTTGCGCGTTTAATGGAATGTGTTATTCTAAAATGTGACATTTTCTCGAGATCACGCGTTTTGTTAGGTCCGAAAAATAATGTTAGTTTACCCAGAATCAACTCAGTTACTTCAATTCATCATCTAAAAATCTATTTAGCCGGGAATCGAAATTAACAACTGAATCATACACCTAATAACCTTGAAATACTTACGACGTATACTATAGTCTACTGACAAAAACGTCATTATTGTTTACCAGAAAAACGCGGGCGAAGCCGCGGGCAGAAGCTAGTAACGGATAAAAACTTCAAACATCCTACGCACCTACGGAACCCTACTAAGCATGGCCCGACATGCTCTTAACAAGTTATTTTCTCTAGTCTCACCATAGTCTCAGGCACATGCTAGATGCTGCCGGTCGATTCTATCGTGATTTCGTTGCTTGTCGAGTTTAGTCCAAGCAGAAGGTCCCGAGTGTACAGTTTATTTAGTTAGTTAGTTAGAATTCATCAGTGTTTGAATCCCTTTACGGTATGGTGAACATCGAAAATGCAAGTCTGCGTTTTGTTTAATGAGTCACAACACTACTTTATACGTGCGTTCGCCAGAAAGGGACAACTGCATGGGATATCCGCAATGAGGAAAAGGGATAAGTGACGACGTGTCCATTATACGCTGAGCTCAGCTGCCTTGTAAAACTTAATTATTTTACTTACCGATGAAAAGTTATTCCGCCTTTTTTGTAGTTTGAGTGCGCGGGTGACTTTCCACACAACTTCACTGCACAGATAGTCATTTTTGTTTACTGTTGGTTGTCAGGAAAATAAAACAACCGTTTTATTTTGTAAGCCGCACGCACGCACGCACAGCTCCGGCACTTGGTCGGAACTGAGGTTCAATGTTTGGGGCGGCGTCTTATATAAGTCTTATAAAACTTATGTGTTGCGCGCTAGGCTCGTCCTAGACTAGGTATCTAGTTCTATTCATCTGTGTTTTCGATACACAATACACAGCACAACACGCCATAATGCCACTATGTATAACAATATTAAGTATTCACAGCGATATTTTGATCCAATTTGCTTTTTTAGTAAGACGAGTCGCAATGTTGTGACCGACTAGTCGGTCAAAGTGGACACAGAGTGCGAGGTTGCCAATCTTACAATAGCTCTCTCGCTTACTCTATGCGACGACCCGTGAAATAAAAAGAGAAACATGACAATGTGAACGTCGGAGCGGCAACGTCTCATGGGTCTGTCCAGTATGATGCTTCGTCTAAGATATGGATACATCCGTCTCGTTCTCGCGGGATAAATATGGTGGACAAAATTGTATCCCGGCGCCCGTGCTGCCGCTAGGGATAGCTAATTAGGCTATAGCTATAGGACATGCTTTTATAAAATTTAAATAGCCTAATTGCAGAGACGGATAAGGAATACCAATACGTTAAATGACTGAAAGCGATTTACAATCGTACGGTTTTTGTGCAAACAATTGTTCAAATTTTTTTTTTTATCTCGTCCTTTCAGAACTTTGGCGTCGCACGGCTTGTGCATTTGCCAGTGTCATGTTTTTTTTTTGTGGCTTTTGTCTTTTTTTTTAAAGCGGGAAAACGTACGTATCGGAATCGGAAAATATTTACAATCGTGGGAAATTTGAGTGGATATGGTCAGAGGAGAAGGATACACAGGATAGAAAAAAAAATTAAGTTGATTTCATTTTATCAGACTGTATTAATTATTAAGGTTTTTTGTAAATCTGGTGTAAATACGATTGTTTTTTAGTCTTTTTATACGAGCCACAACAATAGTAATTAATAGCTGATTAGTTTTTTGAGTAGGTTAGGTAGGTACCTAGTTATCAAAACCAGACAATCGGCAAACTTAACAATGCGTTTATGATTTCCTGAAATGTTTCAAATCTATATATGAATAGTTTGAATTTATCAAGCGCAAAGTCGTGTTGTCAGACAGTTATTCAGATAACCACTTAACATTCTGACCTCTGGGGGCCCACAGATTAAATAACAGCACAAAGCCGGAGATCCGGTGCGGCGATGCATCTCTATGTCAAATATATCTTATCATGTAAAAAGTTAAGATAAAATGTTTTTAGTTCATTAAAAAATTGAGATTTATCATCGAGACTTGATTGTTTACAGCTTTGCTCGTGTAGGCATTGAAAACCAGAAGTTTTTACCCGTCTGCCGAATAAGGATAGTAATGTTGTTGGGGCGTTAGCCCTCCAGGGCTAGCATGCGCACCGCGACGAAATCTTCTCTACTATATAGGTCGGGAAAAATGAAACAAACGTATACATAATCTCTGTGACATAATCGTACCCACCTGCCGGTGTGACATAGGCCACATTTTGAGACGGGAGTTTTTTATTTATTTTTATAATATTACTAAGACTTGTTAAATAAAGACTAGATGGACTCACCTTCTTTCACAAAGTACTTGCCTGGGTACTTGGACGGAGGGCTGCGGAACCGATAATACTCCTCAAAATATTTTAAAAATATGGCTAAATGTTTTAAAACTTTATGTTATGAAAAAAAATAAAGGTACTCTCCTTGCCTATCCCCTGCATAGGCAAGGAGAGTACCTTTATTTTTTTTTCCCAAGACTTCGTAATATTATTAAAAAAAAAAAAACTCCCGCCTGCAAAATGTCACACCAGCAGGTGGCTACGATTATGTATACGTTTGTTTCATTTTTCCCGACATATGTTTCATTTTTTATGGTGGAGGAGGTTGGACGAAAAAAAAAAAAATTTTCTCTTCAAATGGTGTAAAATAAAAACGGATTTTCCGCTCCTAAAGTGGTAAAATGAACCTCTACAGTTTGTATAGGAAAAAAAACTTTATTTTCTTATGCTATGCCAATGAAATTCGGTTTATGTACTGATCATGAGAAATAAATAAAAGCATGTCTCAGGATTATTCGAAAATCAACCATAAAGAGGAGTTATGGAGTGTGATATGTATTGTAATCCCTGTCTAATCACTATTTATGGCGAATGTTATATATGTGATAAAGGGTCTATAAAGGGTGATGATTTCAGTTCCATGTACCCACTCACGTAGACATATATTACAAGAATGTAAAATATGTTCACTGTTGGCGTATCTCAATAAATAAATATGGAGTGTTAAATTTACTGTAGCCTATATATTTGCGGGCAAGCTAGTAGGTATATACATAAATCTAAGGACCGTGCACGTAGGTAGGTATTTAGGTAACCATCAGGTTAGGCGATTCGTAACAGGCGACACTGATCATCTTAACTACCTATCTACTATCGGTTTTTTGTCTACCCGTTGACAACCCCCGATTATTACAAAACACATATCACTACAAACAAATTGTTGACTACCCCTGTCAAATAGATATACCAATCACGCAACAGAGGAGATAAAAAACAAGCT
Source organism: Apocheima hispidaria (assembly GCA_947579745.1). Classification (NCBI taxonomy): domain Eukaryota; kingdom Metazoa; phylum Arthropoda; class Insecta; order Lepidoptera; family Geometridae; genus Apocheima; species Apocheima hispidaria. The sequence goes on from OX388147.1 coordinate 15,216,222, forward strand.
TTGCGTTTATAGGCGAGGCATAACAAAATAATTATTTATCTTCAAACATTTAACTATCACTGAAGTCACGACTGTTGAAGTTACAGTAACTTATGAGCCGTCGTACATTACGGACGTAGACAAAAAAAAAATTGAACATGCTTGAAACTAAAACGTTTTTAAAGGTTTTTCACGTGTCAGTGGCTGCGCTAAACTCGTACGCGATATGGTACGACCAAAAGTATATAGATCTGCCGTTTCCGTCGAAGGAGCTCGAAACATTGTCGTTCAAAGCTCGGTACATCTTCCTCACAGTTTGGTGTCTGGTAAGTTATGATTATTACTTAATTTTTACCCGACTGCCCAAGAATGTTTGTGTATTTCTGTACAATCTCCTCTGGCCTAAAGGCTTCACTGATTATCGTTACGTCTCAGAAAAATGAAAGGGTTAAGTACATACGTTCTTTTTTATGCATGCTATGACATGACATGGCTACATTTTTCGGTCGGGCTAGCATTCATAATCAAATTCATAATAGTGCATCTAATTTATTTTAGGATTCCGTCCCCGAAAGGTATCAACGGGATCCTATTACTCAGCATAAGCCACGCTTTCCGTCCGTCCATCCTACCTTTAAAAGGCTCTATCTTTTGAACCAAAAGATTTTTTTTCTTTTTTTTTGTTACCCGCTTGAAATTTTGCGTTATTGGTAAGTACTGTACGCTGATCAAAATGAGTCCAAACTCCATCAATCTAGTTTGTTACTGAAGAGTTCCGTATTCTTCCTTCCGTCTCCATCAATCAGATTAGCTCGCTATCATTATCTTTTATTGTCATCGGAACTTGACAGGTATGGAAAATTTCAACTTAATGATACAATGATAAAATGATACAATGACTTTATTGGTCTGTGAAACTAGGTGGTAATAAATAGGTGACAAGTAGGCAGGTAATCCTTACCTAAAGTGCTCTAGTCTCTACCTTGAACTCAGTTGAACAGTTGTTAGGATCCCCACAGAACAGAAAAAAATATACTTCTAGGATCCCGAAGTGAATGAAGGAAAAAGCGTACATTTTTTCCGCGAGTCCGACCCGCCCTTTTCCGGTTTTTTTAAACAACCGCGTGGCGCGTGGATGTCTCTCGCCTAAAGGTATAACAGTTCGAAACCACTCAGAATTTTAAACTCCAACATTTCAAAACCCAGCACGGCAATGCACTGCGCTTGTCAGCCGGAATTTATGATGCTATATCTGTATTTATTTTGTTCTCTCTCTCGTTATGTTTCTGTTGTAAGTTATCTTTTTATGACGAACAGGAAACCAGGATTCTCAAAAGCTGAGATACAATCTCGTCTCGAAAAAGAATTAGAATTTAGAGATTTCTTATTTCAACGCAATTTTTCGAGATATTCACGATGACCAGTGTGCGAGATACATCGAGAGGTCGGAGGCAATAAAAAAAAAACATAAAAAATATTGACATTAATTCAGTTTTTACAATGAGTGTTGATCCATATAGGCTCGCGAACTAGTGTAGGACTGTGTGTCAGGTGCCAGTGGCTTCTCCTACTTATGTTTTAAAGCATGTCAACACAAAGTACAGTAAAGTAATCATAAAAAATAAATAAAAAATATTATCCTTAATTATTTTATCAACATATTATACATTTCTAGGGGACCTCAAACTCGGCTAAGCCTGTATCTTGAGGCCCGGTGGAGATTTGCCTACAGGATATGAAGCGCGCGCTTACAATTAAAAAATAAAATAAAAATACATTAAAAATAAAAAAAATATAAAAAAAAGAAATAGGAGGTAATTAAACTAAAATTACAATTACATTTTAACATTAAATTATGTAAATTATCAAAATTAAACATAAAAAATTACGTTATTAATATCAATTTACGAATTGTTGAGAGGCAGTGTGTTGAGGTGGTATATCATCATCAGGAGTGTGTAAGAGTATCACCACTGCGATACTCCAGTCCCCGAAAGAGTCAGGGTTACTATTCAATATTAAATTAACCAATTCAGAATTTTGATTATCATACCAGCATAATATATAATCGAGACGAGAGACAGTCGAGATTGAAATCTCGAAATCGACATCAATTTGTCATATCCGCGAATAGCCACTTATCATTTGTAAATCTGGTGGCGATATTCGTCGCGTGCCACGCCACTCTTGCCAACATACTCGCACAATGAGAGCGACCGGGATAGCAAACGAAGACAATACAATACAAAACAATATAGCTATATTATACACCAAAAAGACAAATAAACAATAATAGAAAAACCGGTAGTATAATGGGCGGCGTCATCGCCTAAAGCGATTTCTTCTAGACAGCCTTAGGATGGTCAGAATTATAAATGAAAACAATACGGTCGGTGGTGTAGATGTTTACATAAAATTTAAATAATATATGAAAATACATGCTTAATCCTAATACTTACATAGAAATACATACAATAATTACACACTATATATAAATATTATAAAACTCATAATGGATACATAAGTATACATACATACCAATTAACTTTAAGAAAGATAGTGTTTGTAAACGAGGTTCAAATAGGAAGTGATTTAGCCTGCCTGATACTTGCAGGCAGCTCGTTCCAGAGAAGGACAGCTTGCACAGTAAAGTAAGTGAGTAAGTAAGTAAGTGAGTTGGAAATATTGGAATATGAAAGGTTGGAATGGGTAGAAATAGGCATCTTTAGTTGGAGGGCGCGAGAAGAGCGCAAGGAGCTAGAGTGAGGTTGAATATATTTAAAACGTTCCTTCAAATATAGTGGGGTAGTCGGATTAAACATAATTTTGTAGAGAAACGAGAGGATATGTGAATTACGGCGAAGGCAAAAAGATAGGCAACCATTTGAGCTTTTGACATCAGAAATGTGATCATATTTGCGTAAACCAAATGAACCAAATGCAGAAATTTTGTAAACGATCTAACTTGTCAAGTTGCTCTTCGGTTAAATCCAGATAGCAGGCGTCGGCGTAATCCAATATTGGGATAAGAAGGATTTTACAAGCGCAGTTTGTAATTGGAAGAAATTTCCGCAATCTTCTGAGTGAAGCCGCAGAAGCAAAAATTTTTCGACTTACCTCTGCTAACTGAGGGTTCCAAGAAAATTGTCTGCATAATGATTCCTAGATTTTTTACCGTCTCGCTTATAGGAATGGGAGCTCTCAATAACAATCGTTTGAGTCAGGATTAATGCCGTAGGCCGTATGATCTGCTCCAGTTCCGGATACACATTAGATCTGAGTTTGTGGACTCGATTGCTTCGTTCACAAACTCGCCGCCAGAGTTACGTGATAAGGCCGTACGGCTCAATGACAGAACGTCTGCATAACGCAGAGCTCGAGGTCCCAGGTTCGATACCCGGCCGGGCAGATGATTCAATAATTAATTTAAGTATCTGCGTTGGGTTTGGGTGCTAGTTGTCCCTACTTTTGTGTGTTCAAATGGAATTCTAGTAGAGATCTATGAGTGTAAAACATTATTTATTTATGAGTAATTTCGCTGGAAAAAATAATAATAATTTCGCATGTCAGGGTGACGAGCGCAGTGCATTGCCGCGCATAGTTTTGAACTGTTGAAGTTTGAAATTCTGAGTGGCACTGAACTGTTATGGGCAAGCCTGACGCTTAACATCAGGTGAGCGACATGCTCTTCTCGTCACCGAGTAACATAAAAAAAAAAACAGGAACACAGTAACGATTGCACACTAATGCTTCGCGGTTGAATAAGTACCTGGCAAAGATGTGGTATTTCCAAGAGGCCTCTGTAGGAGTCCTACCACCATTTAGCTATTATTAAAGGTACAAAATAAGTCATTACGAAGTAATGAATAGATGTAAATTATTTATAATATAAGTGTAATAATTAGTATCGTGTCCTTGTACTGTATATTTTTTCGTAATATGATTATGAGAATCACGTCGCGTAATAATAGTAAATTTATAATAGTAATAACAATAAATTTTGTTGAACTAAAAAACCGGACGAAACAACCGGAGTGCAAGTCGGACCTTTGCCTTTTCTATTCCCAGCGGTCTTTCGGCTTTTATCTACTAGATACTTTTTTATGTATTAGATATCTTTTTATGTATTGGTTACCTTTTTGTGTATTAGATACTTTTTATTTATTCGATACCTTTTTATGTATTAGATACATTTTATGTATTGGTTACCTTTTTATGTATTAGATACCTTTTTATGTATTGGATACCTTTTTATGTATTAGATACCTTTTTATGTATTGGTTATCTTTTTATGTATTCGATACCTTTTTATGTATTGGTTACCTTTTTGTGTATTAGATACCTTTTTATGTATTGGATACCTTTTTGTGTATTAGATAACTTTTTATGTATTGGATACCTTTTTATGTATTAGATACCTTTTTATGTATAACCGTTGAAGAAACACGTGACTTGTATGACTCTACAATTTTATATTTGTTGGTATTTTTTAATTATGCTACGATTAATTATGATATGAACTTCACTATTATATGAAGATTTCAACCCAGGTTTAGAGGCAGGATAAACAGGCAACGTAGTGTTTGGGGTCCCGTTGACACTCTTTGAGTAGAGAACCCTAAAAAATATAACTATACCTAGTACTTATAAACACACAAAAACCAATTAAAAAAAAAAACTAATAAATAATGCTAATTAAAATATAAATAATACTGTAACACAGATGACCACTAGATTGCGGGCTCGCAATTTTTTTTTTTTTTTCACGCTACGCCAATTAAACACGGTGTGTTTTAGACTAATATTATAAATATATACGAATGTACTCTGTCTCTCTGTCTGGGTGTTAGTCGCGTTGTCACGGCTAAACAGCTGAACAAATCGACCTGAATTTTTGCATAGATATAGCTTAAGGTAGGAGTTGGACATAGGCAATTTTTTTTTTGGTTCACGCGTATTCGAAAATCGACTTCTGAAGTGGTGAGGTGAGGTGTCATCATCATCATCAGCCATAAGACGTCTACTGCTGAACATAGGCCTCCCCCTTAGAGCGCCACACAATGTTGTCGGTCCACCTAGTGGGCGGCCTGCCTACGCTTCGTCTTCCGGTTCATGGTCGCCACTCAAGAACCTTTCTTCCCCATCGGTTATCGGTTCTTCGAGTGTTGTGGCCTGCCCATCGAGGTGAGGTGTGGGGTTTTGAAATTACTGTAGCCAAGCCAAGCTAGTACACCTATAAAAATGTACTCTCATTGGTTCATTGCTAGGCGCAAGTAGGCGTAGCCTTGATATAGCATAAGAGAACGGCAGTTTTGCAGTCGGGTATTTTTTTTTAAATATTTCTTCACCGGTGCTCGAACGCGTCCGTAAGCGAAGGCTGAACACAGCCTAAAACACACGGGCGTCTACTCCGGGCGTATTCACAGAGACGTCTACTCTACCGGCCGAGGAGTTCGTCGTTTACCGGACAGATAGCGACCGTCCATATTTTCATCACCCGTACCGCATCAGCCCAGCGAGAAACAGCGAAGGCGCTACGAGCGCCCTGTTATAATGCCGCGGAAAGGACGTGCCGGAAGAGATGAAGGATCGGAATCTGATACGGACAACGAGTTGAATACAACAATGGTACCACCAAATACCATCACTATGTCAAACGACATGCTTCAGACCCTTGTCTCCAGCATCACGAAGAGTCAAGTGGAAGCGAACTGAGTACTAATAGAAAGCCTAACGCTAACTGGAGCGACCAGTAACAGTACACCTACGCCGTGCAATTCATCACCGATTCTCGACGCGCAGGCTCATTCAATGCGATCGGGCAATTTCCCGAAGTGCACGGCGCGCTTCGATGGATTATCGAAAGACGCGGACCAGCTCGAGGCATTCATCGACGCCATCGAGATATTCCGAGACTGCACTAACGTCAGCGACGAGAATGCTCTACGTGGACTACCTATGCTCCTGGTCGGCGAGGCTGCCATCTGGTGGAAAGGCGTGAAGTCATCGGTGACGTCGTGGTCCGATGCACTAAATCATCTTCGCGGGATGTACGGAGTGCCACGACCCGCGTACAAAATTCTACGTGACATTTTCGCTACAGAACAAAATAGTGACCGAACTGACGTATTTATTAGTAGAGTGCGCGCTTTGATATCTAAATTACCGTATAAAGTGGCGGCAGAGATGAAGCTTGATATTGTGTACGGACTGTTAGCGAGTGTCTCGCGACGCGGTGGACGACCTGGAACAGCTGATTCGCAAAGGCAGGTTAATCGAGGAGTCATTGGCGGAGGTGAGTTCATTCAATAATAATAATAATACCGTAACCTCTGGTGTTAACCCGTACGCTATCGCACGGGACCGTTCTAGTACAGGTATTAACCCTGCGAATTTCATAGGTGGGTACCCCACACATATCGAAACCTGATGTTAAGTCGACGAACGATTCTCGCAACGCGCTTATGTCGAATAAAACGCGCGCGCAAAGCGAAAAACGTAGCGATAGTGAGGGGCAAATGCGGGTTCGATCAAAATGCATTTATTGCAAAAAATTTGGCCACTCGTGGACGAGTGTAGAAATATTGAGAAGAAAGATTTTAAAAACAATAGTGTTCCTATTTCGAAAAAACCGAGTGATAGCATCCAGTTACGTTGTTACGGATGTGGTCAGGTGGGAGTGATTGCTGGGACAAAAAATTTGGCCACTCGTGGACGAGTGTAGAAATATTGAGAAGAAGACTGACGTTGCCAGACCTCTGACGGAACTTCTCAAGAAGGACAGTAAATGGACATGGACTGCGGCAACAAGACACTTTTGACCGTATCAAGAACCTACTCGTGTCAGCTCCAATAATGCGACAGGCTGACGAGTCATTACCGTTCACACTCAGAACTGATAGGGCGGCTATTGCCTCGGAGCAGTTTTGATGCATGGGGAGGGCCCCGAAGAATAGCGCTGAAAAGAATTATAATACGAAAGAGAGAGAAGCGCTAGCAGTAGTTTGGGCCGTAACCAAATTCCGCGGGTACATTGAGGGATCGGATGTAGTGGTTAACCTACCAACTGTACCGGTCAACGAGAAGCGTAACGCGGGAGGCCTAAACGTTTTGTTGACTAACCTAGTTGCGAGGGCGCTTTGTCTAGGTTAGAGGGGGAGGATATAACGCGTGGTTCATCGGTGCTCGAACGCGTCCTTAAGCGAAGGCTGAACGCAGCCTCAAACACACGGGCGCCCCGCCAATGAACCGCCGGCGCGAGAGAGAAGAGAACCGCCGCCCGCCGCCTGCGACTCGCAAGGCGCTCGCAAATAATATTGTTCTGTAGAGTTTTTAAAGACTGTTGTGACCGTGTTTATCTTTACTTTATATTATAATATAGTGTACTCTTTCGAATCGTGCTATCGAACTCATTCACCACCCCCTGAGAACCTACGAACACCTCGACTTATACTTGTCAATTGTATCTGTTATTTATTAATATAAATTATTGTCGTTATCATAAGTATTTTAATTATTATTATGTATTATTATTCATTTGTATGTCTATAATTATATTGGTTTATTAGAGTGTATCACATAATCTTCATCATTGCACACCCCGTCTTTTACCTCTTCTATGAATCCTCTCCAGCTGTTACACTAGTTTTTAAACCTCTTTTTAAATTATGTAAAAATTTGTGTGAACAATAATCAATAAAGAGTTAAACTATCTATCTATCAATCAATTTTGAAAAAAATTACCTTTCTGAAGATCCAAGAATTGATTGGATTCTGCCAAAAGTATCTATCTGCCTATGAAGGCAGAAAGATCCTTTCTGCCTATGAAAGCACTTTAGGTGCCATTTTTAGCGCATCAATATGGAATCTATAGTTATAAAGATCTTGGATTTAGAATCCTTAATCACAGATATAAATATCTATTTTCCAGGTGCTGCAAATCGTATACTTCAGCGTGTCGTGGCTAAACGACATCTACGGGAGCGACAGACCATCTCCAAATCACCCGCCACTCATCAGAAGAATCAAGGACGCCCTCTTCAGCCTCGCTTTCACAGTAGCCATATACGTATCTATAGTGTTCTGGACGATATATAGTATACACAAAGACCTCATCTTTCCCCCCGAAATAGAATCCCGAATCCCGCCCTGGGTGAACCACGTTATGCACACTACGTTAGTCCCATTTATAATCATTGAACTCTTCCTAACGAAACGGAGCTATCCTCCGAGAAAATTGGGTTTTAGTTTGACGATGATTTTCATTTTTGCATATACTTTATTTGTATTTTACTTGTATTTTAAGACTGGTGTTTGGGTTTATCCTTTTTTGGGTCTACTGAACTGGACCATGAGGTTCATCTTCTGTGTGGCGAGTACAGGTGCAGCGCTCTGTATTTATGTTTTAGGTGAAAAGGTAAACAGCTTAGTATGTCCTAGTGCTAAGTCCTATGCTAACGGAGTGAATGGTCATTTTAAAAAGAATTAAGTAAAAAAATATCTTGTGAACTGTATTCTTTTGATTTGTTTCTATCTCAAATGACCGATTGAAAATATTACAACTGACTGTTACCAGCGATTTCGTTCACATGGGACCTACAAAAAAAGTAGCCTTCCGTCTCCGACCCTTCAGCTATATCTACGCAAAAATTCAGGTCGATCCGTTTAGCTGTTTTGCCGTGATAACGCGACAAACACCCAGAGAGAAAGACAAAGTTACTTTCGCATAAATAATAATTATTATTTAAGATAAAGATTAATAAATTTAGTATCGTAATAATGAATAGCTCTCTAATGTGATTTCTCATTAAGGTTTCGCCAAAGATACCTAAAATATCATTTATGCCAGTATCAAGCATAGTTTTATCTCTGCCGATCCAACTGGCGAATTTAACATATTTTGGAGTAATATTTTCAATAAAAGTAATGAATAATAAGAGTTTTTTTTTGTTTTTCCCAATCCGCATGCCAACCGTGGGGAGTGTGGCAACCCCTAAATTTTGTAGGGGAAGGCCTTTCTTCAGCAGTGGATGTAGATCTTCTGGGGTGATGACGATGATGGTGAATATTTTCGTAAGCGGGTAATAGATATAAGCACACAAATAGTTTCTAAGTATAGTTATATTCACTCAAATCGCAGAATTCAAGCCTCGCCTCGCGTAGTCTCGGGCGAGAGACCCCGAGAGTGTATTTGCCGTACGTTTTCAGTGGTTTTATCGTATCGTATGCTTAGATTGTAAAGGGGGCTATTTTGAAAAACAATAAATGAATTAACAGTTGCTGCTTTGTTTATTTTTCGATATTCTAAAAACTTTCAGGGCTAAGTACCCTCATATATACATAATCATAGCCGTGTCCTGTTCATTCATAGCAAAAAGATTTTGTCGCCGTGCGCATGCAAGCCCTGGAGCACCAATACTCCTCAAATCGTCAGGGTGAACATAATACGGCTAAATGTTTTAAAACTTAATGTTATGAAAAAAAAAATTCCTTGCCTATGGCATATGGTATTGGTGGAGGAGGAAGGATGCAAAAAAAACTTTCTCTTCAATTGGTGAATAATAAATACGGATTTTCCGCTCCTAAGGTGGTGAAATGAACCCCCACAGTTTGTATAGAAAAATAAACTTTATTTTTTATGCTAAACAAATGAAATTCGGTTTCTATACTAAGAAAGGCATGTCTCAGGATCACCTCAGGATTATTCAAAATCAAACCCAGCACGGCAATGCACTGCGCTCGTCGGCAGGAATTTATGATGTGATCTCTGTATTTATTTTGTTCTTCTGTCTCGTTATTTTTCGTTGTAAGTTCTCTTTTTAAGACGACAAGGAATCCAAGATTCTCAAAATCTGAGATTCAATCTCGTCTCGAAAAAAATGTCGAGCTTCGAGATTTCTTTTTTCAACACTATTTTTCGAGATACGATGGCCAGCGTGCATGATACATCGAGTGGTCGGAGGCAATCGAGACGAGAGACAGTCTAGATTTGAATCTCGAAATCGACATCAATTTGTCATATCATGAACTTACTTCTGGTGACGATATACGTCGCGTGCTGTTCCACTCGGGCCAAATTACTCGCACCATGCGAGCAAGCGAGACAGCAAACGAAGACCAACGCCATCAGAGTTACATGATTATCGCAGATCGCAATTGGCTCAATGGCAGAACGTCTGCATAAGAAAGAGCACGAGGTCCCGGGTTCGATACCCGGCCGGACAGATTCAATAATGAATTCAAAAATCTGGTCTGGGTGCTAGTTGCCCATACATTTGAGTGTTCCATGGTATCCCCGACACAGGGAATCCTAGTGGGGACCTATAAGTGTAATACATTATTTATTTATGAGTAATTTCGCTGGAAACATTGCCTTTCAATCAGAAACACAGTTACGTTTGCACACTACTTGGCAGTTGAATAGGCAAAGATGTGGAATTGCCCCAAGAGGCCTCTGTAGGAGTTCTACCACCATTGAGCTATTATTGTATAAAATAAGTAATTACGCAGTTATAAATAGATTTAAATTATTTATAATATAAGTTTAATTAGTAACTTGTCCTTGTATTGTATATTTTGCCATGATATTATGATTTGTTTTTAATTCAACCAAGTTGATTCAGATTCAACCTTCCTATCAGCTTTTAGACGTGTTGGACGACGCCTCCCCCATATTGGGTGTTTGCCATGATCCCAACGCTAAGCGGGCTTGGAGATCGCATAATGTTCACCGTTTACTAAGAGGAAGCTGCTGCCCGTCCTCTCGTGATTCTGGTCGCAGTTTTAGGAAATGCCCAAGTCCACCACCATAATACATTTCAATAGCTCTGATTGTAATAGACGTCATACGACGTCATAAGACGACGAGGTAGGTAAATTTATATTGAATAAATTATTGAATGTGCGAGCGAGAGAGAGCGAAAGTAGGTAAGGAACCTCAATTTCATGCCCAATTTTTACCCGACTACCCAAGAAAGAGGGTAATGTTTTTGAGGTGTAGGTAAGTATATAAATACCTACGTACTATTTAGGTATGTAAGTTTGTTTATGTGTTCCTCCTGCAGCCCGATTTCCGCAGACCTCTGGAATGACTACGGCTACATTTTGCAGTCGGGTATTTTAATTTTCTTTCAATAATATTACTAGTAAATTTTGGAAAAATTACCTTTCTGAAAGTCCAACCTTACTGCTATTCTTCAAATGCTTGACTGTGGGGCGTGCTTTCTGCCTATATAACCACTGCATTTAGGTGCCGTTATTAGCGCGTCAATATTGAATTTATAGTTATAAAGATCTTTGCCTTAGAATCCTTAATCACAGATAAATATTTATTTTCCAGGTGCTGCAAATCGTATACTTCAGCGTGTCGGGTCTAAACGACATCTACGGGAACGACATACCATCTCCAAATCACCCGCCCCTCATCAGAAGAATCAAGGACGCCCTCTTCAGCCTCGCTTTCACAGTAGCCATATACATATCTATCGTATTCTGGGCGATATATAGCACACACAAAGAGGTCATCTTTCCCCCCGAATTAGAACCCAGAATCCCGCCCTGGATGAACCACGTTGTGCACACTACGATAGTCCCATTTATAATCATTGAACTTTTTCTAACGAAACGGAATTATCCTTCAAGAAAATTGGGTTTTAGTTTGACGATCATTTTCTTTTTTGCGTATTATTTATTTGTATCTTACTTGTATTTTAAGATAGATTTTTGGGTTTATCCTTTTTTGGGTCTACTGAACTGGACCATGAGGTTCATCGTCTGTGTGGCGAATACAGGTGTAGCGCTCTGTATTTATGTTTTAGGTGAAAAGTTAAATAGCTTAGTATGTCCTAGTGCTAAGTCCTACGCTGACGGAGTGAATGGTCATTTTAAAAAGAATTGAAGTTGTAATAAGAGTTTTGGCGGGAACGTGAAATATTCAAGTCGCGTCAATTTATTATTTTCCAAAACTTGTGTTATTTAGGTTTAATAAACATTTATTCTCATAAAAATAATAATTATCACTTACATGAGAATCAATTACATAGAAAAAATAATATTGTAAGACGTTCTAGTTAAGGTAGGTACACGTGGTACACAATTATCGCATTCTTAGATAAAGAGATAGATAGAATAGTTAGTTCATTAATAAACATTTGTTATATGATGAGCAAGTTTCGTTTTAAATATTTTAAGTGAGTTTATGTTTTTGAATCGGAGGGTAGTTTATTATAAAGCTGTGCGCCTTCGTAACTTATTGTTTTTATTCCATAGTTCGTACGACACTTAGTTAAGGGTGTCTACACATGGCCCGACCCGACATCGCTTGAAAGAGATGGCTATGTATAAATTTCTGGAGAAGCGAAAGGGAGAAGCTATAACCTTAATAGTTTTTTTCTTTTGCTCCCGTGAAATTCAAATCTAGCTGTCCCTTTCACACGATGTCAGGTCGGGCCATGTGTAGACACCCTTAGATAAGAAAGCTAGCGCGACGCATGTTTAAACGGGTGTTGGTGAATGGTATAATGTCGTGAAACGTGAATTTTCGTGTTGTTTTCAAAACTCTATAGAAGGTTCTAGTGAAGTTTTCACCACTTTACTAGGGCTTGACTTGGACTTTACCGTGACTTGCTTTGCTCGCCTTTGAGTGTGACTATGACTTGTTTGATAATATTTAACAAAACTTGAAAATATATAAGTATACTTGACACTGGCAAATCATAAGACATGCGACGCCAAAATCCTCTTAGGAGGAAAGAGAAAAAAAAAGTTGTAATAAAATATCTTGTGAACTGTTTTCTTTTGTTTTGTTTCTATCTCAAAATCACCGATTGAAAATATTATAACTGGCTGTTACCAGCGATTTCGCAACAAAAAATGTAGCCTTCCGTCTCCGACCCTTCAGCTATATCTATGCAAAAATTCAGGTCTATCCGTTCATCTGTTTAGCCGTGATAACGCGACAAACACCCAGAGAGAAAGACAAAGTTACTTTTAGGGTTCCGTAGTAATCTACAAGGATCCCTTATAAGTTCGTCATGTCCGTCTGCGGAAGTTATAAGGCTGAAAAGGATTCAGACAGACAGACGGACAGACAGACAGACGGACATGACGAACTTATACGGGTTCCTTTAGAACTACGGAACCCTAAAAACAAGCCTTGCGAGGCATAACAAAATAATTATTTATCATCAAACATCTAACTATCATCAGTGATAGTTAAATGTTAGTTCACGACTCTTGAAGTTACAGTAGCATAGGAGCCGTCGTTCATTACGGACGTAGACTTTTGAAAATGGTTAAAAGTAAGACATTTTTAAAGGTTTTTCACGTGTCAGTGGCTGCGCTAAACTCGTACATTATATGGTACGACCAAAAGTACATAGATCTACCGTTGCCGTCGAAGGAGCTCGAAACATTGTCGTTCAAAGCTCGGTATATCGTCCTCACAGTTTGGTGCCTGGTAAGTTTTGATAATAACATATTTTTTACCCGACTGTCCAAGAATGTTTGGGTATTCCTAAATTACACCCTGTGACTTGAACAGCTTGACTGATTTTAACGATTGTGGTGTCGTTACGTTTCAGAAAAATCAAAGGGTTAAGTATCTACGTTTTTTTTATGCATGCCATGACATGACATGGCTACATATTTCGGTCGGGTTGATATTCATAATCAAGTTCATAATAGTGCATCTATTACTTAGCATAAGCCACGCTTTCCGTCCGTCCGTCCTACCTTTAATTAAAAAAGGCTCTATCTTTTGAATCGTAATTCCTGCTGCAAAATTTGCGTGTTATTATGGCAGACATCCAGACAAATAATAAAAATAAGTTTAGGTGAAAAAAAAATTATAAAACTTTTTTATTAACTTTTTATAAAATCCGTTATTGGTTGGTAAGTACCTACTGTACGCTAATTGAAATGAGTCCAAACTAAAATCTACGATTGGTTACCGAAGAGTTCCGTTTTGCACCTTCCGTCTCCATCAATCAGATTAGCTCTCATAAATTTGTATTTTCATCGGAAATTGACAGGTATGCAAAATTTCAACTCAATTGAACAAGGGGAACTGGTCTAAAATTAAGTTTCAGCAAGATTTGACCCCAATATACTTATATACATACATACAAACATTGCAAGTTAAATATAGGTAAGCTTGTAAAATACAAAATTTACGTGTGCCATACAAGAAACGTGTCTTTATCGACATTTCTTATTTTTGCTCTATCATGAAAACGAAAACTTACATACACAAATCTGTGCTTACATACTACAAGCGTCAAACTTGGTGTGATTATAAAAATCAAAAATCAAAAACCGGCCAAGTGTAATTCGGGCTCTCTGTTAGGATCCCGAAGTGAATGAAGGAAAAAGCATAATTTTTTTCCGCGAGTCCGACCCGCCCTTTTCCGTTTTCCGCGGCGAGACGTGCTTGTCGCTCGCCTAAAGGTTTCCCATAACAGTTCGGAACCACTCAGAATTTTAAACTCCAACATTTCAAAACCCAGCACGGCAATGCACTGCGCTCATCAGCCGGAATTTATGATGTACCGCTGTATCTATTTTGTTCTCTCTCTCGTTATTTCTCGTTATTTTTCGTTGTAAGTTCTCTTTTTAAGACGACAAGGAATCCAAGATTCTCCTAATCTGAGATTCAATCTCGTCTCGAAAAAAATGTCGAGCTTCGAGATTTATTTTTTCAACGCCATTTTTCGAGATATTCACGATGGCCAGCGTGCATGATACATCGAGTGGTCGGAGGCAATCGAGACGAGAGACAATCGAGATTGGAATTCTGGTATTCGTCGCGTGCTGTTCCACTCGGGCCAACTTACTCGCACCATACGAGCGAGCGAGATAGCAAACGAAGACCAACGCCACCAGAGTTACATGATTATCGCAGATCGCAATCGGCTCAATGGCAGAACGTCTGCATAAGGCAGAGCACGAGGTCCCGTGTTCGATACCCGGCCGTACAGATGATTCAATAATCAATTTAAAAATCTGCTCTGGGTCTGGGTGCTATTTGCCCGTACATTTGAGTATTCCGTGGTATCCCCGACACAGGGAATCCTAGTGGGGACCTATGAGTGTAATACATTATTTATTTATGAGTAATTTCGCTGGAAACATTGCCCTTCAATCAGAAACAAAGTTACGTTTGGCTACTTGGTGGTTGAATAGGCAAAGATGTGGAATTTCCCCAAGAGGCCTCTGCAGGAGTTCTGACACCATTGAGCTATTATTGTTGAAAATAAGTAATTACGCAGTAATAAATAGATTTAAATTATTTATAATATAAGTTTAATTAGTAACCTGTCCTTGTATTTTATACTAGCTGTACACGCAACTTCGTTTGCGTGAATTTTAAATTAAACCGCCTTTGCCTCTGCAGACGGAGTCGTTGGATATTGCATTAAAATTCAACTACAGAGCTTCTCTGTAAACAATATTGTTAGTTACATTTTCTGGAGCGTGCACAAATAAATTTGCTGCATCGCTGACTCTTCACAGGGCCACCTACAGCTGGCCGTGACTGAAGCAGCTAGTGGAGAGGTCCACGCCCGCGGTGTGCAGAGTCTGTCCTTGTGCCTTGTGATTGTCATGGCAAAACTAACTAACTAAGGCTCACTGGGAACTCCACACGCTTGAAGCGGAACGGGAAGTTGTTGGATACTAGCGGTATCCGAGGGATAAATACGCGTTCCCCGGCACCACTCTCCGTTAAGACCTCTGCTTCAATCACATTTCGCTGTAGAGCCGTAGCCTTAAGTCGGATACCATTGCACAACTTTGATGGGCACAAGTTGCTCAACAGTAAGTATGATAGGAACTCCGATTTTTAATTTGATGTTCTGCGCAGGAAGCCCTAGAACACGAGTGCCTCGAGGTACTTTCTCGTGCCGCCAGGTGCATCTTAGAAAAACAGTTTCCCCATGTTGATAATTGCACTTTCGCAAACACGATGGAAAACGCTCTGCTTCTTTTTTGTTAAGCTTGGCAGACTATCTCGCAACGTCTCCATCATTTCATTCATGTCATGAGTTGTCACAGCTGTATACTCCCTGTTGCCACGCTGGTGATCATGTGGATGATGCGAGGGTTCAGGTGTCTAGAGATAATATAAAACATAGTGTGATTTTTCGAAAAGTTAAAAAAGCATGTTATCGAATCTTAATTTAACATTCGGTATAAAATCGCTTGTTTCGATCTCCGACAAAAAAAAATCTAAACGAAAACTTATTTTATTTGTAAAGCTGTCTTGCTTCACTTTTTCGAAATTCGCAAGCTAGGTAAATTTATATTGAATAAATGATTAAATGTGCGAGCGAGAGAGAGCGAAAGTAGGTAAGGAACCTCCATTTCATGCCCAATTTTTACCCTACTACCCAAGAAAGAGGGTAATGTTTTTGAGGTGTAAGTAAATATATAAATACGTACTATTTAGGTATGTAAGTTTGTTTATGTGTTCCTCCTGCAGCCCGATTTCCGCAGGCCTCCGGAATGACTATAAGGCTACATTTTGCAGTCGGGTATTTAAATTTTCTTTTAATAATGTTACTAGTAAATTTTAAAAATAATTACCTTTCTGAAAGTCCAACCTTATTGCTATTCTTCAAATGCTTGACTGTGGGGCGTGCTTTCTGCCTATATAACCACTGCATTTAGGTGCCGTTTTTAGCGCGTCAATGTTGAATGTATAGTTATAAAGATCTTTGCCTTAGAATCCTTAATCACAGATAAATATCTATTTTCCAGGTGCTGCAAATCGTATACTTCAGCGTGTCGGGTCTAAACGACATCTACGGGAATGACATACCATCTCCAAATCACCCGCCCCTCATCAGAAGAATCAAGGATCCCCTCTTCAGCCTCGCTTTCACAGTAGCCATATACATATCTATCGTATTCTGGGCGATATATAGCATACACAAAGAGGTCATCTTTCCCCCCGAAATAGAATCCAGAATCCCGCCCTGGATGAACCACGTTATGCACACTACGATAGTCCCATTTATAATCATTGAACTTTTTCTAACGAAACGGAATTATCCTACAAGAAAATTGGGTTTTAGTTTGACGATCATTTTCTTTTTTGCGTATTATTTATTTGTATATTACTTGTATTTTAAGATTGATTTTTGGGTTTATCCTTTTTTGGGTCTACTGAACTGGACCATGAGGTTCATCTTCTGTGTGGCGAGTACAGGTGCAGCGCTCTGTATTTATGTTTTAGGTGAAAAGTTAAACAGCTTAGTATGTCCTAGTGCTAAGTCCTATGCTGACGGAGTGAATGGTCATTTGAAAAAGAATTGATATCTATACATAAATAATAAAATTGTAGCCGAGCTAAATCTGTACATTAAATATTTCTTGAAAATTTTGCCTTTGGGGAATTACTTATGGGATATAGATGCCCAAACAGTTTTTATTTTTATTTTTGTCTGTTTGTCCCTTTGTTACCACATCACGCTAAAACGGACAGATTTTAATGAAACTTGGTATAGGTATTGCTTATTTTACGGATTAACATATGGCATACTTTTGATTCCGAATGTCATCCCTAAAAGGGGTGAAAAGGGTTGGTAAAGTTTCTATGGAGGTATTTTTTTTTTGTAAAGCTATTGTTATGAAACTTTGCAAATTTATCAATAAACAGAAAATTTTTAACACGTGTTTCACGGTTTTTAATAAATCAATCCCTAAAAGGGTGAAAAGGGTTGTTAATGTTTCTATGGAGGTATTTTTTTTTGAAGCTATTGTTATGAAACTTTGCAAATTTATCAATAAACAGAAAATATTTAACACGAGTTTCACAGTCTTTGATTAATCAACCCCTGAAGGGGTGAAACTTGGAGTTCAAGTTTGTAGAAATTTTTTTTCAACTTTATAATTGATATATATTATATAATACATACTTTGAAGGTCGGTGCTACTGTTACATAGATAGAGCGCTACTTTGTTTCATCGAAATTAATCTAGGAATATTGAAGTTATGACGCAAATAAACATAATATGTTCCACTATAAGTTGAACTTCGGAGCATACCGGACGTTAGGTGCACAAGGTTCAGCTGAAACTGGTTTTTGTCTTACCGTGAGTTTGTAGAACCAAGGGAGTGAGCTAGAGATCTATTTGACTATATATTTAAGTTGTGGCCTCTTCCGAGGAGCTTCTTTCGCGTGTCTTCGGTGACATAGAAAGAGTATCAAATAAAGAGAACTCTTGGCTCTGCGAAAGAGCCATACTGTCCCTACGGAACGACCAGGCAGCACTTTGTTAAGGCGTGTCTTGGGTGAGACCGTTGAAAACAGCGCCATCAACTGGGTTATGGATGAAGACGAGGCGACTTCATATCCGGTTGAATTTTTAAAAAAAATATCCGGTCCTGGGCTTCCTGCGCACAACATCAATTAAAAATCGGAGTTCCCATCATACTGTAGCGCAACTTGAACCCACCAAAGTTGTGCAATGGTACCCGACTTAAGGTTACGGCTCTAAAGCGAAACGTGATTGAAGCAGAGGTCTTAACGGGGAGTGGAGCGGGCGTGGACTTCTCCACCAGCTGCTTCAGTCACGGCTAGCTATAGGTGGCCCTGTCAAGAGTCAGCGATGCGGCATATTTATTTGTGCACGCTCCAGAAAATGTAACTAACAACATTGTTTACAGAGAAGCTCTGTAAACAATATTGTTATAGTTCAATTGTAATGCAATATCCAGCGACTTCCGGCTCCAGCTTATTTTAAAATTCACGCAAACGAAGTTGCAGGCGCGGCTAGTTTGTAATAAAATATCTTGTGAACTGTTTTCTTTTGTTTTGTTTCTATCTCAAAATCACCGACTTAAAATATAAAAAAAAATTAAGTTACCAGTGACTTTGTTCGCGTGGGGACAAAAGCTAGCTTATGTCCGTCTCCGACCATTCAGCTATATCTATGCAAAAATTCAAGTCGATCCTTTCAGCCGTTTAGCCGTGTTAACGCGACAAACACCCAGAGAAAAAGACAGAGTACATTCGCATTTATAATATTAGTTAGAAAGGTAGGATGTCTAATACATACACCGAGTTATTTTCGCATTTATAATATTGGTTAGGATAAGGATTAATCAATTTAATATCGTAATAATTAATAGCTCTATGATGTGGTTTCGCATAAAGGTTTCGCCAAATATAATAAACGCATTTATGCCAGTAACATGCATTGTTTTAACTCTGCCGATCCAACTGGCGAATTTAATATATTTTGGAGTTATGTTTTCAATAAAAGTAAAGAAGAAAAAAGGGTTTTTTTTGTTTTTCCCAATCCGCATGCCACAGATGCCAACCGTGGGGAGTATGGCAGCCCCTAAATGTTGTAGGGAAAGGCCTTTGTTCAGCAGTGGATAGACGTTTTCTGGGGTGATGACGGTGATGGTATAATATTTTCATAAGCGGGTA
Source organism: Apocheima hispidaria (assembly GCA_947579745.1). Taxonomy (NCBI): domain Eukaryota; kingdom Metazoa; phylum Arthropoda; class Insecta; order Lepidoptera; family Geometridae; genus Apocheima; species Apocheima hispidaria. The sequence goes on from OX388147.1 coordinate 15,235,637, forward strand.
ATAGATAATTTAATATATCAGGGGCCCTATTCGGCGAAATGACATTTTATCTCGGTCACTCTCACTCCCATTAAATTCTAAATTAGAGAGACAGTGACCGAGATAATCTCGAGCGCACAGGAATAGGGTCCCAGGACTTAACCACGCTAAAACTAGTTTATTTATATACCTCGACGTTTCAGACAAGTTTCAATGGCCGCGGTCACGAGCTGACTGAAGAATAATAAGACGGGTAATAGATATAAGGAGAAAAATAGTTTATATGTATATTCTCGCGTAGTACTTGCCGATGGCTAACAAACAGACTGAGACTATTACTTTCGCATTTATAATATTAGTTTGGATAAAGAAAAGCAATTTAGAAAAGAGTATACCGCCGTCTTGTCCATACAAAAAGCGTAGAAAAAAAAACAAAAAAAAAAGTATAAAATTAAAAAGTATAGTTTATCAAGGAAAACTATAGTTGTATTTTTTTTATTCGCAATATCTTCGTTCAATTCAATTCTTGTTTTATTCTTCGAGAGCGTTGTCATAGGCAATAAAAATTACAATTTTTTTGCATGGAAAATACGACGAAGAAAATTAATTGTTATTAAATGCTGTAAGCATTTTTTGAAAAAAAAACATTGGCATAGATTATGGTCTACCGAAACGCTAATTTCATCAAAAAGTTAGGAAAATTCACTAACCCTCTCTAATACACGCACGAGAAACAGAGCGACAGCTATACAATTTTAAATATCGAATGCGCCAAAACCTCATGTAAGGACTATCCTCTAAGAGCAAGTTCCCATTCCCTGCTGTCTAGAATACTCGACCACCATTTTTGGTCAGCTAGACTGTCAAATATAATTATAACAGACTGATAAGGTGAACCTTTTTTATTTTGAGGTGAAAAATAAAATGAGATAAAGAAAGAAGTAGAAAAAGATGGAATAAAACTGTCAAGTATCAAAAATATATTTTACCTTTAACTGTCTTATAAACTTTTAAATAAAAACTTCTGATTCGAAACCTTTAACAATAAAGTCAAGTTCCTCTGATTCAACTTTTCTTCTCTGTCTCCTTTTCTTCCCTGTAATTTTAACTGCCGTTGTCAAATTCATAATTTCTGCACATTTCTGATATACAGTACATAAGCTTTTGTAAAACATCAAGACTGTTTTGGCTCCTTTCAGATACTGTTCAAGAAATGCTTTGGGAGCAATTTGGTTCACCATTTTCACTGCAATATTGTACACAAACGTTCCATTGAAACTTTTTGAGTATTTTGTACTTTCAAATGGACAACAGCATAGAGTATTTAAATAATTAAATTGCATCATACAACACTGAAATTTCGCAAATGAATGCATTATTTTAGTATCGTAACTTTTTGGCTTCTTCTTTATTTTATCGTCCAATTCAAAATGCTTTAGCAAACTGCTGGCTGCGATGAGACAATCCTCATACTGTACTTTATTCTTATTGAGATAAAGCTCATTTTCTTCAGAAAATGCTTCCAGATTTCGTTTTAATTCTTCAAGCCTTTTAGAGTATTTATTATTGAAATGGTTGTGTCCTCTGAAGGTGCCCGTTTTTTCATCAATGACTTCAAGCATTACATAACAGATCAGCAAGCTATGAATATGACCCAAAGGAACATCACATGTATAAACCCACCAAAGGATGGATATCATAAACAATTGAAAGTTAGATGGCAAATCCTCAATTACTGTAAGATCTAGTAACTCCATCTTTGTCTGCAGAAAGTGATGAAAACAGGACTTTAACTGTTCATCTGTAAGGTCTTGAAAAGGCACATCTAAAGGCCTAGATATTGCATATTCCTTGTCTATGTATAGTCTTCTGTAATTACAGTCTTTTTCACGGCTAATATAAATGCAATTCTCTTGAGAAAAATCTGTCATAATGTCAAATGAATATCGTAATATCGGTATGGTGCACAGAAAGCTGTCATCAGCATTGTAGTCTTCTGCTTGAGGAGAACAGAAGTATAAATGGTGAGTGTAAAGGTTGATGCAGGCTTTTGGTATGCGGTTGAAGCGAATTCTTTCTGCGAACCAGCCCGGTAGACCCATTACAAGTTCATTTTTTGTATCTGCATCATCTGAGCTTTCATGAGAATTTGATGAATCATCTTCGCTGTCTGATTCTGTTTCATTGCCTGTTACGTCTTCAGTGGCTTCGTCACAATGTACAGAGTCAAAATTGTCTACTTTGAGTATTATTGGCAGACTGATTTCTTCAGTTATATTGAAATATTTCAATGAGTCGCAATGTTTATTGTTATACCCGTTAATACTTTTTTTTATTATAGCTAATACTTTTTGTTTATGAGGCTTCTTTAATCTTCCCAGTATTTTAGCAATAGCAGACTCTAGCGTCTCATTCTGTAGCCATTTGAACAATCCATGGATGCATCTTTGCTGTTCATTCCTGCTATTTTTCCCTTTTGGGAGCTTTAGTTGTGCAAAAAACTTTATAAATACTTTTTTCTCTACAAAATCATTACCTAGAAGTGTTGCTAGTAATGGCAGTAAATCTTCTCTGAGACCACCAAAGTGACTTGTCATGTGCTCTACTCTGTATATTTTGCATTCTAGAGCATAAAGTTTAGTGCCATTTTCTTCTAGGGGTGTTGGTTTAGATTCCAGTGTATTAAATGGAATGTAGAGAACGTTGTATATAAAGAAATCAGAGTCATAGCTCAGTACAGGGCAGTTAAGGTGCCGAGCCATTGCCGCTATTTCGTCATCGGCCTCAAATTCACAAACTGTATAAGCTACATTCATGTCAGTAAGAGCCTCGATGAATACATCCCTAAAAAGCAGTGGAAATATCTGCAAGCTACCTTGTGTGACAGGATCCAGCCTAGAAGCGCCGTAAATCTTCGACCGGAGCCGACTGAACGCAGTCTTTAGCTTTCTCTGCTCGTAGCTCCCGTCAAACAAAACGTAAGAGGTTATGTTACATTTCTTCAAGTTCTTAAAGAAGCTCCTTACGTATGCTGCAAACTTGTCGTAGTCACCCCCGAATGCTGAGAAGCAGTTGAGTCTCCTGTACAGTTGTGCGCAGAGGCTGTGACCATCGATGATCAAACTGCAATCGTGGAGCAAGAAATCTTGCAAGAAAGCATCTTGATTGAAATTGATGTACGTAGTTAGACCTCTTACGCCCATTGTTGTATTTGGTTAAATTTTATTTATTTCACTTGTGGCAAACAAAACATTATTTTAGGTTATGTTATGTTATACCTTTTTTTTCTCTTTAGTTTTGGCTCCACACCACACATAGAATATTAAGCCAGTCAGTATCAAGAAGTCTCAAACTAAATTAGCATAGCATAGCCTCGTAAGGTTCTATCTATCTGTGCTCGTAAGTCAAGCATTTCATCAAAGGTAAGTGTTGGAAACTTGGAAGTTTCTATGGAGCTTTGGAACAACAATAAATTATTCACCATTTCAAACGATTTGTCCACACTCCGAAACACACATTAACTTAATAACGAACTAAAAAACTCAGAGAAATTAAGTATGTGATCAAAGATTGTAAACGATTTATGTTTTGAATGTATATTATTTAACTTTTTAGCCCTTTTCAGCTTCGCATATCAAAAAGTAATTCTCTTTCAAAAGTAAGGTGGCAACACCAGGACTGGCACGCGACGCAGTCAGAAAAAAAATATTTTTTTGACCGGCCGCATGTGGGATGATAAGGAAGATTGAAACACGTGTTTTTATTGCAAAAAGTGATTTTTCAGATTAATTTCTTAAAATAACTGCTATAAAGTTATTACAGATCGATTTTCAACATCCGATAATCCTATTCAGTAAGTACTATTCTATAATTAGGTATAAATCGCAATGGAAAAGTAATTTTTTTCATGCGTGCTTTACCAACCCATCTAATTTTGCAGCGATCAAGATGACTGAAGAAAAAGAAGTCTCAGATACGAACGGCCAAGAGATAGAGGAGGAAAATAAATCTGAAGATAAGACTGAGTTGGAAAGCAATATTATTCGACAAGTCGAGTATTATTTCGGTATGACAAATTGGTTTTGTACATCGTGTGATAGATAAACATCTTATTTTTAGCGTGCCCTGTTGCATTTTAGGAGTTGAATAGTATATTTCCCGTTTACCAGGAACATTTACAATTCTATATCAGTCCAAACATCAGCCTGATCATAAAATTGGCTGTCTCTTAAACTAGCTGTCCACAGCTCACCCTCATTATTAAATAGATTTATTTAAACTATGCAAGATCCTTGTGATATGCATCTAGTAATACCTAGCAGACCAGTATTACTGTAAGAAAACCGCCGTGAACCATAGCCCTGAGAATATTATAATTTGTAGAATTTATGGTGTTGAGTGTATGATTCTGTTATGATAAAAACAAAAGCTCCCACATGTAGTAATGCGATAGATAAAACTCTGCATGCAAGCTTTGAGCGCCTGTAGGTACTTATGAAGATAAGTTAATTTACTTTACACACTAAAATTAGCTTTAATGTGATGAACCTGGACACAGTCCTGGGTGTTAATAGACAACAAACATCTATCACGCTTATTTTATAAATGGGAAAGTTTGTATGTAAGTGTGAATTTTCCCATTCAAATCTGTAACGGCTGAACGGATTTAAATGAAATTTGGTATGGAGGTTGCTTGTACCCTGGATTGACACATATCCTACTTTGTATCCCGGAAAAAATATTCGGTTTCTGTTGAATAGAGGGTGAAAACGCAGGTTGCGGCTAGTATATATAAAAAGAACAAGCTCTTCTAAGGATCATCGCACATAAAGCTTGAAGTACTATTATTTATTCTATGGTTAAACCTTATTTCCTAATATCAGGTGATATCAACATAGCTCGTGACAAGTTTCTCCGTGAACAAACTCAGCTCGATGAAGGTTGGGTGCCGCTCGATGTTCTGTTGAAGTTCAACCGCCTCTCAAAACTCTCTACGGACACTGAGTTCATTGCTCAGTCACTTCTCAAGTCTACGTCGGGATTGCTCGAGGTTTGTATTAACTTGCAGATTACCCCAAACAGAACAAACTAACAGGTTACAGGTTTATAAGCAGACAAAGATAACAAGAAATCTATTATGTAGTTTAATTCAGCTTTTACCTGAAAAAGGAAGTTTTGGCACCAGTATGACAAAAACATGCTGCCTTGTTTTAGTAAATAATACAACGCGTATTATTTTCTAAAACAAAACTTGTGTTTGTTCAAGTGTTAATCTATTCAGTATACAATTTATTTATTATCATTAAGTGGCTTTCCGCATTTGTCAGTATAACCGCTAACTCCTAAACCACTCAATGGATTTTGATGCGGTTTTCACTATCAGTTAGATAATTTTACATATATAACTAGCTGTTACCCGGGATTTCGTTCGAGTGGACATACAAAAAAGGTAGCCTATGTCCGTATCCGGCCTGTAAGCTATATCTATGCAGAAATTCAGCTTGATCTGTTCAGTCATTATACCTTGATACCTGTAGCCATGATAACGTGACAAACACTAAGACAGAGAGACAGAGCTACTTACGAATTTATAATATTAGTTAGTTACAAAATTACACCCAAGTGAAGCCGGGGCGGGTCGCTAGTGTGTAGTAATTTTATAGCATTCTAATTTTTTCCCACAGCTTCCTCGCACTGCGAAAATGACTATTATTCAGGGATAGGACAGTTTAGATTTGGAAAATAAAAATTAAGATTTCTTGTCACCTACCATGGTTAAATCCTTATAACCGTAAGGTATAGATAGATAGCATCAAACTCAATATATATTTTTTGCATAAGTGTAACAATCAAACAAAATTCCAGGTTTCAGATGACAACAAGAAGGTCCGTAGGAATCCAGAGTTACCCATTCCCGAGATGAACGAAGACCGTCGTAAGGAGCTCGCCGGCCGCACTATTTACGTGAAGGGGTTCCCAAAGGACGCATTACTTGATGACCTGTTAAAATTCTTCAGTCAGTTTAAAGAGGTTGAAAACGTCATCATGAGGCGGTACCAGGACAGGCAAACCAAGAAGAAGATGTTCAAGGGATCCGTGTTTGCCATGTTCAAGACTAAGGAGCAGGTAATATTAATTTCATATTAATACGGGGTTAATAACTCGGGGAAACTCATTGTACTCATAATTATGAATAACTTTTAATTTATGATCAAGCCAGACATCAACTGTTCTATACAAAAATGCCATTCACACATAAGGAGAATATTGTACTTAACCCAAGCAAAAAATCCCGAAAGAATGGTAGCTGTTCGAAAGTAAAGTGTTGTTGATTGACACTCAATGAAATGTTGGGTTGCTTCTGGCTTAGTTCTTTTCTGTACAATCTTGACCACTTATTGATCTACACTTATGCTTTTGCTACAACATATATCCAGTTTGTAAATATCATTTGATGAATTAAATGATTTTGATGAATTTAAAAAGGCAAACGTCAAATCAAGTTGACATTTTATAATTATAATAAAATTAATGAGGCGTTTTCCAAAAAAAAAAAAGTAGTTCTAAAATACTTACTAGATGGCGTAACAGACCTACCGTTTTACCTGTCATTGTCATTTCTGTCGAAATATTTTGTTTATTTTTTAAATCGTAAATTTTGGCTCCACACGTTGTGTATTTAGCCAGTGTCAACTATTGTAATATTTCAAATGAAGTCAAATACATAGTTACGTTACTTGAAATTGTCTAAATAAACATGTCGAGCCAAAAAACACTAGAAAAAAAAACGCACACGTATATTTTTTTGTCTTTCATGTCTTGACAGTGACAGAAAAAACGCAAGGTACATCTAACGCCATCTATTGGGTACTTTTATAACCAGGATTTCTTTTTTTTTTGAAAACGCCTCATTATATTAGTTTAGTTGACTTTAGTTTGTGTGTTGTCTATGGTTGTATGTACTACCTAATTATTTTGTATAGGTATACATTATTTATGACGTATAAACTTGTGTAAAGAACTTGAATAAAGATTTTGAATTTTGCAGATGGTTTGACCCACTGTTGTATAGACACTGAGTGTCTATGAGAAAAAAAAACTATTAAAATATATTATTTTATGCACAAAACACTACAACATGAACTTCATTTGTCAAAATAAAGTAAATGTAATGAAAAGAAAGAATAATAATTATATAATTATTACTAGCGTTACCGGCGACTTCGTTCACATGGGCCTACAAAAAAAAGTAGCCTATGTCCGTCTCCGACTCATCTATGCAAAAACGTAGGTCGATCCGTTCAGCCATATAGCCTTGATAATGCAACAAACATTAAGTGTTATTGTATCTTTCTAGGCTGAGAAATTCATAGAACTGAAAGACACGAAGTATAATGAAGCGGAACTGATCGTAATGTGGCAACAAGACTACATCAACCTGAAACAGGAGGAGTACGCCAACAGGAAACAACAGAAGGACAAGGGCAAGGAAAAGAAAGAGGAGGTTCGTGTTTTTGTGTGATAAACTTACGACAAGTATATATGTAGTCTCAGTCAAAGTCAAGCAAAGTAAGTCATAGTCAAGTCCAAATGATGCCCTAGTCAAGTGATCGAGACTTTACTAGAAGTTTCAATGGGGTTTTGAAAATAACACTGAAAGTCACATGTTGGGACATTATAATTTTCAGAATTAATTTAACATATATTCAAAAAATAATAATTATCACGAGGCATTATCTTGATAATTTCGAACCATGTTTTTTTTAAAATTTCCTCTGTAGTTTTGCAATTAAAAAAGTGCGAACGAGATAGAGAGAGCCAGGCAGCCGGCTTGGCGTTCAAATGAAAAGGTTTATGATTGTTTGCAGAGTGTTAATATTCTTATCAGTTTTGTATTGTCCCCAGGCAAAAACTGAAGAAAAACGCGAGAACAGGTTACCAACTGGATCGTGCTTCAAATTCAATGAATGCACGGACAAGATGACGAGGGAAGATGTAAGGGAAGCACTCACTGCTTTAGGTATATATTTTTTTTGTTATATATATATTGAATGTTATGTTCAGCAGTTCGCAGATCAGTGTGTGAATCTCCTGATGCTATTTCGTGAGAAAGATAGCGTTATACACTTTCACGAGATGAAAAGAGACCTAGTCAAAAAATAGATACTTGCTAATTACATCTAAACCAGGAACTCAATCCAAATTCTGTGCAATGCAAACTTAGATATTATTATCTCACTATTAGTGTGAAATTCATTTGAATATACTCTAGGGGTTCCGAGCAGCACCGCAAAAAATTGTGAAAATCGAGGTCTTTTCAATGATTTTGAATGACAAAATGTCGTGTAATAATGTTTTGTCTGAATATAACAGATTAATCATAACAGAGCCAAAAAAACATATCTCAAAATAAGATTTTTAATCTACGTAACTAACTAATGAGGTGCACTAACTAGAAAAATCAATTTTTTATCAAAGTATGGCTACTTTGATAAAAATTTGATTTTAGTTAAGAGGATAGTCCTTCCGCGAGGTTTTGGCGCATTCGATATTTAAATTGTATAGCTGTCGCTCTGTTTCTCGTGCGTGCATTAGAGTGAGTTTTCCTAACTTTTTGATGAAATTAGCGTTTCGGGGGTAGTCTGTTATCACATTTTAGTGTCAATAATCGCTCGGTAGACCATAATCTATGCCGCTGTTTTCTCAAAATATGTTTATGGTATTCTTACAACAACTACTTTTCTTCGTCGTATTTTCGACGCAAAAAATTTGACTTTAGGTGCCTATTACAACGAACGAGATTGCGAAATTAAAAAAAAAAAAAAAAAAAAAAACATACCAGCATAGTTTTTCACAGTGTAGATAACATATTAAAAAAAACATCGAAATCGGATAACGTTTAGGGGTTGGTATCAGACTACGTTTTTTGTATGGACAAGGCGGATTATACTCTATTCTTATGGCCCTAAAGGTACAAACGTTATTTTTGAGTTTTGGCGGGAACGTGAAGAAGTCATGTCGCGTCGTTATATTATATTCCAAAACTTGTGTTATATCGAGTGTTAATGTGTAAAAATGGTGGATTTTTATTCATTAAGTGTTCATAATCGTGCATGAGTGTTGGCGAATGGTATAATGTCGTGAAACATGATTCTTAGTGTTGTTTCCAAAATTCCATAGAAACCTTTAGTAAAGTCACCACCGCTTTACTGGGGTATGACTAGGACTTGACCGTGACTTACTTTACTTGACTTTGATTATGACTGAAACTTGTTTTAATCGTGAAATACTTTACTTCACTTCAAATATTACAAAACTTGACACTGGCTAAGCCAAAATTGAAGAGAAAACTAAAACGTTATTTGTTCCCGCAGGAGCTGAAGTAGCCTACATAGACTTCAAGGTAGGCGACACAGAAGGCTGGGTCCGTCTCTCCAAGCAAGACTCTGCCAAGGAAATCAACGAGAAATTCACAGACGGAAAACTGAAAATCGGCGAAAAAGATGTCTCCTTCAAAGTACTAGAGGGAGAGGAAGAGACCGCATACTTGAATAAAACCATGGAAGAAATGTCCAACTTAAAAAATAGACATAGGAAAAAGGGTAACTATAAAAATAAAGGCAGAGGAGGATACAAGGGCAAGCAAGACAGAAAGAGGAAGCAGGACAGCGATGGCGGCCCACCGAGTAAAGTCAAGGCAGATAGTTAGTCGATAAGTTAAGATAAGGCTAAATAAAATACTTTTTTGTAGGTTCTCTTACGTATTACACATTTTAATATAAAGGTTATATTCACGTGTTTATTAACCAAATATGGTGTCGTGATTTATAGCTGTTTGTAAGTAAATTGTTGTTACTCTTAACTACTTTCTGTTGTGATTAAGAAAAAAACTGTACATTATAATTGAACTTGATAAAAACTGTTTCAAGAGTAATATGTTTTTTATTAAAGGCCTCGCTACATTACCCGACCTGACGTCGTATGAAAGGTCTCAGGGTGACGAGCGCAGTGCATTGCCGCGCATAGTTTTGAACTGTTGAATTTTCAAAATTCTGGGTGGCACTGAACTGTTATGGGCAAGCGTGACGCTTAACATCGAGCGACTTGCTCGTCTCGTCACCGAGTAACATAAAAAATAATAATTGCTACTGTTCTGCTTCAAAAACCCTTGAAGCAGATAACAGAGTGATGCACTGTGACATCTATATTAACTAGTAGCGCGAGAGCCCTCGCGACTCCTATATCTTCACAACCCCTGGACCGATTCAGCTCATATTCGGACTTAAAAATTGCATTGAAATGAACTACTTGCCTACAAAATTTCATGAAGATCGGATCAACGGTTCGCAAGTTATCATCGGACAAATATACACACAAATGCCGATTTGTCCCAGTAAACTCAGACCTTCGCTTCGCTCGGTCAATAATATTAAAGAGCTCAGTGGTCTGATAGCAGTAAGTTGTACGTATCTCCGGCAACCGTTCCAGTATTTCATCGTTGTCGGCTACGGAAGTGCAGGCACCACCAATCACTGAAGGTGTCACTACTTCTCGACTCGGGCCTGATCTTTTTTTATGTAGAGGACGTTTAAACGAACTAATACGCTAGTAGGTTGTTTCTTGCACTCCCGTGAAATTCATGTCTAGCTATCCTTTTCGAATAAATCAGGCCACATAATCGACAAGCGGTGAGGGAAGTAGGCACAACGTAGCGCCACGTTTACTTGTCCTGCCGGTCTTCATGCTCCTCAAGAATTTCCGTAGATAGAACCCATTAGTAAAGTCTCGACCACTTTACTAGGGTATGACTTAGAATTGATCGTGACTTGCTTTGCTTGACTGAGACTTCTTTTTGTTGGGGTTCATTGAAATATTACAAACTTCATACTGGATAAATTGACAACGTATGGAGCCAAAATTATAGAGGAAAAAAAACTTGACAAATTACAAGGACTCTTTGTCTAGAGTGGAGCCAAAAAATAAGAGAAAAAAAGTTTTGCGCGCGCTTTTGTTTTGTTGATAAATAAAGTGTGACCAGATTCAGCAGAATTTTGCAATTTTAGAAAGGTTGGATACTTATTTTAGGAATTAGTAGAATGTGCAGCATTTTTGAAATTTAGCATTTTTCAGCAGGATTGAATAAAACTTCAGCAGTAATGTAGGATAATTTATTGAGTCCGTTCCAAAATATTGTATAAAAAGGAATTCACATTTTTGGCAAATTATAAATAATAAGTTGGCGTTGTTCCAATTTGAACCAAGATAAGGACATACTTTCAAGGGAATACTTGAAGATGAAACTCTATCTGTGATATATTTTGACTCCAACGTTGTGTTTAGCCAATGTCAAGTTCTCTCGAGTATTGTTCCTTTTTCAAGTTTCCTTTCAAGTTTGACAACATTTCAGGTGAAGTAAAACATTTTACAATCAGAACAAGCCACAGTCCTATTCAAGCAAAGTAAGTCGTGTTAATGAGGCGTTTAAAAAAAAAAACCTGGTAATAAAATTACCCAATTACATTATTAGATGTATTATTTAATTATGGCATTAGATGTACCTTGAGGTTTTTCTGTCGCTGTCAAGACATGAAAGACAAAAAAAATTTAGGTGTGCCTTTTTTTTTCTCGTGTTTTTTGGCTCCACATGTGTATTTAGACAATTTCAAGTAACGTAACTATGTATTTGACTTCATTTGAAATATTACAATAGTTGAAAATACACTACGTGTGGAGCCAAAATTTTCGATTTAAAAAATAAACAATATTTAGACAGAAATGACAATGACAGGTAAAACGATAGGTCTATTACGCCATCTAGTAAGTATTTTTGAACTACTTTTTTTTTTTTTGGAAAACGCCTCATTGTTCAAGTCCAAGTCATGCTCCAGTAATGTGGTCAAAACGTTAATAGGAGTTTCTATGTATTTTTGGAACCACAAGAAAAGTTACGTTTCACGATATTATATGATTATACTATTCACCACCACTGTGCACGTTCACAAACAGTCGAAATTCATCCAGATTTTAGCCCTTTTTAGCTTAGTATATAGGCCCCTTTCAAAAAGTATAGTGGCAGCACTCAGCGCTGTTTTTTCCGTTTTTTTCTGTCTGTTCTATGGTAATTTGGGTATCGGTAATTCTTGATCGACTTGGGTGGTGTTTTGATTGCACTTACGTCTATATAATATAGTAATTTAAAATTCGCTTGTTGCTGTCCTGATTCCTGAAAATATTCTCAAGGTAAAATGAAAGCTGATCCCGAAAACGAAGTTAGAAATGGTGACGATGAAGCACCTATTACAGGGGACGTGATAGGCGACACTGCTTACAGCGAGCGGTTTGTACTCAAGATCCTGCTGAAATTAGCCAACCGAGACACCCTCAAAGAAGAAATTTTGGAGCCGTCTTTCGAAGAAGATCTCTGTACCCTCTGGGATATGACCGCTGAAAAAGACGTCGTCCTCTATTTACAAACTCATAACACTCTGAACCTCTTTTATTTTGCATTACCAGTAATAGAATCCTCGCGTATCATCGAAGTTATCATCGGTACTATCGCCAACATGTGCTGCCATAAAGAAGCTGTAAACTCTATCATGGCTAACAAAGACTTGTTACTGCTGCTTTTGGAATTCTTAAAGTCTGACGACAGCCAAATCTTGAACCAATTGCTACGTCTCATCAGCTCATGTCTCTATGTTGCTGACGAATATGATATTTGCTCATGGATGGATACGTTTGAAACTGTTGACTATCCCCAATGTATCTATTTCATACTGAAGAACTCATCAAATAAAGAACTGTTAATGACGGCATTAGAAAATGTAAATACAATTTTTTCGAATTGCAAGATTGATGGATCGCAAAAGTTTTCATCTCTGTTTGTGACTTGCGATGCTCTCACAGCAATTTATACCGCACACCGGGAATATAGCGGACAAGCAAGTCATGAAAAACTAGAAAGATTGCATCTCATAACATTACAAATGATGTTACACTTAAACAAGAATGAAATTATCAATAATGAACAACCAAACCCAGCGGAAGACAGTTTGAATGCTATAAACTTGCTACGGGACATACTTGCCAGTTACGAAAACAAAATAAACGAGTACTATAGGATTGATGATGATTTTCTAGATGTTTTAGAGGCAGCTACAATCTTTGTTCAATATCTAGAAACAAGCCAGGCTTGCTCACCTGATTACTATTTTAAACCTTGTTACAATATGTGGAAGACATTATCCAGCAGAAGACAAACAAGTGAGAGAATGCAATTTTTGGATAATATCAAGGGAGCGCTCGAACCGATAATGTGCGTATATATGTCTAAATGTGGTGATGAGCATCTATTAAAAGTTTTAGATGACATTGGTGATGATTATGGTTGTATTGTTAGTCAAATAACTGATGCCGAGTTGCAAGCCAAAATTGCAAATAGAGCTTTAAATTACAGAAACAGGCTGAATGAAAATATTGATTCATGATACATAACCTTATTGTTTCATGAACCAATTTTTTTACAAGGTTCTATTTAACTTGCAATGTATGTATATATTTATGTTAAGGTCAAATCTTGCAACTCAATTTTTAACCCTTTCCTCCTGTTTAATTGAGTTGAAATTTTGTATGCCTCAAGTTTCGTGTCAAGTTTCGATGACTATATAATATGAGAGCTAGCTGATCTGATGATGGATACTGAAGGTGGAAAACGGAACTCCTCAGTAACTGACAGTAGATTGACAGAGTTTGGACTCATATTGATCAGCGTACCATACTAATAAGGGATTCTAAAAGCTTATCTAAAACAAGTGAATGAATATTCGATGTCTATTTAATAAATACTGTCCTGTAAAATATAATGTTCTCTATGTTACCTAAAAATAATCAGCATATAGCATATATCCGTCTCCAATATACCTATATAATATATGCAAAAAATTAGGTCGATCTGTTCAGCTGTTTAGGGGCCGTTCAAGTATTACGTAAGCAAATTATTTACCCCCCAATCCCCCCTGTCAGCAAAAGTAAGCAAAGCTCTTACCCCTCCCCCCATGCTTACTTAAACATTTTTCAATTATAAATGTTTTTTTTTTATATTATAATTATAATTTTAAAAATAAGAAAATAGATTTAGGATAGAGATTAGATTTTACTGATACAGTATTCAACATAGAGTAAGGGACTAAAATATTATAATCTTACGAACATAACAAACTTATTTTAAATTTTTGGTACATATATTAAATTCAAATTAACGGTGTCTACACATGGCCTTACCTGATACCGTGTGAAAAGGACAGCTAGATTTGAATTTCACGGGAGCAAAAGAAAAGTTAAGGTTATAGCTTCTCCCTTTCGCTCCCCAGAAACGTCTATATAGCCATCTCTTTCAAATGATGCCAGGTCAGGCCATGTTTCAGTCCATGAAACCCTAATCCATGATTCTAAGTTGGAGGGTTGCCATTCGAGTAAAAAAGTAAATAACTACCGATGACGTAATCATCATCTAGACTCCCCTACCCCCTTTGTCATCCAAAATAAGCAAAACAAAGACCCCCATAGTGCTTACGTAATAATTGAACGGCCCCTTAGCCGTGATAACGCGACAAACACCCAGACAGTGTTTACATTCGCTTTTATGGTATTAGTTAGGACATGTCTAGTGCAAATTATCTTTATTGAAGCGACATCGGTCTTATGCTATTTCGACGGACAGTGATCATCATACACTAACAATATACTTACATTACGAACAGGCAAAGATAAAGTTGATTACTAACTGTTAAGACTTGTCCCAGATAGTGCGCGAGCGGGAGCGCGCATGATGTGAGGATGTCGGTACGAGCGGGATAGCATGCGATCACAATCACGAATGTTCACAAGGGTGAGGCTTTTAGTGAAACTACAATGAATAAATGGGATTATATATTTAATTTTTAGACATTGTAAAGCAACATTTACATTAGGATAAACGAGTTTACACCGTCCGAAGCGAGCGGCGCCTACCACTAACCGAATGTATCAGTAACGAGCGCGCCCTCTCGCGGCTCGCGCATCACACTCTCATTTCACATGATCTCACGTAAAAAAAAACATTCACAATACTGAAAAGGATAATATTTAGAGATTAATAACTGTTTAATTTACATTAATGTACTTAACTAACCACGAGCCTACGCGCCCCTAGAGCGGGACAAAAAAAAAATCGCATAATATTTTTAAATATCAATTCGTTTATATTCATATCGTAAGATAAAAACAGGATAAAGACTAGACTTTACACTGAACAACGACGAATTAAATTAGCTAACAGCAACATATCAGCGAGCGATCTCTGCGTCGACGAATGGAAAACGAAAAATATATTACACCGCCTTCGTCGTCACTAAAGCCGGGACCGACAACGTGCCTACTCCTTACAAAACAAGATCTTTACAACATATTGCATTTTGGAGCGTTGGTGTTAAATCTATAATTTTAAAGAAACGTCAGTCGGTCGCCGGCCGCACTATAACATAACTAACTGTACACGAAAATAAAACTATGTGTGACCGAGAGAGACAGTCGCCGGCGCAGAGACGCGTAACATACGTAAAACATTACCTACTCAATAAATTACATAAATAATCTGAATTCAAAACAAATTCTTAGGCGTCCGAAGAACATTGTAGTACCATAGTTTGGGGTCCCGTCGGGTAAAAGCGTCCCAGTGGGATTTTTTTGAGAATTTATGCGAAAAATCATTTTAGTTTTTTATATGGGTCTCACGCAACGGGATCCGTGCTTATAACCCACTAAACTTTTACATCAAAAATGTATAGAGATAAATATTTACAAATAAAAATGTAACGCAGAAAAAAGCCGCGGGTGATATGAACGCACTAAATCAGGTATATAAACCCCTTTGTACCAATAGGGATATGTATATTGTATTGTGACTCTGAAACGATACCTAACTCATTTTGTAACAATATCTTTCTAGTTCTTTATATATAGAGTATATATTTAAAAGTATCTGAAAAAACAAATAAGATAGAAAAATAAGGGATATATAATTTATTGTTGTTGTTAGATACATTGAGCGCCTTTTTCTATCTAATTTGTATTTTGTCAGGAATAAAAGTTTATAAAACCCACTTACAAGGCAACAAACAGTGTTGCAGTCGATAGAATTAGCATGAGATCGAAATGTGTTATACTTTTCTGTCGCAGTGGGTTTCGATCCGTACAATATTTCGATACAACACGAATGAAACAATTTAATCGAATCCACTTAAGCTTCGTCAATGTAAAATAAAATACTACAAAAAAATGTTATGATTTGACGAAAACATCCTATCGATGTGGTGAATTCACGAATGGTCCAATTTTGGCACAAGTCCCTTGGAAAATAATACTATAATTTGTGGTCACAGTAAATAAGAAAAAGTGCAGTGGACAATTATTTTGTTCAAAAAACTAAGACTTTTAGTTAATTTTTTTCAGTTTGCCCACTGTTATTGGATATAACGACTGCGTATTGCAGTACAATGCATTGATGGGTATCAGCTGAAAAAAACGCATTTCTTATCTTGTTTAAATATAACACTATCAGCTACTCGTGTGCCGGACTACGCCCATTCGCCCCTTTGTTGCGTACCCTTACAATACAAATGTAAAAATAATAAAATTTTAATATACATAGATGATTGTAACATATTGTGAACTCATTTTATTTCATAAACATTAGGTACCCCTAACATACCCATTGGTGTCGATTCTATTGTACCACTCAAAAAACGAATCTGACAGAAATAAAATTATCCGCATCTCTTTTCATTTCAGTATGGGTGAACAATTTTACAGCTGTTGAATTTAGGCGAGTCAAAAAAATGCCACAAAAGTAGCGTCACCAAAATCGAAAAAATGTTCTTTACTTCTTCACTGGAAAATGTATAAAAAAATAGTTTTGCTTACGTCCGATAGATGGCGCTGTACCAATTTTTATACTTTTTGCTATCGAATACAAGCGAACGTTTTTTCGATATAACTAAGCTAGGGAAACAAAAATCGAAAACGTGTACACAACAAGTAGCGATTTTTACAAATAAAATCTTTGGTAGTTTTTTTTTGTGAGCAACAATAAATGACCATTGCGAGTGAATGATGAATTTGAACCTTATAAACGACTTTTTGTTTGAAAATACTGCGGTTTTTGACTGCTTGCATGTCAATCGAACAAAATAGGTATTTTGTTTGCCAATAGAGTGTTTGAACGAGGCTATATTAAAACAGACTTGTAAAAAGAACCACGGTCCTACCACAACTTCTTAACGATTCATCAGACATTGGTCATTTTCATACAAACATTGAAGTGTTTATGACTTTACTTTTATTAAAAATTGTGAACAATAATATACAATGTAACTAATAAAATATATTCACCGATAAATATAATAATAATAACAGCCGGTGACATACTAAGTTATTTTTTACGGAAAATACTTATCCGATTTTCATGAAACTTGTGTATATATTGACAAGATGAATACTTAACAAGACTTTTAATAAAAACCCATTTTTTATCTTCTAATAATAAAAACATCGTTACTAGCATTCACATTGCCAATTTAAATATACATACCTAATTTCATTGTAATGGGTAGTAACCGAAAAAAAAAAAAAATACGTTTATGGGAAAAGACCCGATGTCCGAGCCAATCTTTTTCTCGTTCTCTCTATTGTAGATAGAGCGAGAGAAATGCGAAGCCAGAAAAAATAATGCTCCAAGGAATTGTGGCCGGCAGTTCAAGTTTTGGGTTCGATAGAAGTGCTTATAAAAAGTGCAATTATTTTGTTCTATTGTAATTTCTATGACTATTACAATAAAGCCTCGTTCAGACTTTCACTATTGTAAATTAAGGTTCGCGAATAGCGGATAAAATGAGGGTAGGCGGATATTTGCGATGCGATTCGGTCCACCTTAATATGTCCCTTTACAGCGTCACACATATCGTGTTTGCTCCAGCACCGTTCTCCAGCGTTTTTGTTTCGTAGACCATTTTATTTTCATGCAAGTCGGATAGATCAAATACCGAAGCAGAAGCACAGAAGACGTCGATCTCGGTACAAACAGAGCCGTGTGTGACGCCGGCAATATAATTTTCGTCGAAAAGGTAGTTAAAAGCAAATAAAAACAGGCATAGACACTAGCGCCACCAGCGTCCTGCGGCATTATCCGTAAAAGTACTTTATATATATGGGTATTCGTTAATGTCATAATCACTCGCTAGAGGCGCTGTGTACTACAGCCAAGGATTCTCTCCTATAGCGGATGGGCTGTTTGCTCGCGTAACTTGGGACCGCCTTGCGGCACGTCGGCCATGTTTTGTATCCCAGCCAAGCTAGTACGTTAGCTGTCAAAAACTGTCTAATGTTTTCGAAGTGTTAGAAAATCACTAGTGGGGTGGTGTTGACGACATATCGTGTATTCAAAGTGCCGCAAATTACGTGACTTGTAACGGGTCCTCTTTTTTTCTTTCGTCGTTGATCCCATCTAAGTGACGTGACAGATGATCTGGCTAATCTGTACAAACACGCGGCAAGACTTGCCGCTTGAAAAAATGGCAGATCCCGTGTGGACGTAATTTAGGTGGGTCTCGGGGCCGACAGCCCCGCGGCCCGCGCCCCGAGTCCGCGTCACTGGAATGTCCTCAGCGTTCGCACCGCGCGGCATCACACGTCCCACGTCCTCACACGTTGCTCCAACTAAGCGTATTACCGAGTAGGTACGTCACATTCGTACTCACACACAGACATTTAAAACACGAGTAAATATGTATTAATATCGAAACAATCTATCCCCTTTCGTTGTCTTGACAGGACAGCAATGTTACATTACGGCTACGGGGCGACACACAGATTATTTTCGTATAATAAATTACGGGAATACATCTACACAGTCTGATAAAACGGCAAGGGGCAATCGATACGTCGCATGCTATGTGTACATCGAGAATAATTCAATAATCACGTTTAAAGACGCGTCTAAATCGACACAAAAAAAAAACTTTTTTCGGCAATGTATGGACAATCCGTTCGGAAATGTTTCTACAATTTTTGAAACGAATGAAGGCGTCTTTTTTTTTAAATACATTCAATGTCAATGTCATAATTAGACATTTAATGAGCAATGTTACGGCAACCTTCGAAGGGCAATACATTACCGTAAAATGATTATGATAATTGATTTTAGACGCGCCTTCTTTAGTTTAATCTAAAACGCAGTGGCTACACGTGCGGGCTTCGATGCTACCATCCTACCCCAGAGCGTCATATATACGGCGTTCTCGTAGGAATCATGCTAGAATGTCACTCAAACGCGACCCGACAACTCATTCACACAAGAATTAAAAAAAAAAAAAACAGCTCGTTAAAAAAACTCAGATATTAATATCACCTAACTCGACGTTGAAGTAAGTAATTAGTATAGTCAATTATTTATCTGAATAACTTTTTTTCCAATAATGATTTTATCAGATTTGCCGTATTTTTTTTGTGAAACAAGCTGTGGCAACACTGAAGTAATCATTTCATGTCGGATCACGTTTTTGTAACATTAAAAAGTGTAGCATCACTCAAAACCACTACAAGACTTATTAAGAAACTTCTAGTTGATACTAGAACCTTCTTTGGTTCGATCTAGAACGTTCGATGTCCGGTCGGGTCCGGGGTCCGGGGTCCGGGGTCCGGGCGCGCCGCCGGCCACGTCACAGCATACATCACACGCGGGAACACGCACACATTTACACGTCGATATCGAGATTTCACTCCGAATGTCCGTTTGGGACGCAACCAATGACCAGAGCAACGACGTAGGACAAAAATAACCTTATTTAATACTTAGTTGCCCTAAAGAAACAATAATGTAAAATTCCGTTCTGTGAAGATTGAATGTACGATAAAGAACGAAAGCATCTCCCATCACTAGTTTTCTGTTGCCGATCGACATTAACGTTAAAAGTAAAGTTTTAGTTCTTTGAATATTAGAAGAACGAAAGCCTCTCCGATTCATATTTTCAGTCTTGATTTTATTCGATTATTCAACTTTTACAGCCTGGTTCATTAGATGGCATTGTCTAAGTCGATGCTCTGCTCTACAGACGGTTACGTCCGAAGGTTGCCTAACGGTGGCCTACACCATCTTACGTCCGAGGTTGGCCTACGCTATCCTACGACTGCAACCAGCATACGCCGACCCACGTCCGAGGATAGCCTAACGGTGGATTTCACCAACCTAGGAAAAAAGATGGCGTACGCAAGCCTACAACTGAAGACAACCTATGCCAGCCAACGCCCTTTACTGGCCTACGCCCCCCTACACCGTCCAAAGGTGGCATAAACCAACCCTCGTCCGAAGCTGGTCCAAACCAGCTCGTCTATAGTTGGTTTACGCCGACCCTCGACGAAAGGTGAGCTACGTAAAGGCGGCCTACGGCGGCCAACCGGCGGCCTACGCGCCCGAGAAGCCGTAGACCTCGAGCACGCGTATCTCGAAGTCTCCCGAGGGGCAGAGCGGCGGGTTGTTGAACGTGGAGCAGCGGTCAGTCTTGCCGAACCTGATGTTCTCGTCCATCCATATCGCTTGACCCTCGCTGGAAATCGTAAACAAAATACATATAATCATGTATACATCATTTTTACATAAAGTAGTAATAGACTTTAATCGCCTTAATTTATAAGGCATTTCATGGCAGATCTTCGTCACCCTGAGCCTTCATATTGCATTACGTGATAACATCGCTGTTAAATGTTGACAGCATTTAAAAAAAGCTTGGCACCCCGTACACAACACACTGACCCAAAGCAGATATTTGAATTCACCATTCAAACATCTGCCCGGCCGGGAATCGAACACCGGGAATCCCGTTCATAGAGCAGACGCGCCACCAACTAAAGCAAGGGCAGTCGCAGAGCGGTTTTATAGCGCTTCTTGAAACCCTCTTTGGAAGTTGATTAAAGTTTACATTGAGTATATAAATGTGCCATTCAATGTGGGGTGAGAATTGAATATTGTTACACACAACAATGACAGGTGCATAATCTGAAAGACACTGTTAAAAAGTTAAGAAGGTTAAAAGTTTATACATACATCAGTCCAGTGTCAAGAACATACCACAGGGTTTATACTGTTTAAAATGTTTAGTTGAACAAAAATAAGACAAAAAATGTGGCGAACAGTGGAACAGTGGAGTGAACAGTGTGTTGGAGTTACGCAAAATTTCACGATATCCAGCCACTTACAGTAAGTAGCCTTTCAGTTGATAAAATGGAAAAAAACGATTGCTGACAAAAACAATTAGCTTTTGGTTCTGGTGTTCTCTCTGTCGCACAATGCTGTGCCCAAATGTGTGTTGTCAGGAATTAACCACGCTAAAAACTATTATACGTTTTATTTTTTGCTACGCCAAAATACGAGTAAATGGGGGTAGATCTCAAAAACCTTATTTCGGATAGAGACGACCGGCATCTACGAGTGACCACGGCTATTGCACCATGGCCGAAACGTCGAGGCAAATAAATGATAAAGTTTTGGGCGTGGTAAAGTCCTGACAACAAACGTTAAATTATGTGTTCGAATCGCGAAAGTTTAATAATATCTCCATTGAGCTAATACCATTTGTTTTGCTAGATACCTTTTGTAGTTGTTAGAATAAGTCTTTAATATTGAGGGCGATAGACTAACCCTCCGAATACTGAAACGTTTGTTTACTTTGACAACAGATTAATTCTAATACTGCCTTTGTCTGGCACTAAGCAAATGACAAAGACAGCTATAAACTTAATCTGTCGTGAAAGTTAACAAACGTTTCAGTATTCGGGGGTAAGATACAAAGACTCTGTACAAAACATGATATCTTCATTACATGTCCTTCTTTTCTCTCTTTGTGCCAACTGAAAGGCCGCGTACTGTATACTGTTATGTGAAGTAACGTTAGATAAATTCACAAAACAAACTGTTGTTAGTCATATTAGTCGCTTAGGTTTTAGAGCAGCAGTTGTGAATTGACCAAATGTGGCAAAAGGACCCGGCGAAATTAATAATCGCTAGAAACACACACAAACATTTAAACAACACCCACAAACAAAAATATTACCCTCCACCAATGGTGACCATAGTATTATCGGCCGCCATGAAGAGCGAATTAGCGTGAGGCGTCCTCGCCTCCGCTTCTCCCTCCTTCACCTCCTTATCCTCAAGACAGCCAACCCACGGGTACTTGGCTCTTTGAGGATGAAGACTACACAAAAAGAAGCTCTAATTATGAAGTGTTAAAGTCCACTGACCCGCCTCCGATGGTGATCATCTTGGTGTCGGCCGCCATGAAAAGTTCAGAGCCGTGTGCGACCTTTTGTTCTTCAGCTTTGTCGCCGCTGGACGCCGCGCAGCCGACCCAAGGGTATTTCGCGCGCTCGGGGTACAGGCTGCAAACGGCATGCGGGTTACGGCGGCAATGGTGTTATTGTGATGTATATACACGGTTCGGTGAAAGAAATGGTACATAAAATACAATAATTATCATATTCAAACACTTGTAAGTAGCGAATAAGGTATGTAAGAAAAAAAAGATCCAATAAAGCTCGTTAAAAATTGACCTAACGTGGTTATCGCGTATCGTCTCTCTCTCTCGTTATCACGGGCCGTCGGTTTTTCTTTGTCTCTAGTTTGCTGTATATCTTGGAAACGTGACGATGGAAGAGACCTTGTCTCACACAAACCTTCTTCGTATTAGTACCAACTATCGATTCATATAGGTGTTAAGAGTGGCCGCTATTTTAAACAAAAAACAAGATGGCGGAGAGTGAGTTATGCCAAAATATTCAAACCCCTTTCTAATAGAGAACCTAAGTGCAGTACAATAATTTGTAAACTTCCAAGCAATATTTGGATTTTAATGGACAGAAGTAGAATTATATATTTTATAAGATTCCTTTTTGCGTTTTTGCGTAGTTGCAACCTCTTTTATTAGTAAATTTGATGATTAACTATGGATGATTCACACATGCAGTAAGAAAAAAAAATTAAGATACATTTAATTACGAAAATATTTGAAGAAACACAACAAAAACATAAAACTTAGAACGATTTCACTATTTACACATACATTTTCATTATATGTAATTAAGTATAGATGAATGAAAAGTATAGAATAAATAAAAAAGTAGAATAAAATCCGTTGATGAACCTCAGTGGAACAATAAGTAAAATGAAATCCATTGATGGTTTTCAGTGGACCAAAAAGTAAAATCAAATCCATCGATGGTTTTCTGTGGACCAAAAAGCAAAATCAAATCCATCGATGGCTTTCAGTGGACCAAAAATTAAAATCAAATCCATTGATGGTTTTCAGTGGACCAAAAAGTAAAATCAAATCCATTGATGGTTTTCAGTGGACCAAAAAGTAAAATCAAATCCATTGATGGTTTTCAGTGGACCAAAAAGTAAAATCAAATCCATCGGTGGTTTTCTGTGGACCAAAAAGTAGTGTCAAATGTATCTTATATATCGATAGTTCTCAGTGAACCAAATAGTACAATCAAATGCTTTTATGGATCTCAGTGATGAATCAAATATATCGATGGATTTGTTCAGTAGATTAGAGTAGGTGATTGTTGTTACCTAAAGAGGAATGTCTCTCCCGTTCCGAAGTACGCCTGCCGGTTGCCGCGCTCGTCCTTCTGGTTACGTTCAAACCACCGCGTCGAGCAATACGCCCCGAAAACCTGCAAAATTAGGGGGAAACGTTGTTTCATAAAGTAGAGCTGCGTTCTAGTGCGCGGGGCGAGGGTCGAGGGACGCAGCGCTTAAATATGATGAAAACGCAGTACAGCCCAAATATTGTGCTGCGCTGCCATTATATGCCCTAGTTCGTGGTGGTTCATTGGCAGCAAGCAATATTAGGCAAGCTCATACTCTTTAGGTCGTAGGTTTCAAACCGTGCCTGCCCTTACCAATGAGATCTTTGGAACTTAGATACGTACGGACATACCACTAGCTTTTCGGTGAATGAAAACCTCGAGAGAAAACCTAAATATTTCCGGAGAAGAATTTCGATGGAGTATATTAATCCAACAACCCGCACCGTGCGAGCGTGCTGGATAAGGCCTAATCACCCTTTGAGGGTAGGCCGATATCCCAGTAGTGGGATGTTTAATGGCTGATGCAATCTGCCATCATACTTTAGCCCCATCTCATTTTAATTACAGGGTGAATAGCTCTCGGGGATAGGTGAAGTACAGGTACACACAATCTTTTTGAGCCCTCGCATATGCTAGCGCAAGCGGTAGCGCAGTACGCATATTTTAGGTATCAGCCGAGTCTGCGCAGTACGACTTGCGCCTACATTCACAGAGCTCTAAATGTTTTGAGCGAACTGAAGGCTAAGATTCAGAAACGAGCTTTAGCGTGGACTTAGGCTGCCGTATGTCAAAATTCAGTGCTTACGCTCAAATTTGTATGCGGGACGTTTGGAACACTGCTTAAACTTAGCGCAAGCTAAGCTAAGCGTCACTAGTGATTATCGACTACTTGAGGCAGGAGTGGCGCCACCAAGTGAGGAAAGGTGCTCAACCATGACAAACTTCAAGCTAGAATAATGTTCCCGCGATTTTCTAAAAATAAATATAAAAATAGATTGACGTCATAAATATTTTGTTTCACTCACTTCAGTAAAATTTGAAGTAATCCTATCTTTGTTGTTTGTTAATCACGGCTGCTTAAAAAACCGGTTAAGGTTCCGCTAAAAACAAAAACTGCCATAGACAACAAAGTATAATCTTAACTAAGACCGCGCTAAGATTGTGACGAACTATGTTTCTGAATACTAATTTCAAAGATCGACTTAGCCTCGGCTGAGACTGGTCTTTGATTGTCTCACGTTCTTTTCTATGAATCTTAGCCTAAGTGTCAAGATTAGAGTCGTCTTCATCAATCAATTCCACAGTAGGTCTCCAACTTACATTATCATCTATTCCGTTTCTGTCACTACTCCATCAGTCTCGTCCACTACTTTCTTGTCGGTTATCCTTCATCCGACCAGCATGTAGATATCCTTCTCAGAAGCAGAAATTTTACTTACTGGATCCACCGCAATACTGTCGACACATTGGCTATGAAGTACTAACCTCGTTGTTGCACGTCTTGATCATGAGTAGCGTGGGTTCGTGGTGCTCGACTCGCACGTAGAACGTTGTGAGCGAACACCCGTGCTCCTCCGTGGTGTAGAGCAGCACGGGTTGGTACATGGTGATGCGCACAGGTAGCCACGACCATAGCGTGAACAGCTGCAATCATCGGGACAAGTGCTTTACGTGCGAAGTAATACAGGTTAGAATGGTCCGACTGGGATTATAATAGCCGTTTTCAAGATCGCAAAAAAAAACGGCTTTTAGCTGGATGAGGTTTAAAAATAGTTGAGTATTCCGAATTCTCCGTGAAAATCTGGTTAAGGCTTAAAATTATCAGACAAGATAAAAGCGAATTGAGCGCTTATATGTATATAATAAATCAATCAGCGTTCAGTATTTCAGACAGTAATTGTCAGTTGGAAATAAATGCCATGTATATCTACAATGTACATGTTTAAGGACTCGTTCGGATTGCCGTCCTATTGGCTGATAGACAAGTTTATTTTTTATTAAATCAATTAAGGCCATTATAATCCCCGTCAGAGTAGTATCTGAGATGATCTACTAGATGCGAGTTAGGAAATCTGAGACTACACGTCTGCTCCAAAAAGTACCCTCGTTAAAAAAACACGTAGATATGTACCTCGTTCGATTTCTTAGCAGTTAATCCTTACCTCAAGATCAAGGGCCTCAAGATACAGACTTAGCCGCGCTTAAGACCCTCACCCCCGAATACTGAAACGTTTGTTAACTTTGACAACAGATTAAGTATATTGCTGTCTTTGTCATTTGCTTAGACAAGGGCAATATTAGAATTAATCTGTTGTCAAAGTTAACAAACGTTTCAATATTCGGGGGTCAAGCTATTACTTAATTACAATACAAGTGTTTTTTTTGTAAATTCAATAAATTTGTAATTGCATCTCAACAAAAGAAGTGATCGTCGTTAATAACTCCATAACATGTAGTCTCAGCTTTGAATATACACCACGAAAGAAACTGATCAGAATTGTTATACCTAAGTTTCTCGTAGAAAGCTGTATGAAAGAGCAGAGCGGGCCGCTTTTAGATCTAAAACGAGTGCGAGAGTGAGAGAGCGCTCTGACCTTCTCGCATGCGTTGCGTGCCTGTAGGTATTTATCGCAGGTAGTTACCCTTCGCTGTCGAAAAACTTATTGTCATTACGAAGTGAATTTTAATTCTGTGGCTAAACTAAGGTTCCACGTGATTAGTTTCTTTCGTGGTAGATATAGTACTATTATTTGAACAATCTATTAATGAATCTAATTGAAGAAAAAACATTAGTAAAAAACGATTACTTTCACTAAGTCTATCGAACAGCTTTTAAAACTGATGAAACTTGCAATAATGAAAAATTATGGGGAAAAAAATCGTAGATGTCAAATTTTTTTTTTACAAAAATCGAGGCTAATTTGAATTGTGGCCTTACCACAAGAAACCTCTACGTCTACGTGAGATTTCATATGAATTTCAATATGTTTGTGGTAGGGCCAAAATAACACTTATGACTATAAAAATACGACACATATTAGTGGTGTACATTAGTAGACGTCTACAGGTGGATAGTGCATAATTTGTGTACACCTATGTATATACACATAAATATATACAGTCGGGTGGGACTCCACAGACCGCGAGCGATGTGAAGCGAAGAAAAGTTCAAACATCTTTTGTAAACTGACTAACTTGTATAATAAGAATTTCCCTTTTAAGAAGCTAAGTCGAAAAAGACACGTTTTTTCGTTCCTTTTTTTTATCCGACTGCACAAGAACGAGTAATGTTTTTGCGTTTTTGGGGTTTTTATTTAAGTTTTTATGTAATTCTGTGTGTTCCTATATTGCATCCTGCAGTCTAAACGGCTTGACCGATTTTGACGAGTGTTGTGTCTTGGATTTCTTTATGTTCGGAGTATCAGCTAGCTGCAGTCGGGTTTTTCGTGTTCCTTTCAATAATAATAATAATAATAATATACTTGTTAGATATAATATATGATCTTTGGTTCTATCATCTAGTACGGCTAAATTGGAAAGCATGATCACAAGAAAATATGAATTTTTTTATTTATTAAAAATACAAATTTTTAGCTAGAACTTCAAACGACTCCTAGGATTAATATTCAATTGATTAATCTAATAGTGAGGCCATCATATGTTTTTTTAATACAATTTTATTACTGTTTTAATTAGAAAATAGTTACGCTAGCACGCTAACTCCATCTCTTTTCTGCATGCAGAAGGATATAGCGCTATCGTTTTTTCGACTTAGTATCTTAGTGATGCTTTTCCAGCTAGCCTAGCATATGCACACGACAAAATCTTCTCTACTCTTTATGTCGTACAAAAATGAGACAAAAGTATACATAAAATCGTAGCCGTGTCCTGTGGGCTTATCCCGTAACTCTGAAAGCGATAGCGTTGCGCGAGGCGGACCGCGCATACTGTGTCTAAGTTGGTACGAGCGAGATGGCATGCTCTCGCAATTAAAATCACGAACGTTTCAAAGTTACAGGATAAGCCCCCTGTTTTTGCACGATAACAAGAGTAGAAAGGATTAAGGTATGTTTTGTCGCGGGGCTGATAATTAACGAAGGTGGAGCGGAGTTTTCAGAGATCACTGCTCGGCGAGTAAGCCGAGCGGAATCCGCTTATTCGCTTCGCTGCGGTGAATAATGCAATTGATAGGCATGCAATAAATTAGAAATACAATTAAATGTATTCGCATTAAGAGCAGGAAATCGATTTTAGTTCTCACTCGCTCGCACATTAAATATGTTTAATGATATAAAATTACTGAGGGTAAGAATTTCTTTATTATAACATTTGAAATTCTTGTTAACTGCTGTAATAAAGATATTTTTGTAGATACATTTTTGAATACCACCCTCACTAACATTTTTTTTTTTTTGTTGTTTGTGCGAGCGAGAGATCGCGTATAATTTAAAAGCCACCGTGAAGTAAAGCCACCTTCACTTCAGACAAACGATAAACTAATCAAATACCAAAAGAAACTTTCACACATAATATTATAAGTATGTTCTACAATAAAAAAAAAACTTTGTATTCTATCAGTTATCCAGTTCCCATAGTACAAGCTTGCTTAGTTTGGAGATAGATGGCGTTGTGTGAAAAACGTCCACCAACTTTTTTTTTACCTGCCTTCGGAATATGGATATCATTTTAACAGTATATGTACGTATGTAAGTATGTTCATGTTCGTTCTAATCTCCTAAACTTTTTATCCGATTTTGGAAAAATAGGTCTATTGATGCGTCTTAACACTCCCCGTGTTAGACTGTAACACAGATCACACCCTAGATTCTGCATTCAGGAAGCGCACCACGCATCAGTCTAAATACACTCATAAGGAATTACTCTGATTGGTTGATTGTTAAGCGCGAGTAGGCGTAACCTTGAGATAGCCAATGAGAACGCTCGGTCGCACTCCCCGCGACTCGCGCCTTCCTCGAACTTTGGTTACTTTTTGAAGGAACAACGAATCTCGTAATGCGGTATCTAGTGTGATCTGTGGACTATAATTATGAAGTCACACTAAATCCAATATGGATTTTATAACAACCTGACAACTGAAAAAAACTATGTTATATCGTTTTGTTCGCTTCGCATCGCCTCGCGACTGCTGTACCACCTCTCTAGATCTAAGAATACGCCGACGTTTACATCGCATGCAACATTAAACGGTAGCCTCTAAACAAACAACACAATTAGTTCTAGCGATAGTTGAGTGGGAGCCAAATTTTAAACGAGTCTCCTAGTGCAGTGGTATTGAGTAGGACTGATCGACGATTCGACTCACACGGAATACAGCAACGTCGAATCATTGTACACTATTTAAAAAAAAAGGGTTTTTTTTTACCTTTCCTCCTAAGAGGTTTTGGCGTCGCACGTCTTATGCATTTGCCAGTGTCAAGTATACATATATATTTTCAAGTTTTGTTAAATATTTTCAAACAGGTCATAGTCACAGTCAAAGGCGAGCAAAGCAAGTCACGATCAAATCCAAGTCATGCCCCAGTAAAGTTGTGAAATCTTAACTTGAGCCTTCTATGGAGTTTTGGAAACAACATGAAAATTCACGTTTCACTACATTATACCATTAACCAACACTCGTGCATGTTCACGAACGCTTAACGGGTAAAAATTCACCGTTTTTACATATTAACACTCGTAATAACACAAGTTATAGAAATAATAGAATGACGCAACATGACTTCATCACGTTCCCGGCAAAACTAAAAAAAAAAATTCAATGACACTCGCATGAGTTTATTCCGATTATGATACATTCCGGCTTGAACTAGCGGCATTGTTTGTCGGTCAAGAAGTGCTCCCGAACGGTTTCAGACCATTTTTTTAAGAACTCAGATACATCCTAACTGATATTATAATTCAGAGGAGCCGCAATCGTATTTGGACCATTAAAGCTTCCGAGGTATAAAAATGAATACGTTTGACTCGAGGAAAAAATTTCGCTTGCGCAGAACTTCCTACATTACAACTGTCAGTCCATACAAAACGGCAAAAGAAAACACAAAAAAATGGATCAACGACATCTAGCGAACTTTAAGAACTTTGTCTTTGTCTCTGTCTGGATGTTTGTCGCGTTATCATGTCTAAGCGGCTGAGCGGATCTTGATAAAATTTGATAAGGAGTTATCTTACACAATGCCGGATAGATAGATAGATAGATAGATTAACAAAGATATTAACAAGATTCACTCTTTATTGTTCACACAAAACAAATTACAAACACGTTTGTTCGGATATAGGATACTTTTTTAATGTCCGCGCGAACGAAGTCGCGAGTAGCAACTAGTTTTTCATAAACAAAGAGTCCATTCCATTGATTGCTTATGTAAAAAAAAAAAAAAATTATGCGCTTGATTTACACTAGTTTGAGAGCTATGAGTCCCGGAGCAATCGGTCATCGGAAGCTCATCTCGACCGACAAACAATACCGTGAGTGCAAGCCGTGGGC
Organism: Apocheima hispidaria; assembly: GCA_947579745.1. Lineage (NCBI taxonomy): Eukaryota > Metazoa > Arthropoda > Insecta > Lepidoptera > Geometridae > Apocheima > Apocheima hispidaria. The sequence goes on from OX388147.1 coordinate 15,265,803, forward strand.
TCATCCCGTAACTCTGAAAGCGATAGCGAGAGTTGCGTGAGCGGGACCGCGCATAGTGCGACTAAGTTGGTACGAGCGAGATGGCATGCTCTCGCAATCAGAATCACGAACGTTTCAAAGTTAGAGGATAACACCGCCGGTATTTGAACTATATACTGGTATTCAAAAACCACCACAAAAGCTACGTCTGAAAATTACATAAAAACATACGTGAAGAAAAAAAATTGTTAAAATGAACGATAAAGGAACTAAAATGAAACCAAACAGTAACAAAAGTGAACTACAGTTTAGATAGAATGCACTAACAGTAGTGGAAGAGAGCTGCAGTCACACTAATTATATTATAAATGCGAAACTTTGTGTGTAAGTATTAAAGTACGTAAGTGTTTGTTCCCGTTCAACTCTGAAACGGCTGAACGGATATGGATGAAATTTGGTATGAAGTTAGGTTATTTTATATCCCGAAAAATTTAACCGTTTCTATAGAATAGCGGGTGAAACCGCGGGGCGTAGCTAGTCTCTCATAGTCATGTCTGAGTCGAATCGAGCCGCAGCCCGTCCAAATATCTCCCGCTGTTCTCACTGCGACTATTATGACTACAGGACTAGCCTTGTAGTCATAGTCGTCGCAGTTTGAGGTCGATTGAGTAATAAAGGAGGCAATTACAGATATTTACATACCATGGGAGGAACGCACGCTGTTATTGGCGGAAACTTTCAGGTTACATTTGTCAAATGTAGATTTCTACTTCATCGATATATTTAAAACTAGTGATTATAGGTTCAGTATAAAATTCAAGAAGTGACCGAGTTTACCGAACGAATTTAAGCCCTGTGTCGTTACGACAGTGCGTTATTTAGCTTGCAAAATTGTTTACCTAATTGGGCAGATTACTATGAGTCTTTCGTTTCGGACATTTTTCAGCACTGACCTAAAATCTATAGTTTGAATGTTATTGATACCAACAGTAAAAGTTTATAAATATATGTATGTTGGTGGATTCTACATCAATTTACAATTTATTTGCAATTTATTCTCTACTCTACTTTATTAATTTATCTCAAAACAAATATTTAGACTTAGACTTGAGGCTACTGAATATTTTTGTCTACAATGTTTTAAATAAAATCAAAATTAGCTTCTATAGTTACGACTTTTAAATATATATTCAGTATCGTACATGGCATGTCATGTCTGCTGATTTTGGTATGGGCAGCAACCGATGGGACTGCTTCTGCCATTTTCCAAATGATCAATCAGAATGTATCGATTACATTTTTTAACCGACTTCATAAAAAGGAAGAGGTTCTCAAGCGAATGTTTTTTTTTAAATTATGAGAATTTAATTTAACTACAATCACAAGGTAAGGCTGAAATGCGATGTTAAGCGGAATGAGGTCATTGTATTTACCCAAATGAACAACTTTTATTAGGGGACCAACCCTGAAGTAAAGACGATATCGCGCTCGCGTCTCTCTTGTATAACACTCCTTGTATAAGATCACCAAATGTGATCGAAACTATAATCGGATTTACGACAAAATTTAACATATTTCCGTATTAGATAGATAGATAGATAGAAACTCTTTATTGTGTACACCATAAATAAAAAGAACAAATGTACTGAACTATCTTATACTTAAGCTAGTGCCACAAGTGGAGGCCTTATCGCTAAAAGCGATCTATTCCAGGCAACCATTCGTATTATTACAAAAACCCATATCTCCGATCGTTCTCGTTAGAAGCAGTTCGCAGAAAAAGCCATAATTATATTTTGTGGTGTCATCAGCTGACTTTTTCACCCAATTTCAGCGTAGGTCCAAAAGTAAACGTTATTCATAATTATGAGAATAACTACCCTTTCGGCTTAGCATACCAGCTCTGTCGAACCCTGTATGTCCCTGAGTGGGTGAAACAAGAGTTGTGTTGCCGTGTTTTGGTTTACCCGTTGTTTTTAATAAATATATACAAGGACATGCACTAAGTTGAACCATCAACTCCATTAAATATGGTGCCACCACGACAACTACCCTTCTTGTACAAAGCTCCCGTCCTTTGCATAAATGTCGCATCTATTGTAGATACGGCATATTTGCTTAGGGTTGAGCCTATACAAACAGTATGGAGATAAGATTGGACCGGTGATATTGAAACTCAAGTAAATTGAAGTATTATTTAAATTGTGGTTAACTGATTTATTCGCACACGAGAAAGTAAAGCGGTAGGATTCACTTTTACTTTACTTTAACAAGCTGCTTTTACTGAATTAATGAGCATTAACTTCGTCTACTAAAGCGCAATGTAGTCTGAATAGATTTTTTTATAGGAATCAATGCACAGACCAAACCGCTCATGATAAAGTCGTGAAATTTGAACCCAATACTCCTGAAATGCTTTAGATGTACAATAAGAAAGATTTTGCGAAATTTCACCTTTTAAAGCGGTAAAATGGACCCCCAAAGTTTGTAGTGGAAATAAAATATTTTTTCATGCTATGCCAATGAAACTAGGTTTGTGTAAGAAACACAAAAATGGCGGCATGTCTCGGGATTTTTTCTAAAATCAACCTCTAAGGAGGTGAAATGGGGTTTTTCATTTACTTAGCCTAGGCGAGCGAAGCCGTGTGGGCAAGCTATAATTTTTATAACCTAAGTAGTTTTTTTTTTTGCTTCCGTGAAATTCCCTTTGTCCCTTTCGCACGATGGCGTGTCACGTAATGTAGCGAGGCCTTGACCATCCCGTAAATCATCACCACCATCATCACTTGCATTTTTTTCCAGATTTGTATACAAGCGAGACGGTCGACTCTCGTCAATATTACACAAGTCGAACTAAATCTCCATTCTGCCCGATAAGTACAAAGTTTAGTGCCACAAGTACACAGTATATCCCAGTCCAGTCAAACCTTCTGCCTGAGGTCGGAGGAATGCTGCTGCTCACTGAACACCGCGTTAGGGAATGGGAACCACAGTGCCAAGTGAGCGGAGCGCGGGCTCTGCGGAACGCACTCGCTCTTTTAGCCTTTTACATACACGCTTTTGATTATCACAGGATACCTAAACCTTTGTAGAAATCTAAAACTATGATATAGAAACAGCTAGGTAAAAGTAACGGTACAAAGTAGTATCCAGTAAAACATGACACGCTGAGGTTGATTTTGATAGTTTTCGTTTTAATAAGACCCCGTCTAATAATGAAACTTAGAAGACCTTTAAATCCAGTCTGTTTATTCTAGAAACAAATAAAATTTTGTAACATTACACACTCTTGAGAGTACACTCTTGCTTATGACGTAAAACATATAATTGATTTATTTATTAAGCTGCTATGTTATACTTTATCTGTATATAATAAAGAGGACGTGTTAGTTTTTTTTAGCTCATTGCGTGAACATACTATTTTTCTGGATACTACAATCTTTCCTAGCGTAGGTACAAAAATGGCAACACCGAACACTTAACATTCATAACAGCCGCCATGCACTCTAGCTTACATTGTACTTACCAATAGCAAAATAAAACGTCCAAGCGAATGTAGAATCGATTAAAAAAATATATAGTAAACACCTAGTGACAAGCGGTGCGTCTAAACATCGATATAAAATGGCCGCAAGCGGCTCGGCGACAGTTACTGGGCTTACTTCGCTCTGGTCTAGTATCTGCGACTTGAGGGATTGGATGGGGTATACGCCCATCGATAGGGCGCGCGGGCCCGGCGAATGCGACCCCTAATCAGGAAAATCGACACACGGTTAGCACTCACACAAAACAATCGATAACATGCCTCATCACTGTCCAAGTATCGACTCCACAAATGTTAATTCTCAAGCTATGTCTATCAGTTACGATTGCAATTTTACAACTGTATTTTCTTTTTCTCAAAACTCACACGCATGCCTCGCAATCGATAACTTTTTATAAATAATTTTATCTTACAAAGAGATAGAACACATTGAAAACATTAAAATAATAAACATGATATAGAGACATTCAAAGCTAATGAAATGAACGTTTGTCCGTATCTATCGTGAGAACTCGTAGTAAAAATGATCACATCGAGACAACATCGTAACCATTCACAGATCTGTCGCTACACGGACGAAACATAACATAACTCGTGGACGAAAAAACGAGGAAAACAAATGATGTATCTTACAACAAAACAAAGTGGGACACTCTGACTATCGGATCATATAGAAACGATATGTGAAGTTAGTCGTGTTAGGATCGCAATCGGATGAACGAATGAGAAATAGAAGCCAAAGCCACGCCTAGAGTCGGGTACGATACCATCTGTTTGCACGTCTCCTCAGACATTCTCTGCAAACCAAGTAAAATTTTCCGATATACATATACTATTATAATTCGGGTCAATTCTCTAGCCTGGACTTAACTATAGGTTGTATACTGTATATAAAAATACTACAAGGAAATTTAATGTTTACCGCAGCAGAGTAGCAAAATTTTTATACAAAATATTTCTACAGCTAAAATCCAGTCATTCATAAAGGCCCGAATTATAAATCAATATTGGGCTGTGGTCGTGCATGTGGAGTTAAAAATAGAATAATCGTCGTGGCGTTAGGTAGAAGCTCCCTGTAAGCTTATACATAAATACAGTGTTAATACATAATATATCTCAATTTCTTGACGACTAGGCTTTCGGCTTTACATTGCCATATTTAAAAATGTCTTCATAAATAAATATAATAAAACCATCACATGAGAAACTTTTCAAAGGTCATATCAAAGGAAACAGAACACACGCTAATATATAGATATACCATAGAGTAATAAAAATGGTAAACATATCTAACCTCGCGTATGGTCAGTGTGTGCGACATCATCTGTATGTTGACTTGAGACTGGCTCGTGGGGAGATTGTCGGAGGATCGTGACCGAACCAGCCGCGATCCCGTGATCACTTGCTTCGACTTCAGTGTCATCTCTGTCTTTATAAACACCCTGGATATGTATTGTGAACTGTAAAAAAGATATAATATTGTCAGGAAGCAAACTGATATATAGATAGTGTGAACTGTAAAAAACATATAATATTGTCAGGAAGCAAACTGATATATAGATGGTGTAAACTGTAAAAAAGATATAACATTGTCAGGAAAGAAACTGATAAATACATGGCGTGAACTGTAAAAAATTATAACATTGTCAGGAAACAAACTGATAATGATTAATCTGATTATGCTAGTCTGTGACAATCCTTGACCCATCTACTTAGTTGAGTAGATAATAACTCAATATGCGTTTTAATCTTAACAGTGAGCTTGAGTCTTCGATAAAGGGAAACTTCAGAAGGAATAGTGAACATTTGTCTATGTCTAAGTAAATATTTCGGAATACTCTTACCTTAGTGCCCGTATACTGAAGGCAGTCCTGAGCAGCTTGGTAGGCGAGGCGGGCATGTTCCGGCAGAACTTGTCGATGGCGTGGTCAACTCCGTTCTTGGTGGCCTCGGCGTACCACTCGGAGTTCGTGTTGCTCGCGTGCTTGTGGAACAGGATGAGGATCGAGAGTGCTACCCTGTAGAACACCTGGAATCGGATAAACAAAGTGATAAATGACACTGCTTTACTAGTTTGTGTTGAATTTGTTAATATCATTTAAGCAAAATGATAAATAAGGAGTATTTAACCGTAAAAGCTATGCACTGGAATTATAATCTAAGTTATTTCAAAACCAGCGTCGAAGATATTTGAGAGAGCTCAGTCTGTTCAAGTTGCGAACAAGGTGGTAATTCCCTTAAAATCAAGGTGAGTGAAATACGAAATGAGTGTGCTAATGTTTAGGCTGCCAGAACGTCCATGCGACTCGTAATGCCTCATGTAGAAAGCATTTCAACCCGTATTTAGAACACTACAGCAGTTAATGTTCAGGTTCTTAGGATTTCACCACTACCGCCATTACCATACGAACATTGTTGCTTAATTCTGCATTTTTTTTGTCTTGATCGGATCAGTTTAAGCCACGACACAATCGCAATTCAGAAAATGTATTTTGTTAGGAGTTGGCAAGTAATGAGAATGTGGTAGACTTACCTTGATCCCTTCGTGGAAGAAGCAGTCGAGCACGCGCACGAGGTGCGGGAAGGGCAGCGCGGCGAGGATCCACCACTGCCAGTCAGTGTAGATCCGCTCGGGGCCGATGGCGCCGGACAGCCGCGACAGGTGCTGCGCCGCCGACTTCTGCACACAAGCGTCCACAGTCTACGATAACCGTACACCACTACCGAAGTACAGACCTACCGTATAACTGAGTCGGTTAAAGAGCCGTGTTCAGATAGGTCTCGATGTCATTATGAGTGAAATGTAAGCTAGCGTCGTCGGACGATCCACGGACTACGTTTCTGAACAAGGCCTTGATGCAGCTACGCAGTTCGAAAGTGGTAAGACGTTTGAGCAAAGCCCGTCAGGGTGCTCTGCTGTGCTCAATCAGAATCTGATAGATGCAATAAAAGTGTAAAGAGGTATTTTTTTTAATTTTCACTGTATTGTATTATTCAGTTCTCTTATGTTCAAAAAACTGGCAAAAGTGATTAGAATTTGCGTCGTTCATAGAGATTTTAACAATTATATTTCAGAGCTATCAGATTTTTTCTTAAAGCGACTCGGGTATATCTCCAGTAATTTCTCAGAACTGTATCAGAGAAGCAAGTTTACGGCGTCAACAGCGTCAAGCGAACATTAGCACTCGCAATCGCTAATTTCCAGAGCATCTACCCCTAATAATTTGTTTGAGTCAGGATACTCGGAGTCAAGGTATTTAAGTAAATTCCTAGAGGATGTTCAAGGATAAGGCAGAAGTCATTCACCTCAGTTATTGATTATGTTGGGTCGTTGTTACCTCTTATCGAAACTAGATGTACATTTTTTTATTTTATTTTTTCTGGGACATTTTTGCACACACGGTCATCTGACCCCAAACTAAGCAAAGCTTGTAATATGGCTGCCAGAGACTGATATACGTACATAGATATTTTTTAAATACATACTTATATAGATATTAACACCAGACATAGAACAAACACAAATATTCATCACATAAATGTTTGTCCTAGATGGGAATCGAACCCACGCCCCCAAGCACAGATGGTAGGTTCACTACCAACTGAGCCACCGGGCAGTCAAAGGTGTAATTAGATTCGATATCCGTGCACCTCTTAAGTTTTGATTTGTACTAAAAAGTTAGAACTTCAACTGGTAATGGAAGCAAACATCAAATGTAAAACGTTTAAAAAAAGTCAGGTCTATAAAATTCTGTTCCTATTCCGATTATCTTCTTTTTTATCCGACTGCCCAAGAGGGTAATATTTTCGGCGTGTTTTTGGTTTTTTTTTTATGTGTTCCTATATTCATCTGAATTATAATCAAAGATTCCAACACAGTCATTTTCATTCCAATAAATTTTCAACATAAAAAAATTGACTACAATTTTTTTTTCACGTCTAACTAAACGTATGTATTTAACGGCTCCTCAGACATCAGTCATTATCATACATGTGACAAACTCCTTTTTTGATACTGGCCGGCTTTTTTTTTATAAGGATTTTTTATTGTTTTATTTTTATATTTGAATATTGTTTCTTTTATTTTTGCTACGTCAATATACTTTTACGAATCGAACCAGCACCTGTATTTCTGTGTTCCATAATACAAAATATCCTATACATACATACTCGCAGTAAAGTTTCTCGGAAACTACTAGTTACATTTTGGTAAAACTTGTTAATTATATATTAGTTAATTAGTGTGTTTGTATTGTATTAGTATATTAGTAGTTGTTTTTGTAGTGGTAGGGCTCTCTTGCAGAGTCCGCCTGGGGAAGTACCACACCTTTGCCAGTTATTCAACCGCAAAGCAGCAGTGTGCAAGCATTACTGTGTTCCGGATTGAAGGGCAATGTTTCCAGCGTAATTACTGGGCATACAGAGATTTAACATCTAACATCTCAGGGTGACGAGCGCAGTGCATTGCCGCGCATAGTTTTGAAGTGTTGAAGTTCAAAATTCTAGGTGGCATTGAACTGTTATGGGCAAGCCTGACGCTTAACATAAGGTGAGCGACTTGCTCGTCTCGTCAATGAGTAAAAAAAAAAAAAGTGATGAATATCAACAGTTTTGAAAAACAAACAACAACAAACAAAAAAAAAAAAATTTATGTGCAAATTATTCTTTTCCGTTTTTACCCGAATGCCCAAGATAATGTTTTTAGGGTGTATGCAAGTCTGTTTGTGTGTTCCTATATATTATTAGCTTCTGTAGCCTAATCGGCTTGACTGATTATAACGAGAAAGGTGAAGTTGAAATTGGATTCTTCTTTACGTCCTGAATGGCACAACCTACATTTTGCAGTCGAGTATTTTGTTTTTATTTTAATAATACTTGTTTAATATACCCTTATGGCTCAGTGGGAGCATTCACACTTTCTGAGCTATAGGTTGTGGGTTCGTATCCCACTCAGAGCAAATATTTGTGTGATGAACATGGATGTTTATTCTTTGTCTGAGTGTTTCTATGTATGTATTTACAAAAAAAAAAGTATGTATTCTATAAGTTGTCTGGTTCCCATAGCACAAGCTTGCTTGGTTTGGGGCTAGATGGCGCTGTGTGAAAAAGTCTACCAATATTTATTTATTTATTGTACAAAAGGAAACAAAAAAAAAGAATAAAGTAATAGTAAGTTGTTGTAATTGTGTTGTTGTTTGTATTTATTGTCGTTACAAGTATTTGGCAAATTTGAAAATAATACCAAGTTTCACCAAAATCGGATTTGCAATTTAAAAAAAAAAACTTTAAATGAAATTGACCCGATGTCCGGGGCACCGATAAATGTTTATTTTAGGGCACTTCGTGTAATCGAAAACAGAGTCGTAACAACTTACATAAGCCCCCGGCTCTGCTCGCGTGTCGCATACTTCTGGTGCCATAAAAACGTCCGATAATGTCAACCCTAAAGGTAGAGAACTCACGCGATTCTATTTTAAAGTTGTTCAGTCACCAGTTCTCAAACTTTAAATCACGAACAGATAAATCGTTGAAAAAAAGAATCAGTCGCGCAATTTCAAATTTTTAGTTAAGCCTCTTTTTGAATTTAGAAATTGTATTAAAACTAGTAGTTCTCGCCGAACTGAGACCTCGCGGACCCTGTATCTTCACAACCCCGGACCGATTCAGCTCATATTCGAACTTAAAAATTGTATTGAAATGAACTACTTGCCTACAAAATTTCATGATGATCAGATCAACTTTTCGCAAGTTATCATCAGACAAATATACACACAAACATACATACAAATGCCGATTTGTCCCAGTAAACTCTGAGACCTTCGCTTCGCTCGGTCAATGGATTAGTTGCTATCTAAATTTCATAAAGATTGCAATCGCAATTAGCAGTCGTAATAAACTTTCTACAAGAACTAATTGGTCATATCTTAATGCACTGACCGTGTAAAGCCATACATCATTTTATTTACGATATAAACTGTAAAACTTGTTTAACGAAGATATTCAAAGTCACAAGGCGTGGGTTCTAATCCCAATAACGAGATTAAGAATAGAGTATACCGTCGTCTTGTCCATACAAAAAGCGTAGCGCTATACCCACCCCTAAAATAATGTTATCCGATTTCGATGATTTTTTTTAATTTTAATATAATAAATATAATAATTTAATATAATCTTCGTTGTTATAGGCACTTAACGTGATATTTTTTGCGTCGAAAATACGACGAAGAAAAGTATTTGTTATTAGAATACCATAAAGGTTTTTTGAAAAAAAAAAAAAAAAAATATAGAGGCATAGATTAAGGTTCATCCAAGCCATTGACACCAAAAAAATATGTTTTTTTAAGATTTAGGGGATAACAGACTACCCCCGAAACGCTAATTTCATCAAAAAGATAGGAAAACTCACTAACTCCCTCTATTGCACGCACGAGAAACAGAGAGACAGCTATACAATTTCAAATATCGAATGCGCCTAAACCTCGCGGAAGGAATGTTGATGGTAAATATTGTTAGGAAACCATAGCTTGGTGGCTGGCGACGCTACCCTCAAGTTGAAAATCTGTCAGTCTATCTTTGCAATATTATCCAAAACTTGTATTCTTTGAGTATGGAAAGTGTTAATGTATGATACCTAATGCTGGAGTGTTTGACAAAGAGCAAGAGTTTCTGCAAATATAACAAACCGTTCTCTTGCCGATCACCGTTAAAGCGGGCCGTAGGCGTATGAGATGTTATCTGCTTACAGCCCGCAACTTAATGAACGTTTAAAAGACACGACTTGACTCGTTGGCCCTTGACTTTGCACAGGTTGCCAACGTCTCCTCTAAGTCCCATTGACTTCCACCAAGCGATTCAAACTTCAACCGGCGAACCGCAAAACGTTGTAAAGGAACATCAAAGTTTTATCTCGTTGTGACTTCACCCTTGCAAACATAAAATAAATGGCCGTGACTTTTCAGCTTACGAGTTAGGAGCTTTCGCGAAGTTTAAATGAGTCGGACGAAACGCGGTCATTTGTTATGAGACGTGTACTCTCGCAGGGAATTAAAATTAGTACATATTCTGGAGTTACGTAGAACGATTAATATTTATGAGAATTCTCTGCACGGGGTTGTTAATTTATTACGTAAGACTATTTTTTGCTTCAACCAAAACTTAACTTTTCCTGTAAACCAAATGAAATGGAATCCGTTTTAATGGAGTCACGTGGGCGTGTTTTTTTTTATTAACGATGGGGCGAAAATGTCAACTTGTCATATGTTTACTAAGTTTTATTTATTTCCGGAAAACAAACAGTTTTATATATACAAATAGAACGACTAAGAAAAAACAAACCTTATTAATTTTCACAAGTGGCAGAAGGACAGTTTAGTAAAAGTAATAAATTATATCTACATAATATTTACGTAATAAATGAAAACTATATGCATGTTTAATTATTTGGGAGAAGGCTTGTTATTCGTAACCTTCTTATGCCATATTAGGTATAGGATTTTTAGAAAGTCACCTTCAAATACGATTTTTTAAATTTGCTATCAGTTCGCAAGGTATCATCGAGAAACTTTTTATAAGGATCTGATACGTTGAGAACACGTTGAGAACACGTTGAGAACCACTTGCCCTAAAAGTAACTATCGAGGGGGATCGTGTGATAATACTTTTTTTTAGTGTTTGGACGATCGTTCGTCATGATTTTCATTTTCTAAAACTTTAGTCAAAACCGTTTCTTTCCAACATTTCAATTAGTCCCACAAAACTCACCCAGTTTCCCTTAACTCTCGTCGAACTTGGCAACGTCTGCGAGTTTATTAAATACGTGATTACGAGCCCGGGTAGCAATAGGAACCTTATTTACATAAACGCAACTCCATAAATTAAATGGAATTGCAAATGGAGTGGAAATTGAATTTTCACAGTTCCATGTTTCTGTTTTGCAATTTTCATAAAATATAATGTACTTCTTTACACCACAATAACATAAAATTACAAGGGCGTAAGTTAATGCGTAGCTCTGCTTGTTACCTAATTACGACTAAACGGTTGAACAGATTCTGATGGAAGCCGAAGAAAGGTGAATTGCAATGACATAGTTTCGTTTTTATCCTGGAATAGCGGGATAATTAGAAAAACGCGGGTAAAAATGCATCACACAGCTGGCTGAACATTACGGAAATTGTCCCACACACAATGTTGTGGACTTCCAAAAGCCGTGGGCTTATCCCGGAACTCTTAAAGCGATAGTGATAGTCCGCGAGCGGGACCGTGTGCGACTAAGTTGGTACAAGCGGAATGGCATGCTCTCGCAATCAGAATCATCATCTTCGCATCATCTTTTTTTTTAACGCTTATAAGTCTGCGTTTGACCGCTGATAGTAGTCAGCCTGCATCCAACCCCTGCTGGCTATATACCTTTCGTTCACGCCATCCTTTCTGGTCTTGTGCGGTCCTTTACAGTTGCTCAATTTATTTTGGTCTAGTTTTTAATGGCTTCTGCTCAGTCGCGGAAGGACCAGCTACTGACTGGAGAATAATTTTGTAGTGGCGCTCAAAATTATAATGGTGTCATACTATAAATCACTAGTTACCCGCGACTTCGTCCGCATGGCCAATAAAAAGAAAATAGCCTATGTCCGTCTCCTACCCTCAAGCTATATCTATGCAAAAATTCAGGTCGATCCGTTCAGCCGTTTAGCCGTGATAAAGCGACAAACACCCAGACAGAGAGGCACACCCAGACAAAGAGGCAGATAGACGGAGAGACGGAGTTAAATTCGCATTTATAATATTAGTAAGGATTATTGTCTCAAAATCTGGCCATGCTATAGATAAAAGCAAAAATGACGTTTAAACAGTAATTTTCCATGGTCCCTGTACCCGTCCTCATAATATATAGAATTGTCATATTACATTTTATCAAGCTCGGTTCGGACGGTTAGTCGAAAAAAGTAACAACAGACATAGAAGGGAATTTTCGCATTTTATAATATCAAACTGTATGAACCGGGCTCATAATACTCATCATTATGAACAACTTTTACCATGGGACCAACCCTAAAATCGAGAATAAAATATAAGATGTTCCAAAGAAAAATGACAATGACACTCGACAAAATGTATGGAAGAGCTGATTGTTTTTCTCGATTTCAGGATCGGTCCCATATTAAAAGTTGTTCACAATCATAAGTACTATGAGCCCATTTCGGCATACCCTTTCGTTATAACCCTGTATATCACACCAATAATTCATTTACTTGAGTATGTATTCGTATAATTTTTATATATTTTATAACGCAATTAGTTTAGCAAGTAATCGCTGTTATAACCACGTTGTGTGCTCACGGTTTGGATCGCGGATTCGAATAGAACCTTTACAAAAATGTTATATCATCGTCGGTGATCTGTTGTGTTTACCTAATAAATAAATAAAAAATTAATAAATAAGTGTGATGAGATATTTACCACGGTTATTGTTTTGGTTAATGTTGTAAACCACCACGAAAGTCTAAAACAGTGTTTATGTGTAATCGTCAGTAACACGAGGGAAAAAGACTTACGGCATGTTTCTTAGCGATCTGCATGACAGTTTTCCACGTGACCTCGTTGAGCAGCTTCGTTTGTGTAATGAACATCTTGTCCTTCGAGGCGACGAGGCTCGCCATGCAGTGGTAGCATTCTTCCTCTGTAAATAAAGAAAACGGATGGTTACTATCGTACTTCGTGGCCACAGATCACACTAGATACCGAATTACGATATTCGTTGTTCCTAAAAAAGTCACCAAAGTATGAAGAAGGTGCGGGTTCATTGGCTATCTCAAGATTACGCCTACTCGCGCCTAACAATCAACCAATCAGAGTAATTTCTTATAAGTGTATTTAGACTAATGCGTGGTGAGCTTCGAGCGTCCTGAAAGCAGAATCTAGGGTGTGATCTGTGTTCGTGGCTTACCAATTATCCCTCTCTCTATCTCCTCTTATTGAACATCGTCGTTTTGGCTGTTCATTGAAATTCGAGAGTTCGAATGATACAAAGGAAATATCGATAACCAATCGACTTCGATACCGGACTGTCTATACTCAAGCAGACATATATAATCGAGTTCCATCTTCCAAATGAAACGGAAGCGATAACGAATATCTGGATCTGTTACTTTATAAAACTTTGTAATATTAGCCTTTGCCATTGCCAATTTTAAAACTTTGTATTATTTTTTTCAGTACATAATTGTAGAACCAACATCTCATATTAACATACAATAATTAAACAAAATACGTATCCGGAACAGACCCAAATTTTACATTTAGCAATATCGTCTCTATTTACGCTTTGTTAGAGTCTATTAGTGTGTGTATTATGGCTCTAGCATAAAATACTTTTTCTATGTTCCGTACCTAGACTGTTTAATTTAATATTGATTCTACGTCAGCAAATTACCAAACACAATTTTATATTTTTATGTTATAAATTATGTCCGGGTCCTCCATACTAAGTCCTGTAACTTGCCTGGGCTATATCGTCATCTATAGTTTCCATCGTATCCGTACTATTGCATACGTAAGCGTTACTAGTATATGATACATCTATAGCGCACTTATCAAAGCCAACAAATCGGGCGTTGGTTGTCCAATCAAGCACGGGACCGCGCTCCCATTTGCTCTTTGTTTCCACGCACTTATCTAGTCTGTCACATTATCCCACAAAGACGACTCCCACAAAATGTCGGTTTGCAACGCAGCTCGTGACTGTTTCGCTGACGGAACCACCGGAAAAAAGCACATACGTAGTAACCACGTACGTGGTACCTGATATTGATACTCGTGTCCCATATCTCGAAGTTCTCTCTGGATTCTCCAATCAAGCGCGGGAACGACGGCTCCCGTTTGCGAGTCTTTGTTCTCGGTAATTGCGGCGGCCGTGATCAGATTCAAGAGTAAACCCTGCGTTGTCAAGCTCGACATTGAAATTATTGAAAACGGTAGCGGTGAGTTGTTTTTCCGTGAATTCATTATCGGAAAAAATTACGTTCCTTTATACTTTATTTACATATCTATTGACGGCGAAGTTCACCGAAACCATAGAAGAAATAATAGTACACCGAAACTTAACAAGGCAATTCAATATTTAGCCATCTGGTTTGACAATACAGTTTTCCATGTCTTTCTTCGTTGTACAAATATAACTTACTTATTGAGCCTAGTTTCGGTTAGCTTTTCACTCCGGTGCAAAAAATGCGATTGTATGAATCATGCACTAGAACTGAATACCGATAGAGATAGTGCGATAGACTCAAGAGATCGGTAAAGCAAGACAGCGGATTGCCGCCATTATTTTTAGTGCATGTATAGTTTCATTTTTTTGGTACTTGCGCCAGACTGCCGTTGCAGTTGTATTATCAGTCTATCGATTTTTTTACAGTACGAGTATTTCAAACGAAATTGTAAGAACGTAAGTCGTTTTTCAATTACAAGTTACAGTAGCTACGTCTAAAATACACATGTTCGTCACATCCACATAAGTTTTCACAGGTGTGATGCTTTCAGTTTGTGACCTAATTAATTACATAGAGGCTGACGGTGTGGTGTTTGAACTGTATACTCCATTAGCATATTTTTTTTTAATGCTAAACAGGGCGGATTTCACGTCACTATGTGAATTATTTATAGAACAAAAGCTGTGTAGAACATGGATGACGTCATTAATTTAAATTAATCAAATAATGTGATAGACAAAATTAACTTTTAATCTTTTTTTGGTAGGGCAATAGAATACAAAAGTAACTTGTTAAGAGTATGTCGGGCCATGCTAAGTAGGGTTCCGTAGGTGCGTAGGATGTTTGAAGTTTTTATTCGTTATTACAGCATAACTCAAAAAGTAGTTATCACATGTTGCCCGAAACAATTTTAAAAGAAAGTTTTTACTAAGATCTAGTACACAGCAGTACGTTTGATAAAAAAGTGTTAAAGGAAATCTTAACATCATTTTAAAAGACCTATACAATGATATCCAACATGTGGGGTACAGGCGAAAAATATTTTTTTTATCCCCACTTTACATGTATGACAGCCACCCCATTAATATAAAATTATGTTTTTTTAATTCTGTTACAATTATCACCTTACAAAGATCTATTCAACGACACCCAACATGATGGAGCGCAGCAGGCGCAGGATTTTTTACCCCCCCCCCCCCCTTTACATGTATAGGAGCTACCCTTATTTTACAAAAAAAAGTTTTTTTTTTTTGAAACTGTAGGTCTATACTAAGACTATCGTTGTGCAAAATTTCATGCATGTAAGTTTATAACTTTAAAAGTTATAAGGCTGTAAAGGATTCAGACAGACAGACGGACGGACAGACGGACATGACGAACTTATAAGGGTTCCTTGTAGTACTACGGAATCCTAAAAAAAACGGTTTGTTCATATATTTGAATATTTGACCGAGTGAGCGAAGCGAACGAAAGGTCTTAGTTTTAACTGGCAAAAATTTGCTTTCATCTGTCAATTCAATTCAATTAGTGATCTGATAACAGTGCTGTGGGCTGTATTATTATTAATTTTATTTATGCTACCACTAAGTGTTAAATTTTATAATATCATGTCTGTGCTGTTTCTTAGTAAATAAAATAAAAATAAATCGGAAAAATGAGGACCACTGAAATGCTGAAAAGAAAAGTCAATAAAACAAATGTATATCGAAAAAACATAATTATGAATGTTGCGAGAACCTAATTAAATTGTCTAATCTGTCTTATTAAAAAATGACAATCGTTGACAAAGAAACAAATCACGATCAGTGATAGATGTCAAACTGCCATGTGATGATGTGACAGAAGTTGAAGAAATTGACAGCTGTCGTGACTTAAAATCTACATAGACTCATGGTAGCAACTATACATAAAGACAAAGAAAAGAGCAAATAATCCACAAAGTGAGAACGGTGGTACTCACAGCGTGCTATTAAGTTAAGTAATGTTCATTGGTAATGGTTCGAAAGCTTTTAACACCGGGAAGGAATAGGAAAAGGATGGAAGCAAGGGGGAAGGAACAAGGGACTTCACTAAACTCATTACTCGACCCTGAAGGAAAAAGGAAACCGTAATAGAGTGAAATAAGTGGCTCGAATAAGGAAGTAAAAGAAAATAAGAGTTCGCGCTCTGTGTTTAAGGCGCGGTCTGATCGTGATTTGAAATGAGTATTGTACCCGCTCAAAGTTCTAAGATTTAAAGTTGAAAATCGCATATCATAATTGATGAGAAAACGGGAAGTTGTAGTTTTTTTATTGCTTTTTTGCTGATTATCGGAAATATACAAATCAGATAAAAACTACCTGGTTCGCCGTATAAACCACTAGCCCGGATATTTAATTTGTAAAAGAAAATTTGTAGTTACCGCTGAAAATTCAGAGCATTTGATTACAGAAGGGTTTAGGGGGGGTCATTTTGCGATTTTTTTATTTTGTAACTAAGACAGATTTTCGAAATTTTATTCGGTTAAACGTATTTTCAGTTTTATTTTATACGTGCAGTGTTTTTCGCACTTGATTATTAAATCTCGTCACTTCAAACTAGTCGCTCAAAATACTACTATTTGTAGTTTTTGCGATTAGATCGCGCCTTAATAGATTTGTATTATAAAATGCGTGATCAGATACAGTTTGTTTGAGCTTTTATTCTGTATGCGATTCTATTGAACCTTGCATCGACTTTGACATACATTCAGATTTCCGACATTGCAGGCGTGTGACGTCCTACGACATATGAATATCGTTATTGTTCCATGAATTCTTGTTAGAATTTTTTTTTCTTTCTTAATAGTTCTCGGTAACGAGACGAGCAAGTCGCTCACCTGATTTCAAGGTCACGCCTGTCCATAACAATTCAGTGCCATCAATAATTTCGAACTTCAACAGTTCATAACCATGCGCGGCAATGCACTGCGCTCGTCACCCTGAGATATTTAAATCTCTGTAATATGCCCAGAAATTACGCTGGAAACATTGCAGTTACTGCTTGGCGGTTAAATAACTGGCAAAGGTGTAGTATTTCCCCCAGGCGGACTCTGCAAGAGAGCCCTACCACTACAAGTTAAGCCGAAAAAAAAGGTGCTCACATGTATTTGACCGAGCGAAGCGAAGGTCTCAGAGTCTACGGGAGTCTATGGGAATCGGCATTTGTATGTATGTTTGCGAACCGTTGATCAGATTTTTACAAAATTTTGCGGGCAAGTTCTTTTTAATAGATACAATTTTTAAGTTCGAATTATGAGCAGAATCTGTCCAGGCGCTGTGAACTTTATAAGCGTCGTGAGCGCGGAGTACTGGTTATAGTATATGACAATATCTTTTTGTTTCGCTATAGACTGTGCATAATAATAATGAATCAATCAATCAAAACAGCTTTGAATAGTCACGCAATCGTGAGCGTCAACTTTCTAACGTCATTATACATAGAACCTATCCTGTCCTAATAGCTTCAATAGCTTAGCAGCCTTTCAGTGGTTTAGCTGGAAGTGCTGGAACGCTCAGCCACCGACCAGCGATCGTGAATAAATGAACACCAGTAAGTGGGGCGAGAGCATTTCAGAACGTTCACCCGAAGCTTACGTAACCGAGCATTCAAGTTCGATGCAACACGACGCCATTGTCTACAAACTTGTGGTTGGAAATGGCACTATGTATAATGTACTAGCTGTCCGCACGGCTTCGCTCGCATAGGCTACAGTAATTTAAGATGCATCGTTTCACTCATCGCGCGAAATTCAAATTTTCTAGCGTTTTTTGTCAATTACAGCTTAATTACTCATCGTGGATTTATTGAAACCAATTTTGATGATACCAAATGATTACCTAGATAACATTGGTTTAGCTACAAATTTCAATAAGCTGATTTTTGGTTTAGTGGGAAATATACTTATACTAACTTTCAAATTGAATTTTTGGTTGGTATAATTTCTTGAAACAATATATTTATTATCACAATATTAGTTTTTATGAACCTACGATGAGTAATTAAGCTGTAATTGACATAAAACGGAAGAAAATTTGAATTTCGCGCGCTGAGTGAAACGTTGCACCTTAAAAACCCCATTTTACCTCTTCATGGGTTTTATTTTCGAAAAAACCTTGAGACATTCTATTCTTTATTTTTAATTTTTAATATACCAACCGAGTTTAATTGGCGTAGCACCAATAAAAAAAATATTTGCATAAAAACTTTGGGGGTCCATTTTACCCCTTCAGAGGTGGAATTTCGCAAAATCCGTTCTTATGGTTCACCTAGACAATTTGAGGATTATTGGGTCAAAATTTCACGTCTCTATCATAAGCGGCTTTGTCCATGCGTTGATTCCTAGAAAAAGGCTTGTTCTTTTATATTTATATATATATATATACAGGGCTATAAGGAAAGGGTATGCTAAGCCGAAAAGGGCTCATAGTACTCATCGTTATGAACAAATTTTACTACGGGACCAAAAATATCAACTGTTCCATACATTTTGTCAAGTGTCATTGACACTTTTATATGAAACTGCAGATTTTTTTCTCGATTTCAGGGTTGGTCCCATAGTGAAAGTTGTTCAAAATTTTATAATGGAGTACAGTGCGTAGATGATGTGGAGGAGCACGCAGTTTTACAAGAAGCTTGGAAGATCTCTACATTCATGTGTTACTCTTTACTAATGTATGTCTATTGCTCAATAGAAACACGTCTATAGGACAACTGATCATCCTATGATTGTCGAAAGTTTCACAATATTGTCAATACACAACAATACAGCCAAATAATTTTCCTGTGACAATTGAAGCGTAGTAATTTTAACATATGGTGCAAACTCTAAAATCTCAGCAGTCAAGGATTCAGAAGCACAATTTGACAATGAACACATACAGAAGCATAATTGATTTGTAACAGTAAATTCCGAGATTTCCGGTGATACAATCGCACTAAACAATGTAGTTTGTTAGTTTTAGAGTCTGGTGAAACAAATTAGAGAAGCGGCCGTTTCTGAATTAAACCAGGCTCGTAAAGAAGTACATCGTAGTTTTATTTTAGTGGGAAACATACGAGGTGAGCTAACAGCTGGTAGAGTAAACAATGAAGACGTTTACGGTCTAGATGTTTGGATATCGGCGTGGCTCGCGCGCGCACAGGTGGTCAGTTTGTATGGCTTACGGCTTGGTTAATACATAATGCAACCGTAGTTTTGTGCGGCGAGAAACTTTTGACTAAACTTCTTTCAGCTTGGAAAAATCCAATCAATCAATCAATCAATCCATCATCCCCTGGAAAAGTTATAGATAGCGTTGCAGCTTTTCCAAGACATCGAAACTTACATCCATGTTCCATCAAACCATAGAGAAATTATACTAAGAGTGCTAATGTCCATAGAAAGATGCGTAACTCGATTGTAGTACTCATAAGGTATATTATTATATTGTGGTTATATTTGTCATTTAATTATTAGTACGTATTATTATTCGTTTGTATGTCTATAATTATATTGGTTTATTAGAGTATAAGTATCACATAATCTCCATCATTGCACACCTCGTCTTCTACCTCTTCTATGAATCCTCTCCATCCTAAGGTTGCCTGGAAGAGATCGCTTTCAGTGATAAGGCCACCAGGTTGTTACACCATTTTTAAGCCTCTTTTTAAATGTATGTACAATTTTGTGTGAACAATAAAGAGTTAATCTATCTATCTATCTATAAGGACGTAAGATGTCGCTTTGCTCTAATCTTTGACACAATTTCTCCCTGACTTGAAATAGAAACCCAAGCTAATTCATTCGCAATGGTACGCGAAAAAAACGCAACTTGTTATAAATATTTGCATTAATAATATCGGTTAAATTATTATTTTTATATTTTATTTGCAAAACTCGCTAGGTTATCAAGACATGTCATTGAAAACATTGTTATTGGAAACATATTTCTTTACGTCGTCTATTGCAATCTAATTTGAACTAAACAGTAAATCAATCAATCGATCGATCCATTTATTTCAGACCAGTGGGCTCATCCCGTAACTCTGAAAGCGATAGCGAGAGTTGCGGGAGCATAGTGCGACTAATTTGGTACGAGCGAGATGGCAGAATCACGAACGTTTCAAAGATAGAGGATAAGCCCGCAGGTCAATAAAAAAAATAGCGGACATTTATACTAATACTATTTTTCTATATTACCATATTTTCATAGGCTTTTATAGCGGTTTGGACATAAGCTGAAACCCCGAAAAATCTGCTTAAAACTGGATGGCGCTTACGTATTTTTTTGTATGAGATTGTTATTCTTCTCGTGAAGATTTTCTTTGATCAAACGTAAAGAACAAATAAAGTCTGGCTATTATACGTTATTAAACAGCTGGACGTTTACTGCGGCCTCACCCATTCACATCTATTGCCTGTTACTCGGAGATATTCATAAAAGTAAGATATTGGTCGTATCGCTTTTTATAGACAGTAAACATAGTTATTGGAGTAATGAATTGATGTCTAGATATGGAGATGCCTGGCCCATGTTGGCTGTTCTAGGGTTGTTAAATTCAAAATTGGCTTATATGGCCAATTGGTTATCATCATTACTTTGTAATACTCTAAAGCTATTGTAGACCTTAAGAACTTTCAAACTTTTTGACGAAGAAAGAGAGAACTCAGTGGAGAGGAAGAGGATGACTCTGAAAGTAATAAGTTGAAATCAAATCTTAAGTTAGAACATGTTTTGTTAACGCAAAATATGTTTAAAATATTTCATATGACGTTTTTAGAACGGAATATCGCATCGCCACCCAGTTGTGATCTATTTTTAAAGTTACAAGTCAGAAGCTTAGTTCAAAATCAATTGCAAAATTAGTACCGAACACACAAACAAATACATAGACACACAGACAAAAAAGTGAGTTAATAAAAGCGTGTAAAAATAAAAGTAAACGATGTTATCAAAGCTGCATAAAAACCATACCGCGGTCACGTCCTGGTAGAAACTATTTTACCAACAATTACTCTTTCATTTGTCATTGTTGTTCTTGTTCATTCTTGTTGTAATTACATATCGACAACAAAACTCAAGGTCAATGACCCTCAAAAAGACCAGACCGCACACACGTAGAGACTCTCATATAGGCAGGATGGTTGGTTACACACGTACGTGGCACGGTTTGATGGCACTCATAAACTGTGTATAGAGTCGTAAAACAGAGGTGAAACGCTCGTGGTCTCATCGCTTCTTTCATCAGGCAACTTTGGCGGTGCATGAAGACGACGCGAGAGCGACAGACACATTTAAAAAGATCGTAATATTACAATTCACAGTTAGTAAGCTATCCAGTATTGATTTCTGATGAGCTTTAGTCTCACAAATAATGTTGGGTCAACACAAGCCCTTAGGATCGTTGCATCCGAGCCAAACCAACGCCGAACGGAAAAATCAACAATGATATTTACTTTTGACAGACTAGGAGACTTTATCGTAAGGTGAAGTATTCACTTGTACCTTGTTGTAGCTACAGTACATAAGGCTTCGGTTTTCTCTTTGTAGTGACCTGATGACTTAAACCGAGTAGAATGCAAGCAATACTTTGTAAACACATTCAACTTTGCTGTCAACGAAATTCTGTTCTTAATTCCCAAGTCCAGAAAACATACGTAATTTACTCAAACATTAAGCCATTTTTATTATTTCACAAAGCAACAAACGCGTACGCTGCGCTTCATAACAGGTCAACGGTTAATAAAGCTGTGCATCAACCAATCAGTTCCAAGAGTGACATACTGGTAGTGGAACTACGTAATCACCTCCTATTAGCGTCAGCGCAAAACGGCAATTGTAACATTAATCAGCTCTATACGTAATTGGCATAATCACCACACTGTTCAAGCTTCAACGGCTGGCTACGGTTGACATGCGATTCGAATCGTCATTGGTTAAGTCAAAGTAAACTAAATAGTCGGAAAAATCGATTCAAACTCAAACACTTAAGTACAAGCGACAATCAAAGAGAAAAGAAGCAAACACCTAAACATTTGCGTTTAATTACTTCAGCCCGCTCTCGCTTTCGCTTGGACTGGACACGGCTTTACATTTTATTTTCATAGACCAAATAGCACGCAACGACAACAAATTGAACTTTAATATCACAAGAATTTACGAAAATATTTCGAACACGAAAATAATAAAGCCGTTATATTTTAATGTCAGTCTTAATGATAAATGACGAGACGCGTAATGAACAGAGTATTTTTAAATTAAATTGTATGTCATATCCATTCAGGAAGACCGCATAAACGTATGTGAATTGGCTCCATATACAGGAAATCATTTTAAAAGTAAATAAAGAAAGTTAGTAATAGCCGTTTACATAACTTAAAACGTTGTTCCGCGTAGGTTTCTGCGGTAGGAAGAGACAGGACGAGAGATTTGACGGAATAAACTACAGTAAAAGCGACAAGTACATCGATGAGGTCATTACCGAAATTAAGAAAGGTTCCATGGAAATTTGGGATTTGTAGAATCAAGAATCGGATGAAAACTGAAGAGATATGTTATGATGGTGTGAACTCGCGTGACACTCGAGTGGTTCATTCATCCGTTGGTCGTGGCTTAGCATTGACCTTTGAACGGCGTGAGTGACGCCGCGGCCTTGGAGTGACGAAATGCCGACACCCCGGCATCGATAAGAAAACATGAGTAATTTGAGAGATAATCAGCTGACGACAAGTCACCGCGGAACCGGTAACCAATCAAACCAGTTCTACTTATCAAGGCTTTTTTATCACCTGTTACCATACATGACTAAAACTGTATCAAAAAAAAAAGTCGCTTATCATTTAAACTCTACTCTACACAACATTACTCAATTTCCGTGACAGAAAGTAAACTTCATATTTTGAATATAGAAGTCACAAATAATTAAGCAAATCAGTCATGTTTCTAAACAGTTACAGTAATTTCTGTAATAACTAATTTGTCATCAGAGCTATATCCGTCATATCAATGACTATCGATGTGTACAACCAGATGATTATTGCAAATTGCAATGTGTATTTTTTGTCTGTACAATGATTAATTCTTATTCCTCATAAATTCTTACTGATTTGTTATCTATCTCCGACTCCTGGTATGAAAAAAATCAGCTGTTCCATACATTTTGTCGAGTGTCATTGACATTTTTCTATGGAACAGCTGTTTTTTCCCGCGATTTCATGGTTGGTCCCGTAGTAAAAGTCATTCATAATGAGTACATACATACCTTTCAATATTGCTGAACCTTTCATTAACACTTTGTATACTTCGGCATTTCCATTATCGATCTAAAATTATATATTTATCGATCGATTTCCATCATTCGTCAGTCCCAGTTCAAGTCCCATGTCATCGTTCAAATCAGATTTATTCCAATCTCTTGTAATTTTATTTATAACTCGATCCTGGATTAAACAGCTATATTTCGCCTCGTGATAAATTTATTGATAATTACAGAACTAATATTGTGGACGTCACGTCTAGAGTTCAGATCAGTCGTGACTATGTCTACGTGATCTTGGGCATGAGCTACTATTTGTTACTGAAGTACAACTTGACGTGTTTTCTCTCTTTTGACTAGGGTAATATAGAATTGGCATTGTATCAGCATTAATTTTACAAAAATAACTGGCATAATAATATTTGAGAACAGTTAAACGTCTAGTTAGGCCTAACGTTAAAGCTTAATCTTTGCTGTTGGTCGAAAACTACCACTGGAATATCCACTTCACCTATCTGAAAATATTGTAAATTGTTGTTTAAATGAATATTAAGAAATGTACTATCATCTGTTATCGCAAATCTTAGATGACGTATAGCGAAAGATTGTTACGAATGATACTCGTTTCTTAAAATCCAATTATGACGGATCAGCATGACTTTTAACTTATGTTCTGTCTATAAATATCTTATGGTCTTAGTTGAAACTGCTGATAATAAACCTCTCGGCATCAGCCTTTAAGCATCGCACTGCTGGGATATCAGACTACCTTCGAAGGGTACTACCTAAGCCATATCCACCACGCTGGCCCAATGCGGGTTGGCGTTTAATAAACCTATTGCTATCGATATCATCAGAAATATCTCATAAAAAACAAGTGAATTAAACGGGTTCGGTAGTTGAGTCTCAAATATTTGTTCTAAACATCAAAAATCGGCTTTTATCACAGAAGCAATAAAAATAATAATAATGATATAACATTCATCAGACGACATGTAACGAGTCCTTGTTCGTACAAATATTATCGAGTTTGATAAAAATCGTGACGTGGAATTACCGGAACATGAGTGTATAGGTGTTGAGTCTTTATCTAATATAGGGTGTAGGTTAAGCCACGCTTATTCTCCGTTTTTGACGTAGGAACAAAGTCACGATAAAGAGGAAATTTATACAAAATCAGGGGTTTTACCAAAATCTCATTTGTAAAGGTATGAGGCAAATTTAAAGATTACTCGTGGATAATTCTATTTATACTTGTGAAAATCATGTGCGTGTCTTGGTGTGCCAGTTAGTCATCTAGTACAATTCTAACGTAGATTAGATGCCATTTTACTCTTTCAAGACTTGGGGCAGACATAAAGAGCCTGTTCTTGCGATGTATGGTGCCGATTGCGTTAATGCAACTTAATGATGCACATAATACATGTTTGCAGAGGAAGACAACGAGGCCATTTTAAAGAGAGTTTTACTGATAGCGCTACATTATAGTGCATTACTGCAGCCGCAGCTAACCGGTGTTTTTATGGACGAATGTGAAAATGCATCAATGAGTCCATAAATGCCCTGTTGCTGTTTATGCTTGTTTATTATTTATCGTTGTACGTTACTTGCCGTGTTTGAGACAGCAAGATTAGTAACGTAATAATAAGCGTAATTTAAGGAAGTAATTGACATTTCCAGATAGGTCTCTTGTCTTGTTGTAGTTGTAGGTGTCTTGACTAAGAATTACAAGCGATAACAGGACACCAGTTTTTTTTCTTAAGATCCCCTTTTTTACTGGAAGTTTTTTTAATTAGAAGCATTTAACAAAATGTTTGAGAAAAGTATTTAAGTAGAACCATTTAAAGTTCGCATAAAGCGACCGTTCAAGATCGTTGGCAGTTTATTAAGATTATCTAAGTTAGCGTTTCGGCTTAGAATCCTCCGAGTTAAACCCCGTTGATTGAATATGGAAACAACAAATCCCATTACGCCGACGTAGCTTAGCCGGGTCGGGGGAAAATTGAATTTGCCCGTGGAAATTAGAACTTAGACTGCCGAGGTCGGGATTTACATGATAATTATTCTGGGCTTAGTTTCATGAGAAACAAGGTTCACACCTTCTTTCTCACGAAATTAAGCAGCAAAATTGTTGATGACAATTATGAATCAAATATATTTATGCGGGAGGTACAGATAGTGATATACAATTATTATTAGCCCAAAACAAAACAAATATGGGTGAGGTCGGGGTTATCGTTTGAAATGATTTCAAACGATAACCCCGACCTCACCCATATAAAAAGGTTGTGGAAATTAAAACTATAATTATCATAATTGTTATTACATTACATACTAAATCTGTACTAAAATAACAATGATGACATTTGTATATTTTTAAATAGCCGATATACTCTTCAGATAACACGTATGGAAATATATGGCAAATCTATAATCGTCTTTTACTTCAGATTTGAGATTCTTATTTATCGTCATGAAAATAGCTTTGACAAGACACGTTCTTGTTTCGTATTTGTACAGGAAGTTTTTTATGGTTAGCAATAAAAACATTTTATTAGAAGCCATAAGGCTTTTAGGGATCCAAGGATTACATCTACGCGGTCAGCATTATTTTACAGCGGGTTTTTCAGAATCTTGCGTACTCGTTTGAGCATTATGACATTACGAAAAACGACAGAAAAACAACTATTTCTGGACCGGAACAAAACATTAATATTATATTGTATTGTTGATTTTCTGTTTTTATTTTAAATGTTTTTCGTTTTTTATATGTAGAGTAAGTAACGTTTTGGTCTAAACTGTAAAGTTGCTTATTTTGTAAATAAATAATAAATTAACAACTGTCAAAATTGCCAAAAAAAAATCGGTCAAATGCGACTGAGACTAAGCACTGCATGAGGGTTCCGTGCCACTATAAAATTGTGATTGGTTTTTCAAATTTTGTTTTCTTTGATTTTGTTCGCGATCCTTAGCGCTCGACTCACACTTGGCCGGCTTTTTTCATACAGCAGAGGATTTTGAAAACTGAAAATTCTGCAAAGTAACATTGCCATAGGTACTCCATGTGCCTGTCTCACCCAAATTTTTCGCTTAGGTAAAAAATGGCACCCGGTATAAAGCCACATAAATAAAAAGAAGTAACAAAATAACTAGAGCAACGAGTATAGCGAAGTCCTAGCAGTATGAGTGGTAAAGGCTAAATGCCCATAATATATGTGATTGCAGCTAACAATATCACATGCTCGATTGTGACTTTGTGACTCATAATTGTATACTATTTCGAGCTGGTAGTGACATTGTATTGATCGATTGCTACAATTGCTTTGCAATGCTAACTAGCTTCTACCAAGGTTCAGTAGCTACGAACAGTAAAAGAAGAAAGGCTATTGCTAACAGGGCCCGTACCGTGACGTTCTTATTGCGGTGGTTGTTAGGTCTGAACCTAACAACCGACGACACTGCGCGACCGTGAACCTACGCGCGGCAACACGGTTCAGTAAGCTTCGCTTCGCTCAGTAAAAAATAAGTAAATTAATGAATAGTTTTTTTTTAAATTCGCAATTTATCCGGGAACCGGCAACGATGAAATCACCAAGAGAGGAAAATTAAAAAACAAATTTCAAAGAACCATTGAATCAAGCCCAATTTCACTCATCTCGTTTTGCCATGAGTTATTTAAATCTTAACAGGATTTATTCAC
The DNA here is from genome assembly GCA_947579745.1 of Apocheima hispidaria. NCBI lineage: Eukaryota > Metazoa > Arthropoda > Insecta > Lepidoptera > Geometridae > Apocheima > Apocheima hispidaria. The sequence continues at coordinate 15,293,269 of OX388147.1, forward strand.
TTCTGCAGAAATTCTCTGAATGGGTAATTCGAGTTATTCCAAAGGAAATGTTCGTTCATGCCTCTTATTTAGGTAATTTCATTTTGAAATTATGATAAGACTTGTTGCCTATGATTTCATCGGCGTGGTTAATGATCACTTTATAACAGACTAATGAGACGTATCTTGATTCATACTGACCCTGATGATCTTTCAACTTATCTATTTAACGATTGATACACACTCATAGCTCTACACTATAATACCCTGTGTCTGGAATGCTATGGAACACACTCAACACCCAGATCCAGAGAAGATATCTTATATTATTCAAATATTCTCGGTCGATCTTTAGATATATACTAGAAATATATATCTTTCAACATGGAGACACACTTGTAGCTTCACACTATGATTCCCCGTGTCGGGTATGCTATGGAACATACACATAAAAGCGAACAACACCCAGACGCGCATAGAAGATATCTTTTATTACTGAAATATCTTCTCGGTCGGTAGACACTAGAAACTAGAAATATACGTTTATCTCACTTCTGGGCCCCTATTCTGAGATATGAAAAATTGATGTCGATTTCGAGATTCCAATCTCGATCGTCTCTCGTCTCGATTTCCTCCGACCACTCGATGTATCTCGAACACTAGCCATCGTGAATATCTCGTGAGAATAAGAAATCTCGAAGTTCGATTTTTTTTTTTCGAGGTGAGATTGAATCTCAGCTTTTGCAAATAGTCCTACTTAGAAGTGATATATGTAAAAGTTAAATAATGACAATCAAAGAGTGAGTATGTCGCGTGACCCACATACCGCCAATGGCCTCCGCCGGGAGCGGGGTGAGAGCGCTTCTGAATGAAACGAGGCGCTGCATCACAGTACTACATTGTGAGTAGAATCTGTGCTACAGCGTCGATAAAAGCCTTTCAGAAGATGAGAGCTGTAAATTGTTAGTCGATCCAGAAATTAATTGAGCGAATGTAATGTGTTGATGAAAAATAAATCGATGAAGACTTAGATTTACGAGTATTTGGAGTGTTTTAAAGGTCAAGTTCGATAAAACATTAAAATTACCTAAACATTTATATGAACAGTTATCTATTCAGAACGACAGTTAGGCATAGAGACATAAAATAAATAATAGTATTATTGTTAATGAGGGAATATATCTATCATAATTCATAGGAAAAAGCCGGAGTTTACTAATGTTTATTCAATTTTAATATACATAATATTTTTCGGTTACGTGATAAAGTACATTATACGTAAATACGTGTACAACTGTACAGACTAGAGACAACTAGAGAGAAATAATCAAAATTATATATACCTATAACTTTATTAGTAAAGAGATATTGGAATAGTTCTAGACGGTCCCCGTCCCAAGTGTACTGTACAAGTTTTATTAACATTCACCCGCTTTGAAGATTCCCTAAAATACCTATTATATAGCAACGTACTACACAATACATAGCTAAATTAATTCTTGTAACTAATTCCCTTGGCATAAACTTCGATTGTTCATCTTTTAACTCGATATTAGGTCTCATTTCCTTTGTATGAACTCTGTAGAATGCAGCGAAAAATAATCATCGAACACACCTGGCTACAATGAGCTATTGACTCAACAGGAATTATACAGATGTAAAGCAACTGATTGCTCGAAGACTCTCAAAGGACTACCGAGAGTCTGTTCAAGGAAGCGGAGTTCACAATATACGTGTGAAAGTCAACCGTAAAACCGTCTTTACGTTCCATTCTGATAATAGGGAATAATATAGTTTCTTTATTGGACCCCTATTCTCAAAAGGTGAAATTCAATCTCATTACTAAAAAAATGACGAACTTCGAGATTTCTTATTCTCAACGTTATCTTTTTATTTAGCTTTCAGCTACACTGTTTTAAGCTTTCGTGGTGGTTTACTATATCACTATTAGTTTCAGCTACAATTTATTTGCCAACTTCACACTGATGAAAAGAGTCACGTGCGGGAACGAGACAATGCACACTATCTAAGACAGGGCTATAGGAAGATCGTTTATAGGTTTCCGTGCCCGAGGAGTCGCAACGTGACGAACCCTATTACTAAGCCCGTCTGTCTGTCTGACCATCCGCCCTACTTGTAAAAGGCTCTATCTTTTGAACCGTAATAGGTAGCCGCTTGAAATTTTAACAGAATGTTTTTATGGCCGCCATTGTTTGTAAAAAGTATTGAAAAAAAACAATCATGCTTTTTTCGGCATTTCTTGTTTTTGCTGTAAAGTTAAAAACGGTAATACATACAACTACGAGACCAACTAGCACTTGACCGGTAATTGTTCCTTGCTGAGGCAGAACCGAACGTGATCATCAAAATATTACTAAGGCATTCTAAATCAGTATTCGAAGCTATTAGCACTATTTTGTTTAAAGACGCAGACGTGTTAGATTATACAGACTACGGTTAGAACTGACTGTGGCCTATTTTTGGATGTAATCGATCTGATCGCCTTGTCTGATTCTTAATTGCAACTCTCACATGTTCGAAAAGGTTTCGCTACTTATTGATAGCGTTCAGACGCTTATCATGTTTCAAATTAGGTTAATCTTATGGAACCTGAGCAAACGTGAGCTTAGTTGAATAGCTACTCGGTCCAACTTTACCAAACCATAAAATAAATAGAAATTCTTACAAAAATATAAAAACTGTAATTTTCCGGTGAACTTTGGCGATCGTTCCATAAGACTGGTAATCGGGCACGTTTCGATATTAAGGCGAGCTCAAAGCGAGCCATTTTGTTTGAAATTGCACCCATTAGAATTTGAAGACCCTCAGGTAACCAGCAGCCAGGGAAAAAAGAGAGAAAGAAAAAAATTGAATTACGATTGAAGGGCTCAAACGAGGCTACGTGACTGGGGTATACGCGCGCACGATGTCGATAAACTGCTTTTGTGGGGACGCCGATTTCTTTGGCTTTTCTTGATAAATTTTCTTATATTCGTTCTAGATGGATATTCTGTTCAAAATATTGGCTTGTCTATTTTGGACCCCTTTGCACATGCTAAGAGTTAAGAGCAACTAGTCATCATCATCATCATAAGACGTCCACTGCTGAACATGGGCCTCCCCCTTAGAGCGCCACACCGGCCGACAACGGGCCACTTGCATCCACCGGTTGCCCGCGACTCGGTCATCGGTCCACCTAGTGGGAGGCCTACCTACGCTTCGCCACTCAAGAACCTTTCTTCCCCACCGGTTATCGGTTCCTCGAGTGATGTGGCCTGCCCATTGCCACTTCAGGTTGCAAACTCTGAAAGCTATGTCGGCGACTTTGATTCTTCGGCGAATATCCTCGTATTAACTAAGTAACTTCTTACTAGTACCGAACAACAAATTAATAAAATTAGTATTAACAATAAAAAAATAACGTGTCGTTTTTGTATTGATCCAAATTCACACAGAGTATTCAAGTTTAAAAGCGACGTGCATTTTTAACGATCTATAAACCTTCGCCTCTCCGTAGGCTAGAAAGAGTTCGTTCACTCACAACTAGGTCAAGTTATCGCGTAGCGGAGGCTGCCTCTTGACGATTTTCACACTCGGCTATCTTCAAAAGACTTCATACGTTTCAGCTTCTCGGTGCTTGTAATATTAAACTCCCCATAGTCTTGGGAATATAATTAAATATGCGAAGTTCGGATCGTTATCCGAGACTATATTAAAAAAATGGCAGTGACATTTCCAATTTTATACGTCGCGCGTGGTCGTATCACAAGGTTTTCCCATTTGTATCTCTTTAAAAACCTATTCGAACAATTAACCATATATACTCCTTAGAACAGATTATAGAAAATTATGTAGAGTTCAGACAACCACTGTATCTGGCATTTATTGATTACGCGAAAGCTTTCGATTCAATATACCATGAATGTATTTGGAGAGCCCTTAAATACCAAAACATACCTCAAACATAAATACACGAGCAATCTACGTCTTGAAATGATATTGATGATAAACGAACTTAATAGTGTAAGCACTAAAATAGAACTAAACTGACTCCAAAACTAAAGGTGGCAGCAAATACGTAGGATATACATTTTTTGTAGAAAACTCCCTGACAGAATATGTGGATTTATATGTGGGATGTTATATTTGGGCAAACAAATTTCTTTTAAATATTCATAAAATCAAGACAAGATAGATAGTCGTATTGGTATAACTTGGTGCACCTTTCGTTAAATCTAAAAAAGAAAGTTATGAACTCCTGCATACTTCCCCACATATACCTGTCAAACGTGGACATACAACAACGAGGCCAGAAATAAAATATGTACAAGTATGCCAACGCGCTATGGAAAGGAGCTTTTTAAACATAAAACTATAAGACAAACACAAGAATGTAACGATTAGAAAGAAAACAAATGTAATAGACGCTTTAAAACAAAAAAAATTAAGTGGAAATAGGCAGGTCATGTAGCAAGGTCACCTGATGAGAAATGGTCTTAACACCTAGTTAAGTGGGTAAGCCCGAAAGGCAAAATAAGACATGGAAGACCACAAGAGAGATGGGTTGACGAAATTGATAAATTTGCCGACCAGATATGACTTTTACTTGCAAAAGATCGGGAAACATGGATTGAAGGCCTTTACCCAAAGAGGAGTACTGGTAACTTCATTATTTTTATTTTTTTTAAATCATGCTATTAGAATTTGTAATTAAGGAAGGAATAAATTGAATAGTCTTTTTTATTTTATTATTTATTTATCTTTTTAGACTAATCTTGTTCGGATATTTTGAAATATTTGTGTATACTGCGTTGTTTTTCATCGAATATTTACTAAGTGTTTAAATACGAGTTTATTCCAATCTAGATAGAATCCAAAACAACAATGATATCACAGGCCTGACTAGCAAGTGATACAATTGTATTAATGTACCTCATATGGAAATAGGCAAGGCCTTGGTGCGTATCTCAATAAACACTATAAAATAATAAAAGGTGCGGTAAGAAATCTCAATTGTAAACAGATAATTAAATAATTTGTTTTGATTGTTGTGAATTTCGACCCGACTCGGGTATGTCCTATAGATGCGACCAGAACGACCGGAGGACGAGCAGCAGCGTCCTGTTAGTAAACGGTGAGCGTTCTGCGATCCCCAAGCGTGGAGATTATGGCAACCCACCCCTTTTCTAAGAAGGATGCCTTTCTTCATCAGACTTCTGGCTGATAATGTATGTTGTGGATTTTTAACTGACTAACCCCCGAATACTAAAACGTTTGTTAACTTTGACGACAGATTAAGTCTATTGCTGTCTTTGTCATTTGCTTAGTGTCAGACAAAGGCAGTATTAGAATTAATCTGTTGTCAAAGTTAAGAAACGTTTCAGGGTACGGGCCTTAAGCTTTTGGCATATAAGTGAGAGCATTTCTGACAGCAAATTTCGACTCTTGTTTATTGCAGTGGATGGGTACAATGGTTATTAGTACGCCAATGTTTATTATGCCCAAACTCGTAATATTAGTTCAACCCCGTTTGTTTTGCAAATCCTCTGTTACGTCCCCAAGTTCTTGACAATCAATAGTTCTAGAACACGCATCGATAGGATTCCTTTACAGCCTATTAGGCAGGGCGCAAACGTGGACACTTTTGTGTCTTGTGTCAGATACAAGCTACCGATGAATATTTGATTTCTATAGAACCAGTATGAAATTATCCACTCCCTGCGCATACGAAAAGATTTTTTTTGTGTTCAGTTGCTTTCACTTAACACATACTCATTGACGACCAAAAAGTGTTCAGTGTCCGTAACTGGAAACTATAAGTCGTCAGTTGAAGACACAAGCAACATTAACTAATTTCCTTACGACTGTACTGAGCTGCGCAAACGGACGAGTTGCATTCTCTGTCCGTCTGCTGTGTGCGACACAAGCCACGTACAATCAACACAACCCGCAAAGATAATGTTTCTTCATCGACGTCCATAGTGAGACTGACGGAAAACAAGCAACGAATTGTACCGGTGGCCTGAAGTAGCGACCGGTGACTGTGTCCGATCGCCGCCATCGGACACAGCAACTACGGTTACCAGTGACCAGTAGTAGCAACGGGCGACTGTGTCCGATCACCGCTACAGGACACAGCAACTACGGATCCGTGTCCGCAACAAAAAGTGTCTACGTTTGCGCAGCGCCTTAAGTTACGACCATGACGGAAAGATGCTTTCGCGTGTAATGGATGTACGACTGAGCCGTTCACTTTCAGTCACGTACTCGTTACGTTTTTGTGCGTTTTACCTTTATTACGTGTAGAGTAGAGACATCCCCAACATTGTTTTAAGCAAAAACGGACCCTATGTACAAGTTTAATTATCAAACTAGGGGAAGTAGACGGTCGTTGCGAATAAAGTTCACATTACCATGCTGTTATATATGTGGTGTAAACTTTGATAATATACCTATCATTTTTACAAGCTCTTATTTAACATGCAATGTTTGTGTGTTAAGGTCAAATCTTGCAACTCAATTTTAGACCAGTTCCCCTTGTTCAATATTGTGTTGTAATTTTGCATGCCTGTCAAGTACCGATGACAATACAATATCATGACAGTCAGCTGATCTGATGATGGATACGGAAGGCGGAAAACGGAACGCCTCAGTAACCAACAGTAGATTGTTGGAGTTTGGACTCATTTTGATCAGCTTATAGTACCAATAACAGTAATCATTTATAAATAAAGCAATAATTATAGTAATTATAATCTGGGTGTTTTCAAGTCGCGAGTGAATCGGTATTTTTCTAGGCAAGCGTGCGCCATCGTAGGCTGCATCCTCGTTTACCATCAGACGTGATGGCAGTCAAACGCAAGTCTACAAATAAATTAAAAAAAAAAAAAAAAACGTGTTTTATAAAACCTTGTCTGGAAAAATATTTTTTTCACAGATGCAACAAAGAACAAATTGGTTTATTATAAATTGAATTTCGTCCAAGGCTAAAAGCTAATTCTGGAAATGGACTTGAAAACACCAAAAACCTTTGAAGTTCGCCAGAATCATTAAATGAATATTTCATAACTTGTATACGAAGATCTACAAAGGCAACCACCGGCTTCGTTTACCGAATATTATACCAAAGAAAATAATTCAAGCTTAGCACTTCGTAGAGCAGCTTACAGACCTAAACGACCAAATGCGTGCGAATGCAATGCGTCTCTTTCATTTCAATTGAAATGAAAGGAGACGCAGCACGTCTGTTCGTATACGCCAGTTTTGAGCGAATGCGCCACGTCTCGTTTTATTTGAATTGAAATACAAGAGATACAGCGCTTGGTCTGTTCCATACACTCTATTACATTCCCCAAATACTATAACAAAGCTCCGTCTGACCAGAAAGTTCTTTTAACGAGTTACTGTTCCCGAACAGGAATTCGGAAAGATCCTGCGTTAATAACTATAAGGAAAAGTTTATTAAACCTTATCTACGTGTCAACGTAGATATAAACAATTTGTGCGGCGCGACAACGGAACAGGAAACCACGACTCGCTTCAATGCTCACAGAAAACGAACAAATAACATGCAATGACGCTTCTATTCAAGCTTTTTGTAAGGCCCTTTCGACCTTTGTGATGGAGTCGCGGTGAATGAAAACACGGCCCAGTACGTGTTTAATTGAATGATCGGCTTGTTCAATTCGGGCTTTGTTGTTTTTTTGAGGGTCTGATTAAACTCTTATCTGAGATACTTTTGTTGATAAAACAATGCGGGAAGATAAGACGGATGACCGCCAGCGGGGCCGAGATGCTCGCAGCGGTCACATTGCTAGCGGCACGGGCATCGAGCGTTGCCAGATCGATACGAGCGCAGGAGTACTGGCGGCGAGCCAACCACTAAAACAACTGGGCCCCGGTTTATGTGGACGCTTTGGACCGAATCACGAACACTAACTTTATTTATTCGCGCAAAAACATACGAATTGGAGCGGTGTTGTCGATGACGCTACTATGACTCTTGGCAGCGTTCCGGTTGGAACCAGAAACGTGGATAGCGATAGCGCCGTCAAAGAATTTGCAGTGTCACGGACGCGTGCGATCCGAGTGGACCACATCGGTTTATAGGCAATAACATACACACGACTGGACAGGACACAGAAAATCAGTTCCCAATTAGGATTGCGACACACGTGAGGTCAGCGGACGTCATTGATAATTTTAGATCAATAGTACGTAAGAGAAGCGTGACTGTCGGTTCAGTCGGAACAGAGTGCGGCAATCCCGGGTGGCGAGCCATTCGGACTCGCATACTAAGTAGGTACTCTAAGTGGTCCCGCTGAAACCGCATTGTTGTTGAACAGCGCATCACCTACTGTAGCACTGCACCGGAGCCGAATTAAGTACCACATTATGGCAGTCCAGTGTTAATACTTCATGGTTCGGTTATAGGAACAGTATTGTTTATTTTTGTAGTTCAAATCTCAACGTTGAAAAATTTGCAACTTTCTAGACATCATCTACATGTCAAAGACCTTTTCTTCAATTGTCTTTACTATAGTATGGTTTAGTTAAGTATTCTACCAAGAATAAGATTTAAACTGCAAGAATAGCTAAAACTAAACCGTAATACTATTGGTAGGTATAAAACGTAGCATCTCTACTTATTACTAGAAATATTTAGAAACTAGTTTTCTCTTAAGCATTTCTACCCTTGGTAATTTCTGGTGCGAACAATAAAGAGTTTATCTGTCTATACAAAATCTACAGTAACCTAATCGAGTTCTCTAGAACTCGAGAGGAAATTGTCACTTTTGGAGTCATCCGGCCACCAAATTGGCTCTACGACTTGTCCCCGCCTCGCTGCGTGTTAAAATGAATCGTATACTGTATGTGGGTACGTTATATTATCGTATAGTGCAATTGTGTCGCGGTTATTTTTATGTCCCGTCTTCAATATCAATGAATACGAGCTAACCGTTTTGATTGGTAATGATTTGGTAAGAAAACAAGCGCGCTCCAGATAGTATGCACGCATCGACTTCGTTCGCATTCCAGACGATTGATTATATGAAAACGTGTGTGAGAGGAAGTGAAACGTATGATATGGACGGGACGACGGACGCGATGCAAATCTGAGGCAGACCGTCCGTCAAGTCCATCAACCCTGCTAGATCCCTATCAAACGCATTACGGACCCTCTTACGGACTGCTAAAGTGCAATTTAGTTCTTGATAATATCGATTGCGGATACGGTCGTTCAACAGATAATACTGCTCGTTGCTACCCCGAGATAGGGTCGAAAGTTAGGTTGGCAGATGCGGTAATAACAGCGATGTAGACGGGAGACTGCTCCGGCAATTTGCCTATTGCCGAGTTCAATTATCGCCCCCCGCACTTATTACTGAATTAAGGCGAGACCGACTATAAATTTTGTGACGCCTCTGCTCCAGAACCAAGAGCCGTGTAACCGGTTAGCACCTGAATGGGCTGAAAAAAATCGCTTTAATGGCCATGTAGATTTCCTTCCGAGTACAAGCGATGCAATCAGCAAGCTGGCAATCCTGACGAGTCGTATACAATACAGAATCCCAAACCACAAAATATAAAAATCAAAATTCATGTAATGAAGAGCGTAATAACGTTCGAGCGCTATTTATTGGTCGTTCTATATTATTAAAGTGAATTTTAGTCGTAATGTCGGTAATGACAACCAATAACGTAGCGGCTGCGGTCGGTTATTCATAATCTGAGCTAACCGCAGTAATAAAATTAACAGCTCCATTAGAGCCATTACGCGTGAGAGTAACGTTGGAGATCGATAAAATCTATAGAAACATTTGTTTTCAATAAAATCGATAACTGACCTAAGATTAAAGCTTTACAAAATTATAACGGAAATAATATGGTTCCGATAACGGAACCTTGAGGAAGCTTTTTTTCTTTTTAAACGCTTCTGCCGAAATCAGAGGCACCCGTACAATCCTAAAGATTAACTTCAAACTCCTTAGGAGTTTACATGAGTGCTGATATGGACACAGTCGAAAATAATTCTTTCTTAGGCAGCCACTCTCATTTCATGTTTACTTACCTACTCAAGTCTTCAATCAAAGTATACAGAGATGTGTCTCACACTCAAAATTTAGTGTTTTTTTACTCACCAGGCATGAAGTGCAGCAAAGCAGCAGTGATGGGGTAGAGACTGGGACTGTACGTGATGTCGGGGCAGGCGTAGCCGAGAACGGAGACGACGCGGTCGGCGACGGCGCGCCCCTTGCGCGTCAGGTGGTAGCCGAGGCAATGCGTCGCCTCCACGAACGGAGGCAGCATGATCGGCTTGTCGGGGAGCTCCACTGTGCCGAACACCTGAAAACATACAAAGACACATTAAACTAACATTCGCTTCTTTCTATCAGTTTAAGGACCGCTAGCGATAAAAAGGAACGGAAGAAGTAGTAGAATAAATACCAGTATTAGTTAAAATTGTAGTTATTCGAAATAAAGGCTCTAATTATTATTATCTACTATTAGGGCGTGGCATCTTAGTCTCTTTTCGAAGAAAAAAATATGGATACATAAGTCTTTATAGAATGTGTGAACGTTTCGCTGAGGTTAGAGATAGATGGTACAAATTATAAACTGTTCTGAAGAGGTGGTCATTTCAAATATGACGAATGAGTAACTTACGTATAGACGTAAGACGTAAGACGTATAGATGTTCTCCTTCTATAGAGAAGGAGAACATCTATAAGTAGGCTGCCTCTCCAATTCAAATCTAAATCTTAAAATAATCCACACAATCATAACAACTTCGCTATCTAACTCTTTTTTAGCATACTAGGCATGCCTTTGAGTATTTGAATACAACCTCGCCTTATGGGAATTGAAAAGCAATGATGTGGTCTAAGACAAAGCACGCTTACCTAGGAAGTCACCTATTCATTTTCTTTCCAATCTCATCTATTCCTTGGGCTCAGTGATCAATTTGAATACAACCTCGCCTTATGGGAATTGGAAAGCAATGATGTGGTCTAAGACAAAGCACGCTTACCTAGGAAGTCACCTATTCATTTTCTTTCCAATCTCATCTATTCCTTGGGCTCAGTGATCAATTTTCTGTCGCTAGCCGTTTGTGGTTTTATCTATCTCTATTTATTCGATACAATGTATGTCAGATGTGCTTAAGGCCCTAAGTCGCGTCAACTTGTCTCACCCTCACCCCGTTCGTTAACTTTGACGACAGATTAAGTCTATTGCTGTCTTTGTAATTTGCTTAGTGCCAGACAAAGGCAGCATTAGAATTAATCTGTTGTCAAAGTTAACAAACGTTTCAGAATCGGAAAAGGTTAATCGCGCATTTTCACCAATTTTCGCAACTAACCAACAACCTCTCGTAGGCAGTTTTCCTGCATCATACTTAGCAACTTTTGTTCTACGGTTTTTGTACGTTCGTTTTTATATCTTGAAATATCAAGGTATAGCTTATGCCCGCGGCTTAGCCCATTGCTCTAGTAACAACGTAATGGATCCGCACGTACGTACAAACTCAACTCGACATTGGTACCGGCCCCGGTCCGGGTTCGAACGATCCATTTTTGTGCAATATACAGGTACATGTCTTTTAGATGAAAATATCATAAGTGGTATCATAGTAACGCAAGCCCTGACTAGTAAACATATAATAAGCGAGTTCGATCAAAATAGCGCACTTTAGAGGACTAGAGTGAATTATTTGACCAAACATTCTCACAGGATGTTTTTAAATTCGAAACCTGCCAATTGATTTAGTATACAACATGTATTTTTTATTCAATCTCCTGCGGACACATTCACGAGCTGAGTCGTGATTATCCACTTTACGAGCAAGGTTGCTGCGACCCGCCCGATTATGCTTTTACATACGTACATACCGTGTACTACATGAAATGTAACTACGTTGTCATTTGTGTAGGTGTACAGGAATGTATCTATGCCTTTACATGTAATGTAACACGGCTATCACACGATCTACGATTCAACGATACAACTAGTTTTTAAATTATTTACATGTAATTTTATAACCGCGGCACAGCTGTCACTGGCAAATTTGCAAGTTTTTGTAGATACTTGAATGGCTAAAAATTTGAATGTCTTACCCCCGAATACTGAAACGTCTGTTAACTTTGACTACAGATTAAGTATATTGCTGTCTTTATCATTTGCTTAGTGCCAGACAAAAGCAGTATTAGAATTTATTTATTTATTTATCAATTCTTTTCCATTGGGTGGGCATTACAGGTTACCCCAATTCGCCCACCCATGGACCATGGTTAAAAAATTAATTAATCTCAGTATTCGGGGGTTAGCTGTCTACCATACATCAGAATAATATTAAATTAAACTTTCGTCTTGATATCTTTAATTTGACGAAACAGACCGAAAAACATTAAATTTCTTGTTTATTTCGATCTCCTACGTCAAAAGAAAATATAGATTAAACAAAAGTATCTTGAAACCATTTGTAATCATAATTATTATTATAAATAGAAACAACATATACTTTTTTATAAACTCACGTTTAGTGATTTTATATCACTAAATGACGTTTCAACTGTGGAGTTGGGACTGAGTGTTAATGAAAATTTCTCTCTCGTGTCATGTTTTGCTTAACATCTTCGTCATCACAAATCATGTCACGATTTCTGAGTAATTAAAAAGTAAAATATTAACCTTAGACAGGGTATTATCACTGTCGCTGTTCAAACAGAGCCTTGGGTCAATATTTTCGTGAGAGATAAGAAGTTTCGGTCTACAAAGACGCCACTACGGTTGTAGGACAAAGCAATATATTCAAAACTGATATAAGAAGTTATTACGAAACATCTTCTATAGCACACCGTTGCTAACAGTTCATTGAACGATATAAATCTTTATAAAGATAAGGATAAAGAGAACACCTCCCATGAAACAGTGAAATGTCCAAATAGCTTGAAACGTTGCGTCAACTTTCAAGGAGCAACGACCGACTGTGTTTGTAAATCGGTAGAAAAGATAAATAAATACGACCAATAATCGTTTGTCACCGGGCGAAGAGGACCCGGTTATTGGCCAAAGACGCGCCATCTATAAATACACATCAACAAAGCTCAAAGATTGGCAAACATAGAATATTAAAAGTAAAAATATAGATGCGAGAAACGGCGATCCGGAGCTCGATGATACGAATGTTGGTGGAGAAGATGTCACAGATCCAATAGGCGTGACACTTTAAAATTCAACTAACGATGTTTGTATTACGAGAGTTGCTTGTATAATTTCACAAATTATTTATACGAACAGATGGCCTCGTTTATTGTTGTGTATTCGAGTGCCAGACAAGTAACTATTTCTACGACACTTGTCATTTCAATAATTAAGTACTCGTAAGTAATGAGGGGATTGTTTTGTTTTTCAAATAGAGAAGCAGCGTTCATTATGCTACCTAATAATTGAGGCACAAGTTAAAGCAACAATAACTTGAAAGAATATAAAAAGGATAATTTTGTATCTATCGAGTACATGTTGACGTCTTTTTCGTACATTGAATGTGAAATTAGGAAATAATTAAACTAAACGCCAATATATAAATAACTAATAGAGCAAGTATAAATGGGTGTATGCATGTATTCAATCAGCTTTTTGTTACATTAGGCCTTTGGCTGAGAAGTAGAGGAAATGTAACAGAGAGCTGATGTATAAAATATTCTACAGTGGATGTGGTCAAGTATTGGTAGTATTTTTTTTATTACGATAGTTACAATATCATTAAAAACGTCACTATCGTCGTTTTGCGTTCGTCTGTTGGCGTCGAAGAAATCATTAATAATTAAACGCGACAACGACAAGTTTCTATCATGTGTGTTGATAAAAAAACAGCTGTCGACATCGCGTGTGGAGAGAGGGCCACGCCCCCGACGGTGACGGGTGCGCGCGCGCACGCGGTGAGTGGTGCGCGGGCGGCCGTCCTTCGCGCAGTCAAGGCCGCCCACGCGAACACAACGCTCGGGCTCAAACCTGATCCCGGCCCGTTTTGTTTACAAAGCCTCAAAACCAGTTTCCCATTATGCGAAACGCACGTGATCACCGATTATTGTACAACATCATCATAAATATAATAAATACAAAAGATAAAGTCAGATTACAAAGCAGAATGAAAATGTCAATGACTTTATATTTAAAATTCGATATTTATTCGTACTTGTCACAGTAGCACACGTACGAACCTACGCAGATGTAAGATACTACACGCTAACAATAATTTTAGTCACGTACAAAGAAGATTTTCTAGATAAAAATATGTCAAGAGTACTAAGAGATTATAAAGTAAAGAAAGTGTATGTAACGCGCATCAAAAATCAAACAATAACATTTAGCAAAAAAATAATTAGAAAAGGATTAGAGCATATACCGCAGCACCGGAATTTCTTGGCAGTGTCCTCGCCGCGTCTAACAACACACACGTCAACATAAACAAGATATTTAGCAAAAGAGAAGGAGTCCGGGAGTAGTGACGCTTGAGGGCCACCCTCGATACCCGCATGTATCGACATCGACAATCAATCCAAGATCACATATAGAGAAAATAAGCAGCACTTCAGCTATATTTGGCTTCAACTGTGAAATTTACATATAACCTTGGCTGCGAGCATGAATAATGTAACTTGTTATTGAGTGCTTTCAACGCGTCAATTGATTGTGACTGCGAATTTTCAAGATTGATTTCGATGAGGTTTTACACGTACATCCAAGACCGGCTTACGCATATATCCATAGACGAAGGCATCAAGCGAAACCGCAATGATGGCCCTATTTTCCGCAGCAAGGCACGCCGTATATCATTAGATGAAGTGTCACGTGAAGTGGGCAGGATTATAGGTAGGATACTGACAATGGCCACGTGCGTGGGCGAGTACCGAGGCTCTAATTAGTGAAGACACAACCCCGACGCGACCTCTTGTCACCGACAATCATCGCTTAATTGAATAAAGTGGACCGACAAAAGCCAAATTGCAATTTTCATGCGCTGTGTTCTGAGCTATAAGACAGAGCTGTAAATCTGAATCATACTGAATTTAGTGATTCTTTTGAAACGTGCGTTATGCCCGTAACGTTAACTTTCACATTACAACAAAGCTAATAGAATGCCGATAAGACATATGTAAATGAACTCCGAAAATAAGGCAAAAGTTTGCCGTGCCGCCCGTTGTGCAAATAAATACACGATCGCTGTTATTCTGTTGCGAATAAGATCGATGATTCTATTTTCGTCGGAGCAAATCCACAAGGCGGATTCCGTCGGAAATAACTTCGTGTTTTACCATCGCACAGTGAGCCTCTGTAAATCTTTCGCGAGCGCGAGTTGATTGTGAAAAACACTCCTGTTATCTACGGACCTAGATATTTGTGTCGAGTGGAACGACATTGAGCACTTAAAAGTAATGGTTTGATTCAATATAGTGATGCTATAGTAATATAAAATAAATAAAATAAAACTAAACATAACACAGATGTTACTAATATAATACTTTATGGACTTATGAAGTACCTTTGCAGTTTTATAGTGGTAGCACTCTTGCAGATTCCGCCTGGGAAAGTACCACATCTTTGCCAGTTATTCAACCGCCAAGCAGTAGTGTGCAAACATTACTGTGTTCCGGATTGAAGGGCAATATTTCCAGCATCTAATATCTCTGGATGACGAGCGCATTGCATTGCTGCACGTGATTTTAAGCTGTTTGAAGTTCACAATTCTGAGTGGCACTGAACTGTTATAGGCAAGCGTGACTCTCAACATCGGGTGAGCGATTCGTTCGTCTCGTCAACCAGTCGTATAAAAAAACTAAGGCTATCAGAAAGCATAAATAACGGAAACATAAGAAAACGGCAAAGCGATCAATCGCGATCGAGACTGGAAATACGAATGAAGCCAAACAAAACTCTCGGAGAATCTGTCGGCAAATACCAACTAGCCCATGTCTAAATAGCATATTAGCAATTTAGATCTTGCATGTGCCATGAAGTCTTCAAAGATTTGCTTGTAAACACTGAAAATATTGAAATAAAGAAATTAAATATCGATAAAGTTAAATTAGATAAACCCCCGACCGACCAATTCGCTATCCTAATGTATTAACATCATAGCTATGTTATTTCTTGATAGCAATATATATACCAGCTAAGTTTAGAAATTGTTTTCAAGTAGACGGTAGCGTCGGTTGAACCGATAACCTCTGTCAAGTGAGTTCTGATTCCAGTAGCTACTTAGTTTGATTGATAAAGTGATATTAGCGAAATGACCCCGCGGTTATCTTTGCATTCAAATAAGTGATGTGTGATAAGTGATGAATAAATAAGTGATGATTCTGATATTTCTCAGTGTTTATCGCAAACGAGTTGTCAGAGCTTTGTTTATAGTATCGATTGGATGCTTAGTAGGTACTTATTATTACAATGTTTCGCTTAGCGCGGCAAATTCAAATTATCTTGCGTGTTTTGTTAATTACAACTTAATTACTCATCGTGGGTTCATGAATATGAATTTTGCGCTAATAAATAGGTTGTATCAAGAAATTACACCAATCAAAAAATCAAGGTAAAAGCCAGTATAAGTACACTTCTCAAACCAAATATCAGCTTATTGAGATTCGTAGCTAAACCAATATTATCTAAGTGATCATTTTAGCCGTAATATCTTGATACGACCTATTTATCGTCGCAAAATTTTCATGAACCCACGATGAATAATTAAGCTGTAATTGACAAAAAACTGAAGAAAATTTGAATTTGGCGCGCTGAGGGAAACGTTGTACCTTAAATAAATTTATATAATATAGAGATGATTTTGTCTCAGCAAACACAATAGCAGACAGCGCTTCTGCATATTATCACTCTAGAAGCAGAGGCGATGAAAGACTCAGGATCTACCACTATACCTAATACACATTCACATGCAGGAGCATCCAACTGGGACCCTATTCCTGTGCGCTCGAGATTATCTCGATGACTGTCTCTCTCATTTAGAATTTAATGGGAGTGAGAGTGACTGAGATAGTCTCTGACGCACAGGAATAGGATCCCTGTGGTTTGTGACTCTCTTCAAAATCCTAAACATGCAGAGGAGTGAGGGAAAATTGCCAAATACTACATTTTTTACTTTTGTGTAACTCAATTAAAATTGGCTATTATTGATAATGGTTGTACTACTCTATTGCATGAAGGAACGTTAAATATAAGTAAAATTTAAAAAAAAAAAAATTACGAGTGCTGCCACTTTTTCATAAAGTAAATATAGCGATGTGGTAAAAATATTTAGTTCATTCAATCGTATCAAATTAGCGAACTATTAATTATTTAATATTCTAGTCTTCCTTAATGTCATAATTTAACTAATAAAAATAATAAAAGGTAAATGATGCTTATTCCTTAATACATTAATCAAACAATTCATTTAGAAATTATAGCTATTAATTAATTTAATGTTCATTTAATTTTTAGTTCCATTCTTTTGAACGTTTAAATCTGAATTAGATCTTCACTGCGACTTGAACATTATTTTTGAATGTTATTGGCAACATTATTTTGACAAGTGACATCTCAATCTGTCAATTTACCTCGTCTGATAAAAATTCGACTGTAGTGAAAGTAGAGAAGATAAAATACATGATCCATTAATGTTATTGGTCTTGTTTTCACCATGTTGAGTCCCTTTGCCGGCCAAATGCCTCCCCCGATTTTTTATGCATTTGCTGTTCTGTGATAAACTAAGCCAGCCTCTATCAAAGATGGCAATTGGATTAGTTTTAATGGAACTCAAATTATCAAATAACAACTGCGAATTCAATGTAAACTACAAAACCTTTTGTAGTTAACTCAGCGATACATATAAACAGGAGTCGTGTTACTTAACTGTGTCTGTTTACTCAAACAAATAGCTTCTTTATTTTGTTTTCGCCACCTCCTCTATTTGCAGTTTCCGTTTCGATGGAACTTTCAAATTAATAAGAAACTGCAAATAGGAATAGGAAAGATACATACAAGTTTGATGAGATGATAAAATGAAACGAATCAATTGAATTGTTTTTCGTTTCGTTTGCTTGGTCGTCGAACACAGGATTTTTCTCCCGAATGTTTTTTGTTGGCATTCCAAGTAATATCGTAAAATTATTGGCAATGGTTATTGGCTCTCTGTGTTATCGCACCGAAATAGATCGACCTAATAAATAGGAAACGAGACGGCAAAACATTACGCAACGACTCCGACGCGGATGCGGTGCCGACTACGGCAACCTAGTGCCGAGATCGTTGCACAATAAAGCATACATATATTTGAATAAACAGCTGCACCTCCATACCAATGTTTACCGATCGTTTCAAGATTTGCCATGAATATGGATCTTAAGAAACTGACCGTAGCTAATGCACGCACGTCTATTACGACAGTCGATCATTAGGCTATTATATCAGATCATAATAGGGATGCAAACATGCCCTTTGGACATTACGATGAAGAGTAAGAGACACGGGAGAAGAGTATCCTAAGCGAGTCTCGGAGACTAGTCGCCATCTAGTATCGCACATACATGTGTATAGTGACTCCACAGATAAATTCTGTGAGTGACTTGCACACTACGCTACCGGTATCGAACGTGCCACCTACAAGTCTCGCAATAGGTCCTTCGCACATTACGATACTCACAGACGACGAGTATCCTAAGCGAGTCTCGGAGACTAGTCGCCACCTAGTATCGCACATGCATTTGTACAGTGACTCGCACTCTACGGTACCGGTATCGAACGTGCCCTCTACTAGTCTCGCGATACCCGCCGTGTCGGTGGCCCGCGCGACGCGTCACCTACAAATCATGGCAAAATGGCGGCGGAACAGCTATTGAATATTTGTTGAAGAAATTTGAAGATTTCCATTCGTGTATAACTACGAGGGTAACCCTGAAAGTTTTTAGAATATCAAAAAATAAACAAAGCGAAGTCGTATTATGAACTCCTGTTTCGCGGCAGAAATGTTCAACATTAACAAAAAAAAAATTCGTTGCCGTAATCTGTAATTCAGCTAGCAAAATTACATTAGTTACATTTAAGTGAAGCATATTTTGATTATTATCACATAAAAGCGTCTTAATGGCCAAATATGATCACGGAATCTAATTGATATACTTAACCTAATCCCCCTAATTCTCAAATCCTAACACCTATTCCATAATCTGACGACTCAAAAGTTGGCACACCTTAAGAGATACAAAGTTATATCACCTGGATTATCTGTGAACAGTATGCGATCAGGAATTAAGGCCACGGTGCCGTACAATCCCTGCTTGTTAATCATACAAATCACGCGGGAAGCCAGCCAGATCCCCTCAATTTCAAGCTGATAACCCACTAAAGTCACGGACGACCATACATTACCTAGATAAACAATCGCGCTGCCAAATGCAGTTATAGGTGTTACTCACATAGTATGCATTATATTTAACAAGTTAATTATATTACTGAAAAGAAAAAATAAAATGTAGCCTCCATTACACTCCAGACACGATGACGAATCGTACGACACTTCAAAAATTGTACAGGTGTTTCGATTGCAGGCGGTAATTTAGAAACATAAATACTACTGAAACATTAACGCTCAGGGTAAATTAGTAAAAAAAATAAGTGCAGTACTTGCATCGAAAATGTAAACAACGATATCGTAGAAGTAGGTAATAATGAAAGACATAAACACATCACTCTTGATAAAACACAAAACGCAGTCGGAGATGGGTTCGAAGACCTCGATGCGACTGATTTTAATTATATGAGCATTAAATCTCTTTGTGATATGAATCCAAAGTTCAATCAATAAATTTAGAAGCTTATGAGATATTGTGATAAATTGCGTTTACACCACTAGTTAGTTATTACATTGTGAAGTGCCATGTAGTAATACACAAATATCGGAAAGAATACAAAAAAGTAATAGTTGATGCTGTACTCAATAATTTTACCTTGATGTGATGAACATAATATGCCTGGACAAACGCACGCAATTTCTTACATTGCAAGATGTGATTTAAGTTATTTGCATGCAAAAAAAGTTATGACGCATATACAGACTATTTATTATGTATAGATAAAGAAAAAACAAAATAAATTTCTAATAAAATTGCAATATTTTTGCTGTTAAAATGACCCGTTCGTAGTGACTCTTTAGCGTGAGATATTAATACATTCTTAAAACTAATACCGTTCCTCAGCGAATATGTTATCTTGTTTGAGACAGCCTATAACGCGCACCACACAACAATGACACATTTGTGTGCAGTAAGACATTTGTGTTACGACGCACACCTTTTTGACCGGAATGTGGTGTGCTTTCTATTAGCGCACTCTTATTGAAATGTAAGGTATGCGATAAATGTGCGATGCACAATATTTTTGTAGTATTGCTGTGTGGTGCCGCTAAGTAATATCATAAACAAATTTTAAATATGATAATAATAATATTCATTTACGCTTTTACTTCTTCATTTTATATTCCTAATACAATGATGAATACATCGACATCGTTAATAAAAGTTAAATTTCCAAGAAACTATGAACCAAATAACTAATGTTGTAATAACAATGTCAGATATTAAAAACAATTAGGGAGAAAAAAAATTACTCCGGCTTTACCATTAGACTATCGCGACCTAAATATTATTCCCAACAAAAATAATGAGATCGTGTGAATGTGACTGGATTTAAATCTTACACGTTAGTAAATAGGGGAATCTATTTTCGAAGATACTCTATTTCCGTGGTGATAGGACGTTCCAAATTATAAATATCATTGTTTTTATTCTGTAACATGTTTAATGCAAAATCAGGCTCGAAAGTTAATGAGCTTTAACTGCATGAAACTGGATTTAAATTGTTAGTAATTGTATACTGGATTAATTAACTAAATGCGCGTGCTTTGCGGTCGCCAACCAAACCTCTGGTTGCTGGTAGAGTTACACGTATCAAGTGCTATTAACACATACTACGCCTGAAACTAATTCAATTTCAGGTCTTGCTATATATGTAAATTTATTTTTGTGTGATTAATTTCCGTTTTACTGTTATTAAACTTATTAAAATTATACTGTTCCGTAATGTTTGGCCGCTATCGTTAGTTAATTATTTCACATAAATACTGCTCAAATCGTATTAATTTTGACAGCATGTATATTATTTATTTTGTTTTGAGAACTTTTAAAGTGTTCAGAGATTGTAAGCTGTTTAGAAACTTTTCAAAATGCAGTAATTATTACATACGATTCATTGATTGAACTATAAAAACCCTGCTATTAGATCAGTATCTACATAACGTAATTTCAATATTTTTCTAGGTTATCACTCGATCGTTATTATTTTATTTATTTAATTATATAGCTGTGAGGCGATTGAATCAGGGCAATTACTCGACGCTTTTTGCTCTAACCATTGAGCTGATTTCTTATTAAAACATGCATAAAGCTATGCAAATACTCCTCACATAAACACAAGAACAATAACAGGTCCTTTAAACCTTAACAGAGTTGAAAGGAATGGTTTTATAGCTGTCTAGAGCAAACAGGCTCAAGGTCTCCGTGAATGTGTGCGAAACTTCACAAGTGTAAGAAATAGGAATTCTGTCTGCGCAAACTTCCTGCGGTGTCAACTGATGCTTAGTCAGTATCGGTCGTATTTCTAACCGGTAGAATTGAATCAAATCAGCTGACTCGAGCGCAAGGACGTGCGCGCTCTACCGGATAATCGAATTTTTACACATGCTTTCAAGTCTTCCAGCTTTTTGCTTTATCGACTAAGCTCGTTATTGCCTGAGATTGTTATCCAGTTTTCAATTCGCATTGTTATATATCTTGTTTTAATTAGCGCCGTTTGTTTATGGACTCAATGGTGTTGACGTTAATTGTGACCACATTATTCGAATCAACCTTGAACCCGATTGTAATCAGTTCAACTGTTATAAAATCGAATAGAAACCGTTTCAGGTTAATAGCTTTACGGAGATAAAAAATCAATTCGACCAATTCACGTGACCAGAATACAAGCCGTAGAAGGTGAGAAAAACAAAATGGTGTGTACCTAGAACTATTTCGGGAGTTGGCTTTCGGCCACTGCGGGCGGCTTTACCTATGGTAACTATATCAATCACCGTGAGAATTACTATTCTCATGTCATATCGGATCACCGATTGGAATTTTAATGGGTTCGAGAGAATTCACGTAATCGACCAACAGAATCACGGAATCGATTACGACTATACAGAAATAAACACACTTGAAAATCTTCCGGCTGATAGTCTAGGTAATTAGTTTAGAGCCACACCTCTTTCAATATAACCGCATATCATAATTGTAACATTATCGTTAAATGATCAGCGTTACGATCACGGTGTTGTTCTAGGTCCGTCGCGTGGTGATGTCACCAGGACATTATCGTGGTTGTGATAAAAACGGCCTGATCGATCGACGAAAGGCAATTTCCCAATGAAGACTAGACAAACAACTCTTTGATACTTGAATGAAACTCAAGATTCACGATAGAGACAATTAACACAATGCATGCCTAATTGATATAATTTCATCGGTCGATTTGGTTACGCTGTATTTGATAGCTTTTATGAAACTTTTTCCTACTAGCTTAGATATATTGATTAATTAGCAAATGATAAGATAAGCATCGTAAAATAACTATGGTATAGACTTCTATTCTATGCTATGTACGTGTCAAATCGTATTGTTCCCATTTCGGTGACAGCATCACTTGGTAGGTCATCATCATCATTAGCAGTTCATTTAACCCACTCTAGGGTATATGCCGCCTCCCTATTTTCTCAATCTTCCTTGTTTAGCGCCAATCTCGTTCATATGTTTCCAAAAAAATGTGTATGTCATCACGCCACTGATGGTCTTCCGGGGCTATGCTTACCCTCAAGTGGGCATCATGTATGTACTCTCGAGTGTTGATGTAATTCCAAGACTAAACGTATTCAGTACTAACGCTTACGAGTATAGAATTGGCGCAAGACTATTAGCCACTTTGTTTCGTAGTCTACTAAAAGCTATCCTAGGGGAATACAAATTCATTTAAAAATTAAACATATTTCTGTAGCAGTAATTTTTGATATCGTAGAACGGGGTTTTCCGACCTCTACAATCCCATTTCATTTAATGAGATTATAGGATGATCAGGGACGTCTGACTGAGTCTAACATCGCTTCAATAGTTTACTTTTGTCCTTTCATAGCTTTCAAAGTGAAATTGGGGCCTCAACTGTTAGTCACTTTGCGACCTCGTTTCTTTACTGAAAGAAAAGCCTACCTGTGTCTGTCTGCGTTTATCTCTGTAATTTCAGCTCAGCCTATTATTGTTTGAATATTTTATCAACTTTGAGAGCATTACTCGCTATGCGTTACCCTTTTAAGAATCCCTCAGTCTTTACAAGAAACTCTTTAAATGTCAGTTTTTCGTCCGTTCATTTGACAAAGCTATACACTAACTTCTTTTGAACTTTAGTATGATAACACATTTCGTTCAAAGGATTTGTATTGGCGTGCCGTTATGCAATAAGTATGCATCGGGATCTACCGTTATTGGTGTGACAGAGTGCATCGGAGCGAGGCTAAGGCACGCATGTCGTTGGCATCGCACCAGTATTCAGGTGAAAACTACGGGATCTTTTGGAATCAAAGTTCTGTCACAAAGAGCTCGTTTCGACTTAGAATCGCCATTCTAAGTAACGCTGTATGTATTATCTTTTGATGGGAAAGATAAAATATCCAATCATGTATGTAATTATCTTTGGTGATTGACAAACATATTTTTTTCTAAGCTATTACTGATGCTTAATATTACAGGAATTTTCCCGTAACTCTAGGGTAAGGTAATATGTAACTACTCGGTCTGTAATATATAAGTAAATATCTTGATCTCTCATATTTTTGTCTATCATATCATTTTACCTCTTTATCATGCATCGTCATGAGCCTCTCTATTACTGTAGGTTGGCCTTTAGTTCGCCGAATTTTCCTGTGTCTCGACTCCTGAGCAAAGCGAAAAAGGTATTCTACGCTGACTATGCATTTTTATACGTTATTATTATTCCTCGAGTCGTGGTAGCTCAGTGGGAGCACGGTCGCTTCACATTCGTAGGGTCGAGGGTTCGAACCCGGACGGGCCCGTACCAATGATTTCTTTGGAACTTACGTACGGATACCACTGGCTTTTCGGTGAAGGAAAACATCGTAAGAAAAACCGGAATGTATAACCGCATGTATCCGGAAAAGATATTCGATGGCGTATGTGAATCCGCCGACCCGCGCTGAACCAGCGCGCTGGATATGGCCTTATCCACTTTTCGAGGGTAGGGCGATATATCAGCAGTGGGATGTTAAAAGGCTGATACAGACATTATTCCTCAGCTAACAAAGATCACAGCTCAAGTCGATATTTGCCAAATTTATCAGTTTCACAGATAGCAAATTTGGCAAATTTAAAGGCACTATTTTAACAAATTTGACAAATTTTGCCTTGGGCGGTGTTGTTTGCTAGCCAACTTATTCTCGAATATCATACTTTATTACTCGTACATCGACCTCAGTCCAAATTGAAAATCGATTGATTAAAATTCGAGGCTGATGTCTCTCTTATCCTAATCAATCCAATCATACTGACTGCTTAGTCTATTTAAGCCACTTAACATTGAAAGGTAATTTTCGTCGACATTATTGGAGTTTATAACGCAAAGTCATTACGTACTACGTTTTATTGGAGAAAATTGACACTATGCCTCGTTCATAATCTTCAAGTAAAGTCACATGGCACTCGCCGGTTAGTGGCATGTAACTGTAGAACTAGTTTTAAAATGTCAGGGTAGCGTTACCTTCCATATAAACTAAAGCTACTTGGGACTTATTCTCGCCAATAAGCACTAATCGGATACTAACTAGCTAATCAAAGTTTTACTTTTAGATAATGAATGAAAAAGAGGCCCTGCACTAGTCACATTTACGGATTATTAATATTTTAACATTTAACGCAATAAAGATGCATCAATACTAAATTAATCACTGCCTGTGTAACTGGCCTATTGAAAGGTGGTAAATTGGTCGCATATAATGATGACATATTTTAAACGTGACTCTATGTATATGGACTCATCCATCGCAAAGCTTGTTCCTATGCTATGGTTAGATCAATAGCAATTATTTTGTTTTTCGAGATCTACAGAACTTTAAAGCCCGCGAGTAAAGTTAAAACTCTGATTCTTGAATCACTTCTACAAATCTAAATAGTTTGAGACAAGATGGTAAATGTTTTTTCTAAATTGAATGTTAGCAGAGATGAATGATTAAACAAATAGCCTGCAATGCCCGAGACTGCCTTCTGCTCTAATTGAGGGCTTTATACATTGCACAACATGGTTGCAATTCGCTGTCAAGAATGTTATATGCCGACAAAATCGTGACCACAAATGGTGTACCAAGTTAACACCTGTTAGCCGTACTAGGTTTCCTAAGATTTTAAATGCACGATAGCTATTTGACAATTGCTGTACAGTGTCACTAGAAGGAATTCGATTACTTTTTGACAGTGCGATATTTTAGATTATTCTACCATGCACGTTCTTGTGGTAGCCTTTTAACATTGTATTCGATTTCTATGATACAATTATTTTGGGTACGATACGATTGGGTACAAAATATATACACAATAAATACAAAATACGACAGTGATAGCAGAAAGGGTAGAAGCCAAAGGCTAACTATCCCTACTTCTTTAAATCTACTAATATTATAAATGCGAAAGTATGTTTGTTACTTTATTGATTTATTTGTTCTTCTTTCACGCAATAATAGAGACAGGTCGACCTGAATTTTAGACTTGGTATAGTTTTAAGTTCTAAGAGTGATAGACTACATTTTATTCCGAGAAAATGTACGGATTCTGAGGGATTATTCACGAGTGTGAAACGCGGGGCACAGCTGGTTATTAATATTTCTAGATATATAAACTAGGACCACTAGGATAATAGCGGTAAAGGGTACAAAGTGAAGGAACTAATGGTACAACTCGTACTTATTTATTAATAACCATGGGTTACACATCAGGTTCCATAACAACTGTAATATTTATAGCAAAAAATTAATTTAAACATTAAATTAAAACAAGAATAAGTAATAAAAAATAAAATAACATTCATACAATGGGTAATTAATATTTAATCATATAATAATAATAGTATGGAAAGGCAATGAACGGGCGGTTCTATCAGGCCTTAACAGGGCCTGATGTGCCCGCGTCGGTTTGAGTGAGTTATCTACGCATTTCCGGATGCGGAAGATTTCTAAATTTGTTATCGACTAAAAATGATGACTCAACTCATTGAGATCTCAACGTAGATACGCATAGAAGTGTTATTAATAGCTGTTCTCCGTAATCCCTGTGTCCTTGTCGCGTATCCCTCGCCTTGAGTACAAGCACGTGGCACATGTCCCACGGAACTGCCTAACTGTATTTAGGAACAAATGGCAAAGGACAGAACGGAATAGAAGCTACTCAAGCTGAGTTATTAAATTAAGAAATGGAAAAAATGGATCTAGATGACACTGGGAAACAAAACTATATGCGTCAATAATTTCCACTACTGCGAAAGAGGAAGGAAACATATACAAATGAGAAGAAAGTGATAAGAGCAGCCTTCTTAAATTAAGATAAGTACAGTTAGATATACATGTCCCTGGAAAAAAAAACGAAATGTACTTATGTCGAGGATTTTCACTAATGTGAAAGTGGGAGGATACACATGAAAGGAGTGTGAATAGTATGGGTTAATAACTTTGAACGTTATAAAAATAAAAAGGAGTTTTGAATAATCTGGAAATAATGAACGCCACGCAACAGGACATATATAAGGACAGTGACTAGTATAATTACACTTTGAATCTAAGAATTCCCTTTATACACAGATCAATATTATAGTGACACATACACTTGCGATGTGAGACTGGAAAAAGTTCAAAAAAACAAAAGACAGACAGACAATAAACAAAACCACAAACAAACAACGAGGCTGACAGTTTGGTCATTATTCTTTTGTAAATACACGAAAAGAAAAGAAAACTTTATCCATAATCGATTTTCCAAAATAATTCTGCATTTCTGCAAGCTGTTGCCAACAACTTGCGGAATTTTCCATTATATTTCAGTACGATCCCGCAAGTTCGGTGCATGCGTTACACAAATATTTTATGTTAATTTGCACGCAGACGACTACTTGAATTATGTAAACAATGTATTCAATACCTTGTCGCAATGAGGTTTAGGTTATTTTCTTAAAACAAACGAGAGAATTACCAGAATCTGCATTTTGACTGGGTGTTAATTTGTTTACATATTCACGGAGCAGGCTGTACTGCTCGTACGAATATATACGTGGAGCTCTCGCGATGCGAAGGTGAGCAAGTCGAGGCACAGTTGATGTTGTGCCAATGCTCGCACGCAGAAATCATGCCATATTTACGTATTTTATCACATGAAGGCAGAAAAAAGGGGCTTTTCCCTTTCACGTCAAAATATTGAAGACGAATCAAAATATTAACGGAAAAACAGTGAGCTAATGCAGTGTCAACAGCGAACAGCCACCTGCGGCATAATTAGTCGACCATTGTTAGCAGAAGCGGTTAATTAAGATGCGCGAGACGGCGTCGCCGGCGGCGGCCGCGGCCGCGTGACGCGCCGGAGGATGCGCGCGCGCCTCCTCGCACGCAACGACGACGCGAGCCCGCGCGTACCCCTCGAACCTCTGCGGTCCGCTGAAACGCGCTCAAACTTTACATGACCGCGAAGCGATTTACATAAACCTGTTTACTTTTATGAACCTTGAATACGGAACCATGGAACTAATGTATTTGTGCCACAGACGATTCGTAAGCGTTACGTTATTTTTCAAAAGGTTTTATCAACCGGCTGGTTGACATGAGCCGCGGGCGCGGGCGGCCTTCGGAGCGGCGGCGAACAATAGATGCACGAGTTGAATTTCAAAGAGATTGAACCGACCGATAGCACTCGAATGAAAAGTAGAAAACTCGACCTTGCCAGAGATGTCACCTTATCCAGGGGCATCATATCTGACAAACATTTGCGCGTTGCGCAGAGTAAACAGACGTGACCTTGTAGAGTGCGGTGCTCGTGTTATTTTCACGAGATATCTCCCTTTTTATACGGAATCTTTGACTTGACATTATACGATAATCGGCAAGCACACTAGGAAGAAAAAAAATTATGGTAATAACTGTACAAGCGGTCGCGCATATAGAGATCACTAACCTGTGTTACCATATCCCAGTAGAATCCGTCGAGCATAGACTTGCCATGTTGGTGCTGGCGGCAGAGCGCCGGCCAGAGCGAGGCGCGCACGGGGCTGTTGATGGGCCACGAATTCTCTCGGATGAGGAGCTTGAGGTCGCGCTTGCGCGCCTGCTGGAGGAGCGGCTGGATCTCCTCGAATGTTTTGAGGGGCGCTTTCTTGCCTGCGAATAACGGTGTGGGTAAGCACTGCGTCCAAAGGTGCGGCGAGTCTTGTGCGAGCGACTCGGCGCTGGGTGCGCGGAACGCGGCCGGTTCTATGTACATCGCGGCGGTCGCGGTCGCGGGCACATGCTTTCGGTGCGCGCGCGCCGGCGGCACTGGCCGCAAGCCGCCAGCCACGGAAAATAGCGATAGCGACAACACTGTCACACTTCGATTGTTTATTTGACCGTGAGAAGAGAACGTCGGTCTTTAGGACCAGAGATTTAAAAAAAACTTATTGTTTTCCTAATACTTTATAAATTTAGAGAAAAATTAAAAATATTTTTTTATTAAATAAAACATGTCAAGTTATATTAGTTTCACTTTAAAAATAAGCAGCAGATATTTTTTTATCGATATGTTTTTTTACCTAAATATAGGAATATAATGTAAACAAATTACGTAGATATCACACGATAACAGCATGCATGGTTGAATATAAATAGAAATCAAAGCAAAACGCAGCGTATTGGACCCGCGCCAACCGAACAAACGGATTTCGTAGAGTATACGTAATCAAACAGTCAGCGCATGCGGACAAGATCAATCATACACACAACAGACAAAAGCACGAACACACATGGGAATCTAACTAAAAATCAATGGAAAGGTCATTTAATTTTGAACTAGTACGCTCTGTCCTAATAATTAAGGATGAACCGGAACGTAGCCGAAAAGTTTTACTACATCGTCGTCGTGCCTTTGTAGGCCTTTTTTCGATCACATTATACTTTGCAATTCACATTTCAGGTTTTTCAAATATAAAATAAATGGCAATGAAGCCTCCTCTCCTGATGGTAAGTGGTCACCGCCACCTTGGGACACTTCCAATACCCGATAGTCTAGGTAATCCAATACTCGAATTCAATAGAGGGAGTTATTTTAGATTGTAAGCAAAAAATATAAATTCTGGTAATCTACTTAGGTAAAGAAAAACCAATTATTTTTGATTGCAATAAAAACAGAAAACGAGCAACAGATGTTCTTCATCACGTGAATTAACGCGGTCTATCGCTGCGCTGCAAAGTGCGTAAGCACAGATTCATTGAATGTATTGCTCGGGCAGTTAGAAAATTTAC
Source organism: Apocheima hispidaria (assembly GCA_947579745.1). Lineage (NCBI taxonomy): Eukaryota > Metazoa > Arthropoda > Insecta > Lepidoptera > Geometridae > Apocheima > Apocheima hispidaria. The sequence continues at coordinate 15,322,919 of OX388147.1, forward strand.
TCAAGATGGTACTTAATCAAAGATCGGAAAAGTAAGCATACCCTTCGAAAATTTGCGTCCCAGTATGTCTTAAGTAAGTATACTCTTCGAACATATGTGTCCCAGTATGTCTAAAGTAAGCATACCCTCCAAAAATGTGTGTCCCAGTATGTCTAAAGTAAGAATACCCTTCGAACATTTGCGTCCCAGTATGTCTAAAGTAAGCATACCCTTCGAACATTTGTGACCCAGTATGTCTAAAGTAAGCATACCCTCCAAAAATGTGTGTCCCAGTATGTCTAAAGTAAGCATACTCTTCGAACATTTGCGTCCCAGTATATCTAAAATAAGCATACTCTTCGAACATTTGCGTCCCAGTATGTCTAAAGTAAGCATACCCTGCGAAAATTTGTGTCCCAGTATGTCAAAAGTAAGCATACCCTCGGAACATTTGTGTCCCAAATTTAAATAAATGTTCGAATAAATAAATGTTTCGAATAAATGTTTAAATTTAAATCTCTTCAATTACAATTTACATAACGTTGCATCGTTCTCTGCTAACCGATACGCGTCACTCTTAAGTACGGCAACCGCTTACCAACGAAGTCGGCGTGCAGCTAAGTTCACTCTGTTGCTATATTACACTTGTGCATATTACATAGTAGCATTTCAAAAAAATACACTTAGCGCCTTAACTGTCGATTTCTCCCACCATTTTTAATTTTTTTTATTATATTTATTCAGTTGAAAAAGAATTACGTTTCAACAGATTCTTCACCTTAGAGAAGGTTTTAAAACAATCGAATCAACAATAATTTTACAGCTAGTGTTGTTCTCCTAGACCCGCCTCGAACACCACAGGGTTTAAGTAAACAACAGTGATAAGACGAGGTTATCTGCTGCAGTCGGGACCCAAGCGCCGCGATTGACACACTAAGTTATTACTGTAAGAATGTAAGTACTTTCTATGACTTGTGTTGACTTGAATTTGATTTACACAATTTTGAGTAACTATATACATTCCGAACTCCAGTCAGTGTAGCCCTTTTAGTGCATTTTTTCGTCGAGAGAACGCAAGACTGTGTATGTATGTAGCTATTATTTGTCTGTGTGTAATATATGATAATGGGAAAAATGATTTTATAGAATAGTGAGATTTTTAGAGAGATAGGGCACGTTGTACTGTAGACACGTGTTTACGTTTTCAAGCATAATGAGTTTTTTTTTTCAGTTTTCAGGCATAGCTTTCTTTCAAATAAAACGGTTTCTTGTCAGATCGAATGATAAAAGCCGTTGAAAATTATGAAAGATTTAAGCTTTCTTTATGATTATTTTATAAATGCGACGAGCTGCTGAAATGTATAGATTTTCGAAAATAAAAGACTAGTTGGTGTAAAAATTAAGGAAAAATTTTCCTAAAATTATTTCCTCTCGTACCCAACTAAGTAGGTTAAATTGCCGACAATAACATCCAACTAGTTAATACCCGCGACTTCGTTCGCGTGGACATAAAAAAAGTATCCTATGTCCGTAATTTTATCAAGATTTGTTCAGCCGTTTAGCCGTGACAAACGCGACAAACATCCAGACAGAGAGATAAGGTTATTAGTTCCTATAGTTCGCTAGATGGCGCTAGTTGGTATTTTTTGTGCATTTTTTGACGTTTTATATAGACTGACAGTTGTAATGTAGGGAGTTCTAAATCGCGCAGGCAAAGTTTTTTCCTCGAGACGAACGTATTCATTTTTATACCTCGAAGCTTTATTGGCCCTGATACGACTGCTATATTCTTCTGTATTTGTTTGGAGTTAGGATGTTATGTTTTGTTTTTTTTTCTGAATACTGTGTACTTCAAATGTATACATTACTAGCTGTTACCTGAGACTACGTTCGCGTGGACGTTTAAAAAAATATTGCCTCCGTCTCCGATCCTTAAGCTATATTATATGCAAAATTTTAGGTCGACCCGTTCAGCCGTGAAAACGCAACAAACACCCAGACAGATAAACAGAGAGACAGAGTTACTATCGCATTTATAATATTATTTAAGATTTGATTTATTGATCGATTAACTCTTTATTGTTCACACAAAATTTTAAATAATTTAAAAAAAAACTTAAAAACTGTAATAACTGGCGGCCTTATCGCTGAAAGCGATCTCTTGCAGACAACCATAACCGATTTACCGAGCATCTATCCTAGCTAATATAATATTATAAAAGCGATAGTAACTCTGTCTCTTTGTCTATCTATCTGTACCTCTGTCTAGGTGTTTGTCGCGTTATCACGGCTAACCGGCTGAACGGATCGACCTGAATTTTTGCATAGATATAGCTTAAGGATTTGAGAGTGACATAGCCTATGTCACTCCTTTTTATCCCGAGAAAATGAGAATTTTCCTAGCGGGGGGCGAAACCGCGGCGCGCTGCTAGTAATCAATAAGTGCTTCCTGCCTTATGTTTGCGATATAAGCAGAAACGCGGCGAGATTAATAAAAAAAAATAAAAAATACCACACTAACCGCATACTTATACCAAAACGCATCGGCAACGACAAATAGGCCTCAATCCCAATCTAATCTAACACTTGAGATTACGTAACTTAATTTAGTAAAAACCACAAACATGATTGACAAAGACGCCTACCATTTGTTTACGTATCTGATAAGCAAATTGGCAAATATGTGTATTTGTACTACTGCTGAAGTACAATGCCCTCCTCAAGTCTACAGGTAGATACAGTTTACTAGCTTGCCCTCACGACTTCATTCGCCTAGGCTTTAGTAAATGAAATACCCCATTTCACCTCATTAGGGGTTGATTTTCGAAAAATCCTGAGCTACACCTTCCTTTATTGTTTATTGTGTGTTTATTACACAAAAAGAGTTTCATAGGCTTGGAAAAAAAAAAAGTTTTTTCATACAAACTATGAGAACCTTTTTCATTTACAAGTGAAATTTCACAAAATCCGTTCTTATTGTTCAACAGAATAGACCATTTCAGGAGTATTGGGTTCAAATTTCACGTCTATATCATATGCGGTTTAGTCTGTGCGTTGATGCCTATGGGAACGGGCATGTTCTTTTATAAAATTATCTATGTGTTAATCCCGAGAATACTCCATACTCGCTACCTCCATACTAAATTTCATCCAAATCCGTTAAGCGTTACGGAGTTGAAACGGAACAAACACACTTACATACCCACCTACTAACACACATACAAACTTACGCATTTATAATATTAGTGTGATTGTTTATTCACAAATCTGTCGCAAAATGGTTTTAATAACATATCTAAAAAACATACTTGTTTAGCGAGTCTAAAATATGAGTAATTTAACTCTCTTAAAAAGTTTAGTTTAGTGGACTTATCCCTCATAGGTTGTTCCGATAATTGTTAGCCACAGAATAAAAACAATCTATTATTTCTTGAAAGTAATTTGAATCATTTCAAGAAATAATAGATTGTATTTACTCTGTGGCTAACAATTATCGGAACAACCTGTGTATAACGTCTACATTCCCAGTTTTATGTTATTTCAGTCTTGATTACTTCGCTTGTTATCCCACTTTATACTGAACATTAGCCCAGTTGTATTTTTGTTCTGGGATTGCAAGTGTGTTATGTTTGAAATTTTCTTTTAAAACTAACGGCAGGTATTTACACTTATTACAATCCTTAAGTATTGGCCATTGCCTTTAATAGTAAATCTAATCATAAAAACATATAGCACACTTGCACAAGAAAGCGCGTTATCGTGGATTGTCCAATCCAAATTAAAAGTGTGGTAAAACAAAAAAAAAGTTATTTAGCAAAATTACCAACTCTTATTCGTTTTTATACTGAATTGTTTGTATATATTTTTGTCCCGAAGGGGCCACTCTGTAATATTAAATCTAAGCTTTGTTTACAACCTGGCAACATTATTTGGCAAGTGTCGCTCTTTAACTGATTTTCGTAGCATTGTTTTATTAATTGCGCAGGCGCATTCTAGAACACATTTCTCTTTATTTCTTCGGGGAAAATACATGTTGGAACTTACTCTAAACGCTTCTTGTTAACAATTCAGGATAATTTATAGTGAAAGAGAATAATAAATATATTATACTTTGTAACTAATTTCATAAATTACATTTTCTAATGTAATTTATAATATTCCTGTTTATAATCCATCCTATGCAACAAATCAATAGTTGACGTCAGATCTACCTAAAAGTTATATTTCATAATAAAGCATTACCACTTTTACGAATTCGTATGACAGAGCCAATAAAAGTAAAACTACATGACGCTTGAAGGCGCTTCCACTTAGGACTGAGGTTAAAGGCAATAACGCTCATTTTGCCGTATTTGGGTAATATTGGTGCCGATTTGCTCTACTACCTAACGACTGACTGTCAGACAATGCACATAAACAGATGATTATGGGTCAAGAGGCCATTTCGCACAAGAGTTCTTATATAAAATTGTATCTTCAATAAATCTCTAGTGTTGTTCCGCTGTAATATCGCGTCTAGTACAATAATTACACTTGTTTCACTTCTGTGCAAGGCATCATCCTGGACGTGTTGACTCTCCGAGCATACGGCCGAGAAAGTTTGACCGCGTTGAAGATGGACTTCCGCAAAATAGAACCTGATTCAGTCAAGTTCTTATACAAGCTTGCCCGCACGGCTTCGCTCAGGATTTTTCGAAAAATCTTGAGACATGCCTTCTTGTTTTTTAATGCTTAGTACACAAATCGAGTTTCATTAGCTACGCAGGTTTTGTTTTTTTATACAAACTTTAGCGGTTAATTTTAACCCTTTAGGTGTGAAATAAGAAGGGATTTTTGAAAATTCATAAAAAGGAATTTTTTTAATTAAATTAAATTTCATTTTTATTTTGTATTCGCGAGGACCGTGAACCCATGATCGAAGTCGGGGGCATCAGCTAGTTTAACAAATATTTCTATGTTGGCTATATAGGCTAAAATGAAAGCAACAGAGATAAGCGAACACTCAAATTATGTAAAAAAACTTCTGTTATGTAGAAAAGTCAACCAGAATATTATACTTTGTCCACTATATGCGCAGCAAGTTTGTCATGACAAACAACAAGATCTCTAACAAATTAACGGTAAGCAATAAGGATAAAAGATAAAATTTGTCACTTCAAGCAAAACGTAAACAATCGAACTGTGAAACCAGGAAGAAAGCAATTTTGAAACCTGTCCAAAAATTTGCAGTACATCATGAGCATTCTTAGAATCGTGAATGCTCAATGTTTCATACAAAGCTATTCCAAAGATATTATAGGTATAGATAGATTACTATGCATACTGAAAGAATGAAATCATATCTTGTGGATTATAGAGACGATTCATGTATGACAGAATTTACTTATTAAATCAAATCAATAAGCGTAGTAAATCCATACATGCTCAGGATTGTAAGCTTTAACGGGAGCGTCAATTTTCCTCGGGATTCTGAAACGTTTGTTAAGTTTGACAACAGATTAATTCTAATGCTGCCTTTGTCTGGCACTAAGACAAAGACAGGAATAGGCTTAATCTGTTGTCAAAGTTAACAAACGTTTTAGAATAGCGCGGTTTGAAGCCTATTTAAATTTAAAGTTTTGCTCTCGTCTTTTAATAGAATGCACTGAAAAATACTAGATCCACCAACAAGCCTTTATAGAACTGGCAGTACCTTGGATAGGATCCTTACCGTGAGGTCCTTATTGCGATGCTTGTTAGGTTCAGACGCAGACGCTGCGCGACCGTGAACTTTATCACGATACGATTCGCGGTAAAGCACAAAAAAACAAAAAAAAAAAAAAAAACTAAAATATAATGAAAACAAAAAAAACTTCGTATAATTATCGCAAAAAGCACATCACGGTACTGAGGTCATCTGAGGGCTGTACTTCATACTCACACATCTGCACTAAAATATTTGCTAATTTTAGTGCATTCTGATTAGTTTAATTCAGATAATGGTACAAAAGAATCGACACTAACGTCCCAATTGACATTCAAACTATAGGATGAGTAATTTTTGTTTATTTTCATTTGAACCTGCGATGATAAGTGACAACAACACAAGCAACGTTTCGGGTTTATACAAAAGAATATCTAGTTATTTTATCTTTCTCGTATTTGTCATCAACACAAACCGTAATCTTGATGATGAAATACATGTAATCCTAATTGATGATGACGTAAAATAGTATAATGGGACGAAATAACGTTATAACTAGACGTTAATGGCGTAACTAAAAATCTCGTTAAAGATGACGAAATCATTTTCTTCTACAATCTAGAGATATCATATCTGAATCTTATCTGTAGTGTAATTCCACTTAAATATTGTTCGAATAAGACAATATAATTGCAAAGTAACGATTGCACACCCTCTCATAGAAAGCGATAATTTCCGCGCTTTTTATCCGTGCGTAAACGCTCCATTAATTAGCCCTTATCACTGACTCTCGACAGGAGAACGCAAGTACACTGTTTCAAGCTATATTTTTGTGGTATACTCGGAAAATACACCGGATATAATAGCGGCATTCACTCTTGGATGTCGGAGTAAGCCGTCTTATTCGATTTGTAGGCGATAAGTCCGACACTGACGTGCTGGAATTGATTTACAAAAAAAAAAAGTAGTGTAACCTTATATAGCAACATAAAAATACAATCGAATTGAGAACCCCCTCCTTTTTTTGGGGGAGGATATTGACGTTCTACACTTTTTCACAAATAAAATGCATCACCATAAAACATATGTTGTAACAGAACGATAATAAAAGTATGAGATTTTTGGTTGCACAATCTTAGTCACTATTGTATAAACACAACACTATCAAGGATAAATAATATTGAATCGGAACGTGATCGGAACAGAGCTTATAGCTCAACTAAACTTTGTGGTGTAACGACGATTGAGCGCTTTTCCTGTGTCGACTGAATCATATAGGTATAGGGAACCCAGGCACCCCCGCCACCTCTTTTGAGAAAAACTAAGTTTTGTAAATGTCATGTTTTTATTAGCTTCTTAGTTGTTTTAAGCATCAGCAGCAGTCAGCAAATACTGATTATTATGAAATACGATTATAGTGGTAGGGCTCTTCTGCAGAGTCCGTTTGGGGAAGTACCACACCTTTGCCAGTTATTCAACCGTCAAGCAGTAGTTTGCAAGCATTATTGTGTTCCGGATTGAAGGGCAAAGTTTCCAACTTAACTACTGGGCAAAAAAAGATCTAACATCTAATATCTCCGGCGACCCGGTCATGTCCTTAAACTGCGACCAGAAACACCGAAGGACGGGTAGCAGCGTCCTCTTAGCAACGGTGAATGTTCTGCGATCCCCAAGCCGCCTGCCAAGCGTGGGGATTATGGCAACCCCCCCCCCCCCACAATGACAAACAAATTTAGCCCACGGCCCCCAGTCCCCGGCAGCTCCTCTATTCCTGGCCTAGGTAGCGGGTCAGGTAACGGAGGAGTAGGGGGTGCGAAGAATCCCCGGCAGATGCCCCGCTACCACCCCCAACGGACTTTGGCCCTGGCAACACACAACATCCGCACGTTGCGTACCGACGAGAGGATATTAGAGCTGGAGGAAGAATTGAGCAAGGTGCGATGGGACATCATAGGACTATCTGAAATCCGACGAGAGGGACAGGATACGATAGTCCTAGATTCCGGCAACATGCTCTTCTTCCGGGAAGGAGATCAGAAATCCCAGGGTGGTGTTGGGTTTCTCGTCCGTAGGTCCCTCATCAACAACGTAGTCAAGGTCGATAGTGTGTCGTGCAGGGTAGCATACCTTATACTCCGAATCACCGATCGGTATTCGTTGAAGGTCATACAGGTATATGCGCCGACCACGACACACCCGGACGATGAAGTAGAGGCTTTGTATGAGGAGATATCCGAGGCGATACATGCCTCCGAAACTCACTTCACCGTTGTTATGGGGGATTTTAACGCGAAGGTGGGCTCTCGGAATGTCGATGAGTTGAGAGTGGGATTGTATGGGTACGGGCAGCGGAATCGGAGGGGCCAGCGGTTGGTCGACTTCATGGAAAAGGAGGATCTCTATTTGATGAACTCCTTTTTCCAGAAGCGACCATCCAGGAAGTGGACGTGGATAAGCCCCGATGGTTCAACCAGAAATGAGATAGACTTCATCATGACTACCAAGAAGCGAATATTCAGTGATGTCTCCGTGATCGCCAAGGTAAAAACCGGTAGCGATCACCGCATTGTCAGGGGCACATTGAATATCAATGTCAAGCTTGAAAGGTCACGTCTGGTGAAGTCTACGCTCCGTCCTGGTCCTGCCCAAATCCAGAACCCCGAAGACTTTCAACTCGAACTGCACAATCGCTTCCAGAGCCTAGCCGAATGCGAGACTGTGGACGAGTTAAACAATGGGTTGGTGGAAACTGTCCAAGCAGTGGGGTCCAAGTTCTTTAAGACCCCACGCCGGAAAAAACCTCAAAAGCTCTCAGATAGAACCATTAAGCTAATGGAAGACCGGACTGAGATGAGACTGCAATCTTCAGCTGACATGTCGGAATATGGCAAGCTAAATAGGCGAATCTCGAAATCAATGCGACACGACTTGCGATCCTATAATACAAGCTGTATTAAGGAAGCAATTGAGCGGAACCAGGGCTCCAAAGTGTTCGCAAAGAATTCGTCTATCGGCCAAAGCCAAATGACGAAGCTGAAGACCGAGAACGGCAGTATCATTACGTCGAAAACGGAGATTCTGAGAGAGCTCGAGAGGTTTTACGGACAGTTGTACACCTCGACACGAAAACCCATTGTCAGAAGTGCTCAGGACTCCAGAGCCGAACTGACCCGACACTACACCGAGGACATCCCAGACATCAGCCTGCACGAGATTAGAATAGCTCTCGAGCAGCTTAAAAACAACAAGGCGCCGGGTGATGACGGAATAACCACTGAGCTTCTGAGAGCGGGTGGAAAACCGGTACTTTTAGTCCTCCAGAAGTTATTTAATTCCGTCATACTCGAGGGAACTACGCCAGAAGCATGGCACAGGAGTGTGGTGGTGCTGTTCTTCAAAAAAGGTGATAACACCTTACTGAAGAATTATAGGCCCATCTCGCTCCTGAGCCATGTTTACAAGCTGTTTTCGAGAGTTATTACGAACCGTCTCGAACGCAGGTTTGATGACTTCCAGCCTCCCGAACAAGCCGGGTTCCGTAAAGGTTTTAGCACCATGGACCACATACACACGCTCCGCCAGATTATACAGAAGACCGAAGAGTATAATCGGCCATTATGCCTGGCGTTTGTGGACTATGAAAAAGCCTTCGATTCCATCGAGACCTGGGCGGTATTGCAGTCCCTTCAGCGATGTCATATTGACTATAGGTATATCGAGGTGATGAAGTGTTTGTATAGAAACGCCACCATGTCAATCCGATTGCAGGACGAGAGCACGAAGCCAATCCAATTGCAGAAAGGCGTGAGACAGGGAGATGTTATATCTCCAAAACTGTTCACGACCGCATTGGAGGACGTTTTCAAGCTCTTGGACTGGAACGGATTCGGCATCAACATTAATGGCGAATACATCACTCACCTTCGTTTTGCCGATGATATAGTAATCATGGCAGAGTCGCTAGAGGACCTCAATATTATGCTCAACGACCTCAGTAGCGTTTCCCAACAGGTGGGTCTTAAAATGAACATGGACAAGACGAAAATCATGTCGAATGCCCATGTTGCACCCGTACCGGCGGTAGTTGTTGGGAACGATGCGCTCGAAGTAGTTGACCATTATAATTACCTTGGACAGACTGTCCAGTTAGGTAAGTCCAACTTCGACAAAGAGGTCGCCCGAAGAATCCAACTCGGATGGGCAGCGTTCGGAAAATTACGTGATATCTTCTCGTCCAAAATCCCGCAGTGCCTGAAGACGAAGGTCTTCAATCAATGTGTGTTGCCAGTGATGACATATGGAACTGAAACGTGGTCCTTGACTACTGGCCTTTTGGAAAAACTCAGAGTCGCACAGCGGGCAATGGAGAGAGCTATGCTCGGAGTTTCTTTGCGCGATAAAATCCGGAACGAGGATATTCGTCGAAGAACCAAAGTTGCCGACATAGCTTTCAGAGTTTGCAAGCTGAAGTGGCAATGGGCGGGCCATATCACTCGAGGAACCGATAACCGGTGGGGAAGAAAGGTTCTTGAGTGGCGACCACGAACCGGAAGACGCAGCGTAGGTAGGCCTCCCACTAGGTGGACCGACGACATTGTGAAAGTCGCGGGCAACCGGTGGATGCAAGTGGGCCGTTGTCGGTCGGTGTGGCGCTCTAAGGGGGAGGCCTATGTTCAGCAGTGGACGTCTTATGGCTGATGATGATGATGATGATGAAATACGAAACCCCCACACAATATTATGTAATTATTCGTGAAATTACCAGGGCGGTTAGGGGACCAAACGTAACAGTGAGTATCCGTGGACCCCACTTGAGGATTTAAAAGGGGTGGTTGGTTGGGGTGGTCAAGTGGAAAGAACGGCTTTATACTTAACCTACCTAGCACAAAATTAATAGATATTTTGTGGCAACAGAACGATAATAATAATAATACTGAAGTGTCATCTTGAAGCGAGTCTCCTATACTTTTCTGTACAAATATTAATTATCTAGTTAGGTACCCAAATTATTGTTGTTATTTTTTAGTAGTTTGCGTTTGACCACAAAGAAGTGGTCTATGATGGACCGTGCTACGTAAGAATATAGTTAGCTTGTGGTTCACGTTCATATCAACAAGTAGAAATTATCTCTATTATTAATATTTAATTAGGCATAAGTCGCTTATTTTCGCATTTCGAAACACGGAGTGACATCTTGCGTCCTTATCAATTACTACATATCATACATATTATTACTACTTATAATTTTCATACTACACATCTTTCTTTGAACACGAGCACTCTTATCGTAGTATATTTTCTCTATACTAGTATTAGAATTAGAAGACAGGGACGTCCCATACGAAGATGGGATGACGACATTAGACTAACCTTGGGGCCATACTGGACAAGAGTGGCAGAAGACCGCAGTCAATGGAGAGAGTTGGAGGAGGCCTATGCCAAAAGGCACACCGAGCAGAGGGACATTTTGTGAAAATAATTTAATACAAATTATACATTACTTACCAATGTTCGGAATAAATGGCTTTAAATAAATAAATAAATAAGTATTATCTATTATTATTTTTTTGGAGGAAGTAATTTATTAATAAATTATACACATTTGACAATCAAGGTAATCTTAATTTTTTTTGCTATAATTTCTTATTTAAAAACAAACTGCAAACAAAAATAAGAAAAAGTTAATTTATATGTAGAATATCATCTACATCCTCCTAACTACATTAACTGCAAAGAGATTTTTTTGTGGAAATAGTGGCATGTTATACTTAAATATTTGAATTATTTTTATCAAAAATAATTATCCACCTATATTTATCTTGATAACTATCAAAGATAATTATAGCTTCGAACCCTGCTAGGGAGCTTTAAAATTTAAACTCCGCTGACGACTAACGTGAGCGACGGCAGTAAGGCGTGAGTGTAGAGTTGATTTTGTCATCTTCAAGCTCACTATGGTAAAGTTGTAATGCTGATATGATAATTTTCCTACTAACTCAGGTCATTTGGAGTTAGTAAATCTGGACTACCTGTTAGTAACCCTGTGACTCTTTTGGTATGACTCGTCGGGCACACTTATATGGAGTGCAAATAAAATATTGCGTTTATGACGTCCATATTTCTAAACTTACATCATTCTTGCGTAACAAAGGGATCCATCGGAAAGGCTTCGTTTCACGGCTGGTTCAATGCCTAATGACTCTACTAAAATACTGTATTTTCGAAAAGGCCGAGTGGCTAGCCCTGGTGTCATGAGTTTTTAGGCTGCTTGAAGGCCTCCGACATGGCTTAGCGGTTTTTGTAATAATATAAACAACAATCACAGATCACACTCTAGATTCTGCATTCAGGACGCTCGAAGCGCACCACGCATCTGTCTAAAAAACACGTATAAGAAATTACTCTGATTGGTCGATTGTTAGGCGCGAATAGGCGTAACCTTGAGATAGCCAAATGAGAACGCTTGGTCGCACTCCCCGCGACCCGCGCCGCGCCTCAAACTTTGTTGACTTTTTGTAGGGACAACAAATCTCGTAATGCGGTATCTAGTGTGGTCTGTGACAAAAATTTAACAAGTCATCCTTTACGTTCGGTTAGAACACCCATAATAGACGAGGTAGTCGAACTAGCTATGAGCGCTACTATATTAGAAAATAACAATATTAAAATGCTTGTTAAACACGGTGGTATATTTACCTAAATTACAGTAAAAATTGTAAAAGACCCGTACTGTAAACAACAGTACCTACGGGTACGATGCTTAGTAAAAACTTACTAATTACGATACTTAGTAAAAATTGCGATAAAGGTGACTCGGTCCAAAATGACAATTTATTAAATAGATTATCGCTACGGCCCAATAAAGTAAATGTAAGCATGCACAACGAAGCGTAACTACTCGCGATATATAAAGGCGCGCAACGAATGCGAGAAGGCGACAGTGATCGCTCTGTTACTTTCGCCACAAAGTATCTATTTGTTTTGTGCTAGCTATTATTTCCACTTGAACCCCTTACTCCCAAATACTCCAAAATGATTACGTTCGTCTCGAGGAAAAACTTCGCTTGCGCGATTCAGAACTTCCTACATTACAACTCATCAGTCCATACAAAACGAGAAAAAATGCACAAGCGTGGATCAACGCCATCTAGCGAACTATAGGGAGTGACTTTAGATGTTTGTCGCGTTATCACGGCTACTGAAAGGAACTTGATAAGGAGTTACTGTAAATCACAAAGACGGACATATGATACATTTTTTATTGTCACGCGAACGAAGTCGCGTGTAGCAACTAAAGCTATATTTTACAGTCATAGTGCCATCCTTCAGACCTCATTCTGGACAACCAGACCATCATTGAATAGGTCTTTTAAAATGAAGTTAAGGTTTTCTACACCATTTTATTAAGAGACGTACCGTTTGCGAAATATGGGCCGACAAACTTGCTTGCAATGTGTCCCCCCTCCTGCAGTTTCTAAACTATGCATCTCAGAAACTTGTTATCTTCCATGTTGATAGATCTTAGTAAAAACTTTCTTTTATAATAATTTATAATAATATCGGGCAATATCTGATAAAGACTTTTTGAGATAATCAGAAAATACGGATAAATACTTCAAACGTCCTACGCGCCTACGGAACCCTACTAAGCATGGCCCGACATGCTCATAACAAGTTATTTTAATTAATGAGTAAAAGTGAATTCTTGTAAAAAATATTCTATTCATTTAAGAATTTGTCCATCATTATACCCTAGATAGTATCAGAATACAAGAACAATATATTTTTTACGGATGCAATCTGGCAAATCTCTGTAATTACCTGTACGGAGTCCAAGCACCTTTCCCCAATGGCGTGTTTCCCCCACCAGCGTAAAGGTGCACGTGCATATTGGCCACTTATTTATTTTACAACTCGGACCATTCAATACAGGCATAGATAGGCAACCAAGCGAAAAAGTTGCTTTGTGATGATTACAGCATGTTGCGTGTTTTTTCCAGCGTGTTTATGTTTGTTCGACGGTAAGGCATACCTTGATCCATAACTGGTTTATTTGATCCATTTTGATGACACAGATCGAATTTTATAGATAGGTATTAGGTAGAGATAGGTGTAGATATATACAGTACTGAAAAAAAAATATAGATGTTTCATACATTTTGTCGAGCATCATTGACATTTTTATATGGAACAGCTGATTTTTTTTTTCGCGATTTCAGGGCTGGTCCTATAGTAAAAGTTGTTCATAATGATGAGTACATACATATATTTCAGTAATACCTTGTATAAAAGGCGATGTATCTATGTATGTTCCCTATAGACTCCAAAACGGTTAGACCGATTTTGATGACATTTTCAAGGAATCTTCAGATTAGCCCAGCGGGTGATCCTATACACTTTGATACACGTGCAATGTCTTCATCAACTTTTTGCAATTAACTGTTCATTTCGTTATGCATGGACTACACTATAGATATATTTTCTCACAAGCTAAGCGATTTTCGTAACAGATAAATAAGTACTCGTACTTAGATCAACATTATTTTTATCTAAGCCACCGAGATTGTTCCACTGATAAGATCTAATCGAGATGGACCGTGTTTGCGGTGCACATTGATAACAGCCCTGCTGTTGACCTAGATACTGCTTGAATACTATTAACTCTTTATAGATAGATCATGATCCGATTACCTGGATTACCTATCTATTCTTTTTGTGTAATTATCAGAAACAAATGTAAAGGGCCAAAAGATATGACCTAACCTTTTCTTTTTGCCCCTTGATGATGATTTGAGGGCCGTAAATAATGAAGTTGTTTTATTTCGAGTTAAACAAGTAGATTAGAGTGTATACGAACGCACACATGTGAATGGATGCCTCCCGCGTCTACTAGCTTTTATATAAAATTAAAACGAATCTTGAAATTAGAAATTTGAAATTGATTTTCATATTTGAAATGGGGCCAAAAGTTAATAATTTTATATATTCGATTTTTTGACTAGCTTAATCTGTTTTCATCTGCACGCGACAGTTTATAGCGCTATCTAATTTCTTGTCATAGCTTTTTAAAACTATGTTAGTATATTTATTGATTTAGCGTTATAGCCATAGATAACGTATGAAATATATACTATTCTTATGGATATAGCATCGGCCAACTCCAGCGACTTGTACTTTTCGCACTGTTTACAAAGTACAATCGGCGATGTCTCCGTATTTCGCAAACATCTGAACATTATGGCTGTTCGTGGAAAACTGCTGGGCTAGCGCTCGCGTATCAATTGAAGCCTGCTTCTAGAAAGCGCTAGAACAAGATTGCAGTTTGCATTATTGACAGGGAGATAAACTATGCCGTAAGTCGTGGTAGCTCAGTGAGAGCACGCTCGCCTCTTATACTTGGGGTCGCGGGTTCGAACCCAGCCGGGCCCGTACCAATGAGTTCTCTGGAACTTAAGTACGGATATACCACTGGCTTTTCGGTGAAGGAAAACATCGTGAGGAACCCTGCATATTTCCGGATAACAAATTCGATGGCGTATGTGAATCCACCAACCAGCACTGGGCCAGCGTGGTGGATATGGACTAATCACCCTTCGAGGGTAGAACGATATTTCAGCAGGGGGATGTTTAAAGGCTGATACAGATTGAGAAACTAATAGTAGCTGTAAACTAGCTAGCTAGCTAGCTAGCTACTAGCTGTAAACAGCGACTTTGTTCGCGTGGGCAAAAAAAAATATAGTAGGCTATGTCCGTTTTCGATCCGTAAGCTATATCTATGCAAAATACGTGATAACGCGACAAACACCCAAACAGATAGACAGAGATACAGAGTACTTTCGAATTTATAGCATTAGTCAGGAAGTTAGGATAATTAGGATGCCCCTCCACCTTGCCTTGCCTTTCCTTTGTAATTGGGATAGATGAGTCCTGCGAGTCTTTCTGTGTTCCACGGCATTCCCATCCCAACACAGGGAGACCTAGTGGGAACTGGAATGCTTTGAGTGTAATGCTGTGAAGCGTTATATTTTTTTACTTGACCTCTGCTAACGAGATGTTCACCCAGGTGACGTGATGGTGTTTTTTTTCAACTGAGTGGCAAGTCAAGCTTGTGGCTCGCCTGTTTGTAAGCTTCACGCTTACCCATAACAGTTCAGTGCCATCCAGAAGATTCAAGTCGAGGGAAAAATCTTCGACGTAACTCTACCTTGATCAAACAATCATGCTTGAGGTAAGCTGTGTGGCACTTGTCATCAGCTGATATTAAATCTGTGGGAATTTTCTGATGTTTCAAAGAAAAGACCGAGCAAAGATTCCTTTATTGTTCATACTTCTTACTGTTAAGCGCCGGAATATAGAACTGGGCCCATACCGTGAGGTGCTTATTGCGATGATTGTTAGGTTCAGCCGACGACGCTGCGCGACTATACACCTCATCGCGCGGCAATACGGTTTGTGGTCGCGCAGCGTCAGCGGCTGAACCTAACAATCATCGCAATAAGCACCTCACGGTACGGGCCCAGTACTGGAAATTGCGGTACTAAAGCGAGGTATACTGATTTCCAGAGCTGAGACCTACGCTAGTTGTTTTTTTTTTACATATCGCCCACTTTATATTATGCGTCACACTTACAAGATAAGATTTTCAAATATTTGTAGTCTTGGCTAAACAATTTATCTTGGAGAGTGGTGCAACAGAATCGGCATCTATTATCAAATTTAAACTCGTCCATTCAGTGAACCATAAAAAGAAAGGTCAAATTGATTGAAGTCTATTCACGATTTAGCTTATCACAGTAGAATTGACTTGATAAAAATATAATTTGTGTTAATGAACAAATTATCGCAAAGAAAGTGCGAGGCAAGACGAGGTCGCGCGCGTGTCGCGCTTAGTATTCCTTGATAAAGGTCACCGAATGTGATTGAAACTATAGTCGGAATAACCGACTCAATTTAACGTGACTATTCCCGTTTTATTAAAACAAAACAATGAATCGAGTAAAAATAATATTTATGTCCATATGGTACAAGGTAAATAAAGAAAACAATACGAGAATCGTGCTTCATAAATTACCATTTAGATGCAAAAAGGACAAGACAGTGGAAAAACAATTTTGCTGTAACCAGAGATCAAAACAAGTTTTGTAAATCCAAACTAAGGTTCTTCCAATTTGTATGCTCTATAAAATTCACTTTAATAGGTAACTATATTTAAAAAACCTTGAGGAGGAATGTATTCCATACAAAAAAAACGTTTGTTGAGCTATTTATTCGTAAGTTTTTAGTGCACCACTTCTGAAAAATATTGTTTTCATAATGATATTTTTTGGTTTGTAATCATTACCAGCCTACAGCCTATCATGGTCCCACTTGCATGAACTTCCTGTTCTTCCCTGTTCTCGGCCTCCATTGCTCAATTTTATACAATACATGAGAGTATGTTTTTTTTTTTTATTTTATGTTTTAATTATGAAATTTACTTTCAGTAACTTTGCATACAAAATTACCTCGGTACTTATCACAGAGCATAATTACAATGGCTACATTTTGAGTTCAAGAGCAATATAAAGACAATACGTACCCTAAAGGTTCGAGCACATTAGTTGGACCGCAGCGGGGCGGAGCGGAACGCATCGCATCGTAAAATGCTTGCTTAGCACATTAGTGACCAGCCGGGTCGCAGCGCATTCACGGTTTTTTTGACAGTATGCTGCCGGACGTTGTGACTGCACGTCATGAATTGTTCAGACGAAGAGCTTTTTTTATTTGCCTATTATTTGAAGATGAAGTCAAACAGAAAGCACGAACAAAAAACACATGTGCGCTCGTTCGCTCAATTCTGCTTGCCTACGCACACTGCTGGCGGACCGCATCGCACTCGCCGGCATAGTGTGCGATCTTTTATTTTTTTCGTGCTTTTTGTTTGACTTCATCTTCAAATAAAAAACGCTCTTCGTCAGAACTATACATGACGTGCAGTCACCATGTCCCAGATATTTATTTATTTATTATTTACTGCAGTAGAAATCCGTCAATGCGCTGCAACCCGGCTCGCCACTAATGTGCTAAGCAAGCATTTTGCGGAGCGATGCGGCCCGCTGCGGCCCGGCCTAATATGCTCGAACCTTAAGCAATACGCCAGCAATTCCTCTGGTGTTGCAGTTCTTTGTTCCCTTGCCATCCGGCGGCATGCTAGCTACTCTATTTTACGTATTAAAAAATTGGCTTATTTGTGTCATCTTTCATAGAATTTCATATATTATATTACTAGCTTGGCCGCACGGCTCCGCTCGCCTAGGCTACAGCAAATGGACATACCTTCCTTTATATTTTATGCTTATTACACAGGGTTTCATTCGCTTAGCATGAAAAAATGTTTTATTTTCATACAAATCCTTTTTATTTCTTTAAAAGTGGAGTTTCGCAAAATCCATTCTTATTGTTCACCTAGACCATTTGAGAAGTACTGGGTGTGTTTTGGGTGTGGGTGTGGGTGTGGGTACTGTGTTTTGCACAAAACACCCTTAGCGGGACGTCAGTGCAGGTCTTATTGCCCCAGTTAGAATTAGAAGTACTGGGTTCAAATTATACGTCTTTATCATAAGCGGTTTGGTCTATGCGTTAATTTCTAGAAAAGTGCTTGTTCTTTTATATATTATGCCAGCTGATGGCTGTGACTTCGTTATCTCCTATGGTTTCTGATTTCTTCATACTATCCCAGTTTAAAAAATCACTCTGTATAGATTATTAAACTGGAACATTTTGGACATAATTATTGTGAACTTGTAGGTAATTTTAATTAAAGCCAAAGAAGCCTGGCAATTACTTGAAATATTCAGTTTCTACAACTATTACTTTATTAGGTACAATAACTATTAAGAATTTAATCTAATGTGGAATTAAAACAATCCATTCCACAATCAGATTTATCAACAGATGCTGATAAAACATATTGATATGGTGTTTTTCAAAGGAAAAACACTGAAAGTTTAAAATTAATGAGTTGTTATGCAGACTATTATTATCATAGAACACAATAATAGAGAAGAAATAAATTACGGACATTTGTGTTAACATATTGATTATTATAAAGTATATTGTTTATTTTCCAGAATAGACTTGAATAACAATCGTCTCACAAAACAATAATGAAATAATAATAGAGATTTGTATAATACACCACATGCGGGACTACAGTGCAGGACTTATCACCCCCGTCTCAAACAGGAATAAGAAAGAGATACTTACAACCTAGCTAAATTAGCTCAACAAAACCTGAATAAGGCTACTGGATATTCAGTTACACGATGTATATAAACATACTAGGATTTTATGATTTCATTATGTTGAAAAACTTTTACTAGCAAATCCGATATTTCCAAAAAAAAAACTGTTTCATACATTGCAGCGATATTTGCGATGTTTTTTTTTTTTGCACTATGCAACAGGTCTTTTTAAACCAAATTCGGGTTTACAAGCCACATCCGTGTTCATAACTTGTAACTGTTTATGGTATTAGTGAAAAAAAAATGCTTCACATACCCAACTAAGATTCCTTGTGTCAGAAACGCTACAGAACACACACAAAGACATATAACATGCAGATTCAGAATAATCTTAGTGTTCATACTCATATATTTTAAATTTTTGTTGTGTAAAAAGTTTTACAGCCATAGATAGAAAAAGCAAAAAAAAAAGCTACAAATAAAATATATGTTTACATATGACATAATAATCGTACAATGTCACAAGCCATGTCAGAGGTCTACAGAGAAGCTTAAAACTCAGATACTAGTTAAGAAGAAATGTTTACCATACAAAAAATAATAATTTAAACTAAATAATACCTTTATGAGTTTTGTAAGTGCATGAGTATAAGCTGTATAGGCATGGTGAAATATTTAGTGTTATTTATGTCTATGCATCTGAGATGCATACACACAAATATCTCATTTGCATTCTAAGTATGGTTAAATTGGAATTGCATATATATATATTTTTTTTGTACCAATGGAAGAATTATTTTTTAACAATTTCCATTGTGAAAATTATAACTGTCAGAAATATGTACCTATATCTTGCAATTATTCAGGTGCTATTGAAACCGAAGAAGCTATTGTACTATTGATTTTAGTATGAAAAATGTTTAATTGAACAGTTTAATGGAAAACAAAGACTTACCCGGAGGGCTATCTGTAAGGATGGTAATGCCAGATGGATCCACATGGGGAGGGAACGCCTCATAGAGATCCGGCTCCTCTTCCAGCACGGCTGACAACATCACGGAGGGCATGGCACTCACACCACTACACACTGCACTGCACTGTCTTTGACTCACACGACCACACCCTCACCCATTCCTAGAGTCCCCAAATCTAAGTCAGATCTTGCTGCACCATTTTTAAATCTGCAAACAAAATACAAAGTTCAAATCACAGAAACTGTGTCAAGACTGCCAATTCAATAGTTTATCTCAGTGATAGGACAACCTATCTCAGAGAATTAAGATTACAACGGACGAGTTTAGGTGATCTTAACGAAAGCTGAGGAACAATTAGTTATCTAAATTAATAATTAGTAGATCAGCTGATGTAAGCTGCCAGGGCAGACTTGATATTTTATGGCTATTTTAAGACATTCGGGCAGCTGATCGTACCGTATTCAATGTCAGATGCCAAGCGGTAGCGAGGAGTCGCGGCGATGTCGAAATAATCGGACGGGCGGCCGGGTCGCGCCGCGGAGCGTACTCACCGCAATCCTGGCGGTAAATGATGCGAAGCAGGATCCGCGCCTCCGTATTTACCGCTTTGATGTCCCCACGGCGACTAAACCGAGTGGCCAGTTCCCGGCCCGACGTGATCACGAATAGGATAATAGCCTAGGACGGGAGCCGACGCTTTTGCTTTGTCACTTAAACGAACCACACTGACCACAAAGTACATCACAGAGATATGTTCGTGTTTGACCCCAGACACGGGAACATTGTAAAAATTCAATTTAATCCGGGATAAATTGCTAGATCCCTTCTTTCGTTAATCAAATTATCGATGTATCCGGTGAAAGTAGTTTTGGGTTTGATGAGGTGTAGTAATTTTGTGAAAATGGCGTAATGCCAGGGCGTTTTCGTTAAGCAGAAAATGTTCCTGTTTGTTGGACGATATCGTACGTCTGCAAATATTCACGAGGAATCGAGAATGGGATGGTATGGTAAAGTGTGAACGCAATTTCGGAATTTTCGTTCGGTTCGCTCGCCGTTCGTTGACTTGACGCTTGACGTCTCACAGCAAGCAAAGTAAAACCATAGACTAACATAACCGAATATAACAAGGATTGCGTTGGGAGTTTTGGAGGGAACGTTTCCAAAACTTGTGTTTTAATTTATAAAAATAGTGGTATTTTATCCATTAAGTGTTCATGAACGTGCAGGAGTTTTAGTGAATAGTATAATGTTGTGAAACGTGACTCTTAGTGTTGTTTCCAAAACTCTCTATAAACCTCTTGTAAAGTCTTCACCACTTTACTGGGGCATGACGTGGACTTGACCGTGACTTAATTTGGCTGACTTAGATTATGACTGAGACTTATTCAAGCTGTGAATTATTTGACATCACTTGAAATATTACAATACTTGACACTGGCTAAATACATAACGTGTGGAGCCAAAACATAAGAGAAAAAAAAAGGACTGCGTTCACTTTGACACACTTAAGGGCATGGATTGCTTCGACTAAGCTTAAGGGTCTATACATGGCCTAACCCTTGGACGAAACATCATACTAAATCCATGGCCTAACCCAAGAAGATTGTAGGCTTCTTGGACTAACCCATGTATGTTACCTACAAGCTTCTTGGCCTAACCCATGCCTAACCTGACATCATGTGATTGAGATGGCTATATATAAGTTTCTGGGGGAGCGAAAGGGTAAAGCTCTAACCTCTCTAGTTTGTTTATTTTGGTCCCGTGAAATGTAAGTCTAGCTGTCCCTTTCGCACGATATCAGGTCAGGCCATGTATAGCCATTACATCTTGGACGAAACATCATACTAAATCCATGCATTACATCCATGATAAAGAACTAACGCTTGAGAAGTACTATGTGCCCCGCAGTCAGGGAAGCCATCGAAATCTCCAGACGTCCAAACTTTAACAGGGACGGAGATTGGCACCTGCCATCGACTTGGAGACCTTGTCCTCATGGAGCTCAGGAGAGTGGCGGCGAGACTAGTAAATAAATAATAATAAATAAATATCTGGGACATTATTGCACACACGGTCATCTGACCCCAAACTAAGCAAAGCTTGTAATATGGCTGCCAGAGACTGATATACGTACATAGATATTTTTAAATACATACTTATATAGATATTAACACCCAGACATAGAACAAACACAAATGTTCATCACATCAATGTTTGTCCTAGATGGGAATCGAACCCACGCCCCCAAGCACAGAACGTAGGTTCACTACCAACTGAGCCACCGGGGCTGTAGTAATGAGGTAGTGAGCTCTGTGTGCTTGAATGTTCCCGATATTACGCCTGGGGAGTGCAGTGAGGAGGAGCTCTAGTGTGCGCCGCCGTAGCACAAGTCTACACGCACCCACCGCCGAACCTGGGATCCTATTCGGAGATATGTCATTTTATCTCGGTCACTCTCACTCCCATTAAATTCTAAATTAGAGAGACAGTGACCGAGATAAAATGTCATTTCTCCGAATAGGGGCCCAGGGCAGCCGATGATGTCACCCGCGCAACGCGATTTAGGGTGTCTACACATGGCCTGACCTGACATCGTGTGAAAGGGACAGCTAGATTTGAATTTCACGGGAGCAAAAGAAACAAACTATTAACGTTATAACTTCTCCCTTTCGCTCCCCCAGAAACTTATATATAGCCATCTCTTTCAAACGATGTCAGGTCAGGCCGTGTAGCGAGGCCTTTAGCCGCAACAGCCCGCACTTGCACTGCTGCAAAGAATAATATAATATAGGCCCAGTGCAAGGCAAGACGAGATCGCGCGAGTGTCATGCTTATAGCATTCCTTGATGGTTGATAAAGGTCACTGAATGTGTCGTGTTTAATCCATCGTTTTTACACACTAGTGTGTAACATCAGTAACTCGAAATGACAAGTTTTGCTAAATAATACAATAACGCGACATGACTTCTTCACATTCCCGCCAAAAATCGGTTTTCTTCATTGAATGAGGCGTTTTCTAAAAAAAAAGAAATCGTGGTAATCAAAGTACCCAATAGATGGCGTTAGATGCACCTTGAGGTTTTCTGTCACTGTCAAGACATGAAAGCCAAAAAAAATTACGTGTGCCTTTTTACAGCCCAATAATGTACGACCCGATAATGTACGGCCTGGAATGTACGACCGATAATTGGTGTACCAGGCTGTCAATGAGGCGTTTTCAAAAAAAAAAAAAGGTAGTTCTAAAATACTTAGTAGATGGCGTAACAGACCTATCGTATTTGTCATCAAATACAACAATCGAATGAAGTCAAATACATAGTTGCGTTACTTGAAATTGTCTAAATACACATGTGGAGCCAAAAAACACGACAAAAAAAAAAGGCACTCGTACATTTTTTTTGCCTTTCATGTCTTGACAGTGACAGAAAAACCTCAAGGTACATCTAACGCCATCTATGAGGCGTATTCCAAAAAAAAAAAAGAAATCCTGGTTATAAAAGCACCCAATAGATGGCGTTAGATGTACCTTGAGTTTTTTCTTTCACTGTCAAGACATGAAAGACAAAAAAATGTACGTGTGCCTTTTTTTTTTCGTGTTTTTTGGCTCGACATGTGTATTTAGACAATTTCAAGTAACGTAACTATGTATTTGACTTCATTTGAAATATTACAATAGTTGACACTGACTAAATACACAACGTGTGGAGCCAAAATTTACGATTTAAAAAATAAACAAAATATTTCGACAGAAATGACAATGACAGGTAAAACGATAGGTCTGTTAGGACTTACATCCGAACCAGGCTTACCTATGCGGCACCGGCATGGTACGCGCTGTGTTCGGAAACTCAGAGAAGACGGCTACAGATCGTCCAAAATGTCACTTTGCGTATATGCACAGGAGCCGGGCGATATGTTCGAAACGATGTGATCGCCCGGGACGTAAAAATTGAGACAGTAGGGGAGTTCGTGGCCCGGTTGGCGCGCAGGATGTAAGACCGCACTGACAACGGGTGACAGTGACAGAAAAACTCAAGGTACATCTATCGCCATCTATTGGGCACTTTTATAACCAGGAATTCTTATTTTTTGGAAAACGACTCATACGGGCTGTACATTATCGCGTCGTCTATTATCGGGTCATACATTATTGCCTCCCTATCAATCTTCTATGTTTTTAATTTTAATTCGTTTATCGAAAATTGCATCAAAATACGCGGTGATTTGTGCTTTGAGTTGAACAAATATATTTCCGATGCAACGCAGTTTTTACATAAGCTAAAATGTCTTCTTCAAAAGTAGATTGCTTGAAAGGTTTGTACATACTAAAGATTGTTTTTAGCCCTTGGGACTTTTATGGATTCATTAACTTTGCATTTACATTTGCAGATACTGTAACGGTGTTAATAAATGCCGCCGGCGATAGCGAGAAATCCGTAAACAACGTCGTCATAAAGTCCTTGACTAAGATAGCCAATTCGTACCCCAACGACGTAATTGAGCTATTCTGTGACTTCTACAGAGACAATCCGAAAGTTAATCCGTTACAATTGGGAAATATTATTAAGTGAGTACACCTTTATGACCCTTTATTGTTCCAATACTCATAGCACAGCAGTTGTTGGTTTGAAACCTCTAACTTGCACACAATATCAACCTCGTTTCTATCGTAGATGTTTTTAATTATGCGATGTCAATAGAACTTGTAACTATCCTGTCACGTGTGAAAAAATACGAAACTCGTAAAATATAAAACTACGAGTAAATATAATATGCTGTGCTTTAATTGATTAGGACATTCAAGTAATCCTCTACAAAATCATAACAAGTGGTAGCAGAGCGTTCGGAAGTATGGAGTAAGTGTACCTACCTACCAAAATATAAGGATGGCTACTCACTACAAAATCGATTCTCTGAACAAAAATAATTATGATACTTGGAGTGTCCAGGCTCAAGCCATACTAATTAAGAATGGATTATGGGAGATCGCCAGTGGTGTTACTACCTTTCCTAAAAAAGAAGACGAGAAAAATGATTTTACGAGTAAAGACCTCCTGGCTAGGTCAGAACTTTTGTTACTTATATCACCGCAGGAGATCAAGCAAGTTAAAAATTGCCAAACCTCTTTCGAGCTCTGGAGTAAACTGAAAAATATATATCAGAGTACCGGTCCTGCGCGCAAAGCGACGTTACTTAAACAGCTTATTTTAAAAAAAGTTCAGAACAATGATGTCCGTGAACACCTCAACAATTTTATGGACATTGTTGATAAGTTAAGTGACATGGAAGTGGAACTGCATCCAGATCTATTATGCATAATGATGCTATACAGTTTACCACTAAACTATGAAAACTTTAGAATCGCTATAGAATCGCGTGACAAGCTGCCAACGCCAGATGAGTTAAAGATAAAAATTATAGAAGAAAGTGAAGCTCGAAAGAATACAAAAACAGAAGAAGAAGCTTTCTACACAAAAAAGAAAACCAAATTCTGTAATAGCTGCAAGAAAAAAGGCCATAATACTGAGTCATGCTGGAACAAAAAGAAAGTCGATAAAGAAAAACAAGAAAATGACAGAAAACGTCAAGAAAAATCATACAACCTTGCACCGATTTGCTTATCAATCACCTCTCCAAATACATGGTGTTTAGATAGTGGCTGCACTTCTCACATGTGTGCACAAGAAGAACAGTTTGAGTCACTGAATCCTGAAACCGGATCTCTAAGACTAGCTTCGAATAGTAACACTGTGAAAGTTGAAGGCAAAGGCAAAGTTCGTTTGAATATTAATGACGAAATCATTAACTTGCAAGACACTTTATATGTGCCCGACTTGTCAACAAACCTTCTGTCAGTAGCAAAAATCACCGGAAAGGGGAATAGTGTGCTTTTTACTAAAGATAAAGCCTACATTAAAGACGAAAAAGGAAAAACGTCATTGACTGCCGAGAAACAAGATGGCCTTTACTACATCAAGAGTGATGAACAAGCGCAAGTGGCACGTACTATCAACACTGATTTACGTATTTGGCATCAGAAATTAGCCCACCTCAATGAAAATGATTTGAAGTTGGTCGCAAAAAATAATCTTATCAAAGGGATAGAACTGGGAAATGGAAAATTGTCTGATTGCGAAACATGCATAAAAGGAAAAATGACAAGATTGCCTTTCACTTCAGTAGAAGAACCCCAGTCTACTCAACCTTTACAAATAATACATACTGACGTATGTGGTCCCATACAACCGGAAACTTTGGGTGGAGCGAAATATTTTGTTACGTTTATTGACGATTTTACAAAATATTGCTGCGTATACTTTATTAAAAACAAGAGCGAAGTTTTTGGAATTTTCAAAGAATATAAACGAAAAGTCGAAAAGTTTCACGATGGCTATGAAATCAAGAATTTACAGTCAGATAACGGTTCCGAATACCGAAACCGTGAATTCGACGCGTTTTTAAAAGAAAATGGGATTAAGAGAAGGCTGACTGCACCGTATACACCTCAACAAAATGGCCAAAGTGAGCGAAAGAACAGATCTTTACTGGACAAAGCTCGATGTCTAATGATTGATGGAAACATGCCTAAAGAACTATGGGCGGAAGCGGTACACACTGCCAATTATTTGATAAACAGAAGTCCTGCTAGAGCCTTGAAAGGTTGTACACCTTACCAAAAATGGACTGGGCGTACACCATCGGGAAATCACCTCAAAATATTTGGTTCTAAAGCATTTGTTCTAGACAAGCAAAGAAAGGGAAAATTTACCCCAAAAGCCAAAGAAGGAGTATTTGTTGGCTACGCACAGAACGCAAAAGGTTTTCGAATTTTCTTTCCAAACAAGAATACTGTGATAATAAGCAGAGATGTTAAAGTCATTGACCGAATGTATTATCCCAGTCATCAAGATGAAAATTATGATAATATGTCTGGCGAACAGAAAGAACAGCAGCCTGAAATAGAAAAAGAGGATAAAGAGTACATACCTGTTGTGGATGTCGAAATAGTACCGAATCTTTTTCAGGAATCTGCTACATCTGAGACCAGTACATTCCCTGAATGTAGTCAGAGCAGGAGGAGTATAGAAGAGGCTGAAAATATAAATAGAAGATCTCGTAGACACAAAAAAACTCCTACCTGGCAAAAAGACTATGTACTTGATCAATCTTCTACATCACAATCGTCTTCGGATGAATATCAAGATGTGTCAAACCTAGTCGAAAGAGATGTAGATGAAATCACTTATTTGTGCGAAGTCAAAGACAATGACAAAGTAAAAGATGCAGAGTGGCATGACGCAATAAAAGCAGAAATAAGAGCGCATATTAAAAATGGCACATGGGAAATTAAGAAGAAAGAAAATGAGAAAAACATAATTGATTTCAAAATGATACTCAAGGAAAAAGCGAACAACACTAAAAAGGCTCGCCTCGTCGCACGAGGATTTACGCAAAGACCGGGCATAGATTACAACGAAACTTGGGCGCCGGTTGCCAAACTAAGCTCTATTAGACTGATGCTGGCTACCGCGGTCCAAGAAGGTTTGAAGCTCCACCAACTCGATGTTACTACTGCGTATCTCAATGGCGATTTAGACGAACATATTGTGATGAAAAAGCCACAATATTTAGAAGAGTATATCAAAGAAATCATTATCGATGAAAGTTCAAACAAAGATGCAACAGTTCTTCGGAAAGCAAAGAAAATGCTAGAAGATGTGACTAGGATTAAAGGAGAGAAAGTATGTCAATTAAAAAAAGCTTTATATGGTCTTAAGCAATCCGGGCGGCAATGGTATAAGAAATTGGACGACAAACTAAAGAAACTTGGTTTTATACCATCAACAGCTGATCCTTGCATTTATGTGTTGGAGAAAGAAGGAGCTAAAATACTTCTGGGATTGTATGTTGACGACATGCTTATTGCTTACTCCTGTAAACAAACGTTTGAGCAAGTCATAATGAAATTAAAATCGATTTTCGAAATGAAAGATCTTGGTCCAGTGATCGAAAGTGATTTTGTAGGAATCGAAGTAAATGTAAAAGAAGGCAAAATCAAATTACAACAAGAAAAGTATATAGAAAAATTACTCACTAAATTTAGAATGGAAGACTGCAAGCCCAGCGTTACACCAATTGAGCCTCGCCTTAAATTGGAAAAAGCGACAATTGATGAGACGATACCTTACCAGAACCTTATTGGGTCCCTGATGTTTCTAGCCGTGGCCACACGTCCAGACATAATGTTTGCTGTAAGCTATCTCTCGCAATTCAACAATTGTTATGGAATTGAGCATTACAAAGCTGCTAAGAGGATCTTGAGATACCTAAAAGGAACAAAAACTGTGGGGATACGTTTTGAAAGAACTGAAGATAAAGAGATGATCGGATATGCTGATGCCGACTGGGCAGCATGCACCATAGATAGAAAGTCCTATACTGGATTCTGTTTTATGCTAGCAAATGGAGTTGTCTGCTGGGAGTCGAGGAAGCAGAGGGCAACCGCTATGTCTACTGCAGAGGCTGAATATATGTCATTATCGGATGCTGTAAAAGAAGCTCTACATGTAAGACAACTGCTTAAAGACATGACAGCGCTGAAACAAGATAGAATAACTATCTTCAATGACAACCAAGCAGCATTAAAGTTATGCCAGAATGCTATTATAAGCAGCAAAACAAAACACATTGATCTTAGAATTCATTTTTTGAAAGACTATATTCGAAATGGAGTGATCAATGTCAGTTTCAAGGATACCTCTAATATGTTGGCTGATTTGCTAACTAAAGGGCTACCAGGGCCTCGACACCTGGAGCTAAGAAAACGTTTAGGATTGTCATTGTGAGGAGGAGTGTTGGTTTGAAACCTCTAACTTGCACACAATATCAACCTCGTTTCTATCGTAGATGTTTTTAATTATGCGATGTCAATAGAACTTGTAACTATCCTGTCACGTGTGAAAAAATACGAAACTCGTAAAATATAAAACTACGAGTAAATATAATATGCTGTGCTTTAATTGATTAGGACATTCAAGTAATCCTCTACAAAATCATAACAGCAGTTACGTCTCATCAGCCTTTTGAGTCCATGAAGAATTAATGCATATGGAATGCTGAAAGTGATTGAAGCTCCGTGGTATTGCGCCCATGATCCTTAGAACTTTGTAAAGATCATAGGTAATTTCAAAAACCCATTTTAAGCTTACCATACGAGCTGAAGCTGCCCTATATTTATGTAATTATTTAATTGTCTATGAGGAAATTCTAATTGCCATTGTATTCCTTGAGTAACAACATCAATTAGTTATATTATGAAACTGCTAGAAATAGTTTCAATACTTCTGGATACAGTAATAAATAGGTGCCTATGCATCACATTTCATAATGGTCATTACTATTAGTACTCACGGGATATTTACCACGGTTATTATTTTTGTTAGATTGAGAAAGGGGGTAAATCGCTTTGTCTGCTCCTAAATTTTCTTAACTTTTTATCATTCACCCGCATCTTCAGTCTACCCGTGAACATGGCGCATGCAACTGTGCCGAAATATCGGGAACTGAACAAAAATAATAACTGTGGTAAATATCCTGAGAGTACTAATAGTAATGTAGTAAACCACCATGAAAGTCTAAAACAGTCATAATGTTCAAATTAAAGTTATTACAATATGTGTTGTATGGCCCAGGTTTGATGGTTCAAAGTGGATAATCATCAAAATCCACTGGTGGCTTGCCTTTTCGGTCGGTATTAATTTTAACCCAATAAAATCCTAGACCATTGGTGTTCAACCTTATTTTGTTGCCCTTTTAGAACACATGCTCACATGACAACATGTCCGCTTTGAGATTTTTTTTCTAGAGCCGTTTTCTACCAACAGTTAGATAATTTTTCAAGGAAGGCTTATATAAATGCATTACACTAATATTATTAATGCGAAAGTTTGTGTGTAAGTATGTAAGTGTCTTTGTTCCCGCTCAACTCTGTAACGACTGAATGGATTTGAATGAAATTAGTACTTTTTATCCCAGATCAATATTCGGTTTCTGTAGAATAGTGGGCGAAACCGCAAGGTATATAAAAAGGCAGTAACTTCACCTCTTTTTTTTCTACATTACACCTGTGCAAAGCCTGGGTGGATCGCTAGTTTAAAATAAATTAGAGGCATCTCTAAAATGTTTGTCTTGCCATCAATTATAAAATGAAAAAAAAAATGTAGTTCAGTCAGATTAGTTTAGTTTGGAGACACGTCAAAATTGTAAATCAGATACCATTTTTATTAATTTTTTCTTGATATATCTGTGTGCTTTTGGCATCTTTTGGGAAATGATATTAGGTTTGAAACATGAGTTTTTTATCATACAATATAATATAAAACATAATATACAGGAAGTCACAAATCTATTCAAATTCATGTAAATTACTTTATTTGGCAAAACGTCAAAGAAAACCAGTTGACTGAATCACTTAACACAATCATGTTATCAAATCATTAGTCGGCTGAGAATTACTGAATCAGACATGATACAAGGACTCATTCTAAAAAAAATAATATAAAGTAGCCTGTAATGTTTTAATCCAGGTTAGTATGCTATGTCGCTACCTTTGTATCAAAACCTTGTACACCTTTGTCTTAGTTTGTTACACACAAACTGTGAAACAAAGATGTGTCTTTAAATGTGAAAAATAAAAAGAACAAAATAACAACTAAAACAAAGATGATTAGCTTACTTGAGGTGAACTTGATATTTTTTTAGACATATGTACCGAAAGGGCCTCAACGGGATGTCTAATTTTGTTAAGAGGTTAGGACATTTCGGCCTAGTACAAATGGCCATTTGTACTAGGCACTAGGTGTAGATTTCACCACTAGGCCACTGGCGAAAGGGAAATTTCCTAAGCTCTTAGTTATCCAATTAGTGTTACCATAGAAAAATAATACGAGAAGAATGACCATCTCTTACTAATAGTGTAACACCAAAAAAAAAAACATAAAACTATGGCACTTACATATTTAGTCAGCTAATGTTTAATAATCCGCTATAAAAGCCGATGAAAATAAGGTTAATATAGAAATATTGTATTTATATATGTTGCTATTTAAGGTTTAGTTCTAATTAGATTGCAATATACGACATAAAAATATGTTTCCAAATATAATGTTTTCAACGCAAATAAAATATAAAATAATAATTTTACTGATATTATTAATGCCAACATTTGCATAACAATTCGCGTTTTTTCTCCATACCATTACAAATGGGTTAGCTAATAATTACGTTAACTTGGGTTTCTATTTCATATCAAGCGGAAGTTGTGACGATCATGTCGCAGATTAAAGTAATAGCGTCATCTTATTTCCTTATCAGTACTACAATCGAGTTATGCATCTTTCTACGGACATTAGCACTCTTCTTTATATAATTTCTCTATGGTTTTACCAAATCGAGACAATGTAAATTAATTTCTAAGTTTGTGAGTTATCCCCTAAACTACAATCTCCATAATTAACTACAATCCGTCTGAAAGTAAGTTTAATAGCTTTCACTTTATAATAGAAATGAATAAAGAAAGTAATCATTATAATTATTAATTAATCTGCTATAAATTTTAACACGTTTTTATGAATTCGCTTTCTTGTATGTTTAATTATTTGTTTTTTGTCTATTTGCTACAAATTTTAAAATCGACAATTAACTTACTTTCCGATGACAGGGCCTATACCGCGAGGTGTATTATGCGATGATTGTTAGGTTCAGCCGACGAGCTACGCGACCATACACCTTATCGCGCGGCGATACGGATGGTGGTCGCGCAGTGTCGTCGGCTGAACCTAACAACCATCGCTATAAGCACCTCACAGTACGGACCCAGAAGTCAGAACTGAATGCAATATTCCGTTTCAAAACCGTGGTTTGGAGTTTTGGCGGGAACGTCAAGAACTCACCCCTCGTCTTTGTTTTATTTTCCTAAACTTGTGTTATTTCAAGTGTTAATATGTAAAAACGATGGAATTTATCAAGTGTTTGTGGCCGTGTTGCTAATTAGTATATTATGTCGTGAAACGTGACTTTTCGTGCTATTTCCAAAACTCCATAGAAACCTCTAGTCTCTACCACTTTACTGGGGCATGAGTTGGATTTGACCGTGACTTAAGTCTATGACTTGTTTAGTTGTGAAATATTTTACTTCACTTGAAATATTACAAAACTCTTGACACTGGCTAAATACACTAATAGTAAAGTCGTTTCGAGCCAAAATATAAGACAACACAGATACACGCTTGCGAACACGTAATGAAAAAAATTCACCGTTTACACATTTAACACTCGAAATAACAGTTTTGGTAAATAATACAATGACGCGACATGACTTCTCAGACTTCTTCACGTGGTGCCAAAACTACAGCCAGGGCAATAAATTATTTTGTTTCTATTTGACAGGGTGCTAGAACAAACATGCGTGAACCAAGTGAAGAGGCTGGACCCAATCATAGCGGGGGAGCTAATCTCGGCGATGTTCCTAGCTATGACGGAGAACCCGGCCTACCAGCCCGCCGTGCAGATGGGGGCCTCGGCTGTCATGGTCGCTGTCGGGCACGAAAATCTAGACCTGGTATGTGAATAACTAACAAGTATTGCCCAAATTAAAGCCCAATTTTACTATGAAAACTGACGTGGCTTTGATACATTTTGTTTTAATAAAACGGGAATACTCACGTTAAATTGAGTCGGTTATTCCGACTTTAGTTTCGATCACATTCGGTGACCTTTATCAAGGAGTGCTCAGCGAGACACGCGCGCGACCTCGTCTTGCCTTGCAGTCACCGAATGTGATCGAAATTATAGTCGGAATAAACGACTCAATTTAACGTGAATATTCCCGTTTTATTAAAACAAAAACCCCAATTTCATAATAATGTGTGTGATTTTTCTATTTAGTGCATCTCATTAGGTTTGTAGATTAAAAATCTTATTTTGAGATATATTTTTTGTGGGTCTCTGTCATCTATATTGAAAATTTTAATTATGGTCATTCTCTGAAATAAATGATAAATAAATAAATTGCATAGAGGGAAAACATGATTATATGAAATTTTCTCGATTAAAAAAAAAACATTGGAAAACCGATATACACACATTTTTCTTTGACGCTCGGAACCCCTTGTGTTCAAAGAGATTATTACACTGAAAGTGAGGTAATAATAATATCTAGGTGAGCATCGAACAGAATATTCATTGATTTCCTGGTTTAGATATAATGCGCAATAAAAATATCCGGTTTTTTGACTAGCGTGCGCTAAAGCATTCTCTTTTCATCTGCGCGCGATAGTGTATAGCGCTATCTTTCTCTCGAAATTGTATCTAAGGCGACTTACATACTGCTTTTTTATTGTTTTATGTACTTGCGTGCGTACGTTGTACGTTGTTGTTATTTCTCCGTTTGTGTAGAAAACACGCACGGTACAACACTCTGACATCTCTCCGCGCGGTGTGGCGCGTCGCATTTGTACGAGAATTGTTGACTCTCGATTGTTGTGACAAAACGCACCGAAATTATAGAAACGCGCTGGCGGGAATTGAGATCAAGCATTCCCATTGGCTATCTCAAGGTTACGCGTACTCGCGTCTAGCAATCAATCAATGAGAGTACATTTTTATAATTTTATTTTGACCGATGCGTGCTGGCGGTTGTCCTGAGAGCAAAATCTATAGGGGAAACTCTGTGCTTCTAAATCACAGATTACCACCTAGATTCCGCACTCAGGACAGTCGAATCAATTTTGGTACGGAACCTAAAAAACCAGACCATCAAGTGTAAATTAACTATGTGTTTGGTAATGATAAAAGAGGACACGTGGAAACAGACTGACAAATGAATCATTATTGTAACAAGACACGTGTGACATTTGTTGCCTGTTAATGTTAATATTGTAATCATGGAATAGTCGTGCTGTGATTTGTGATAAGCTTAAATTATCCATTATTTATTTCCAGTACTTTGGGTGTTCCCAAGTCAAGGACACCATTGCATTATTTAGCCGCTTTCCCCCAAGTATTCAGCTGTCTCCCACAAAGCACTAATCAGCCAAATCAAAGAGACTGATACATTTTGTTACTATCACATAGATTAATTATCTATATTATTCTTTTGTTGTCCCCCAAATTGAAGAGATACTAATTAATAAATCATTGACTCTAAGTACTATCATGTCCTGTTGTCCCCCCATCAAGTAGGCTTTGATTGATTCTTTAGATGTCGTCCCCGAAGTACACCTGCGCGTCTGTTGCCCCCCTATATTAAAGAGAGTGATACATTAGTCATCGTCCTCCAGGTACTCCGTTTCCTGATCAACCAGCTGAGCCCCGCGTCCGTCCCCCACTACTCCATAGTGCACACACTGGGGACTCTAGCCGCTGTCAATACACACGCTGTTGTCCCCCATATTAAGGAGATACTTAGCAAAATGCTGCCTCTACTGTCATTGGTCAAGAATGATGGATTAAAACAGGCTTTTGCTTATGGTATGTTCTTTAAAATATATCATCATCATCTTGAGGATCGCTTAACGCTCACCGCTTACTAAAAAGACGCTACGGCCCTTCTTCCGGTGGTTCTGGTCGCAGTTGTAGGACATACCCGGGTCCTAAAGATATAAGCAAGTTTTTTGCCTGATGGACATTGTAATGCCTGCCTGTGACAGTTACAGTTCCAGCTATGAGTTGAATGTTAAAATTCTGAGCAGCACTGCATTGCACTCGTCATCCTGAACTGTTAGCTATTCAATATTATTACTTTGCCTAGCATTCCCTAAAAACAGTTATATATGTAGTAAATTTTGCACACTTCTGATTGGCATCTGGCAAAGGCAATGGTGTGAGCTGAAAATCGAAGTTAGGATTATGAATTGGGATATCGTCTTCGACCAAAGTAAAAACGGACCCTCGCACTTTTCACAGACTGAGAGCGACTGAAGCAAAGTGAGCGCCGGAGCTCACTTTAAAGTCTTTTAAAATACCTAAGCGGCCTTTGTAAAAGTACCTAAACCATGACAGAAGTTCAGAATATCTTATATCGTATGTTTTCTAAGTAGCATAAAATTATGAATTTATTTCAGCATTCGGCCATTTCGCAATCGCCGTATCGGAGCAAATTGGAGACAATGTAGAAAGCGGGAACATAACTTCAATAAAAGACAACTTCGTCACGGAGTTCACCATCATATTCGACGTTTTATACAACCAGTGGATCACTTCGCACGAGCCTAAAGTAACCGAGTCCGTGGTAGAAGCCCTAGGACCGATCACGAGGCTCATATCCGAGCGACAGTTCAATGAAACAGTCAATAAATTCGTTCTTACATTGCTGTCTATATATCGGAAACCGACTATCAATTTCTACTACGTCAGTCAGTGTATATCGTACATACTCTCACCGTCGCCTTTGAACCCCAAACTGACCTTAAACGACAACGCTATCAATAATTTAAACCACGTTTTGTTTAATCTGGTGTTATTAGAGCCGGACTATGACCAGCCTCACACGGTTAAAAATCACTTCGAAGTGCTCCGATGCTTCGATCACATGGCCAAACAGTTTTCTGATCAAACAATTGAAAGTCTACTGCACCAATGCAAGAACAACCAGGAGAAAGATAGAATGAAATCCGTAATAATTTTGACTCATTTGACGACATCGTCTCAAGTATTCGTCGATAATTACGCACCGAAATTTGTGGCCCTACTGAAAGTCATGACTGTTATGGAGCAAGGATTGAAAATGAAAAAGTTGCTAGTCAAAGCTATTGTAGGTCTTGTGTACAGAAATTGCATAATAACACCGGAGGAATTCGCGTTAGTGGAGTTTATTATAAAGCATTGTGGGTACGAAGCTCCGGTCAACGTCAATGTATCGAAGTTTGAAATTGCTGATTTGCAGGATACCTGCAAGAGCTCTTTAGCTCTGATGTGCAACACTGTTACAAGTGTCAGGAGCCAATTACGTAATTTATTACTTTCTTCTTTGACTGTGGACGACTTCACCCCTTCAATGGGCACAGTGAGTCATTGCTTAACGTCGCTACTTCAAAACAATTCCAATATCATCGAGGGACAAGCAGAAAAAGAAGAAGAACCGCAAATATCTCCAGATTTGGTATTCGTCCGATGCTTAACGTACATAGTAGATCCGGACGAATTAGAGAGAAATAGGAATCTACTCATCTTCCTTGAAGAATATTCTGGAGACGTGCATAAGAATTTGAAGAATTCGTGGACTGTAGAGATTCAGAGGTTACTAAAATTTGTCGATAAAAGCGAATCGAAGGAACAGTGGCACGGGATGTTGTTGGATCTTCTGGTTTCAGCCATAGAGCAAGTCAACAGCAACAAGTGGGTGGAAGCGGTAGCTACGTTGATATCACAGCAAGTGCTAGCGAAGAAACAAGCGCCGATGATCAAAGGAGTCTCATTGCAGTATCTAGCTATCCTAGCCTGCCATATGTCGAACGCAGCAGTCGTAGAAAAGGTCCTAAAGATAATTCTACTCGCTCTGAAATCTATACCAATGGAGAGCTGCGAATACGTGAGCAAAGCTGCAGGCATCGCCGCAAGGCAACACGGGGAATTCGTTATGAATGAACTTGACGCAATTTACAAAGAAAACGAATCAAAAAGGGGCAGTAAGATATTAAATTTCTTATCGTCGAGGAACGCCAAAAGCGAGATCGAGTTCGGTGTAGTGAAATACGCAGTGATTACTTGCTACGGGAAGGTGGCTTGTGAATGTTTGGATGTACACGTTTTGGCGAGATTGGGAGAAAATGTGACGTCAAGTCTGTTAGCTATCTTAAAAGCTGGCCCGCCTTTCGACTTGTGCAGAGCCAGCGTCACAACTCTATACGAGATCGGTAAAGCTCTACACCCAGCCGCTCATCATAACGTTGCATTAAGAAACAGATGGCAACTGCTAAACGCTGTTCTAGAGCAAATCTACAACTCCAATTTGGAGAGGCGTAACGTTGAACTCTATCCTATAATTGTTAAGGCTTCCAAAGCGTTGACAAAGTTACAGAAGGGGATATTGCCCGAAGAACGTAATACGATACTACGAGTGCTCTTTAACAGCATATTTGGGGAGTTATCTTCTTTCAAGAGGAAGTACGAAATCGAGGGAAACGGCGAAAAGAATGATCAACTAGCGAAGACCCTGAACGACAGTTTGACTTTGCTCCATCATCTTATTAGAGAGTTGATCATCCAGTCGACTTGCCTGAGCACCATCGATGATTTGATCACCTTACTCATGGAATGGATACGTCACGAGAACGACGAAATCCGAACGGCCTCGGCGCTAATACTACAAGTGATATTCGACACTTACATCAAAAACGTGAAGCTAAATTACGAAACTCCGAGCAAATTCGGTCAAATGGGATATCTACTAGGACTCATTGTTCCCGGAGTGGCCGATACAAATTTCCCCGTAAGACTCGCAACAATTGATTGTACAAAGTTGTTAATTCAGATTCAGGATTTGTATGAAGGACGTACAATTGAACCCGATGACGAGACGATGTCAAATCTTTCACATTTACAGAACAACGTTTTAACCAATGATTCGAACATGATTTCTGATTATTGCATGTTCTTATGTGAGACTATAGCGTCTAAAATTCCACATCATCACACAATGCAGTTTATAGAGAGTTTGTTAGACGGGTACGATAATCAAGAGCTGAGGTGTGTCGGGATCAGTTCAATATTGGACGCGTTCTTTATGAACAAAGGACAGGACTTGTATCAGGGTGTGGAGAGAATAGTCGAGGTGATGCTGTCCACGATGGACGAGGTGGACGAGCAAGCGAGGGCGAAGCTGATGCGGCCGCTGACGGCGCTGACGCGTCATCACTCCAACGCTGTCACTGCAGTTCTGCTGTGTCAGAAGCTGCCTTTGAAACCGTAAGTTCTTATTGTATTTAAAGTCTGCGCCCTTTGAAGGCTTTCAAACTAAAAAAAAAGGCCGATTATCTAAATAACACTAATATAATAAATGCGAAAGTTTGTGTGTAAGCATGTAAGTAGGTCAGTTTATATGTGTGTTTGTTCCCTTCCAACTTTGTAACGGCTGAACGGATTTGAATGAAATTTGGTACGGAGGTAGGTTACACCCTGGATTAACACATAGGATACTTTTATCCCGAAAAATTTAACCTTTTCTGTAGAATAGCGGGTGAAACCGCGGGGCGCAGCTAGTTAAACATAATTTGTCAAACTAAAAGTATTTCTGTCCTGTGTAATAGACTGAAATAAGACAGATAATTTTGAGAGGTGTCAGTTCAGAGAATAGTATAGCAGAAGAACCGTCTCCATTTCATCTTAGTTATAAAAAACTGTTCTCGATTCATTTGCACATTTGCAAATCTATTTAAAAGACAGTGCTGGTGACAGACACGATGATGCACGATGTACTTTGTCAATAGTTGTGTGACGTCATGCTGGCGCCACCTGGCGGGCGAGTGTTCCCTGGCGACCGCCATAACAGACAACTTCCTGCGGCTGATGGCGGCCGCGGAGCTGTACGAGGACCCCTACCACCTGTCGGACCGGCACGTGGCGGCGCTGCAGCCGCTCACGGTGAGTACTCTCACGGACGTGTGTCGCCGTACTGGCGCCACCTGGCGGGCGAGTGTTCCCTGGCGACCGCCATAACAGACAACTTCCTGCGGCTGATGGCGGCCGCGGAGCTGTACGAGGACCCCTACCACCTGTCGGACCGGCACGTGGCGGCGCTGCAGCCGCTCACGGTGAGTACTCTCACGGACGTGTGTCGCCGTACTGGCGCCACCTGGCGGGCGAGTGTTCCCTGGCGACCGCCATAACAGACAACTTCCTGCGGCTGATGGCGGCCGCGGAGCTGTACGAGGACCCCTACCACCTGTCGGACCGGCACGTGGCGGCGCTGCAGCCGCTCACGGTGAGTACTCTCACGGACGTGTGTCGCCGTACTGGCGCCACCTGGCGGGCGAGTGTTCCCTGGCGACCGCCATAACAGACAACTTCCTGCGGCTGATGGCGGCCGCGGAGCTGTACGAGGACCCATACCACCTGTCGGACCGGCACGTGGCGGCGCTGCAGCCGCTCACGGTGAGTACTCTCACGGACGTGTGTCGCCGTACTGGCGCCACCTGGCGGGCGAGTGTTCCCTGGCGACCGCCATAACAGACAACTTCCTGCGGCTGATGGCGGCCGCGGAGCTGTACGAGGACCCCTACCACCTGTCGGACCGGCACGTGGCGGCGCTGCAGCCGCTCACGGTGAGTACTCTCACGGACGTGTGTCGCCGTACTGGCGCCACCTGGCGGGCGAGTGTTCCCTGGCGACCGCCATAACAGACAACTTCCTGCGGCTGATGGCGGCCGCGGAGCTGTACGAGGACCCCTACCACCTGTCGGACCGGCACGTGGCGGCGCTGCAGCCGCTCACGGTGAGTACTCTCACGGACGTGTGTCGCCGTACTGGCGCCACCTGGCGGACTAGGCACGGACAGAGTCTCGGTGCTGGTGACGTCAGCGCTCTACGATGACCTCTTAACCAGTTTTTTTTTGCTCTTATGTTTTGGCTCCGCACATTGTCACCATTGTCAAGTATTGTAATATTTCAAGTGGAGTCAAATATTTCGCAATGAAAACAAGTCTCAGTCATAGTCTAAGTCAAGCCAAGCAAGTCACGGTCAAGTCCACGTCATGTCTCAATAAAGTGGTGGACATTACTAGTGGTTTCTACGGAGATTTGGAAACAACACGAAGAGTCACGTTTCAAATCATTACCAACACCAACACTCGTGCACGTTCACGAACACTTAATATAATAATACATTGACGCGACGTCACGTTCCCGCCAAAACTCCCCCTTAACTAGTTGTGTCCAGTTACATTTCCGAAATATTCCGGTTGTGGCAAAAACGTTAATTTTACTAAGAAGATCAGGCAGTCAACGCTAGACATGACAATTTTATTTAAGGTGCTTCGTTTGAGTCCGCTAGGTAGGTAGGCGCCAAGAGATGGCGCTGTCGTTGAAAACTCAATTGAGGTAATCTGCCCCAGTTTTAATTCACTTTGCGACCTCTTACTATTGTTATAAACACATCTCAAAAATAATAGAGCCCATTAATAGCTGCACTCGACTGAAAATTCAAATAATCTTCAACGCCTGTATGCACGCATGAACATTACGCACACATGCGAATTCAAAACGGTTACAAGCAAATACGAAATTTCGTTGCTCTGAATATCGTCTCGGTGGCCGAAGTCATCAGTTTGATTAGGTAGCGCTCGTGAGGTTCCGGGTTCGAACCCCTAAAATTAGGTAGTATTATTTTTTATAATTTAATTTCGAGAATACTATTTATTTTAATTTTTGCTGTGGGTTTCTTGACAAACAAACTTATTCAAAATTAGTAACGAAACTTATAAAAGTATATATCTACATAAACCTAATATTGTCACACAAATATTTAAAATGCGAAAGTTCGTGTGTGTAAGCATGTAAGTTTTTTTTTTTGTTATTTGGTGACGAGACGAGCAAGTCACTCAGCTGATGTTAAGCTTCACGCTTGCTCATAACAGTTCAGTGCCACCCAGAATTTTGAACCTCAACAGTTCAAAACCATGCGCGGCAATGCACTGCGCTCATTACTCTGAGATATTAGATGTTAAATCTCTGTGCCCAATAATTACGCTGGAAACATTGCCCTTCAATCCGGAACACAGTGATGTTTTGCACACTACTGCTTGACGATTGAATAACTGGGTCCCTGGAATAACCCCATATCGGGGGTTCTAAAGGCACCGAGTCTGGTACCTTCCGAACAAATTTTCCACTTTTTTTCGGTTTTTTTCAAATTAATTTCGAATTTTACATACCTAATACCTAATGAAATGACCTAATGAAATATGCAATACCCAAAAATGTTGTGTTTTCCGCGTCGATAGACATTATTCTGCGACTAAAAATATGGATTTTAGACCCGGGTTAGATTAATTTAGTCCATAGTAGGTACTGTTGTTTGTTATTTGTTATTTTGTGTGTACACAACACACAAAACTAACTAATAGGTAGGTACGTAGGTAGGTAGGTTTGTTGCTTGGTTGGTGGCTAGGTAGGTATTATTAGTATAATGTGCATATTTTGATCGCGCAGCACGAAATATTCAAGATTTTCATATACCTCTATCTACCACCTTACCACCTACCTATATAGGTACCATACCTATATAGGCACCTTTTATAAAAAATCTATTATTTCACTAAGAAGGAAGTTTTTCAGAATTTTTTCAATATTTTTCCCGGGATCAGTGAGCGTGCGCGCAACGAGATCATACATAAAAATGCATTCATCATCATTATTGAGGTGAATTTTTTTCCCGAAATTTTGCATTATTTTTCCTGGCAGCACTGATGGAGCGCGCACCGAGCCCCATACTCAGAAATGCTGAATTCCAACAAATTTTAGATATGGGGTTATTAGTTAGTCACACCAAAATGCGAAAGTTTGTGTGTATGTAAGTAGGTATGTTAGTATGTAAGTGTGTTTGTTCCCGTTCAAATCTGTAACAGCTGCACGGATTCTAATGCAATTTGGTATGGAGGTAGCCAAATTTAGGTATGGTAGCCTCCATACCAAATCTCATCCAAATCCGTTCAGCCGTTACAGAGTTTATACCGCGGGTGAAACCGCGGGGCGTGGGTAATGGGTAAGAAATCTCGGTACGATATGGAACAGGCTGATGATGATGATGATGAATTTTAAATCTATGACCGAATCACAT
Organism: Apocheima hispidaria; assembly: GCA_947579745.1. NCBI lineage: Eukaryota > Metazoa > Arthropoda > Insecta > Lepidoptera > Geometridae > Apocheima > Apocheima hispidaria. The sequence goes on from OX388147.1 coordinate 15,364,610, forward strand.
GCGAATTCAAAACGGTTACAAGCAAATACGAAATTGAGTACCCGATTTTCGGCATTCCACCTATCAGATCGACTGGCCGAGCGGTCGAGTGGACGGATTTTCATTATGCTTCGTTTTGTAGTGTGTATCAATGAGACGAAGGTCCCCGGATCGAATCCTCATTTGAAAATTACTGTTTTTGTAGATTTTTGTTCCTTTTGTGCTATTTTTTTACAGAATAAGTTATCAAACAACACAACAAACACCACACACAAAACTAACTAACTAACTAATAGGTAGGTAGGTAGGTAGGTAGGTTGGTTGGTTGGTTGGTTGGTAGGTAGGTAGGTATTATTAGTATTATGTACATATTTCAATCGCGCAGCATGAAATATCCAAGATTTTCATATACCTCTATCTACCACCTTACCACCTACCTATATAGGTTCCTATACCTATATAGGCACCTTTTACAAAAAAACTATTATTTCACTAAGAAGGAAGTTTTTCAGAATTTTTTCATTTAGGTTATTAGTTAGTCACACCAAAAATAAATATTATAAAGAGGAAAGATTTGACTGCCCGTTTGCCCGCATTGAATAGGCTCCGAAACCACTGAACCGACCCGAAAAATCCCCCCGCTGCTGGGCAGCCTTTCAGCCCTCCTTACACTTCCTTCTTTTCTGCAACTTGACGCAAATAGAAGGGTTCTGCGTGTGCATTATAATTTTCATTCCCTCGTCAAACACCCGTGCGAAGCCGGTGCGGGCTGTAAAGGATTCAAACAGACAGACGGACAGACAGACAGACAGACGGACATGACAAACTTATAAGGGTTCCTTGTAGTACTACGGAACCCTAAAAATGTATAAATGGTTACCTATGTCAAAGTCCTCAAAATATATATTTCGCGAGGCTGCGCGGGCCGCGAGCGGCCCGCGGGGCGGTCCTGCAGTTGGGTATGGCTGGATCGTTTAGGTCGACTTGTAAAGTTAAAAAAAAAGGAGGAGCATGATGAAAACGGGTAAGAAACCTCCATACGGTAGCAATTTGGCTAATGATGATGATGATTATGGTTAAAATCTATGACCGATAATGAACGTCGCAGTTTGACGGGTAGAAATCCCCCCATCGCCATGAAAATGGGCAAGAAGTCTCGATACGTTAGGAAACGTGCTGATCATGATGATGATGAATTTTAAATCTATGACCGCAAATGAAAATCGCAGTTGGAAGGGTAGAAATTTCCCCCATTGCTATGAAAAATGGGTAAGAAATCTCGGTACGATAGGAAACAGGCTGATGATGATGATGATGATGATCCTTAAAATCTATGACCGTAAATGAAAATCGCAGTTGGAAGGGTAGAAATCCCCCCATCGCCATGAAAATGGGCAAGAAGTCTCGAATTATATTTTTTATTTATAAATTAGGTAGGTAGGCACTTACGAAACACCTTCGCCATGATAATATTTCAGCTGAGCACGAACACGTTTCGTGCTCTTTTTTTGGCCAGAATATTGATGGCGTCTATAGCGCAACGATGATGTCTGCTGCATTCTATTATAATTATGTACGTTATTATTAGGTTACTAGCAGCCCGCCCCGGCTTCGCACGGGCACCCAACAAAAAAATAAAAACCATAATACACACACGAAAACCCCTCCACCCGCGTCAAGTCACAAAAAAAAAAAAATATTAAGAAAGCCGAAAACCCAACAGCGAAACAATTTTTCAAATCCGTTCAGCAGTTTCGGAGCCCATTCAATGCAAACAAACAAACAAACAAAGAATCAAATCTTTCCTCTTTATAATATTGGTATAGATAGATTATTCTATCATCATCAATAGTTGTCGCAACGCACGCGATGTAAAGGATATTTTAGGTATTTTTTTTACATCTTGGGTTACATTATTCGAGTTTTAGTAAGGATCCCAATTTTTTTTAAAATAAAATATAGTATAGTATAGGGATAGTGTAGCTTCCCAACAGTGAAAGAATTTCCCAAATCGGTTCAGCAGTTTCGGAGCCCATTCAATGCACACAAACAAACAATCAAATCTTTCCTCTTTATTATATTGGTATAGACTATTCTTTCATCATCAATAGTTTTCGCAGTGCACGCGAAATACATCATCTTGGGTTACATTATTGGAGTTTTAGTAAGGATCCCTAATTTTTTTGAAAATATAATATAACCTATGTCACCCGGGGATAGTGAAGCTTCCCAACAGCGAAAGAATTTTTCAAATCGGTTCAGCAGTTTTGGAGCCCATTCAAACAAACAAACAATGAAATAAATAAACAATCAAATCTTTCCTCTTTATAATATTGGTATAGATAGATTAGGTAACCAAATCAAACACTGTACTGCACACCGATACCGAATCTCGCAACGTCGCAATTATCGAAGGCCGCGCGCGGACTAAGCCGCGAGGCAAGGATACCTAGTCTCGCTCACACACGCACCGACAAGCTGGCAACGTCGCGTAAACCGCGTGACGCGCGCGCGGCACAACCAGTGTACACGATTTTTGCAAGACGCACGCACACATCAATATTTCACGCACACCATGATCGCATGATTCGCATGTAAAGAACACACCACTACAATCGTAAAATTTGTCGTAATTATTGGGTTGAAAGATGGTATTTCCTAGCCATGAACATTTTAAATTATCGACTTTGCGATACTTAGAGGCCAAATTAGACCTATGTTAAGTCATGCCCAGTTCAAAATCGTAGTAGGACGCCTAAAAAGGCATCGACAGTTTTGTATGAAAGTCGTTTATCCTTAAGGAAATTTTTATCAAATATTTCACGGCGATAGCTTAAGGTGCTTCGTTTGAGTCCGCTAGGTAGGTAGGCGCCAAGAGATGGCGCTGTCGTTGAAAACTCAATTGAGGTAATCTGCCCCAGTTTTAATTCACTTTGCGACCTCTTACTATTGTTATAAACACATCTCAAAAATAATAGAGCCCATTAATAGCTGCACTCGACTGAAAATTCAAATAATCTTCAACGCCTGTATGCACGCATGAACATTACGCACACATGCGAATTCAAAACAGTTACAAGCAAATACGAAATTTCGTTGCTCTGAATATCGTCTCGGTGGCCGAAGTCATCAGTTTGATTAGGTAGCGCTCGTGAGGTTCCGGGTTCGAACCCCTAAAATTAGGTAGAATTATTTTTTATAATTTAATTTCGAGAATACTATTTATTTTAATTTTTGCTGTGGGTTTCTTGAAAAACAAACTTATTCAAAATTAGTAACGAAACTTATAAAAGTATATATCTACATAAACCTAATATTGTCACACAAATATTTAAAATGCGAAAGTTCGTGTGTAAGTGTGTAAGCATGTAAGTTTTTTTTTTTTTGCTATTTGGTGACGAGACGAGCAAGTCACTCAGCTGATGTTAAGCTTCACGCTTGCTCATAACAGTTCAGTGCCACCCAGAATTTTGAACCTCAACAGTTCAAAACCATGCGCGGCAATGCACTGCGCTCATTACTCTGAGATATTAGATGTTAAATCTCTGTGCCCAATAATTACGCTGGAAACATTGCCCTTCAATCCGGAACACAGTGATGTTTTGCACACTACTGCTTGACGATTGAATAACTGGGTCCCTGGAATAACCCCATATCGGGGGTTCTAAAGGCACCGAGTCTGGTACCTTCCGAACAAATTTTCCACTTTTTTTCGGTTTTTTTCAAATTAATTTCGAATTTTACATACCTAATACCTAATGAAATGAACCTAATGAAATATGCAATACCCAAAAATGTTGTGTTTTCCGCGTCGATAGACATTATTCTGCGACTAAAAATATGGATTTTAGACCCGGGTTAGATTAATTTAGTCCATAGTAGGTACTGTTGTTTGTTATTTGTTATTTTGTGTGTACACAACACACAAAACTAACTTATAGGTAGGTACGTAGGTAGGTAGGTTTGTTGCTTGGTTGGTGGCTAGGTAGGTATTATTAGTATAATGTGCATATTTTGATCGCGCAGCACGAAATATTCAAGATTTTCATATACCTCTATCTACCACCTTACCACCTACCTATATAGGTACCATACCTATATAGGCACCTTTTACAAAAAATCTATTATTTCACTAAGAAGGAAGTTTTTCAGAATTTTTTTCAATATTTTTCCCGGGATCAGTGAGCGTGCGCGCAACGAGATCATACATAAAAATGCATTCATCATCATTATTGAGGTGAATTTTTTTCCCGAAATTTTGCATTATTTTTCCTGGCAGCACTGATGGAGCGCGCACCGAGCCCCATACTCAGAAATGCTGAATTCCAACAAATTTTAGATTACATACACACAAACTTTCGCATTTTGGTGTGACTAACTACTACTACTTAGTAGTAGTACTTACTACTACTAAGGTACTACTTAGGTATGTTAGTATGTAAGTGTGTTTGTTCCCGTTCAAATCTGTAACAGCTGCACGGATTCTAATGCAATTTGGTATGGAGGTAGCCAAATTTAGGTATGGTAGCCTCCATACCAAATCTCATCCAAATCCGTTCAGCCGTTACAGAGTTTATACCGCGGGTGAAACCGCGGGGCGTGGGTAATGGGTAAGAAATCTCGGTACGATATGGAACAGGTTGATGATGATGATGATGAATTTTAAATCTATGACCGAATCACATGCGAATTCAAAACGGTTACAAGCAAATACGAAATTGAGTACCCGATTTTCGGCATTCCACCTATCAGATCGACTGGCCGAGCGGTCGAGTGGACGGATTTTCATTATGCTTCGTTTTGTAGTGTGTATCAATGAGACGAAGGTCCCCGGATCGAATCCTCATTTGAAAATTACTGTTTTTGTAGATTTTTGTTCCTTTTGTGCTATTTTTTTACAGAATAAGTTATCAAACAACACAACAAACACCACACACAAAACTAACCAACTAACTAATAGGTAGGTAGGTAGGTAGGTAGGTAGGTTGGTTGGTTGGTTGGTTGGTAGGTAGGTAGGTATTATTAGTATTATGTACATATTTCAATCGCGCAGCATGAAATATCCAAGATTTTCATATACCTCTATCTACCACCTTACCACCTACCTATATCGGTTCCTATACCTATATAGGCACCTTTTACAAAAAAACTATTATTTCACTAAGAAGGAAGTTTTTCAGAATTTTTTCATTTAGGTTATTAGTTAGTCACACCAAAAATAAATATTATAAAGAGGACAGATTTGACTGCCCGTTTGCCCGCATTGAATAGGCTCCGAAACCACTGAATCGACCCGAAAAATCCCCCCGCTGCTGGGCAGCCTTTCAGCCCTCCTTACACTTCCTTCTTTTCTGCAACTTGACGCAAATAGAAGGGTTCTGCGTGTGCATTATAATTTTCATTCCCTCGTCAAACACCCGTGCGAAGCTGGTGCGGGCTGTAAAGGATTCAAACAGACAGACGGACAGACAGACAGACAGACGGACATGACAAACTTATAAGGGTTCCTTGTAGTACTACGGAACCCTAAAAATGTATAAATGGTTACCTATGTCAAAGTCCTCAAAATATATATTTCGCGAGGCTGCGCGGGCCGCGAGCGGCCCGCGGGGCGGTCCTGCAGTTGGGTATGGCTGGATCGTTTAGGTCGACTTGTAAAGTTAAAAAAAAAGGAGGAGTATGATGAAAACGGGTAAGAAACCTCCATACGGTAGCAATTTGGCTAATGATGATGATGATTATGGTTAAAATCTATGACCGATAATGAACGTCGCAGTTTGACGGGTAGAAATCCCCCCATCACCATGAAAATGGGCAAGAAGTCTCGATACGTTAGGAAGCGTGCTGATCATGATGATGATGAATTTTAAATCTATGACCGCAAATGAAAATCGCAGTTGGAAGGGTAGAAATTTCCCCCATTGCTATTAAAAATGGGTAAGAAATCTCGGTACGATAGGAAACAGGCTGATGATGATGATGATGATGATCCTTAAAATCTATGACCGTACATGAAAATCGCAGTTGGAAGGGTAGAAATCCCCCCATCGCCATGAAAATGGGCAAGAAGTCTCGAATTATATTTTTTATTTATAAATTAGGTAGGTAGGCACTTACGAAACACCTTCGCCATGATAATATTTCAGCCGAGCACGAACACGTTTCGTGCTCATTTTTGGCCAGAATATTGATGGCGTCTATAGCGCAACGATGATGTCTGCTGCATTCTATTATAATTATGTACGTTATTATTAGGTTACTAGCAGCCCGCCCCGGCTTCGCACGGGCACCCAACAAAAAAATAAAAACCATAATACACACACGAAAACCCCTCCACCCGCGTCAAGTCACAAAAAAAAAAAAATATTAAGAAAGCCGAAAAGCCACCCAACAGCGAAACAATTTTTCAAATCCGTTCAGCAGTTTCGGAGCCCATTCAATGCAAACAAACAAACAAACAAAGAATCAAATCTTTCCTCTTTATAATATTGGTATAGATAGATTATTCTATCATCATCAATAGTTGTCGCAACGCACGCGATGTAAAGGATATTTTAGGTATTTTTTTTACATCTTGGGTTACATTATCCGAGTTTTAGTAAGGATCCCAATTTTTTTTTAAATAAAATATAGTATAGTATAGGGATAGTGTAGCTTCCCAACAGTGAAAGAATTTCCCAAATCGGTTCAGCAGTTTCGGAGCCCATTCAATGCACACAAACAAACAATCAAATCTTTCCTCTTTATTATATTGGTATAGACTATTCTTTCATCATGAATAGTTTTCGCAGTGCACGCGAAATACATCATCTTGGGTTACATTATTGGAGTTTTAGTAAGGATCCCTAATTTTTTTGAAAATATAATATAACCTATGTCACCCGGGGATAGTGAAGCTTCCCAACAGCGAAAGAATTTTTCAAATCGGTTCAGCAGTTTTGGAGCCCATTCAAACAAACAAACAATGAAATAAATAAACAATCAAATCTTTCCTCTTTATAATATTGGTATAGATAGATTAGGTAACCAAATCAAACACTGCACTGCACACCGATACCGAATCTCGCAACGTCGCAATTATCGAAGACCGCGCGCGGACTAAGCCGCGAGGCAAGAATACCTAGTCTCGCTCACACACGCTCCGACAAGCTGGCAACGTCGCGTAAACCGCGTGACGCGCGCGCGGCACAACCAGTGTACACGATTTTTGCAAGACGCACGCACACATCAATATTTCACGCACACCATGATCGCATGATTCGCATGTAAAGAACACACCACTACAATCGTAAAATTTGTCGTAATTATTGGGTTGAAAGATGGTATTTCCTAGCCATGAACATTTTAAATTATCGACTTTGCGATACTTAGAGGCCAAATTAGACCTATGTTAAGTCATGCCCAGTTCAAAATCGTAGTAGGACGCCTAAAAAGGCATCGACAGTTTTGTATGAAAGTCGTTTATCCTTAAGGTCCTTCGACTTTCATACAAAACTATCGACGCCTTTTTAGGCGTCCTACTACGATTTTGAACTGGGCATGACTTAACATAGGTCTAATTTGGCCTCTAAGTATCGCAAAGTCGATAATTTAAAATGTTCATGGCTAGGAAATACCATTTTTCAACCCAATAATTACGACAAATTTTACGAATGTAGTGGTGTGTTCTTTACATGCGAATCATGCGATCATGGTGTGCGTGAAATATTGATGTGTGGGTGCATCTTGCAAAAATCGTGTACACTGGTTGTGCCGCGCGCGCGTCACGCGGTTTACGCGACGTTGCCAGCTTGTCGGAGCGTGTGTGAGCGAGACTAGGTATCCTTGCATCGCGGCTTAGTCCGCGGGCGGCCTTCGATAATTGCGACGTTGCGAGATTCGGTATCGGTGTGCAGTGCAGTGTTTGATTTGGTTACCTAATCTATCTATACCAATATTATAAAGAGGAAAGATTTGATTGTTTATTTATTTCATTGTTTGTTTGCATTGAATAGGCTCCGAAACTACTGAACCGATTTGAAAAATTCTTTCGCTGTTGGGAAGCTTCACTATCCCCGGGTGACATAGGTTATATTATATTTTCAAAAAAATTAGGGATCCTTACTAAAACTCCAATAATGTAAACCAAGATGATGTATTTCGCGTGCACTGCGGAAACTATTGATGATGAAATAATAGTCTATACCAATATAATAAAGAGGAAAAATTTGATTGTTTGTTTGTTTGCATTGAATAGGCTCCGAAACTACTGAACCGATTTGAAAAATTCTTTCACTGTTGGGAAGCTACACTATCCCTATACTATATTATATTATATTTTTAAAAAATTTGGGATCCTTACTAAAACTCGAATAATGTAACCCAAGATGTAAAAAAAAATACCTAAAATATCCTTTACATCGCGTGCGTTGCGACAACTATTGATGATGATAGAATAATCTATCTATACCAATATTATAAAGAGGAAAGATTTGATTCTTTGTTTGTTTGTTTGTTTATTTGCATTGAATAGGCTCCGAAACTACTGAACGGATTTGAAAAATTATTTCGCTGTTGGGTAGCTTACCCGTTTTCATCATGCTCCTCCTTTTTTTTTAACTTTACAAGTCGACCTAAACGATCCAGCCATACCCAATTGCAGGACCGCCCCGCGGGCCCGCACGCGGCCCGTGCAGCCTCGCGAAATACTAGTTTATATGTATAAAAATGAACCCCTATTCTTGTATTTTGAGGACTTTGACATAGGTAACCATTTATAAATTTTTAGGGTTCCGTAGTACTACAAGGAACCCTTATAAGTTTGTCATGTCCGACTGTCTGTCTGTCTGTCCGTCTGTCTGTTTGAATCCTTTACAGCCCGCACCGGCTTCGCACGTGTATATAACAAAAAAATAAAAATTATAATACACACACAAAACCCTTCTATTTGCGTCAAGTTACAAAAAAAATATATATATAAAGAAAGCTAAAAAGCTTCCCAACAGCGAAAGAATTTTTCAAATCGGTTCAGTAGTTTCGGAGCCTATTCAATGCAAACAAACAAACAATCAAATCTTTCCTCTTTATAATATTTATTTTTGGTGTGACTAACTAATAACCCCATATCTAAAATTTGTTGGAATTCGGCATTTCTGAGTATGGGGCTCGGTGCGCGCTCCATCAGTGCCAGGAAAAATAATTCAAAATTACGGGGAAAAAAATTCACCTCAATAATGATGATGAATGTGGTTTTTGCATTTTTATGTATGATCTCGTTGCGCGCACGCTCACTGATCCCGGGAAAAATATTGAAAAAATTCTGAAAAACTTCCTTCTTAGTGAAATAATAGATTTTTTGTAAAAGGTGCCTATATAGGTAGGTGGTAAGGTGGTAGATAGAGGTATATGAAAATATTGGATATTTCGTGCTGCGCGATTGAAATATGTGCATAATACTAATAATACCTACCTACCTACCAACAAACCAACCAACCAACCTACCTACCTACCTACCTACCTATTAGTTAGTTAGTTTTGTGTGTGGTGTTTGTTGTGTTGTTTGATAACTTATTTTGTAAAAAAATAGCACAAAAAGAACAAAAATCTACAAAAACAGTAATTTTCAAATGAGGATTGATCCTTCGTCTCATTGACACACTACAAAACGAAGCATAATGAAAATCCGTCCACTCGACCGCTCGGCCAGTCGAACTGATAGGTGGAACGCCGAAAATCGGGTACTCAATTTCGTATTTGCTTGTAACCGTTTTGAATTCGCATGTGATTCGGTCATAGATTTAAAATTCATCATCATCATCATCAGCCTGTTCCATATCGTACCGAGATTTCTTACCCATTTTTCATAGCAATGGGGAGATTTCTACCCGTCCAGCTGCGAATTTCATTTGCGGTCATAGATTTAAAATTCATCATCATCATCATCAGGCTGTTGATAACGTACAGAGATTTCTTGCCCATTTTCATGGCGATGGGGGATTTCTACCCGTCCAACTGCGATTTTAATTTTCGGGCATAGATTTAAAATTCATCATCATCATCAGCCTGTTGATAGCGTACAGAGATTTCTTGCCCATTTTCATGGCGATGGGGGGGATTTCTACCCGTCCAACTGCGATTTTCATTTGTGGTCACAGATTTAAATATCATCATCATCATCATTAGCCTGTTCCCTATCGTACCGAGATTTCTTACCCATTTTCATGGCGATGGGGGATTGGTACCCGTCCAACTGTGACCTTCGTCACAGACCTTCGTCGTTTATCGGTCATAGATTTTAAGGATCATTATCATCATCATCCGCCTGTTCCCTATCGTACCGAGATTTCTTACCCATTTTCATAGCAATGGGGGGATTTCTACCCGTCCGACTGCGTTTTACATTTGCGGTCATAGATTTAAAATTTTCCATCATCATCATCAGCCTTCTCCCTAACGTAACGAGATTTCTTAAAAAATACATAAAATGATTAAATTAAAAAATATTTTATTTTACTAGAATACCTTTGCCAAAATTCGTAAAGGTCGGTCCAGCCGTTTTATCGTGAACAGATAACAAACAGAAAGACAGAGCTACTTTCAAAATTTATAGGATACTAGATGCGCCCCGCGGTTTCACCCGCGGTATAAACTCTGTAATGGCTGAACGGATTTGGATGAAATTTGGTATGGAGGCTACCATACCTAAATTTGGCTACCTCCATACCAAATTACATTAAAATCCATGCAGCTGTTACAGATTTGAACGGGAACAAACACACTTACATACTAACATACCTACTTACATACACACAAACTTTCGCATTTTGGTGTGACTAAGTAATAACCCCATATCTAAAATTTGTTGGAATTCGGCATTTCTGAGTATGGGGCTCGGTGCGCGCTCCATCAGTGCCAGGAAAAATAATGCAAAATTACGGGAAAAAAAATTCACCTCAATAATGATGATGAATGTGGTTTTTGCATTTTTATGTATGATCTCGTTGCGCGCACGCTCACTGATCCCGGGAAAAATATTGAAAAAATTCTGAAAAACTTCCTTCTTAGTGAAATAATAGTTTTTTTGTAAAGGGTGCCTATATAGGTATAGGTACCTATATAGGTAGGTGGTAAGGTGGTAGATAGAGGTATATGAAAATATTGGATATTTCGTGCTGCGCGATTGAAATATGTGCATAATACTAATAATACTTACCTACCTACCAACAAACCAACCAACCTACCTACCTACCTACCTACCTACCTATTAGTTAGTTAGTTTTGTGTGTGGTGTTTGTTGTGTTGTTTGATAACTTATTTTGTAAAAAAATAGCACAAAAAGAACAAAAATCTACAAAAACAGTAATTTTCAAATGAGGATTGATCCTTCGTCTCATTGACACACTACAAAACGAAGCATAATGAAAATCCGTCCACTCGACCGCTCGGCCAGTCGAACTGATAGGTGGAACGCCGAAAATCGGGTACTCAATTTCGTATTTGCTTGTAACCGTTTTGAATTCGCATGTGATTCGGTCATAGATTTAAAATTCATCATCATCATCATCAGCCTGTTCCATATCGTACCGAGATTTCTTACCCATTTTTCATAGCAATGGGGAGATTTCTACCCGTCCAGCTGCGAATTTCATTTGCGGTCATAGATTTAAAATTCATCATCATCATCATCAGGCTGTTGATAACGTACAGAGATTTCTTGCCCATTTTCATGGCGATGGGGGATTTCTACCCGTCCAACTGCGATTTTAATTTTCGGTCATAGATTTAAAATTCATCATCATCATCAGCCTGTTGATAGCGTACAGAGATTTCTTGCCCATTTTCATGGCGATGGGGGGGATTTCTACCCGTCCAACTGCGAATTTCATTTGTGGTCACAGATTTAAATATCATCATCATCATCATTAGCCTGTTCCCTATCGTACCGAGATTTCTTACCCATTTTCATGGCGATGGGGGGATTGGTACCCGTCCAACTGTGACCTTCGTCACAGACCTTCGTCGTTTATCGGTCATAGATTTTAAGGATCATTATCATCATCATCCGCCTGTTCCCTATCGTACCGAGATTTCTTACCCATTTTCATAGCAATGGGGGGATTTCTACCCGTCCGACTGCGTTTTACATTTGCGGTCATCGATTTAAAATTTTCCATCGTCATCATCAGCCTTCTCCCTAACGTAACGAGATTTCTTAAAAAATACATAAAATGATTATATTAAAAAATATTTTATTTTACTAGAATACCTTTGCCAAAATTCGTAAAGGTCGGTCCAGCCGTTTTATCGTGAACAGATAACAAACAGAAAGACAGAGCTACTTTCAAAATTTATAGGATACTAGATGCGCCCCGCGGTTTCACCCGCGGTATAAACTCTGTAACGGCTGAACGGATTTGGATGAAATTTGGAATGGAGGCTACCATACCTAAATTTGGCTACCTCCATACCAAATTACATTAAAATCCATGCAGCTGTTACAGATTTGAACGGGAACAAACACACTTACATACTAACATACCTACTTACATACACACAAACTTTCGCATTTTGGTGTGACTAAGTAATAACCCCATATCTAAAATTTGTTGGAATTCGGCATTTCTGAGTATGGGGCTCGGTGCGCGCTCCATCAGTGCTGCCAGGAAAAATAATGCAAAATTTCTGGAAAAAAATTCACCTCAATAATGATGATGAATGTGGTTTTTGCATTTTTATGTATGATCTCGTTGCGCGCACGCTCACTGATCCCGGGAAAAATATTGAAAAAATTCTGAAAAACTTCCTTCTTAGTGAAATAATAGATTTTTTGTAAAAGGTGCCTATAGGTATGGTACCTATATAGGTAGGTGGTAAGGTGGTAAATAGAGGTATATGAAAATCTTGAATATTTCGTGCTGCGCGATCAAAATATGCACATTATACTAATAATACCTACCTAGCCACCAACCAAGCAACCAACCTACCTACCTACATACCACAGATGAACTACATACCTACCTATAAGTTAGTTTTGTGTGTTGTAAATAACAAATAACAAACAACAGTACCTACTATGGACTAAATTAATCTAACCCGGGTCTAAAATCCATATTTTTAGTCGCAGAATAATGTCTATCGACGCGGAAAACACAACATTTTTGGGTATTGCATATTTCATTAGGTTCATTTCATTAGGTATTAGGTATGTAAAATTCGAAATTAATTTGAAAAAAAACGAAAAAAAGTGGAAAATTTGTTCGGAAGGTACCAGACTCGGTGCCTTTAGAACCCCCGATATGGGGTTATTCCAGGGACCCAGTTATTCAATCGTCAAGCAGTAGTGTGCAAAACATCACTGTGTTCCGGATTGAAGGGCAATGTTTCCAGCGTAATTATTGGGCACAGAGATTTAACATCTAATATCTCAGAGTAATGAGCGCAGTGCATTGCCGCGCATGGTTTTGAACTGTTGAGGTTCAAAATTCTGGGTGGCACTGAACTGTTATGAGCAAGCGTGAAGCTTAACATCAGCTGAGTAACTTGCTCGTCTCGCCACCAAATAACAAAAAAAAAAACTTACATGCTTACACACTTACACACGAACTTTCGCATTTTAAATATTTATGCGACAATATTAGGTTTATGTAGATATATACTTTTATAAGTTTCGTTACTAATTTTGAATAAGTTTGTCAAGAAACCCACAGCAAAAATTAAAATAAATAGTATTCTCGAAATTAAATTATAAAAAATAATACTACCTAATTTTAGGGGTTCGAACCCAGAACCTCACGAGCGCGACCTAATCAAACTGATGACTTCGGCCACCGAGACGATATACAGAGCAACGAAATTTCGTATTTGCTTGTAACCGTTTTGAATTCGCATGTGTGCGTAATGTTCATGCGTGCATACAGGCGTTGAACATTATTTGAATTTTCAGTCGAGTGCAGCTATTAATGGGCTCTATTATTTTTGAGATGTGTTTATAACAATAGTAAGAGGTCGCAAAGTGAATTAAAACTGGGGCAGATTACCTCAATTGAGTTTTCAACGACAGCGCCATCTCTTGGCGCCTACCTACCTAGCGGACTCAAACGAAGGACCTTAATGGAAGAAAATGATGAACACAAGAGTTGAAATGATTTACCAACCAGTTATCGCCCACTGCTAAGCTTAAGGTTCTCTTCTTTCTTCCCTACCCTGTTTGATCCAGCGGGCTTACCTCTAACTTTGAAACGTTCTGATTGCGAGAGCATGCCATCTCGCTCGTACCAACTTAGTCGCACTATGCGCGGTCCCGCTCGCGCAACTCTCGCTATCGCTTTCAGAGTACGGGATAAGCCCACGGGTTCGACCCTCGGTTTTCACAATATCATCAACCCAATGAGCTGTTGCATAAAGACAGTAACGATCTACTAGTTATGTCAAAAACAGCTTTAATCAATTCGAAAATATTTAGGTAAAAATTTTGATTTATTCATTTATGATACACAAAACAGATATCAATCAATTTCTTAATAATTATACAAAATTTCAACCAAAAATCTGAACTGGATTGTAATCCAAAATATGTGTACACAGGAATGTACAACAGTATTAACAGTATAGTTAGATATTAATAAAATTTTAACTGCATATTGTATCTTATTGACTAGGCTTGTGGCTCAGTGGGAGGATTTCCGACTTCTGAGCTGTATGTTTTGGGTTCGATTCCGATCCAGGACACACATTTGTGTGATGAACATGGATGTTTGTTCTATGTCTGGGTGTTTCTTTGTATCTATGTATGTATTTAAAAAAAAAGTATTTATGTATTCTATCAGTTATCTGGTTCCTTAGTACAAGATTGCTTAGTTCGGGGCTAGATGGCGCTGTGTGAAAAACGTCTACTAATATTTATTTATTTATTTCCAGCTAATAAGCGCCCTAGGAGAAATGCTACAAGAGCCATCCATGGAGTCAATCTGCGAAGAGAAGTTTGCCAATTTATTCGCCGTACTATACACAACACTAGTGTGCTATATCGAGGCGGAGCCCCCGGCCTACATGCCGCCAGCCAATAAGGGCCAAGAGCGGTTCGGCTTCGTTCCCAACAGAGACGCAGCGAGACTGTCGCCCGCGAAAATCACTGCAGCGACATTCAACGCTTTTCTAGACAGGGCTGACTGTCAGAAGGTCAGTATTTTATAGGTGTTAAGGCCGACTTTTGCACGACATTTATAGGCTCGAAGGACCTTTAATTAATTACATACATCATTATTCATTTGATTGAAGTATTTTATAATTTTTATATATTTTATAATGCAATTAGTTTAGCAAAAAGCTAGCTGTTGTAACCACGTTGTGCTCACGGTTTGGATCGCGGATTCGAAACAGAACCTTTTAAAATGTTACTATATCATGTATGATCGGTGATCAACAACAACAGATCACCGTGATCTGTTGTGTGTACCTAGTAAAAAATGTCTTATGTTTTGGCTTCACACGTTGTGTATTTAGCCAGTATCAAGTATTGTAATATTTCAAGTGAAGTCAAATATGTCACAATCAAAATAAGTCTCGGTCATAGTCTAAGTCAGGCCAAAGTAAGTCTCGCCCACGTAATAACCCAGTAAAGTGGTGGAGAGCTTACTATAGGCTTCTATGGAGTTTTGGAAACAACAAGAAGAGTCACGTTTCACGATACTATTCACCAACACTTGTGCACGTTCAAGAACGCTTAATGGATAAAATTCCACCATTTTTACACATTAACACTCGAAGTAACACAAGTTTTGGAAAATAATATAACGACGCGACACGACTTCTTCACGTTCCCGCCGAGACTCCATATGTGTGTGTCGTTAGGTGCGGGAAGCGTGCTCCCAGTGGCTGAGCGTGGAGCGCGGGCCGGCCGGCGAGCTGGCGGCGCTGCTGGGCGCGGCGCTGTGGCGGCACGCGCCGCGCCGGGCGCCGCGCGCCGCCGCCGCGCTGGCGCCCTACGCGCGCGCCGCGCTGCCGCCGCAGCGGGCCGCCGCCGTGCTCCTGCTCGCAGACATGCTCAACTACAGGTCGCCGCTCACTGCCCGCGCGGATTACCGACCACTAATTAGTTTTTTTTTTTTTTACCTGATGTTAAGCGTCACGCTTGCCCATGGCAATTCAGTGCCACCCAGAGTTTTGAACTTCAACAGTTCAAAAGTTTTTTTGATTTTTCAAAATAAGTCGTGTCGCCCTCTTCCCTCAAATACGGTTGAGGAGAGCGATGGCTGGCGCATGCGTCAACTCGTGAACGGGTGCTGCTTGCGGGAGCTGGACTGCTCGGTGTATACACGCAACATGTAATAAGTATAGTAGATTTTCCTCTTGTTATGTTGTTAGTCTTGTATTATATCAGTAATAGTTGAGAAAAAATGTAAAAGTTGACAAAGGGCATGGACCTTGGAGTCCGTGGAGCTGCTCCAAAACCAGTAAAAAATAAAATAAAAAATGCGCGGCAATGCACTGCGCTCGTCACCCTGAGATATCAGATGTTAAATCTCTTTATGCCCAGTAATTACGCTGGTAACACTGCCCTTCGATCCGGAACACAGTAATGTTTGCCCAGTACCGCTTGGCGGTTGAATAACTGGCAAAGGTGTGGTACTTCCCCAGGCGGACTCAGCAGAAGAGCCCTCCCACTACATTTAAAATATATACAGGGCTATAAGGAAAGGGTATGCTAAGCCGAAAGGCCCCGTTCATATTCCAGATGCAACGACAACAAAGTGATCACAGACACGATCCTGGCAACCCTGGACGCGGGGTGGAAGGACGAGAGCCCGCGCGTGCGCGCGGCGGCCATGCGCGGCGCCGCGCACGTCGCGCGCACGCGCGGGGACACGCGCGCGCACGCGCTGCCGCGGGCCCTCGCCGCGCTCAGCCACGGCGTGGACGCGGACCATACCGGGTAACTTTTTTTTTTTTTTTTCTATTTCTGTTGTGCCGTTTTGATCAGGGAGCGATCTAGCTACACTGATAGTTTGTTGATCGTTGTTTTGTTGTTTACATAATCATTATAAGAGCACACCCCGTCCCTTACTTCTTCCTTATAAATCCTCTCCAATCTAAGGTTCCCTGGAAGAGATCGCTTTAAGCGATAAGGCCGACAATTGTAATTACTAGTATCGTTTACCCTGTGGTCAGGTCCCCAACCGACAACGTGCCTCTGGCCGCCATCCAAGGGCTGAGCCGGCTGCTGTCGGACGTGGACTCGCTGGATAAGGAGCTGGACCGGGAGCTGCTCGCCGTCTCACAGAAGATACGGCCCTTCATGAACACGGAGTGCCCTCTGCTTCGAGAACATTCCATCAGGTAACATGTTACATCTAGTGCGGCTGCTAACGAGACACCGACAGGTATTAATAATATGACACTGTGTTTTAGTTACCAATTGTACTAAGAAATAAACTTAGGTTATAAGAACGTTAATATAAGCTTAGATATGAATTGAAAAACATAGAGCAGCTAATACAATTCATTAGCTATATCTATAAAAGAACATGACATTTTCTAGTGATCAACGCACAGACAAAACCGCTCATCGTAGAGACGTGAAATTTGAACCGAATTCTCCTCAATTGGTGTTGATAAAATTTGATAAAGAGTTACCGTATATCACAAAGTC
Source organism: Apocheima hispidaria (assembly GCA_947579745.1). Lineage (NCBI taxonomy): Eukaryota > Metazoa > Arthropoda > Insecta > Lepidoptera > Geometridae > Apocheima > Apocheima hispidaria. The sequence continues at coordinate 15,382,215 of OX388147.1, forward strand.
CGTATAAAAAATCCATAGGATATTTTTTTAATATCGCGTGTACGCGAACTAAGTTGCGGGTAACAACTAGTATTAAATGCATTAGAAATATGTGTTTGGTAACGGCTCAACGGATTTGGATGAAGTTTGGAATGGAAGTAGGTTATTCCCTGGATTAGAACATATTATTATTAACACGTATTTGCCATTGACACCAAAAACAACAGATATACAATTTCATATATCTTAAATTTTTATATATATATTCTATCCTCTTAAGTGTCGCTAGTGTACGTGTCTTCTTCGCGGCTTAAGGATAAACGACTTTCATACAAAACTGTCGATGCCTTTTTAGGCGTCCTACTACGATTTTGAACTGGGCATGACTTAACATAGGTCTAATTTGGCCTCTAAGTATCGCAAAGTCGATAATTTAAAATGTTCATGGCTAGGAAATACCATCTTTCAACCCAATAATTACGACAAATTTTACGATTGTAGTGGTGTGTTCTTTACATGCGAATCATGCGATCATGGTGTGCGTGAAATATTGATGTGTGCGTGCGTCTTGCAAAAATCGTGTACACTGGTTGTGCCGCGCGCGCGTCACGCGGTTTACGCGACGTTGCCAGCTTGTCGGTGCGTGTGTGAGCGAGACTAGGTATCCTTGCCTCGCGGCTTAGTCCGCGCGCGGCCTTCGATAATTGCGACGTTGCGAGATTCGGTATCGGTGTGCAGTGCAGTGTTTGATTTGGTTACCTAATCTATCTATACCAATATTATAAAGAGGAAAGATTTGATTGTTTATTTATTTCATTGTTTGTTTGTTTGCATTGAATAGGCTCCGAAACTACTGAACCGATTTGAAAAATTCTTTCGCTGTTGGGAAGCTTCACTATCCCCGGGTGACATAGGTTATATTATATTTTCAAAAAAATTAGGGATCCTTACTAAAACTCCAATAATGTAACCCTAGATGATGTATTTCGCGTGCACTGCGAAAACTATTGATGATGAAAGAATAGTCTATACCAATATAATAAAGAGGAACAATTTGATTGTTTGTTTGTTTGCATTGAATAAGCTCCGAAACTACTGAACCGATTTGAAAAATTCTTTCACTGTTGGGAAGCTACACTATCCCTATACTATATTATATTTTAAAAAAAATTGGGATCCTTACTAAAACTCGAATAATGTAACCCAAGATGTAAAAAAAAAAACCTAAAATATCCTTTACATCGCGTGCGTTGCGACAACTATTGATGATGATAGAATAATCTATCTATACCAATATTATAAAGAGGAAAGATTTGATTCTTTGTTTGTTTGTTTATTTGCATTGAATAGGCTCCGAAACTACTGAACGGATTTGAAAAATTATTTCGCTGTTGGGTAGCTTTTCAGCTTTCTTTATATATATTTTTTTTTTTGTAACTTGACGCAAATAGAAGGGTTTTCGTGTGTGTATTATAATTTTTATTTTTTTGTTAAATACCCGTGCGAAGCCGGGGCGGGCTGCTAGTAACCTAATAATAACGTACATAATTATAATAGAATGCAGCAGACATCATCGTTGCGCTATAGACGCCATCAATATTCTGGCCAAAAAAAGAGCACGAAACGTGTTCGTGCTCGGCTGAAATATTATCATGGCGAAGGTGTTTTGTAAGTGCCTACCTACCTAATTTATAAATAAAAAATATAATTCGAGACTTCTTGCCCATTTTCATGGCGATGGGGGGATTTCTACCCGTCAAACTGCGACGTTCATTATCGGTCATAGATTTTAACCATAATCATCATCATTAGCCAAATTGCTACCGTATGGAGGTTTCTTACCCGTTTTCATCATGCTCCTCCTTTTTTTTTAACTTTACAAGTCGACCTAAACGATCCAGCCATACCCAACTGCAGGACCGCCCCGCGGGCCGCTCGCGGCCCGCGCAGCCTCGCGAAATACTAGTTTATATGTATAAAAATGAACCCCTATTCTTATATTTTGAGGACTTTGACATAGGTAACCATTTATAAATTTTTAGGGTTCCGTAGTACTACAAGGAACCCTTATAATATATAGTATAAACTCTGTAACGGCTGAACGGATTTGGATGAAATTTGGTATGGAGGCTACCATACCTAAATTTGGCTACCTCCATACCAAATTACATTAAAATCCATGCAGCTGTTACAGATTTGAACGGGAACAAACACACTTACATACTAACATACCTACTTACATACACACAAACTTTCGCATTTTGGTGTGACTAACTAATAACCCCATATCTAAAATTTGTTGGAATTCGGCATTTCTGAGTATGGGGCTCGGTGCGCGCTCCATCAGTGCTGCCAGGAAAAACAATGCAAAATTTCGGGAAAAAAATTCACCTCAATAATGATGATGAATGTGGTTTTTGCATTTTTATGTATGATCTCGTTGCGCGCACGCTCACTGATCCCGGGAAAAATATTGAAAAACTTCCTTCTTAGTGAAATAATAGATTTTTTGTAAAAGGTGCCTATATAGGTATGGTACCTATATAGGTAGGTGGTAAGGTGGTAGATAGAGGTATATGAAAATCTTGAATATTTCGTGCTGCGCGATCACAAATATGCACATTATACTAATAATACCTACCTAACCACCAACCAAGCAACCAACCTACCTACCTACCTATTAGTTAGTTTTGTGTGTTGTGTACACACAAAATAACAAACAACAGTACCTACTATGGACTAAATTAATCTAACCCGGGTCTAAAATCCATATTTTTAGTCGCAGAATAATGTCTATCGACGCGGTAAACACAACATTTTTGGGTATTGTATATTTCATTAGGTTCATTTCATTAGGTAAAATTCGAAATTAATTTGAAAAAAACCGAAAAAAAGTGGAAAATTTGTTCGGAAGGTACCAGACTCGGTGCCTTTAGAACCCCCGATATGGGGTTATTCCAGGGACCCAGTTATTCAATCGTCAAGCAGTAGTGTGCAAAACATCACTGTGTTCCGGATTGAAGGGCAATGTTTCCAGCGTAATTATTGGGCACAGAGATTTAACATCTAATATCTCAAAGTAATGAGCGCAGTGCATTGCCGCGCATGGTTTTGAACTGTTGAGGTTCAAAATTCTGGGTGGCACTGAACTGTTATGAGCAAGCGTGAAGCTTAACATCAGCTGAGTGACTTGCTCGTCTCGTCACCAAATAACAAAAAAAAAACTTACAAGCTTACACACTTACACACGAACTTTCGCATTTTAAATATTTGTGTGACAATATTAGGTTTATGTAGATATATACTTTTATAAGTTTCGTTACTAATTTTGAATAAGTTTGTCAAGTAACCCACAGCAAAAATTAAAATAAATAGTATTCTCGAAATTAAATTATAAAAAATAATACTACCTAATTTTAGGGGTTCGAACCCAGAACCTCACGAGCGCTACCTAATCAAACTGATGACTTCGGCCACCGAGACGATATTCAGAGTAACGAAATTTCGTATTTGCTTGTAACCGTTTTGAATTCGCATGTGTGCGTAATGTTCATGCGTGCATACAGGCGTTGAAGATTATTTGAATTTTCAGTCGAGTGCAGCTATTAATGGGCTCTATTATTTCTATTATTATATCCCCTTTCAGCTTAGTATACCCTTTCCTTATAATGCTGTATAGAGTTTACTATACAGGGAGTATATATAGTAGTTTACTATATACTTTCGGGAGCGTATCCCTTACAAGGGATAACGTAAGGGATACGTTCCCGGAAACAAAGATTGGTGTTTGCAGATACGGTTCACTCCTAAAACTCCTCCTTGGACAGTCGGATAAAAAGCATTACGAAGCGACTTCATGATTTTTGAATGTTGGCGTCGAAATCTGTTTGCAGATTGTTCGGGTTGATATCCAGTCGCGTGACGGCGGAGGCGCTCGTGGAACAGGCCATCAGCTCGCTGCCCTGCTTCCTGCTGCATCTCTGCGACACCAACCCGCCCGTCGTGCGGGTCAGTTCACGATTCGAACACGTGATAAACTCCACAATGGAGTCTTGTCGGGAACGCGAAGAAGTCATGATGCGTCATTGTATTATTTTCCAAAACTTGGGTTGTTTCGTGTGTTAAAACGGTGGATTTTTGTTCATTGAGTGTTCGCGACCATGGACGAGTGTTGGTGAATAGTATAATGTCGTAAAATCTGACTTCCCTTGTTGTTTCCAAAACTCCATAGGAACCCTTAGTAAAGTCCGCTGGGTCATGACTTGGACTTGACCGTGACTTACTTTTGCTTGACTAAGACTACGACTAATATTTTCTTTTTGTTTTGAATTATTATGGTTCACTTGAAATATTACAAAACTTGACACTGGCTAAATACACAACGCGTGGAGCCAAAATGTAAGAGAAATAAAAAACAGGACAATACTGGGCACTATAGTGAGGTAGTCAACGGAGGCTTTTGTGGACACAAAAATGCGGTAAAAGAAATGATCAAAACAAAAAAAAAAACCAATAGGTCGATCTGTTTTCGAGTTTTTGCGAGACTAACGCACGACAATTGATTTTTATGTATTAGGTAGATGTATAACTACTCATTATAATTTCTTTAATGTTTTTCTCTCCTTTTGGTAATAGCATAGAAAAAATATACGAGAAGAATGACAATCTCACACAAAAAAAGTGTATCCATAATTAAACAGCATAAAACTAGATGGCGCTTACATATTTAGTCAGCTAATGGTCAGAACGCTGTAAAAGCCGCTGAAGATATGGTTAATATAGAAACATAGTGTTGGTATAATGTACGCTATAGTTTGGTTTATTTCAAATTAGATTGCAACATACGACGTAAAAAAATATGTTTCCATATATAATGTTTTCAACGCCATCTCTTGATAAACTAGCGAGGTCCGCAAATAAAATATAAAATTTTACTGATATTACTAATGCTAGAATATTCATAACGAGTAGGGTTTTTTCTCCGTACAATAACGAATGAGTTAGAGTGGGTTTCTATTTCAAGTCAAGCCGAAAGTGTTACGATCATGTCGCAGTTTGCACTAGCGACGTCTTACGGCCTTATCAGTACTACAATCGGGTTATGCATATTTCTATGGACATTGGTACTCTTCTTTATACATTTTCTTTATGGTAATAGAAAAAACAAAACATAGCGGTATATTTTAAAGTTTATCCAAACCATTGACACCAGAAACAAAAGATTTTGTTAAAAGTAGCCTTTGTGAAATTTTGTAGACAAGTAGTTCATTTCAATACAATTTTTAAGTTCGAATATGAGCTGAATCGGTCGAGCGGTTGTGAAGATATAGGGATCGCGAGGTCTCAGTTCGCCGCGAACCACTAGTAATATTAGTGTGATTTGTTTTTAACGCAACAAATCGTATCCGCAGGCCAGCAAGTTCACACTGAAGCAAGTATTCAAAACGTTCAACGCGAAGAAGTCGAACGAGCTGATACAGACGCACCTGCTGGACGAGGGCCGCCTGTACCTGGACGAGTTCCTGGCGGCGCTGCTGCGCCAGCTGGCGGACGAGCGGCCGGCCGCCGCCGCCGCCGGCCTGCCCGCCGCCGTCAGCTACCTGCACTGCGCCAGCCAGGACCTGAAGCCGCACCCGCCGCTGCTGCTGGGTGACTCTCTTTACACAACAACCGGCGGGCAACAGCATTACGAGATTCGTTGTTCCTATATAACGTCACGACAGTGTGAGGCGCGGCGCGGGGCGCGGGGAGTACGACCGAGCGCTCTCATTGGCTATCTCAAGGTTACGCCTACTCGCGCCTTACGATCAACCAATCAGAGTGATTTCTTATAAGTGTATTTAGGCTGATGCGTGGACGCTTCGAGCGTCCTGAATGCAGAATCTAGGGTGTGATCTGTGAAGTATGTTTGTGTGTGGCCAAAAGGTGACAATGTACACTGTGGTGTCATTTTATGTCCGGAATTTTTCAATGTCTGGTATTTTCTTTATTTTTCTTTTTATGGACCAGGCTATTTGTACGACTCATCAGATTTTATCGTAGTGTCCGTATTTGTGATGTTATGTGACGGTGTGGTCGAAGATGGTAAACACCAACTAGCTTGGAATGGGAACTGGCTCTCAATTGGGGCCTGTTCCCATTCCAGCGGCATATGGGGCCTGTTTGTCTAGTGTCACTCGGCAAAAAGTATGGAATAGCTCTTGTTTTTTTCTCGATTTCGTTGTTGGTTCCGTAGTAAAAGTTGTTCACAATCATGAGTACTATTCCTTTCGGCGTAGCATACCCTTTCCCTTATATCCCTGTATAGTGTTCATTTTGAGAAGTAGAAAAAAAAATAAGCGTGTATGATGTGTGTGTTTTTAGTTTGTGTGAAGTGTGCTTGTGTGTTTGTGGAGTGTTTTAAGTTTGAGAAATGCCTATTTTGTACCTTCTATAAATTTTGCATAGTGTACATTTCATAGCTAACTCACTGTTTGTTATACCCAGGGCTCCTGTACGCGGAGCTGCACCGCATCCGGGACAAGTACCCGGAGGAGACGGAGCTGGACCCGGAAGTGACGCGGACGGCGCGCGCGCGGCTCCTGCAGCTGGTCAAGGACGCCAACCCCAGCGTGAGGCAGAACGCGGCCATGGCGCTCGCCAACGTATGCCTCGTCACTGCACTCGATAACTGAAACTACGCCGCGACGTGAATAATTCGTACATTCAGAATTACCGATGGGAAATAAATTATTCGGAATTACCGGTCGGAAATAAATTATTCGGAATTACCGGTCGGAAATAAATTATTCGGAATTACCGGTCGGAAATAAATTATTCGGAATTACCGGTCGGAAATTAATTATTTGGAATTACCGGTCGGAAATAAATTATTCGGAATTACCGGTGGGAAATTAATTATTCGGAATTACCAGTCGGAAATAAATTATTGACCATCAAAAACATCGCTTTCGTCAAAGATTATCTCGTTCGCGCATTTACAGCATTTTTTTAGCGATCTTCTAGAATCGACAGGATAGGTCTCAAAATTGTACCGCCTTAAATAGGTGACAAGAGGACCGAAGGAATTGAAGAGCTGTCTCGTTCGACGCCAACCATTTAGTTGAAAATGAAAAAAATACAAGCTATTTATTTTTTGTGAACTTGACTTAAAATGTAGAAATGTAGTCAATCTTAACTAGACTCATTATGACAAAAAAAACCGCTGTGACAGACAGAAGAACGAACACGCGAGTGGCAGACAGAAAGAAAAACATTTAATTAACAATGTGATAGATCATATAAGGGTTTCGTTTTTCCTTGTTAAGGTACGGAACTCTAAAAATGTTTCCATAGCCAAATATTGGACCAAAATGACTGAGACCTATTTTAATTGTAAAATATTTGATTTCACTTGAAATATTTGACACTGGCTAAATAGACAACGTGTGGAGCCAAAACATAAGGGGAAAAAAAACACGGCATCAAACACGGCGAACATGGTGTACAAACACAAATAGCCATTGGGAAGTGCCACCATAAGAACTTGTTTCATTTTGTTAATTTTAGCTCGCTCGCTTGCTTTTATTGTTATTACGCTTTATAAGCATCACTTGATTTTGTAATATAATTATTATTTAGAATGTTATGCACTCGGGGTCCATTTGTTCGAAACGCGCGTCGTGCGAAATTGGTAAGGTTATAAAAGTTTTTTTTTTCTTACCGTAATGGAAAATTTAGTTTTCAATTTTCAAAATCCTCTGTTGTTTCAAGAAATCAACACAAATTAGTCTCTTTATCTCAGCTCTTCGACGTCCACTGCTGGACGAACCTCCCCCTTATTTTGGGTGATGGTCGCCACAATCCCCACTCTTGGCAGGCAAGTCAACCGATATAACCTTACCAATTTGGAAAAAAGTCATCCGGTATAACCTTACCAACCTTGGAAAAAAAAACGTTCTGCGAGCTCTGCATAAGAATGGCACGACTTTTTAAAAACGGCCGTGTACCGGAAAATGGCCCTCCGCTAATTTAAGAGACTGATCAAAATGGAATATTTAAAATTATATATACCGTAATTTGAATAAATAATTAAATACGTATGTTAAGAGCAGGAAATCGATATTCGTTCTCTCTCGTTCGTATGTTCAATTTCTTTTTTAATTATAATTATATTATTGCTGAGGGTGAAATTGAAGATTTTTAAGAAAAACAGATTTAAGATGTCTAATAAAAATAATTCTCATGTTGATCTATATAGGTTTTCATGTATTTAAATGAATCTGAATTAAAAAAAAAAAAGGAACGATACTTTATTTATTTTCAGTTATTTTGATAATTAAAGTATCTTAATTAATAATTAATAATAATTGTTGTACATTTAACTAACACGTGTTAAATGTGTGTGTGTAATGAAGAACATTTTGCATAAATATTTTTGTATATCACGCTCAGTAATTTTATAGAAATTAAAATGTTGATTGCTTAAGCGAGAGAGCGCGTATTCTGTTAAATCAGCCTTAATTCATTTTCAATAAGTTATTTTTAGGTTGTTTAATTTGTAAACCTTTAATTTACAGGTGTTGATTTGCACTTGTGGAATATTTTTAGACAGTTTACACAAGTATGTAATAATTTCTGCCGATGTACCTGTGCAGTAGACCAATTCTACTAGCGCAGGAAACTTCGATCTACCAATGGCAAAGTAGATAACTACGCGCGCTAAAATCTCGCGCTGTTATTGGCCGAAAAAATTCGCGGCAAAAACACGGAACGAAAACTGCCGATCGGAATTATTAGTTGTTTTAAAATTATACCACCTACTAAATACCCAAGTAGTGGCTAAACAATCCAGCTCTGGTTAAAAATTCTTATTATATAAGTAAATGTGTGTAATTTTTTTACAGATTTGGGTTCAGTATCAGCCCTAATATTACACGTAGGCAAAACAACACCTTGTAGAAGTTTTTCGTTAGGTATAAAGCTTATATCGAACTTAATTTTAGAACCTACCAGCGGCTAGAGCGTGGGTGCAAGCCGTGGGTTCGATTCCGAATTAGTTTAAATATTTTTGGTTATATGGTATATTTTGCAAAAAAAACGGTCAGTGCTATTCCATGTGATATTGCTTATTAGAAATAAATAAAAATGTAGAAATAAAATATAAAGTATGTAGTATGGAACTTAAATATAGATCTCAAGGATTTTATTTGAATTATTTATAATGAATTATTAATTAATTATTGAGAATACTATGTAAATGTATTCGATAAAAATATATTTACATAAAGTAAGTTTACAAAAAATAAATCAATGTTATAAAAATTAAATTAAAATATTTTCAAAATGTTAATTCTTCAAAAAGTTGTCACAAAAGCGTTTAGAAATGATAAGTGTTCATCTTAGCATATAATTATGTGTTATATCTTATTCACACCTTTGTTTGACAATAAAATACGTACCTACCTACCTTTATTTGGTGTTTTTTCAAACCAGTTATCAACAATCAAGGTCTAGGCTCTAGGGGTCTTATCTATATCTATATTTAAAAGAACAAGTCCTGTTCTAGGTAACAACGCACAGAACCAAACAGCTTATGATAGACACGTGAAATTTGAACCCAATACTCCTCAAATGGTATAGGTGAGCAATAAGAACGCATTTTGCGAAATTCCACCCCTAAAGGGGTAAAATGGAAGCCCAAAATTTTAGAAATTAAAGGCGTAAGAACGCATTATTCAAAAATCAACCCCTAAAGAGGTGAAATGGGATGTTTCATTTAGTTATGTGTAGCCTAAGTGAGAAAAGCCTTGGAGCAAGTTAGTTCACTATAAGTGTGCAAATTAACACTAGAAGTAAAGTGAAGTGTACTACGCGAAGCTTATGATTTTGCCCAGTATCAGACGAGCGACTAGCTAGTCTCGTCACCCAGTTTCATAAAATAAAATAAAACTAATTTCTTTAGCGTGCCACAACGCCACATATTTTTTTATTGTAACAATCGTTGATTTCACTTCGCTCGGTCAACCCATGCTGGTCACTAATAAAATGAGTTATAAGTTATCCTTGTATGAAACATTAAATTCAATTGAATATCGACATAAAAATGTTTATTAAATATTTTTCACACGCGTGAATATAAACTATAAAAAAACAATACAATAGCTCATTATCATCCAAAATAACAATATCCATAAAAAAAAAACTCTAAAATATTATCTTGCTTGGGTTAAATATTATCCGCGTTTTACTATGAAAACTAAGGACCGTGCCCGAGTGTTCATCCGTCTCTAAGTTATGAAGAAAAAAAAAACACTAAATCGAATATGGTATAGTTAAAAAGGGTATTCAAATCAATACAGTATGTACTTAGGTACCCGTGAGGTATCCAAAGTGAAAAATAGGAAGAATTCTGTAGAGGCCACTTTGATGTCGATACTTACATAAGTAATTACAATATGTCGGTCAGGATCAAATTCAGAATATTTTCTATATGAATCTGAAAAAAATGTAGAATTCTAGATAAAATCTAGAAAACAGACTAGAATTACCTATTACTAAGAAATTATCACAATTTTTACTGGGGTTATACAGTTTACTGGACGGACGTCTATGGTGCGATATCGTGACACGTACTCAATGGTTTTCGTATACTAATGGTGAGATTATAATTATTATGAAGAAAAGAAACAACTGTTCACGTCAGTGCTTTCGCTGACAAGCGGGAGCCAAAAATACCAAAATATTCCGCCATTTCTGATAGCGTATTTTCTGGAAAAAAAAAACTAAAGTCCTTTCCAAAAGTTTCGCGTCTTCATTATGCCTTTACTCTGACATCGCGTAACCTTGTTTCGAATTTCATTCACCTTAGGAAGTTGAGGGCTTGAGTCTTCTCCCAATTTTGGCATCTGTTAACACCAAATTACTTATTATAATTTAGCTGTTCACCCGCCTAGCGCGTTAGGGTACCTTTGGCGTGGGTTGTATTTACAAGAATATTCGTAGTAGAACGAAATACGAAAGAATCTTGTAAGAATGTTGCGTAAACCTACCTTACCGAGAGCCAAAACAATAGTGAAAAATGTTATTCTAAGAACATAACTTATCCAGACAAAAGCTAAAACCGATATTGATGTTTAACAAGATATTGTTGGAACTTGTAAATCGCCAGGCACAGTTATTTATTTGTGTACCTACTTAAATAGTTATTCAAATTATTATGCATACTACAACTAGAATTATATTAGAAGCGTACTTTCGAGTCCCCGTCGCAGCCAAAACTCCCTGGTAGGTGCCACGAAGGAGCGATCCGCGTTGGCGTCCCATGAGATGGACTCCATGCGCCACTCTGGACACACGTATGGCGCGTTCAGCTTGCGAATGACAATCTGTAAGGAAAACCATCACATTTACCCAATAACGCAAAGTCAATGTAACTATCACTTTTTATTACTGAACTTTATGAACAAGTACCTAGTCTGTAAAATCAAGCTGAGTCTAGAGAGTAGACACATACATTATGCGATCGACGGGAGGGTCTTATTTTTTTAAACCAAAGAAGTCATAGTAGCGATAATAATTGGTGGTTAGCATGTGTGTAGTTTGAAATCCCAACACAGAGCTTTCATGAGCTTTTGGTGAATGACAACGCCGCAATGGTAGCACTATAGAGTAAGTAGGACTCCTTTCCCTTTGTGTTGTGTCTTGATCCCTGCCACAGTAGTAGGTAACTGACGCTAAAAAGCAATGGCATCAGGGGCAGCGCCATCGTAAGTAGTACTGGCTCCTTGTAAACATTTTCCGCGCCAGTCACTGCCGCCAATAACTGGACAAGCATGTCAGCGCTGTCAAGATATAGATTTGGCGATGAGTTTACTACCCGTGTGTAGGTAAATCAAATAAAAAATATCTCAAATATTATGTCGCCTTAAGCACCACTATACGTCCCAGCAGCCTCACTTGAGAGCATCCCGTCCAAGCTATCCAAGCTAGCTAGCCCAAAGTTCACTGAAGAGTTGAGGCGGAGCGCGCGACTTCCAAGTGGCCGTGGAAAAGTCAACTCCTTCCAGTTTAGCGTAATTTTAAAAAACCCATGCTTCCGCCGAGTTGTTTCGCCACCACGCATGTCATAAGCTTCAGTAAATGAGGTACATATTTGAACCTACGATAAGCCGTGTATCGTAGGTTCAAAATTAGCTTGAAAGGCTACAACAACGCAGCTTCTAAGTCGCACTCGACGCTCTGCCTGCCACACGCGACTCTCTCAATTCTCCGTTGTCACTTACCGGTTTAGGAGGAGCATACTTCTCGGGAAACGGAGCTTTAATACGGAGTTTCTGATTCTTAGCATCAGCTGTATTGATCGGTTGGCGCAGCATAAATTCTGAGGTGGATATGTACACGTCGTCCAAAAGAACTTGACGCGCCCTATGGTTAAACATTTATAAATAGTTTCAATGACTTAGTGTAAGATGCCGTAAGATAGCATTTTCAGCAGTTTTATTCCCGATTTCACACTGCATCCTTGCCAAATTTCGGCAATAGAATTGTAAGCGGTAAAAAGTTGTGAAAAGGTATTAGTGTGATCCTTAGCTGGCCTCTTGGAGAAACTCAGAGTCACACAGCGGGCAATGGATAGTGTATTCGGAGTTTCTTTGCGCGATAAAATCCGGAACGAGGATATTCGCTGAAGAACCGAAGTCACCGAAATAGCAATCAGGGTTTGCAAGCTGAAGTGGCAATGGGCAGGCCACATCGCTCAAAGAACCGATGACAGATGGGGAAGAAAAGTTCTTGAGTGACCACGAACCGGAAGACGCTGCGTGGACTGACGCCATTGTAAAAGTCGCGGACAATAAGTTGATGTAAATGGTTAATATTGTCGTTCAGTGTGGCGGTCTAAGTCTAAGGGGCAGGCCTATGTTCAGCAGAGGACTTCTCACGGCTGATGATGATGATTAGTGTGATGTTTCAAATATCAGATAAGATTATATGATTCAGTAAGGATAGGTTCATAATGATTTCCTAAGTAATTAGAATGAAAACCCTAACGCCCTAATCATGAAAATGAGTTTTACTTCTAGGAGTTCAGCCTTATTAGTTCGGGTATAAGTTTGTCGTGGTTTACTCAGCGACCACCGCTTCGCCCACAGGTGCGGGATTGTTGTCTGATCTCTTGCTCTTGTATTTTTTTAATTGCATATAATATTAAATCAGTCTAGGTACGCATTGAGTACCTGAACACTGACATGTAGATTCCCAGGAAGGCCGAAAGCTGGCACGACGACATTAACGCATTTTGTCTCCCCTGGTCCCAGCTAACAATGGAAGGAAATGGACGAGAAAAGATCTCATAGTTATTTTCATTAATCTATGAACTTACGGTTCTTTAATGGCGTCTAACGAAATAGCAGGAGTCATAACTAAACGAGGTCGTGTTTGCTGAATATGTTCCTTTTCGTAGTCCACTGGCCTTTGCTTAAAAATAAACTCGAATTAAGTAGGTAGGTATACCAAAGTCAAAATTGTACCTAGCATGATCTGTACGTTCGGCTGTGGTATGGTTAAATATTACCAGTGGGATAGGTAGTTATATATGTAAGGTATCCAATATTGGCTGTATTATCGAAACGTCCAACTGGGCAAATCGTCCAATTAGCTAAATGCCCAATAAGCAAAACGTTCAAACATCAAAAAATCATGTAAGTGGTAAAAGTGACACATATCAAAATGATAGGTGTGAAAGTGACAGGTGTCAAAGATCGAGGCGAGATCTCCACGTGATATTTCATTTAGAGTTTTGTCATATTATGTACCTACAAGTAAAAGGCAAATTGCCCAAATGGCTGGCCGTATCACCGCAAAGAATTATGATGCTTATCCTATGAGTTATCAGGTATAGGCCCATCATTTCGGCCGTGAGATGCTCCAACCATTATATTGGTGGACGCTTTTACATTATATAAGTATATTTTCTTTGCACACGGTCCCCACGGTCCCATAGTGTCAACTCCAAAAGGCTCAAATACCTATCTATGGCCGCTGTCTAGGGCAATAATAATATCCACAGAATTCTACTTATAAATAATATCATATGGAAACCAAAAATCTAAAACGCGAAATGGATCGCATCCTAATATAGTTAAATCACAGAATTCTCCTTATAAATAAGGTCCAGAAGGATAGTCTCCATACAAACACGATTTTGAAATGGCTTATAATTTTTGACAGTCTTTTTTGTCATGACATTTGAGGCTTTCCATTAAAAAGTGATTACCCTATTTGGTCGGGTAAATACATTTTGATTGGAGTGATTTTGGTTGTATCACAGTGGTTCTTAAATAGGCTCTTATACTTTTTTTTTTATCATCCACATTATTGTTAAGTTAAATAATGTTAAGTTTTTATTTTCAATTTATTACGATGGAAATGGAATCCTCTAAATTTGCAAATAAACGCATACGCAACTTTCGCTTATTAGCGGATTTATCTTTTTTGAAACTGCCTGACTATTCTGCAACCTCAAGTAACACGCATGTGACGGTGAAAACCTAAGAGAATGTGCATATTACTTGCAGACCCAAAAACCCACAACCACACTAGACAAATTTACATTCTTACATTCTTAGGAAGGTACACAATTTTATTTCTAATAAAATTGCAATACAATTGTGTCATATCGTGACACGCTCATTGTAGGCTTCCGTAGGGTTTTAAGTTAAGTTGTTGGATAGGGATTGGTGAAACATTTCTATTTGTTGTTGATAATTATGCGCCGACACGTTTTTTAGGCAAAATTATGAAAATTATGTATTATAAGCAAATTAATATTGGTGGAAACCTTAATAGGTTCCCGCCAATATTCATCTCTACTTTGCCGAACTATTTTTATCAAAAGTTTAGCTACATATATCTGAGTCTCTAGGAAACCTAAACAAAGTTGGGAAATCACAAAAATATCTGGCAATACTACAGTTCATTTTGTCTTAGGGATGTCAATTCTTGCAGAAAAAAATCGTATACGAACTGATTCGAACCGATCTCGTATTAGATTCTTCAATCGGACAAAAAAAAACGAACTTCGATTAAACCGTTGATTATTTTTGGATCAAGTATATAGTCAAATAAATTCCACGTGAATCCCTTATCGTTCAGACTCTTAAAAAAAAAACTAGAGGCGATGGAGCAATCTCAATATTTACGTGTTTGATCGTACCTTTCTAAGGGGATGCCTTTGTCCAGCAGTGGATTTCTTATTTGGCTGATAATGATGATGCAGCCAATTAATCGTGTTTTAATCCGATTGAAGTGATTGTCAGTTGCTAATCGACGAATAAAATTATCAAAGGGCTGCGTCAATGACCGTCGCCGGTCTTCTTTACAGTACAAGAAACAATCCTCAATCATGATATATCAAAAAAATATTTTTCATTTAATAATCGATTTTTGGACTAACCGAAATTCGATTGACATCCCTAAACGTTGTCATAGCGACTATTCTGTTTACATTATTCAATAATTTTATATCCTATTAAAGTATATTTCAGGACTTAAAGATGGATGTGGCAGTGGTGTTCTTTGATTCCTGTGAATCCTTGTAATTTTGGCATGATATTTTTGTATAGTTTACCATTTTTTGTCTCATTATTATGAGATTTTATCAGTATGAGATGAGAATGACAACTGTATGGAGCTCTTAATTTGATTTGACAGGTACGTCAATCTGGTGTACTTTATTTCAAGATAGTTTGATTTGCTGATTAGGTGTCTACCCCTTTATGTCTTTGAGTTAAATAAACGTCGTCAATCTCATATCGATGTTAGTAGGTAGGTAGGTATTTACGTAAGGTTTTTGAGGCACGTGAGGATTTGTGGCGTCGACATCGTTTTCCTGCTTCCAATACAAATTGTACGGCACGCTGGGCACTTTCCAATCCGTCATAGAATGAGTATCCTTCAAGGGACGAGGTCGGATCCTCTGGCAGATGCCCTTCGGCTTCCACTCTGTCTTCACTATCGGCCGCAGCTTCACAGCCAGGTAGTCAGTCCTCGTCGTGGTCTCATTATCTTTTATCATTTTGTTCAATCTTTGCCTCTCAGCCATCCTGAAATCAATATCAAACTAAAAAACACAAATACATCTGCTTCTGAAATAAATTCGCTATAAATAGACCGACTCTTCTAAAATCGTCTTCTACGTTCTATAACATGGAAATGACATGGTTTTTTTTTTTTAGAAAAGTCACTGAGGTTAATCATCTTGGACGAAACAGTATGTTGCTAAATCCATGGTAATCAAGATGCTAAATCCATGTAGTAATCACAATTTTATGACAGTTTTTATTATATAAACATAAACACTACGAAGTACCTAGCAAAATTTAGTAATGAGGCCGTAATCAAATACAAGAGTTTGATTTCAAGAAGAGAGGCCAGGGTTCAAACATTCAATCAGTGCAGTTTAAAAAGTAATTTCATTTATTAAGTTTACAGATTCAGTTCAGTAATGAATTTGTAGGAATGACTATAGATATATAAGCAACTTATCTCTTCTTTATCTACCCGCAAAGTTAAAAGACTTTTAGATTAAAATCCATTAAATCAATTAACGTAATTTTATTTGAAAACTTAAAGAAAACATAAAATAACCGACAAAACTTACATCACAAATTAACAAAAACTATACAATAAAAAAGTAACCGTAGATCTAAGTAAATAATAAGTAAATTACAACAAAATTCAATCCTAACAAAAGTTTCTAAATGGCAAATATAATCTTGAACCTACGAACTACCTATTCACCAAGAAACAGTCTTCAAAATAAGTATTTCTTTACATCGACATGTTAGGCGTTACATCACAAATCACGCGAAGACGATAAACACACCTAGCCTGTAATGGAAACTGGCTATCAAATGAACCATAGGGACCCAACATTAGGTGTTGCGATAGACGAACTCAAATCCTGAAGGTGATCAACAGTTGTTGTTTTGTCACTTCCTTTTCACCGTTTGACGTTGAGTTTTCGTCCTTAGTGTTTGAACAGCAGCGGTTTCATCACATTTTCGGCATCTGTGAATGTTTTAGTTAATTTGACATTGATATGGTACATTAATATAGTACAGTTAGCAGCAAATAACTTGACCAATGGCGTCATCTGCGCAGCTGTAGTTTTTTTTTTGTCTATTTGGCGGAGCGAATGTTGCGCGACTTTTTTTTCTCAAAATGTTTACAGGTCATCAAATCAAATCAAATAGTCCTTCCGTGAAACTGAGTCAAACCGCATTAAAAAAAAGATCAAAATAAATAATTTATATGGAGAACTCACACTTGACCAACAAATGGTTTTTACAAAAAAAAGACCTAATGATTCCTAAGACAGTGTCCTTGTATCTCCTATGGTTTCAGATTTCTTCATACTGTCCCAGTTAAAAAATCATCCTCATCATCATATAGGTATAAGATTTAAAAAATGGGTTTTACGGGTATTTTGAGTATTACATACAGCGGCGGGTCCCTCCGTAGCCAGAACTCCTTGGTCTGGTCGCAGTGAGTACGTATCTGCTTCTGGTCCCAGCTGACAGACTGCATCCTCCATTCACGAGACACCAGTGGCGGTTGGAGTTTGGGTAACGTCACCTGGATTACAAGAACGACTGGTCATCAATAAATAAATAGACAAGTATCTGTACATATTAAAAGAAAAACAAAACCGTCTGTTGTCATGCGAAATGGATAGCCAGAAACCGGTCATTCCACTCCGACCAACTGAACAGACCAATAAAATTAGTTGCGCAGTAACCGGTCATTCCACTCCGAGCAACTGAACGGACCAATTAGTTGCGCAGAAACCGGTCATTCCACTTCGACCAACTGAACGGACCAATAAAATTAGTTGCGCAGGATAGTACTCGTAGCCTTTTGGTTCCAGTCAAATCAACTGGTTGGTCAGATACTTATTTTCGTAAAATGTTGTTCCTAACGAACAAACTGGATAAATGGAAATGAAACGTGAGTCTATACAAAATGAACTTCCGCCACGTCTGAATAAATCAACTATTCCTAATGAAAATCATTTTCATGGGAGCAAAAAGGTACAACCTAAGCAAGGTTTATTAGTCGGTATCTTTTAAAATTGAAGTCTGCTATCCCTTTCGCACAAATCAGATCAGCTGCGTGTATAGAGGCTATAACTTAAGGTTAACTGACTGGTTGTGCAGGCGCTGGCAAATTCGGGAGTGGCGCCCTCACGCTGAAGTACGGCTTCTCCACCTCACGCTGTGCTTTGGTCGTGCCACTGGTGTACATGTTGTCGAGGAGTAGGCCTCGTACGCTGCGGTCCTCGATGTCGTCCATACTGACGGCCGGGGTCATAACGAGCCGAGGACGGGTCCTGATCGCCTCCGCTAGACCCATATCTTTATATTTCTCCTAGAAATGTGTTTTGGTCTTAATACCTTTTCCTTTGCGTAGGTTCCGATTTATCTTTGTCTATGTGACAAACCGAATTTGTTTGATGAGTCTTAGGCGGTTCTCATACTGCTCCGCCTCACGCGACGGGGCGCGGGATGCAGAGCCATGACAGCGCGCCGCGCGGAGAGGCGCTGACGTCGTGTTGTATCGCGTTTGTTTTCTGAGTTACTTCGGTACAACGTTAAAAAACGCAGTCCCACGCAACGTCGTGTGGCGAGGAGCAGTTTGAGAGTCGCCTTAGCTGATACCAGTATGGCAAGGCAAAAAATTAGCGACAAATTCGCAAACGAAGTTCTTAAAGATAGTAAAGTTATACCGTAGTAATTCGATAATTTGCATTTGATTTGCGGTAAGTCAGGCTAGATAATTATCTTTTCTCAAACATGGTATTTAATGTCCATCTACGTTAAAACAGGATCTATCGAATTTTCCACGACCGGCTGTAAGCGCGCCTCCGCCTCGACTTTTCAGTGGGTGTTGGGTCTTCGCTTCGTCCGCTTATGAACATCAACTTACGCGTCTTTCCTGTATGTGAGTGGGATTGGTGCGAGTGATCTCCTTAGGTTTATGCAGTAAGCTGAAGGGTATCACGGCGTCCTTCCAGTTGGACAGCGTGTGGACGTCCTTCAAGGGCGGAGGCCGGACCCTCATGCAAGTCGTCTCTGCCTTGTACTTGGTAAATATTAGATTATTTATATCGCCGCCGCGGAAATCAGTTTTGTACGTAGTCTCGTAGTTAAACAGCATGGACTGTAGTCTGTGCTTTGTATCGGGCATGGTTGGTAGTATTTAAATTTTTAAGCGATTATTCACTATTATTAAGTACCTTAAATTGAATTATTCCCTGAATAAAAATCGTTTTGATAGATAATTCCTGACAGTTTCAACAATAGTGACATAACTCTGTTCGAGTCTATTCAGAAAAAAAATAAGTTATTTCTTAAAGAGATTTCTATACACGATGGAAAGTTTTCCTAATATTTCAAAAACATTTGACAGTTTTTGACATCTAACGTACTAGCTTGGCTGGGATACAAAACATGGCCGACGTGCCGCAAGGCGGTCCCAAGTGACGTGAGCAAACAATACATACTTCGTGGCCTTAGACGAAGCATCATACAAGTGTGATACAAGATCCTTGTTCGTGGCCCATCGGCTATAGCAGAGAAACTAGTCCTATGTCAGAGGTTTTGGACTCTGTCATTTGCGTTAGACATTCAGGTTTGACCGCATGAATGTCTAATAAATTTTTATCTTAAGCCACAGAGTTCTCCTTATAAATAAGGTCCAGAAGGATAGTCTCCATACCTTAGACGAAGACAAGATCCTTGCTCCATACAAACACGATTTTGAAATGGCTTATAATTTTTGACAGTCTTTTTTGTCATGACATTTGAGGCTTTCCATTAAAAAGTGATTACCCTATTTGGTCGGGTAAATAAATTTTGATTGGAGTGATTTAGGTTGTATCACAGTGGTTCTTAAATAGGCTCTTATACTTTTTTTTTTATCATCCACATTATTGTTAAGTTAAATAATGTTAAGTTTTTATTTCAATTCATTACGATGGAAATGGAATCCTCTAAATTTGCAAATAAACGCATACGCAACTTTCGCTTATTAGCGGATTTATCTTTTTTGAAACTGCCTGACTATTCTGCAACCTCAAGTAACACGAATGTGACGGTGAAAACCTAAGAGAATGTGCATATTACTTGCAGACCCAAAAGCCCACAACCACACTAGACAAATTTACATTCTTACATTCTTAAGCAGGTACAAAATTTTATTTCTAATAAAATTGCAATACAATTGTGTCATATCGTGACACGCTCATTGTAGGCTTCCGTAGGGTTTTAAGTTAAGTTGTTGGATAGGGATTGGTGAAACATTTCTATTTGTTGTTGATAATTATGCGCCGACACGTTTTTTAGGCAAAATTATGAAAATTATGTATTATAAGCAAATTAATATTGATAAGGTAATATTAAATAATAAGGTACCTTAATAGGTTCCCGCCAATATTCATCTCTACTTTGCCGAACTATTTTTATCAAAAGATCAGCTACATATATCTGAGTCTCTAGGAAACCTAAACAAAGTTGGGAAATTACAAAAAAATCTGGCAATACTACAGTTCATTTTGTCTTAGGGATGTCAATTCTTGCAGAAAAAAATCGTATACGAACCGATTCGAACCGATCTCGTATTAGATTCTTCAATCGGACAAAAAAAAAACGAACTTCGATTAAACCGTTGATTATTTTTGGATCAAGTATATAGTCAAATAAATTCCACGCGAATCCCTTATCGTTCAGACTCTTAAAAAAAAAACTAGAGGCGATGGAGCATTCTCAATATTTACGTGTTTGATCGTACCTTTCTAAGGGGATGCCTTTGTCCAGCAGTGGATGTCTTATTTGGCTGATAATGATGATGCAGCCAATTAATCGTGTTTTAATCCGATTGAAGTGATTGTCAATTGCTAATCGACGAATAAAATTATCAAAGGGCTGCGTCAATGACCGTCGCCGGTCTTCTTTACAGTACAAGAAACAATCCTCAATCATGATATATCAAAAAAATATTTTTCATTTAATAATCGATTTTTGGACTAACCGAAATTCGATTGACATCCCTAAACGTTGTCATAGCGACTATTCTGTTTACATTATTCAATAATTTTATATCCTATTAAAGTATATTTCAGAGAGTTTTGGCGGGAACGTGAAGAAATCATGTCGCGTCATTATATTATTTTCCATTACTTGTGTTATTTCGAGTGTTAATGTGTAAAAACTGTGAATTTTTACCCGTTCAGTGTTCGTGAACATGTACGAGTGTTGGTAAATGGTATAATGTCGTGAAACGTGAATTTTCGTGTTGTTTCCAAAACTCCATAGAAGGCTCTAGTAAAGTTTTCACCACTTTACTGGGGCATGACTAGGACTTGACCGTGACTTGCTTTGCTCGACTTTGACAGTGACTATGACTTGTTTGATTATATCTAACTAAACTTGAGAATAAATATGTATACTTGACATTGGCAAATGCATAAGACGTGCGACGCCAAAATCCTCTTAGGAGGAAAAAAAAAAAAAAAAAAAAAAAAAAAAGTATATTTCAGGACTTAAAGATGGATGTGGCAGTGGTGTTCTTTGATTCCTGTGAATCCTTGTAATTTTGGCATGATATTTTTGTATAGTTTACCATTTTTTGTCTCATTATTATGAGATTTTATCAGTACGAGATGAGAATGACAACTGTATGGAGCTCTTAATTTGATTTGACAGGTACGTCAATCTGGTGTACTTTATTTCAAGATAGTTTGATTTGCTGATTAGGTGTCTTCCCCTTTATGTCTTTGTCTTAAACCTATTCCGTCCTAATACGAATTATAATTATTGTTCAAAATTTAACAAATAACACACAAAAAAACAAGAAAGTAATAATTTAAATAATTTATTTAAAATTCACAGATAATTTACACCAAGTAATTTGAAAGTATACACATAAGAACACTAAACATAAATATTAAAAATATTAATTTTATATCACAAAATAGGTAAGTTCATGGAATCTCCTGTTTATTTTTCATATCAGAGATCGTAAAACAGGATAACATTATCGTTTACACTTGAAATTATCTACATCTGTAAATCTACCTTCACTCATACAGCTGAAAACAGTCTATCTATACAGGATGTCTCGAAAAGTAATACTGAAGAAAAAAATAGGATTCCCTGCGTTGGGGATGTCATGGAACATGGAATGTAATATTTTATTTTGTGATTAAAATGATCCATGGTTATCCTATATTATTAATAGGTAGTTTTACTTTTTTAGTATGTAGGCAACATTACTGATTGACTGCCCGGTGGCTCAGTCGGTAGTGAACCTACGTTCTGTGCTTGGGGGCGTGGGTTCGATTCCCACCTAGGACAAACATTTATGTGATGAATATTTGTGTTTGTTCTATGTCTGGGTGTTAATATCTATATAAGTATGTATTTAAAAAATATCTATGTACGTATATCAGTCTCTGGCAGCCATATTACAAGCTTTGCTTAGTTTGGGGTCAGATGACCGTGTGTGCAAAAATGTCCCAGATATTTATTATTATTATTATTATTATTACTGTTTGCAACATTGCAACAACCTATAACAGGGTATAATGTGTAATTTAGTACATTCTGAAAAATGTTACCATTACGCATTATGTGGCAATGTATACTTAAATAAATAAATAAACATATCATCATTTTATTAATTTGATACTACTACTTGTTACACGATTGCCTTTAGTGATTTCGTACGTAACTGTTTAGGTAAAGATGAAATGTTTTTTCTACGATAAAAGTTACGTAGCACGGATTTTTGCTTTCGCACGAAAAATATAGCCTTCTTACGGAACTGATTACGTTGAAATAATAAATGTCCTGTGTACGGTAAAGGTGAAGTAGCATAGGGCAAATAATAACTCTTTCATGCAAATATTCCACTTTTCAGTATTACAGTGGAGTAAGTAATTTCGAGGCACCCTGTAGAGCTTTTGAAATTCCAGGCAGTCTGTCAATCGAAGAGAAACCGAGTAGAGCAATATTAAACAATAGAACTGAATAGATTATGATATGACCTAATTACAGTAATAAAAAGCTACCGTTTGTTAATTTTTGGATATCCAAACAAGAAATTGGATTTTTTCGACCAATGACAGCTCAAAACTTCTCGCTGGCGATTCGTTAGTTGCATGTCCGCCATATTTGCTCACATGGTTGGACAATGGACATATAAAAAGAATCAGCCTGAAGACTACATAATTGTTAATTTATGTCCTGTTAACAATTTGGTAAATACCATATTCCCAAATACGTCCACTATTATGAAACAAATATTTGAATAAACCCTAGAAGGCTTTTAGTTTGTTTTGTATTTAATTATCCGACTACGAAAAAGTAGTGTTATTTTTTTAATTTAATTCGCAAATGTATAAATTAAAATCAAACTTTACTACTTCGGAAAAACAAGAAGAATAGTAAGGTTTATATATTAGGAAGGGAGTCCTCTGCCAAGTAGTGAGACACTTTAGGCTGAAAATAATAATAATTCTATGACTTACTTCTTTACAGTTTCCTATGATTTAATTTAAAAAGCACTCGTTCCAGTCTATGCCTTGCAAAGACTTAATATTAATTTATAAATATTATAATACAATATAATTTCATGAAGGACGTTTATTAATAAAAACCACTTATTTCATAAAAAAATATCGTCATCCATTTAAACTAGCCATAACCTATCTATTTACAATATTCCCATTAAATAACTATATTTATTAGATATTTTTGTTAAATAAAATATTATTATCTACAATTCTTCATTAGTATGGTAAATGCCCACGCTCTGTAAGATTAAAAAAAGGAAAAAAAAAAACTTTGACACATGCATATGACCCGCGGGAAAACTTGACGTTTAAAACAATACGGCCTTCATTACATTAGTATTTAGAAGGCTAAAAATATCACCACTGTATGCGTCATTCATCACAATCGAATCAATAAGGAAACATGAAAATGAAAAGAATTATTATTCTCTGGGGAATGGATCTATTGTCTAGATCCATGAAGGTTCTATCGAGAATTGATTTTTCTCATTAGAATCAATTTTCAAGGATCTACTAAGAATATAATATTTCTGCATAGATTCTTTGCCGAGGTTGATGTTTTATTGAGGTACCTAACATTATATGCAAGCTTTCGTATCAAAACAGGAACAGCAAAATGACTGAGGCTTGATCCCATGCCTATGGCAAAATAACTAACGCTATAGTAACTATGACAAAAACTATCGTATCATAGCTGGGCTTTATTGACTATCTACAAATCTAAGACAGTCGTCAATCAGGCACATTGATTTCGGCCCAAACAGGGCAGAAAGGCGACGCCGGGCCGCCCCACGACCAGCCGCGAGGTATGGCCAAATGACTAAGGCCTGACTTTATGGCGCCGGAGTAACCGTTGAATATGCTAGCATCGATTTTATCTGGACATAGTATGTTGCTCATACCGGTAGCTGATGCGTCAACGGTGGTCACGACTTCTTCGTCCAGGAGTGGCTCGCATGTCTTCATAGCTGGAAGTAAATCAAGGAACAATTAATTAATGGAGAATGGGGGGTGGTTCCATGGCGTTCCGACACGGGTAGTTTTAATGGGAAGCTATGACCGTAAAGCAAGTCGTACTGTAAAGGTCAGTTATCAACTTATTTAGATCCGATTCAACCTTTTGTTTCGATTTTTAAACCTTTGGACTTAGTCTCCCACATAAAGTTATTTGGGTCGTGCATCGTATCCTTTCGCAACAGTATCGTAAACCTTAGCCGTTGGAGATTACTGTCCGAATTATGTTATCGATAAGATTATAATTATATCGATAGCCAACAAAGTAATTTGTAATCGTTCATTCGCTTCGAAGTACACGAATAAATTTTGGTATTAAAAGATAATGTACATGATTTTACATTATCTTTTTAATAAAGCTATTCGGTAATCAGGACTCAACAGATCAGTAATTAATAGTATAGATCTTTCACGTAAGTATAGGAATCTATTCCAACTACACAAGAAAACATTAGGATAAACATAAACACATAAATATCATAACAAATTAACATAAATATTAGGAAACCTAGACAATAGTATAGCTACTACTTAGTTACTTAATTCACCTACGCGTACATGGGGGCCGTTCAAGTATTACGTAAGCAGATTTATTACAATTAGTTATCCCCCTTGTCAGCAAAAGTAAGCAAAGCCCTTACCCCCTCCCCCCACGCTTACGTAAACATTTTTCAATTGTAATTTTTTTTTTTTTATATATTATAATTGTAATGTTATAATTATAATTTTAAAAATAAGAAAATAGATTTAGGATAGAGATTAGATTTTACTGATACAGTATTCAACATAGAGTAAGGGACTAAAATATTATAATCTTACGAACATAACAAACTTATTTTAAATTTTTGGTACACATATTAAATACAAATTAACAGTCTTCAGTCCATGAAACCCGAATCCATGATTCTAAGTTGGAGGGTTGCCATTCGTGTATAAAAGTAAATAACTACCGATGACGTAATCATCATCTAGACTCCCCTACCCCTATGTCATCCAAAATAAGCAAAACAAAGACCCCCCCATCCCCCATAGTGCTTACGTAATACTTGAACGGCCCCATAGTACCTACATAAGACAATGTTCACAGTGAGAGTTACACTCTGCCTACAAACTGCTATGCAGTTTGGCAGAATTAAAAAAAATGCTACGTATGTTTAATTATTTAGAAACAAAAAAAACTATATATATATTTGGACTTAGCTTGATTTAAATACAAAGTGAGACAGACAAATGGTGGCAGCACAGACATTGGCGGCAGAGTAAGCGTGTGTTACTAGGCGGAATTTGAAGTATTATAACAGAATTTATAATAATATTACTAGCTGCGAATATTTTTCCGGGATAAAAAACCTATGTGTTAATCCAGGGTATAAGCTACCTCCATACCAAATTTCATTCAAATCCGTTCAGACGTTACAGAGTTGAACGGGAACAAACACACATACATACTTACCTACTTGCACAATTACACACAAACTTTCGCATTTATAATATTAGTGTGAAGTGTGACGTATTAGTGAATGCATGGTCAAAAAAAAACTCTGGCCTTCCAGACGATGGCGTCAGCTTACGTCACTATCCTCTTTTTGACATCTTTGTCTAACGTGTATGAATTACGTATTCGTAACTATGGTATCGTGACTATGATTTGCTTGATAATATTTAACAAAACTTGAAAATATATAAGTATACTTGACACTGGCAAATGCATAAGACGTGCGACGCCAAAATCCTCTTAGGAGGAAAGAGAAAAAAAAAGGTGTCGCTTTTATAATAATGCGGTCATGACCAGTAAACAAAAAAAATATATATTGTAGACCAATCGTTTGTCCAAACAATAATATAGTTAGAAGCAGGACCTAAGTCTACTAGAGAGATAACAGAAAGGCCACTATTTCTATCTAATCTGACGCGCGGCTGCCATGTTATATAAGTCTGATAATCTATTTACCCGACTGCCCAAGAAGGAGGTTAATGATTTTTATTGTTACTACAAAGAAAGATATTTATTTACGACAAAAACATGGGGCGGGTTGTCATGGCAGACGATGATGGTGACGTCACTTGACATAACACTGCACGTCGAAATGCCGATGATATATGACGTCGTCAGACATTTTTTACACATACATTACATTATCAGCCAGAAGACGTTCACTGGTGAACATAGAGCTCCCCTTTAGAACGCCACCGGAATTACACCGACTGACAACGTGCCAGTTGTATCCAAACCCTGAAAGCTATATCGGTGACTTTGGTTCTTCGGCGAATATCCTCGTTTCCGATTTTATCGCGCAAAGAAACTCCGAGCATAGCTCTCTCCATTGCCCGCTGTGTGAGTTTCATCGGAGACAAGTTGATGACGTAATACTCACATAGCACATTGTCCTTCGCGTGGAACTCTCCCATGAGAGCGCAGTGCAGTTTGCTGGCTCTTGCCAGATCAGCTATACTTCTCAGGCTGGTGACGTCTTCGTCTGAGAGATGGCCCCTACACTGCACGTTGACTAGTATTATCGGCCGACTGCACACGAGGAACGCTGAAAAAATATAGTCTCTATTTAGATTTGACACTTGTGTTTTGCAAACGTGATTCCAACAGTTGGCGATTTTTTGGACATGTTCGTCATTCATAGGTAAATAGATAACTATAAAAACACAATTATTAGAATACTATAAATATTAAAAAAAAAAACATAGCGGCATAGATTATGGTTTAACCAAGCCGTTGATACCAAAAACAAAAGAATTTGTTAAGATTTAGGGAGTGATAACAGACTACTCCCGAACCGCTAATTTCATCAAAAAGTTCACAAACTCTCTCTCTTTCTCTATTGCACACACTATAAACAGAGCGACAGCTATACAATGACAAATATCGAAAACCAAAACCTCGAGGACGGACTATCCTGTATAACAGCGCTTACACTTATGAACCTTTATAGTGGGACCAATCCTGGAATCCAAAAAAACAAGTATCTGACATTTTGTCGAGAATATTTTCAACTGATATCGATTCTAATTGGCGTCTCGGACAAGGACCCTATTCCTGCGCGCTCGAGATTATCTCGATCACTGTCTCTCTAGTTTAGAATTTAATGGGAGTGAGAGTGACCGAGATAATCTCGAGCGCACAGGAATAGGGTCCCAGGTCATTCGCTCGATGATTTCGCTTGCCCATATCAATAGCAGATTAGTTACAAAGATAGCTTCAAATCTTTAATAATAAAAGTGTGAATTAGTATGCACACCGTCGCGGCCTGCCCCGTTCTGTGCCGCACAAGTCGCCATTCATCAAGCCACTCTATGGCACCCATGCTTAATTACTGGGCCGGAAGCACAAATTCATGTTATGCAATTTTAAAGTTAATTTGATTTCTTTCTTCGTTTCAGTTTATGGGGTATTCAAATAATATACGTGCCACAACTGTCTCCCTCACACAATTGCAAGTTTATGTTTGTAATTTCCAAAAACTAGCATGCTAGCGCTCGCTGTAACGATTATTTTTTTACGTTTGAATGTAACAAAATTGGTCGAGGAGATGTAGGGGTCGCGAGGTCATAGTTCGGGACAGGCAAATAGATAGAGTAGAACTTTAGATGCTGGTAGCTCAGTGCAGTCCACTACTTGATAACCTAGGCCCCGCTGCCCCGGAATTCTGCCCTCGAGGATCAACCGTGTGAATTCATTCAATGCATTTTTTTCAATGGCGTAAAATGAAAATTCCACGAAAGTAACGAACAACTGAGCATCTTTGAGAAAAGTAATAGACACAAAGAAAATATCGTCCCGCCATGCTCAATGCGTCCCGCTCATAAAATCGGTTTAGCATGGCAAGCGCAGCGCCAAATTCGGCAAGCGGAATCGACCTCTATCTAGAACGGAATAAGGTCAAATGCGGTAGAGGTGCAAGTCAATGACATAAAAGAACTACTGGTGATATTTAATTTTATGAGCGCAATAATTGATCGACGAGACCCTGATTTACTGTAGCGAAATGGGAGCTTATAAAGGTGGTAATAACTTTATTTTTATAGTTCTTTAAGCCGGTCGTAATATCTACAAATGCATTGACATAAATACATAATTACAGTGAGCATGGCAACGCACGACCTTCTTGAAGTGAACACTGCATGCACGTGAATTAATTCAATGAGAAATAATTAAGCTTGGTTCAGAGAATTACTATATTTTTGACGTGAATCCCATGAACGTCTAATCGGTTTGGCAAGGGGTCTCATGTCAGATATGAAATTAAGACAAAATTGATGTAGTTTGGAAATGCTATGTGAGTTACGGAAATAGTGCTTATATCTCGGCGTCAGCATAAATATACTAGGTCGGTCACTATGACAAGTATCATGGGGGCGCGCAACGCAGTATTGATATTATATTATATAAAGTTAAATTTTCTATAAAATTCCATGTCCATGTTCATGTGTATTTCTTTTTGTCATAGTTTCAGGAAGCCCGGCTTCTAACCGCCCCATTGTTTTTTTGATTTTGCATGGTGTAGTACACGTTACAAATTATGTTGTAAGAACACATTCGATCACAGATAAATAGATCCCTTTTATCTGTACTTTCGACACATTGCATTTTTATTTTCCCTGACGATATCAGGGGTTTCTGTACATCTTTTTAAATTTAGTACATCTAAGTTTATATCAATTTTATATCTTTTAATTAACATAGTAAAGGTGATATACATATATTGAACAATATATGTATTTAACTTGAAGTTATTTATCTATTTATTTTTATTTATTATCTTTCTACATATTTCTTTACAATATACGACATAATCGACACATTGCATTGGTGAATGTTGGCTATAATTAGTTTGACAAGAGAAGAGGCTGGATGTCTTTCTATCAACGAGACGACAGCCGGAGCGTGGGAGTTACCTCGGGATTCTGAAACGTTTGTTAACTTTGACAACAGATTAATTCTATGGCTTCCTTTGTCATTTGCTTAGTGCCAGACAAATGCAGTATTAGAATTAATCTGTTGTCAAAGTTAACAAGCGTTTCAGTATTCGGGGGTAAGGGCTATCAGGTAAAGGGATGATCTCACAGTCGATGAAAAACAAAGAGCTTGTAATGGAGCTAATTCACACAAATAACGCTGAAACAAAGCCAGCGACTCACGAGTGAAGTAATCAATAAGCAGTGAAAAATAAGGCAATTATGCAAATCAGCTGCGGATCGTTCGTTGTTAATCCGAAGCCAATCGGCGCCCTTCGCACTGATGCCAAATCGAATGTTCTACATATTACAGATAACTAAAAAAAAAAAACTCTTCACGCTCTTGCTTATGATCGAAACTATAGTCGGAATAACCGACTCAATTTACCCTGAGTATTCCCGTTTTTTTTAAAGCAATAGGTGTCAAAACATAGACAGACGACAGACGACAGATTTCATAGTATATTTTACATATATTATTATATAGTTTGTATTAATTGTGTGTATTTTATGTATGATTTTATCATATATTTTTTTTGTATCTGCACCACCGACCGTAGTTTATAAGTCATAATTCTGTCCATCCAAAGGGTTTCTGGAAGAAATCGCTTTAGACAAGGCCGCCCACTATACTACCGTTTTTAAAATATTATTCTTATTTTTTTTTAAGATTGTATTTTTGGTGTATAATAAAGTTATATTGTATTATATAGTAAAAGAAGGTAATAAATTAAAAATAATTGTAACAAAAACTTATTTCTTGGAATAACACATACGCTACTTTTTTATTTTGAAAAAAATAACCGTTCCTGTACAAAAGCGGGTGAAACCGCGGGCCGCAGCTAGTAAATAATAACATGAAAATTGCAAGAAAACATTTGCAAAGGTATTCTAAAGATAAATTAACGTTGATACCATATACATACAACGTGATGGCTAGAATCAGGGGAGCGGGCCCTCAAGTCGACGCAGCATGAGTAATGCTTGTAGCTAAACAAAGCAATATAAATAATTATGATATTCAGCTCAATTGACAATGGGATATAATAATAATATCTATTTATCGTAATTGTGAGTATGTCATACAGATTTTCCAATTAATAAGTCTAACTTTACCAATATCACAGAATAAATAACACGTACAAGTTGCATTAGGTTCACACAACCCGCTCCAGTACATTCCCGGAGCCCTTGGTCAAGCACCAAGGCAGGCCACCGGGGGTGTTTTAGTGAGTTTAATCCCACATAACCCGGCTGCACCCCAAAGCAGACGGGTATCTATCTTGAGAAGATTTACACCTCGCAAGAAAAAAAAAACTCGGTGGTACTCGGTGACGATACGAGCAAGTCGCTCACCTGCTGTTAAGCATCAAGCTTGCCCATAACAGTTCAGTGCCACCCAGAATTTTGAACTTCAACAGTTCAAAACTATGTGCGGCACCGCACTGCGCTCGTCACCCTGAGATGTTAAATCTCTGTATGCCCAGAGATTACGCTGGATACATTGCTCTTCAATCCGGAACACAGTAATGCTTGCACACAACACAGTCATTATAAAATCCAGATAAAAGATCACGGGTTAATTCAATCCCCGATCTATTAAGTCTGATTCAAACCGTAGCTAACTCTGGATGAAAAAATATATCAAGGAATCGCAACAAAAGAACCCCGATTTCAATGAACGGCGACAAATTGAACGACCTCCGAAATGTGACTTTTGACAGCGCTCTATAAATCAGAGAAGTAAAGGCTATTTTTTGTGACCAAGTATCAAAACGTATTCACGAACTAACTGACAATCAGTAATGAGATCACCGCTCGGAAAGTGTATGTAAAAAACAGCAGCTTTAGTAAGCATTTTTTATCAATAATACAGGGCTGTAAGGAAAGGGTATGCTAAGCCGAAAAGGGCTCCTAGTAATAATCATTATGAACAACTTTTATTATGGGACCAACCCTGACTGAAATCGAGAAAGAAAAAAAACAGCTGTTCCATAGAAAAATATCAATGACACTCGACAAAATGTATGGAACAGCTGATATTTTTTTCTCGATGTCAATGTTGGTCTCATAGTAAAAGTTGTTCACAACCATGAGTACTATCAACCCCTTTCGCCTTAGCATACCCTTTCATTATAACCCTGTATATCTAAAGCATTTGCTATAATATTAAGGTAGGCAAAATAAAACACGTACAACGACACGTGACTCAAATAAAAAGGTTTGTTCTGAAATTTTCCGCGTAAAATGAAACAAAGTAATACGAGAATCATTTTATCCTGTTATCGTGAATGGTATACTTTTCTTGATACTTTAACAATCTATGTCACATAATCAGACTCATTGAAATGTTCCATGTGTCTGATTTTGTAAGAACAGACAATTTTTGTTTCATCATTTTAAATTCGACCATTTTGTTTGGCACTGTTTGATTATCAACAAACAACCAACAACAATTTTCAAGTCGAAATTTGCTAAATTTGACACCTGTCGAATTATCAAATTTGATTTCACCCAGTCTGTCATATTTGTTAAATTTCGACTCGAACGGTTTTATTTGCTAGCCGATATCATGTTACAAATAGAATGTCAACTAACAGAACTACATAGCTATTTCATCAAAATCTAACTAACAGTCGTTGGATATCATCATCATCATCACCGATATCACGTCCACTGCTGAACATAGTTCTCCCCCTAAGAGCGCCACACCAACCGACAACGGGCCATTTTCCCGCGACTTTCACAATGTCGTTGGTTCATCTAGTGGGAGGCCTACCTACGCTGCGTCTTCCGGTTCGTGGTCGCCACTCAAGAATCTTTCTTGCCCACCGATTATCGGTTCCTCGAGTGATGTGGCCTGCCCATTGCCAATTCAGCTTGCACACTCTGAAAGCTACATCAGCGACTTTGGTTCTTCGACGAATATCCACGTTCCGGATATTCCAGTTAATGCAATGTTCGAAGTTTGAATGATTATGTGTCACTTTTCTGTGTGGATCATTTTTTTCAGCACTATTCGTTATTTTCAAATCTAATTAGCTAAATAACGACCCATCTAAGCTGTAGCACAGAATATATAACTTGTAAGAAAGAGCTAAGTTGCGCCATATCCCACTTATTAGGTTAACTAATCCTAATCCATCGTCACTTGGGATATTTATGGTAGATTTTGAAGAGCAGTATCATCAAAACGCAAATAAGATTATCATTTGATAAGATAGCAAACACTTTACAGTAATCACGTTATTATGTATGTACCCAGATTCGACATGAAAAGTTTCAATTTTGTTTGATGTCAATAAAATCTCTAATATATTAATATAATAGACATCTAAAGATACGGAAGAAAATTAAAAAATCATTCGTTAGGAGTACGCTACTGTCAACTTCGAATTATATGTTTTAATGGTTCCGACCCCAAAGGCCACGGCTTTTGCTATTTGCCCGTCCGTATGTCACGCTAGGTAGATCGTAAACGGAATGATTTGCAGACCTGTAATTTCGATATTTTGTGTGGTTGATCCAAAACAAAACTGAATATTTAAGAATATACAATATATAAATAAGAAATAATATAAATAAGAAATAATATAAATAAGAATATATAATTATATACATATACAAGGAAAGTGTGTGCTAACCCGAAAAGGGCTCATAGTTATCATCAATATGAACAACTTTTAGTATGGGAACAATCCTGAAATCGCGAAAAAATATCAGCTGTTCCATACATTTTGTCGAGTGTCATTGACATTTTTCTATGGAACACCTGATACTTTTTTCGCGATTTCAGGGTTGGTCCCATAGTAATAGTTGTTCATAATGATGAGTACGATGAGCCCTTTTCGGCTTATCATACGCTTTCCTTATAACCCTGTATATAGTATATTACTATGACACGTCACTGTTAAAGTAAATAAAAAAGTCATTGGACTAATTAGGTACAATTCATGTTCTTCAAAAACGTGTTCCTATAAATTAAATATTCTAATTCTGAAATTTTGATAACGCGGATTCATAAAGTAATTCGTAAGACATGACCAGAACAAACAAAAATTCTTAACTGGCACTGGGTCAGCAAGAATTTTGTTGTAATTGATGACGCACCTGTGTATAAGTCCAAGAAGCTTCATTCAGTCATTTTAGAAAATCTCTACGGATCCCTAGCATTTGTGTGCTTCGACAAGCCCTAGACAAGTTTTTTAGAATTCTCAATGTTTTTGTTAAAATCCTTAGAAAAGAAACACATAATAAATATGGCTGTTGTTGTTTATTATTTTTGTTTGTGATTCCATCTATTTCGGTACATATCACAAAACGCTTCCTATCTCCAGAAACAATGTATATTCACGGTCGACACGTATGAATAGCGTAGAGGTGACATTGTTATGTGCCAAATGACTTTGACCTTTCTCAATCTGCCATGCAATGTTGGACAATTTCATGTTATAGCCGGGACCTTTTTTATTGAGTCTATTTAAGACTATTTTCCAGTGTACCGAATAAAAAGAGAGAACAGAAGTCGATTGAGCGTGATAGCAAGTAATAACAAGCGTTTTGTCGAACCCGGAAATACTAAAATGACAAACAGAGTTACCAGTATTGATCGCACGGTCACCATTGGTTCAGCCCCCGGCGTTTAATTATGTAGCGTCCGTAAACGACGCTATTGTTTGTTGTTAGTGTGATTTGTATGAAACTGCAAATCGAGCCAGTGATGTCAGTATATCTATAAATGCTTTGATTATATAGCTAGGGACCTGACAGAATTAGTACAGCAAAAAATCTACCAGTTCTCTGTTACTAATTAAATAATTTATTAGCCTGACTGAGACTAGATTGTAATAATTTTATTAAGGAATGATCCACTGGCGCTTGTAAATAAATTAAAAACAAAACTAAATCTTGAGGTCTATGCTTGGGTGGCGGGATGAACACGTATTTACAAAATTTGCAACGTGCAAAACATATCTACAAGGGCACACTACAATAAAAGCCGCTATGCGATTGTTTATTTGTAAATAGATTAGACGGAACCGATCTCTCAGACTTACGCACACCACGGCATGTAACTTTTATAAAATTTAAATGTGAATTAAATTTAAACACGTTACACAAAACTCGCAAGATCGTAAACCAACGACCTCCAAACAGCCTTCAATTGAGTGCATCAAACCAATGACCCGTCAGAAGCTTTCGACAGAGAATCACAAACGAAAATCAATAGTTTCGACTGCAAAAACCGACACAACGTAACGTGGGGCACGCAACCATCGTGCGATTATGAGCAATGGTTATCGGGTTTCCGTTTACGCCGCCAAGCGTGAATGTTTACAGCGTCGCTGTAAACAATCCGCCGGGCGTACCCCAGGCGGATGATTTAGCGCCACCGTTGTTTATGGCATCTGGGAGGATGCTTTGGAATCTTTTTATGATACCTATTGCGGTAGGTCTACGTAAGAGTTTTTTTTTCATAGAAATTTTCGCAGATATCTTCGGGCTATCATAGAAGTTTAAAAATACGAGTGGATAAGAGCATGTTACTGTTCATGTTTTATTGTCATATTACTTAGAAGAAATAAATTTATTGGATATTGCTTCCATAAATTTTGTCGAGTGTTATTGACATTTCTCTATGGAACAGCTGTTTTTTTTTTCTCGATTTCAGGGTTGCTTCCATAGTAATAAGTTGTTCATAATGATGAGTATTATGAACCCAATACGGCTTAGCATATCCTTTCCTTATAATCCTGTATATATCGGTTTCTGTTCTATTATATAATAGTAACTAACCTTGAGCATCTATCGTGATGCTTTCACTCCTGAATGTGGACAGCTCTGTGACCAGCTGCCTCGCTTCAAGCGCTTCAGTCAGCAAACAGACCTGGTCCAGTTGGATGTCTTCCAATATGATCCCCCGGTTAGAAGACTCGTACACGAAACCTAGGTGAGGGCTAAAACAAAAATGTAGGCTTGGAAAAAGTTATAACCTCCAACACTTATGAGTTACTAGTTGTTACCCGCGACTTCGTTCGCGTGGACATAAAAAATGTATCCTATGTCTGTCTTTATGATATACAGCTAACTCCTAATCGAATTTTATCAAGATCCGTTCAGCCGTTAAGCCGTGATAACGTGACAAACATCCGGACAGAGAGACAAAGTTATTATTTCTTATAGTTCGCTAGATGGGGTTGATCCATTTTTGTGCATTTTTTTAAGTTTTGAATGGACTGACAGTTGTAATGTAGGGAGTTCTGAATCGCGCAAGCGACGTTCTTCCTCGAGACGAACGTATTCATTTTTATACCTCGAAGCTTTATTGGTCCTGATACGACTGCGTATATTCCTCTGAATTATACTATTAGTTAGAATGACTTATTATTTAACTTGTAGCACAGGCGTACGGAATGGCATAGGAAGGGTAGCAGCGTTCTCTTAGTAAACGGGTAACATTCTGCGATCTCCAAGCCGCCTGCCAAGCATAGGAATATGACAACCACCATCCAAAAAAGGGGAGGCTTTTTTTAGTAGTGCTCGTCTACGAGATGATATAAAAACAAGGTAAATAAAGCAATTTTTTTCCGGATTTGAACCTGCTTTTATGCTAGAATGCAAAATGTTTTAATTAATAAAGCTACAGGGGCCTAGGAGACAAATTTTGAGACTTTCCTTTTGGTCCAAAATAATTAAAACGCGTGAAGCGAGTGAAGCTACAATTACAATATTGCCTCAAATTCTTGTACCTAATATTTCGTAAAATAAATAATGATGTTAGAGCTTAATATTCAAGTCAGGTATTTGAATTAAATTTAATATAATTTTCATAATTTACTTATTAATTCTATGTTTGTTGAATTTTCAATTTGTTTTTTTTTTATCCAAAGGTTTAACATATTTTTTATGACTTAAATTCGTGCAATTTATGGCGGAACCTTAAAAAATATCCGCGGTTGGGTAATTAAAAAGTTAAACTCGGTTATTCGATGAATATATTGTTATTCGTTATTTTTAGTCTGCTCTGGTAGCACAGAAGTGACTCAGTCAGATAATACAAGTATTGTTACATGCTACTAACACTGTTTGATAACACTCATCGCCAGTGTTATCATCGGGCGATACCTAATGTTTACTTCACATTGTATGTAATAAGTGTCAAAGTTCAGCTTTGTTTGGTAAGTTTTTAATTGCCTCTAGACTATTGTTTTACATTTCAAGTTTTCTAGTTGTGTCCGGTTTCTTTATTTGGCGTTTTCAATGTAACGATATATCACATCGGTAGATTTATGCCGTCTAAAAACTGACCTAGGGCTAATTCTCTCGCCCTCATACTCTCTCTCTTCTGCGGGGTGTACCTTACGATTGCTTGATAGACCTTGATTAACTTTAGTGGTTTGACATTGCAAGTTTAGCGACGCTCAAACGCAAGTTTTAGTTGCGTGCAACCGCATTGCGGTCATTACTTTAGTATAAAATTTATGCTGTTGTGGAAAAATAGGTACTGGCTTAGCTGATTCTTAATGAAGAAATAAATCTTTTGGTATTATATAGAGATTATTATCGTAGGCAAGCGTGCTCTATCGTCGCTTCGCATCGCATTGTAGTTTTGCTGATAACACTCTTATACCCTTAACTTGATGCTTCAATAAACTATTTTAAAAAATAACTCGATTGAAAAGATACCTACTTGAAAGTCGACATTTTCTTGTTTTCATTTGATAAGAGGCTACCAAAGTTAGGTATAAAGTTGATAAATAACACTACAGAATGTATTTCTACGTTTGCTCCTCAGTGATATTGTAATCTTTTACAATGGATAGAAAATGCGAAAAAAGTAACTCTGTCTCTCTGGCTATCAGTCACTCTCGTCTCTCTGCAGCTTTTTCGTTTTATCACGGCTAAACGGCTGAGCGCCTCGACCTGATTTTTTGCAAACTTGCATAGGTATTAGCTTGAGTTTTTTTTGGAGGTCCACGCAAACGTAGTCGCGCGTACCAGCTAGTAAACAATAATTCAACAACAGTGCAGGTAAGACAATAAACCTGCATCTGTATACGTTAGATGTAAAAAAAAAGTAAACGTGGAAAAGTTTAAAAAACCGAGCGAGAAACTGTTTAAAACTTTCGTGAGTATCAACGTTATGATATCATGTCTGCAGTAATTTTTCAAATATTTGCAGTGAGTCTGCACTGCGGAATCTGGCTGACAGACAGACAACATCAAATATTTAGTTTTTATGATTTAGTCTGTTAAAAATAAAATAGAAACTCAACAACAATAATGTTTAGAATTAAATTACACACGCACAATATCTTTATTTCAAGTTGAATATCCTGCGTCTGTTTATTTGTTACTTTTTAACGATTTAACCGGATGAACCTACCAGTCTTTGGGAAGTAGATATACGATGGATATAAATCCTTTTCACTGTAGAAAATTGTTGCCGCAGATAATACTCAAATATAGCAGAAATCTGAAATGTTACACACAGGATAGGATTTTAAACTAATGCTTTATTTAACTAGCATTATACAATCCCCCAACGCCATTTTTGCTTAAATAACTGCTTCATCTAAGCTATCTACTTCTGCAGTTATGTCTACAAGCAACAAGTATAATTTTACGCTACTTAAAGACATTTACAACATCAGTGACGAACTATCATTGTATCAATCGTGTAACAGTAATAAAATGTCTTTACAGTCCGACCAACTTATCTTTCAGTTCAGTGCAGGAGCCATAATTGTATATTCTTAAGGAAACCGACAGCCAGCCTTTGGCAATTTTTAGTTCCTTCACTTGATCAACTTTACTGGTAAGTTAGCTTTGCACATTCGATCTATGATAACAATGCACGCGACGTGTACTGAGCGCACTTGAAAATTCTGCGGACACTTTTTACAGCGTTTGTGAAACAATGTAGCTGTAGCGTGAATGATAAAAGTAGCAAGAATTTGTTTAAATAAGGTAAATTTATCGAGCTGAAATATTGATATATATTTATTTATTGAGATACGCCAACAGTGAACATATTTTACATTCTAATTATATATTTCTACGTGAGTCGGTACATGGAACTGATACAGATTCAGATTTTTATTGATAACAAATTCAGTTACATGATATGATCACCCTTTATAGGCATATACAACTTTCGCCGTAAATAGTGAAATAAAATAAAGTTAACTATAATATAATATATCAAAGATATGATATCACATACATCAAAGAAGGGCAATCGTGTGTAACGTACGGTTCAATTCAATTTTTAATCTACACGAAAGATCCACAGATCTACTTTGTATACAAATACTTATTTAATATTGTAGTTCCATAAACATGCAATGTTCCTTGGATAGTTTAAATTGACGAGAAGGCCTAATCCCCAAGATACGGGTAGTTAATTGAACCCAGTTCCGTAGTACTACAAGGAACCCTTACAAGTTCGTCATGTCTGTCTGTCTGTCTGTCTGGCTGAATATTTTACAGCCTTATAACTTTAGTTCCGGTGGCCATCTGTGGTCTTCTTCATCAGTTCCACGTCACCAAATGATACTTCCTGAATGCAAATGCGTGACTTGAGGATGAAAATACCAAAATCACTATATGTATGCCTATAATATTTGAGGAGTTCCCTCAATTCATCATGGATCCCATTACCACAACTGAATTTTGATAAAAATGGGACCAATCTGGAAGTATCTCTTTTCAAATTAAAAAAGAATTTTCCAAATCGATTCATAAGTGACAGAGTTCTGAGGTATAAAACACACTTTTTTGGA
This sequence comes from Apocheima hispidaria, assembly GCA_947579745.1. Lineage (NCBI taxonomy): Eukaryota > Metazoa > Arthropoda > Insecta > Lepidoptera > Geometridae > Apocheima > Apocheima hispidaria. The sequence goes on from OX388147.1 coordinate 15,421,575, forward strand.
AGTCAGTTAAAGATGGCAAAATAAGCATGCAAATGTGCTCTAAAATAATACCAAATAGGCAATATCAAAACGCTAATTTTAATATTAAGCATGATACGCAAGAACTTACAAAATTATGCAATAACGGTATAAATATCGAGATATATGCATTTGCATATTATGCAACTATTCGAATGCATATAATCCGATGTCTGATCATGAGAAAGGCCAGTAGATATAGTAGAAAGTAAAAAGAAACCCACTGGTTCAAAAATCAATGCGTAAATATCATTTCTTTGAATTTTTATCCAAGCACAGACCAGTTCCTAATCCATAGCAAAATCGTCGTCTAATAATACGGTCAACAACTGTCATAAGGTAAGTTTTACCTTGAACAGAATACTACTCTGGAGTATTATATTATTCATAGTAATTTTGTCCTCTACTTAATGCATAAATTGTATTTGAAATCCCTGATGTACGAAGGGAAGTTTTACGTTGATATTTTTATGGCGTACCATAGGGAAGAGTTTTAGGTCCAGCATTGCTCTTCACATTTAGACATTTGCTAATTTAGCCTACTTACGTATTGACGCTCAGTCTTTTCAGTTTTATTGTCTTGTGTACATCTATATACATAAAATAAGTCTTTTTCTAGGAATCAACGCACAGACCAAACCGCTCATGATAGAGACATGAAATTTGAACCCAATCCAAATGGTCTAGGTAGATATTCTGAACGGATTTCGCGAAATTCCACCTCTAAAGAAGCGAAATGGACCCCGGAAGTATGTATGGAAATTACAAACCAACATCCTACGCCAATGAAACTCGGATCGTGTACTGTGCACAAAAAATAAAGAAAGGAAAGTGTCAGGATTTTTTGTAAATCAATCCCTAAAGAGATGTAATGGGCTGATTCATTAACTCAAAGGCGAGCAAAGCCGCGCCGGCAAGTATGTATAATTATGGTTTTGTTTTACAGTTTTTCTGGAAAAATGTAGATATAATTATGCTAAAAGTGGCCTTACCCTTCAGTTCTCTCCGAGACACAGTACTCCCATCGATGGGTGTTGCATCTCCATTCCCTGACTCGCCTCAGCGCTGGCGAGTTTAACTCGTCGCAGATAATCTTCAACGCAGCCTCATTCACCACGTCCTGGATGGCTATTAATGATATCCTGGTGGAAGGTACAGGAATCTTAGCAAAAATTATATACTCGAAGGTGTTTACAGTTTGATATACAAATATATCGAATGAGTGTAGCACTCTATGGGTTACATTGAACTTTGTTCAGCAGTGGACATCTGGCTGATGATGATGAAATGATGGAGATGTAAAGTGTAGATCTCAAATCTTTTTTTTTCTAGCGGTTTTCAGAATAGGGCGCGATAGCTGTACGAGAACGGTATTATATCGATCACCAAAGCCATTTGTCGTCGACAAAATAAGATTGAATTTTCGATTCTCTAAGCAAGTTCAAGATCAAGTTTTGCGTTTTTCACAGACAAAAACTAATTTTAATCCGACTTCGCGAAGCAAAACGAAGGGTTATGATTTTAACCGGTATGTATATACAGGCTGGCCCATCGGCAAGTGACCGCCCGATAAGGGCTTATAGTACTCATCATTATGGCAGAAAAAGTATGTGCTGTTCCATACATTTTGTTGAGTGTCATTAACATTTTTCTATGGAACAGCAGATATTTTTTTCTCGATTTCATCTATTATCATAATTTGACAAATGAGGTATCTTTGAAAGCGTCTTCATCGTCCGCTAGTTATAGGCTATGTAACGTCACATTAAATTGAATATAGATAGCCTTCTAGAGGACATAAAGTCGGGGACAAAAAAAAAGTTTAAATGATGTCGTGTCGGGTATGAAATGAAAGGGCTTAATTAGCACATTTTGAATATGTATATATTATTAACTGTTGCTCGCGACTTTGCTTACCAATAAAACTGAAGGTCACGTAAGGGCATAGGTATTAGTTTTTCGACCTATATCTTGTGCCTATTATAAATGTCAAATTTCTCGATATATACAATTGGTGGATGTTTTTCACATACAGCGCCATCTAGCCCCAAACTAAGCAAGCTTATACTATGGGAACCAGATAACTGATAGAATACATAAATACTTTTTTTTTGTAAATACATACATAGAATACATAGAAACCCAGACAAAGAACAAACATCCATGTTCATCGCACTTACAAATGTTTGTCCTGGGTGGGAATCGAACCCACAACCTACAGCTTAGAAGGTGGAAATCCTCCCACTAAGCCACAAGGCTTGTCAATACCTACAATACTCGCGGCGCTGATCTTTCAAAAACTTATAAAATCTTCTGAATTAAAATCATAGGTTGAGAAGTATCAATTTATCTCTGACATCAGAGGTTGCAATCAATTGTAATTTTCTTTCATACGAAATTAATTAAATAAACATTTTTTGTGATAAGTCTGCTCTTTATCTGTGTGTTCACTTGACAACAGCAAATCTTTCACAGATAACATCAATTAGGCTGGATTACTCGGGACCTGAATTATACAATTTGGTGATGTTCATTCATCAATTGACTTTCTAAATTATAATAATAAAGCTGAATCAAATAACATAAATAAAAATTTTGTGGCATAAAAAAGTACTATTTTTATTTTATTTTATTTTACTGAGACGCTCGCGAGTTTTCTTCTTTTTCAGTTTCTATATACAGGGTTAAAAGGAAAGGGTATACTTAGGTGAAAGGGGATCATAGTCTTCTTGATTGTACACAACTTCTAGTATGGGACCAATCCTGAAATCGATAAAAAAACGTTGTTCCATACATGTCGTGTATGTAGTGTAGTGTCATTAACATTTTTCTATGGAACAGCAGTTTTTTTTTCTCCGTTTCTGGTTTGGTCCCATAGTAAAAATTGTTCATAATACTGAGTACTATGAGCCCCTTTCAGCTCAGAATACCCTTTTCTTATAGCCCTGTATGTATATTTGACCTTCTTTCGCCTAGGCTGGAAAGGCTTGATCGATTTTGGATTGCAAGGTGTCATTATATTCGATTTACACATATTTTTCAATGGCGCTTGGAACTCCTAGTCTATATTCAAGTAATTATTACAGTAATAGCTATGTAATAATAATATCTAGTATTGCATTGACCAGAATTTTTATTGATTTACTGGTTTAGTTGTAATTAGCAATTAACTGTTTTTTTTACAAGTGAGCGCTAAAGCCATCTCTTTTCATCTACATGCAAAATTGCACATTTTCTCAAAATGACCTCTTAATAATAATATCTATTGCATTTAAGCATTTAGGGCCAACACAATAAGAGTGTTTATGCGCATTATTTATTAAGAAATTTTGTTTCAGAATATAATACGCACAGAAATGTATAGCGCAACTCACACAATACTAAAATATTGCTGCGGAACAGCTCTAGTCACACATTTGCTTCTTTATAGAGACTCATCTGGTCTGTCTTAATTACGCAGGTCTAATATAAAAGTTAAGACAAATCAAAAGTCAACTTACTTGTTTTCCAAAATAGTCCGGCAAATGACCTCTCTTACTCCTGGATTCGTTATCTTGTCTATACTAAGCTGATGGAGGTTCCATGATGCCACTCTACAGCACCTTACTCCGTTTCTCTCATATGTGAACACTTCTTCAACTATCGGCCTATGTGAATATGCCGATAGTAAGTCCATTATATCATTCAATGGAGCTGTTGCAAATCCATTCGGTAATGTTAATGGAAACTTGATAGGCATTGACAAGCTCTTTCTATGAGGTGATTTGGGCGTACTCGAGACACCGTTTGGTATAGATTCATTAATATCCAGCCAGCCATTAACATGTCCATTTGTTAAATGTTGAACACTCTCACATTTCCTCGGTTCTAAACTTAAGTGTTGCTTTACTGTGCTTAGTCTAACTATGTCCATTCCTCTTACTTTTATTAAGTCATCTAAAGACTTGAATGGACCTTTTTTGTTTCTGTAGTCTACGATGTTGGCTGCTATTTCTTGGTTTAGACCTGGTATACACTGTAGCTGGAATACACTGGAGGAGTTGACAGAGCATAACCTGTTTTCAAAGGGTGCTCTTATACTGTCTAGGGATTGTGTACATGAGCTCGCCCGTGATATCTGTTTCTTTGCACTTGTGCATATTTCTGGCCTTAAAAGTTCTAGTTTGTCAGCTCCTATGCCTAAAAAAACAATGTTCTTTTTCATTTTTTGTCGTAATCTGGAAGCGCTAAATATCTACAGTGGTATTCTCAAAGCAATCAGAAAGGTTTCTGTGTGGAACCGAACGGAAACCTTTCCAATTGATTTGAGAATACCCAGTCTCATGGTTTTTTAGAAATTTTTTATTACTTTAAAAAATCTGAATTTAGTTGTTTACTCTTATGTCGATGACATTATGGGACACTCCGAATTAAATACAATGAAATATGTGAAGCTTTAGATTTTTGTACATTGAGTAGAACAGTGGGCTTATCCTTTAACTTTGAAACATTTGTGATTCTGATTGCAAGAGCATGCCATCTCGCTCGTACCAACTTGGTCGCACTATGCAGGGTCCCGCTCGCGCAACTCTCGCTATCACTTTCAGATTTACGGGATAAGCCCACAGATTTTTTAAATTGGCAGCAATGAAAGAAATGTCCAATTTTCATCCGTACGCTACACCACTTCGTAGGGTTTCTATTCTTGACCCGAGGTCTTGGTCTTGGCTAATAGACGGATAGAATTATAGTTTACCTTGACGTTTCCTTATTACCTGAGACGAGAGCGAGGTCGTCGACTCGCTTGAATCGGCCGATCATCTGCCGGTGGCGTACTATCTCCCGCGCCAGCTGGCGACTCACCCCCGGCAGAGTCATCAGCTGCTCCTCCGTCGCATTGTTTACATTCATCAGCTCAGGATACTCTTCAGAAGGCGGCAAACTGAACGTGTGACTCAAACTCGATTTGTTTAGTTTACTCCGACGCACGAAACTCCTGAATGAGCGCTGCCGTCGGCTTTTGCTCCTCACGGAGCTAGGACTCTGCCCCATTATATTACCCGCCACTTCGAATTTATCTAATTCTCATAATCACTGAAAGAATTTCACTGTAAAAACTATTATTAGAATCTTACGTTACTCTACTGCACTTGCACCACAATTTCAGACAATAGTTCAAATATATTCCGCGACTCCACAGCCTTTCGTGGCACTTGTCACGTGAGGTAACTGAGCGTAATTATTAGGTAAAATTACGATTGATAAATTGTAGAAATGAAAAAATCGTGTAATACGTCCTTCGCGTCAGCAAAATCGCATCAATGAATCGAAGCAGAAGTCAACTCTTTGGAGTGCATGACTGTTGATATGACGGGAGACAATAATGTACGACCCAATAATTGACGACCCGATAATGTACATTATCGGGAGATCGGGTATATTTTTTGGCTATTAAATTTATCTGTGGCTGTACATTTTGGCGGGAGCGTGAAGAAGTCATGTGGCGTCATTATATTATTTTCCAAAACTTGTGTTATTTCGAGTATCAATGATACAAAAATAGTAGATAGTAAAAATAGTGGATTTTTATTCATTAAGTGTTCGTGACCATGCATGAGTGTTGGTGAATAGTATAATGTCGTGAAACGTAACTTTCCGTGCTGTTTCCAAAACTCCATAGAAACCTTAGTAAAGTCTCCACTACTTTACTGGGGTGTGACTTGGACTTGACCGAGACTTACTTTACTTGACTTAGACTATGACTGAGACTTAATTTAATTGTGAAATACTTTACTTCACTTCAAATATTACAAAACTTGACACTGGCTAAATACACATCATGTGAAGCCAAAATTTAGGAGAAAAAAAAAAGGAAGAATGAACGGTCCGAGATGAATACAGCAGTGTTGACGCACACGGCCGTTCCTAGTTTCGCTAACATCAGCCTTAGCCACCATTGAAGTAATCGATGCAGACAATGCGTACTCATGGTCTCACGCATTGGCTCCTTTGGCGCTCCGTGGTCCGTGCATATACTAATCACAATCACGACATTACATTAATTGCATACCCCAATGCATAATGCAGTCTGGCGCAACTGCCTAGTAAAAAAAGAGACTTGAACTTGTATGAAATAATGGTGGCTATCGCTGTCTTGCTCTCTCGATGGTTCGACTCTATCGCACTATCACTATTGGTATTCAGTTCTAGTACATGTTTCATATATAATCGCTTTATTTCATTTTTCTATATGGAACCTCGTCTATTAAACGTAGAAAACGTAGTGATGTTTCTCTTTGGTGTAAATGCCCCGAATGTTTGCGCGAAGAGGCGATATCCATCTATCAGAGACGCGTATATTCGTCTCTGATTGGCGGATATCGCCTCGTTGCGCAAACATTCGGGGTTCGGCCTGTCAAGTCAAGTTGATTTTGGGGTTGCAGTATAAAACAAATTTATTTTAAACCTGTAAAATCAGGACATCGTATTAAGAACTCACGACCTTATAATTATATCTTGACAACCTCTTGACTGATTTTGCTTATATTCGATATCGAGCGCCGAAAGTTTATGCCAAATATTATAAAAAATCAGCCGGTAACGGGCGCCGCAGCAAACATCCCCTCTTGTTGGTGGAAATACCCATGGAAATAACCCACCAATCAAAAATCACCGACGACTAAATTGTAGAATTGCGGTTGTGCAAATAAGTTTTTGCTGGCAACGCGAGGTCTACTGTTCGCAGAACTACTTGTAGTAAATATGTGAGCTCGCTTAAATATAATATCTCCAACTTCTCCTTAGCATTGTTTGGCGCTGTTGTGATATCTCGGACCGCGTGCCCTCAGAAATCCTACTTTCCTGATCCATATTCCTCTCCTAAAGTAAATTTTTTCTTCCTATAATTATTTCGTGACTTATGGTTTCCCCGTTTTTAAAAAAAAAGTCCTAATGCAGAAAATGGCAGAATGCACAGAGTGCGATGCCAAAAAAGAAAAAAAAAGAAAAAAAAAATGACTGACATTGACAGTCAGCACAGCCGTGACATGATGGTACCTATAATATACAACACAAAAATTGACGACCCGATAATGTACGAACTGCGGGCTTATAAGGGTGTCTATATGATGTTTCGTCCAATGTGTCTATACATGGCCTAACCTGACATCGTGTGATAGGGACAGCTAGATTTGAAATTGACGCGAGCAAAAGAAACAAACTATTAAGGTTATAGCTCCTCCCTTTCGCTCCCCCAGAAACTTATAAACAGCCATCTCTTTCCGATGTCAGGTCAGACCATGTAGCAAGGCCTTAATCTAACTTTGAAACGTTCGTGATTCTTATTGCGAGAGTATGCCATATCACTCGTACCAACTTAGTCGTACTATGCGCGGTCCCACTCGCGCACTATCACTATCGCTTTCAGAGTTACGGGATAAGCCCACTAGTCGTAAATTTTTTGCACGGTCCGATAAAGATCACCCCGATTTTATACAGCATGTTAACTGGCGTCCCAAATGGCCTGAGCCCCTATTCGGAGAAATGACATTTTATCTCGGTCACTCTCACTCCCATTAAATTCTAAATTAGAGAGACAGTGACCGAGATAATCTCGAGCGCACAGGAATAGGGTCCCTGGACCCCTATTCGGAGAAATGACATTTTATCTCGGTCACTGTCTCTCTAATTTAGAATTTAATGGGAGTGAGAGTGACCGAGATAAAATGTCATTTCTCCGAATAGGGGTCCTGGAACTGGAAAGCACGACCGAGCACGGCTATAATATTATTTATTTATTTTGTACGGTGTTTTGTTTTTCTTTTGGTCTTATTACTTGAATGATTAAGCCACTTTTCGAATTTTGAAATGAAATACATACCTTACCTACCATGGCTCAAGCTCAGATCAGATACATACTTAGTTAAGGAAAATTAGTTAGACAGTGATACTTAGTGATGTTTTTTAATTTTATTATTGTGCCACGTGGTAAGGCGTCTGTGAGTTTTTTTTGCAATGTACAGCTGTTTCACCCAGGACCCAGCTAATGTTCCACTTGGAAAGGCATCTCAGAGTTTTCCACGCTATCCAGCTGTTCCATCCATTTGTACTGGCTTACTGTTCCACCCAGCTAATGTTTCATGTTCCCTCGCAGATGCCTTCCCAGGCATCTGCGATTTCTCTCCACTATCCAGCTTCTCCATCCAGGTAATATTTAACGTGGATAAGCGATAAGTAGTCGTTTCATAGGTCGATTTCCATGGGATAGCCCACGGCCATGCACTTATCACTGATAAAGGGCAATGTTCTTTAGTTGTCCGTAATGTTTTTTAAGTGGAGGCTGCATGGAGCAGATACCGCCTGACCTCCATAAACTTTCAAAGGAAAGCCAGAGGCTCGTTTGTTAGTTGGCAGAGTGTATGCGGAGTACTGTAGTTTCTAGACATGACCCAAAAAACATGGATTGGCATTCTCAGTAGTGACTTACGTCACTACCCGTCATTTTTTTGCGCGCGCTTGATGTTGATGACATAGGCTGGTGTCATCTACGCGTGACCTATCGGATCTCGAAGTGCCATACTTGGCAGAAGTAATTACCAAGGTGAGGTGCACGTGCAGGGGCGTGCAGCCAAGGGCGAGATGGGCTTTAGCCCGTCTTTAACTATATACCTATATGGTTACTTAGGTAACTTATACAATAGCTTATGAAATAGTGGCTGCACACAACCAAACTATTAGCAAATTAATTAGCTGACTCAAACTTTATCCAGAACGGTTTTTCCATAGCATTGACGAAGGTGCTTTTAACTTTGGCTGGTGGACCTTCCCATGTCACTTTTAATTCAGCAATTAACGTTTTGAAAAACATCTCCATTTCCAATTCAGCAATTCTTCTGCCGATACAACTCCTTATACCAAACCCGAATGGTAGATTGACCATGGGATGAGCATTTCCGTGGTAAATGGGATCACTTTTGTCTGCAAGCCATCTTTCTGGCAGGAACTCGTGTGGGCGTGGATAGTATTTCTCGTGATTTGAAAGATATTGGTTTGGAGCCAGAACATCAATCTAAAAAGGCAATCAGAACACATTAAGAGCATGGCATTATTAGCCGAGTGAGCGAAGCAAACGAAAGGTCTCAGTTATAACTGGCAAAGTTTGTTTTCATCTTGTCGTATGTTTGTACTTGCGTACTGGTCGTATTTTTCAACCAACCTTGACGAAACTTGGTATACAGTCTACGACTTTTTAAATGTTTTTAGTCGTCGGCCTTTTTTCGATTGGTGGGGTATTTCACCCAGAAAGAGGGGAAGTTTTCTGTGGCTCCATTTACCGCCTGATTTTGATAATAGTTCGTATAAACATTCAGTACTTGATTCTAAACAAGAATTTCGAATATGAGCAAAGTCGGTTAAGAGGTTGCCAAGATATAAGATCGTGAGGTCTCAGTTCGGGAGATCGAACTGAAAAAATATCTATGAAATTGTAGAATTGCGATTGTGCAGAAAAGTTATTTGCTCTCGCGAGGTCTACCGTTCGTAGAACTGTCAGTTTTAAATAGCTTTCCTATTCTAACCCCCGAATACTGAAACGCTTGTTAACTATGACAATAGATTAATTCTAGTGCTGCCTTTGTCTGGCACTAAGCAAATGACAAAGGCAGCAACAGACTTAATCTGTTATTGAATACTTACTCCTTTTGGCAAATGATATCCCCCAACTATGTGCTCTTTGCTCGTTCTCCTAAGATTGGCCGGCACCACGTGCCATATTCTTAGTGATTCCTTTATACAAGCTCGTAAGTATTGATTGCTGTTGCCCGATCGTATTTCTTGTCGCAGTTTGTCTTGGACACTCTGGTTGACTGACAAAAGGTATAACAGGCTCATCGTGGCGAAAGCTACCTGTGGATTTATTATTTTTCATTATTTGAAACCGTACATTGGTCGTCACAATTACGTTCAGCAGGGCACTAAAAAAAAACACGAAACACCTGAAACGCGATTGAACCACTACGTTTTCAACAGTTCACTACGTTTACTACTATGGCCTTAGACGTCTGACGTCTTAGACGTCCACCAACGAAAGTGTTCTCAACAAACTGTGTCAACAACCCACTGATAGGGTTGTTGAGAACACTTTCGTTGGTGGCTCTATAATCCAATACCGAGTGCAGACGTCTACGTTTAACTTACTTACTATGAAACTACCTAAGTTATTTAAAAGATGCTTCATTCATTTTGACCGTTGTTTTGCGTAGGAAGTGCATCGTAATCAAGAACCTATACCTACATCCTCTATCACCAAGGTGTCGCTGATATGCAACTCAGTTTACACCCTGATGTGACCCTGACCCTGACCCTTACAGCTCCATAATTATACATACGTATTTATCATTTTTCTGTTTAGAACAAAGGCGTCGGAATCTTAAATGGAGCTGGACAGACAGGCAGTGCTGATAGGTAGACTGAGGTTGTGACAGTGGTGGCCGAGGCCAGGTCATCCAGCAGTGAGATGTGTCAAAGATATCGTCAGGATCGCGGCTCGAACGGCTTAGCACAGAACCTAGTAACCGAGGAAGATAGCACAAGAGAGATACCTGTACCCAGCAGTGGGATATGAGAGGCTGTGGATATTGATGATTATACTCACCGTGTCGATTCCAGCTAGAAGCATTTCGCTAGCCATCATGACAGCAACTTTTTCGTCTATGGCCAAAAGTTTCTCGATGATACTTTTATCTTCCTCTGCGATGTCGTGACCCCTTGAGTTTATTTCATTCATGGCTTCATTAACATAGATACTGCTTACACTAAAATATAGCCAATGTTAATAACACTACAAACAAGCTTATCATAATCATCATCAGCCATAAGACATCCACTGCTGAACATAGGCCTCCCCCTTAGAGCGCCCCACCGACCGACAACGGGCCACTTGCATCCACCGGTTGCCCGCGACTTTGCACAATATCATCGGTCCACCTAGTGGGAGGCCTACCTACGCTGCGTCTTCCGATTCGTCGTCGCCACTCAAAAACCTTTCTTCATTATCATTTCGTTATCGGTTCCTGAAGTGATGTGGCCTGCCCATTGCCACTTCAGCTTGCAAACTCTGAAAGCTATATCGGCAATTTTGGTTCTTCGGCGAATATCCTCGTTCCAGATTTTATCGCGCAAAGAAACTCCGAACATAGCTCTCTCCATTGTTCGCTGTGCGACTCTGAGTTTCTCCAAAAGGCCAGTGGTCAAGGACCACGTTTCAGTTCCATATGTCATCACTGGCAGCACACATTGATTGAAGACCTCTGTCTTCAGGTACTGCGGGATTTTGGACGAGAAGATATCACGCAATTTACGGGGATTAACGGGGATGTGTTCAGAGTTAGTGACAAATTAGTTCAAGCTCAGAAATGGAAATTGATCTGACTCCGCCAGAAATAGCAGAGGCAGCAGGCGCTCAATTAGTCATGTATTTTGTTTCATTGCTGGACGTTATTCATTTATTCTCACCAATTCTTAGATTGAGTTTTTACTACGTAGTGATAATAGCGCAATGACGTTTCTCACAAATGTATTGAAAAAACTTGAACATTGTTCTCTCGTTTACAATAACCTTTTTTCCGCACTTGTATTCAGAATGTACCTACTATAGATTATCAAGGTGTTTTTTACTTACTCCCACTGTGTGTCGAAAGCTTTTATTATCTTCTTGAAATTAGGCGTAGATATGTATCTCCATGGGCTTGGCATTAGTTCCAACTTAAAAGTTAGATCAAAAATGTCCTTCGCTGATTGCATTAGCTTTCTGGCCGGATGGTCTTCCATCAAATCATCTCGCAAACAGCCGAGTCTAGCGCCTAGACCGATGAAACCTACTGATTCTAGCGACCACTTCATGATCTCCAGTTCAAAGTTGTTTTGAAGCATTTCTGTTTGATCCTTTAGTCCCGAAATCCTAAAAATAAATGAATTGGTAGATCCGTACCGGGCGTATAGTAATGGCCAACTTCAAACAGAGAATATATATGACAATGCGATAAATCACGTTTTTTTCTGCTGCTTTTAGAGAGGGTTCAGGTAAAAAGGCAGTGCACAAAAGCAATTCAGACTTGGCAGTTACGCTAGTGATCACACTCATAATGATATATTACATGCATGATCATAGGCATGGTCACAAAATATAGCAGAGGGGTACGCCTCAGCTTGGTCACTCCTGTGGTTAAACTGACCGAAGGCTGCCAAGCATTTGAAGTCATTTACCGACTTTGTGCCTTTGCCACTATGGCAAAGCATAACTTAGTGTGGCAAAGCAAAAAGTCGATCAAGAGTCGTGTGAGAAAACTCTTACCTTGCAACCATTTCTTCAGCAATCCCTTTAAGGCCTGGCGCGTAGAGTTTGATAAGCTTGGGTTTCAGTAAAGCAGGATTCACTTTTGTGCGGAACTCTCGCCATTTGGTTCCTTGTCTACAAAAATATATAGGAGTATTTTTATGGAATTATCAAATTCAAATTGTAAACCAATGAATAATGAATAAAAAAAAAATTGGTCTTACGCTGTCGTCAGTCCGTAAACTCCCTCAAACGTAGATTGTCTCATTTCCTCTCTATAATATGTGAGGGTTTGAAATCCGGGCCGTATTGGATTTGTCTCCTCGGCTTTGTATACCTTTTATCAATGAAGTGAAATTTGTATTATCCTCAGTTGCCTTTATTTGGGACTGAATTTTAATTATTGTTAGAATCAAATAAAAAGTTCTCTCTCGTAACAATTATAATATACCGGGTTATAAGGAAAGGGTATGCAAACCCGAAAATGGCTCATAGTACTGTAAGTTGAACAACTTTTATTATGGGACCAACCCTGAAATCGCGAAAAAAATATCAGCTGTTCCATACATTTTGTCGCGTGTCATTAACATTTTTCTATGAAACAGCTGATATTTTTTTCGCGATTTCATTGCTGGTCCCATAATAAAAGTTGTTCATAATAATAAGTACTATGTATAAAAAGCTATCTTCAGAATCCAGCAGATTAGTTGGTTCTTATTCTCCTATTACGGACTGCCACAAGGTACTGCATTGATCCCTATTCTATTTCTATATTACTTCAAATTATTGAATGAATGAATTATGAATTATCATGTAACTCAAGTTTAGCACACGGAGATTTTTATGCTTACCTGTTCAAAATGCTCTGGCTTAAATAATATGACAAAGTGGGTCTTTTCAAACAATCCGGCCATTTTCATTATTGAGCCATATTTGGCATGTAATTCCCCAAATTTGTCGAACAACTTCCCCTCTGGTCCTATATCTCCTAGAATCGTAAGAGAGTAGAAAAATATCGTAAGTAGGCACCAATACTGGGTTTTCGGTTAGACGTCGGACATCCTCTGGGATATCCTTGTACTCTTCGACCAGAGTATAGAATGAATGGACGGCCCTAACCACCAGTGGCGTAGCTTACCATAGAGGGACCCCGTATCAAAATTTGGTTGGGGGACCTAATGAAGGGTCACTATTTTTCAAAGAAACAACTTTTGGGGCCCCTGTAGCCCGGGGGCGTATCATTGATACGGCTGATACGGCGTTAGCTACGTCACTGCTAACCACATATCTTCTACAAGTCAAAACAATCGAACTTAGGTTACTTATGCTACAACACGTAATTAAAAATATTTATAGTACATTTGCCACAAAATAGAGATATTTTTGCGGGGATTTAGAATGCATGTATTGACGGACGAACGTCCCTCGGTCGCACTCCTCGCGACCCGCGCCTTCCTCAAACTTTAGTGACTTTTTGTAGGAACAATAAATCTCGTAATGCGGTATCTAGTGTGAACTGTATGCGGCGCGGACACTATTCATGTTCTTAAGGCGAGGACTGGGACCCTATTCGGAGAAATGACATTTTATCCCGGTCACTCTCACTCCCATTAAATTCTAAATTAGAGAGACAGTGACCGAGATAATCTCGAGCGCACAGGAATAGGGTCTCTGATCGTGATTTGAAATGAGTACTGTCCCGCTCAAAGTTCTAAGATTTAAAGTTGAAAATCGCATATCATACTTGATGAGAAATCGCTAAATTGTAGTTTTTCATTGCTTTTTTGCCGATTATCGGAAATATACAAATGAAATAAAAAAAACTACCTGGTTGTCCGTATAAACCACTAGCCTAGATATTTAATTTGTTAAAGAAAATTTGTAGTTACCCCTGAAAATTCAGAGCATTTGATTTCAGAAGGGTTTTTCAGTGGGTCTTTTTGGGTTTTTTAATATTTTAACTGACAGATTTCGAAATTTTATTCGGTTAAACGTACTTAATTTCAGTTTTATTTTCCATCTGCAGTATTTTTTTGCACCTGATTAAGTAAACTCGTCACTTCGAACAAAGCACTAAAAATTATACTTTTTGTTGTTTTGCTATTGGACTTCGCCTTAAATACTTAGACTTCTTACAATGCATTTATCATTCCCCTAATATTACCTTTGCTATTCATAATGGAGCTGACATACGAACCGTGGCCATAAAAAAAAACACGTGTTGGAATGGAATCACAGTTAAGGCCTCGCTACAACCTAACCTAACCTAACCTAACCTGACATCGTTTGAAAGAGATGGCTATATATAAGTTTCTGGGGGAGCGAAAGGGAGAAGTTATACCTTAATAGTTTGTTTCTTTTGCTCCCGTGAAATTTAAATCTAGCTGTCCCTTTAACACGATGTGAGGTGTCTACACATGGTATTTATACAGGCTATGTATAGACACCCTTAGGGTTAAAATTAGGTTACCTTATGGTTTAAATTTTACGGGAGCAAAAGAAACAAACTATTAAGGTTATAACTTCTCCCTTTCGTTTCCCCAGAAACTTATATATAGCCATCTCTTTCAAACGATGTCAGGTCAGGCCATGTAGCGAGGCGTTAAAAGTACAAATCGTCGTTTAACCGACCACCCAGAATTGGCGTTCTTCATCCGCCGATTCAGAAATTAAAATACCAACCAATGATACCAACCGATTACTGGTAGAAAGTGATGTAACGGCCCTAAAAATGGAATAGAGGACAGTCCTGGCATGGATTTGAAAGGCTTGACGTCTTCTAGAGAAGTTCCCGTTGATACCGGTCTATGATGTGCAGTTCTAAAAACATGAATCAACTTTATTCTTTTTATAGCTTGTCGGTAGCACTTACCTAAGTACTTAGTATAGTGGCTGTGTATAATTTCTCGGTAGTGGTATTCTAAGTACCTATAATATGGTGAATGATGAGAGTTTTCGCGGGAACGTGAAGAAATCATGTCGCGTCCCTATTTTAATGAGGCGTTTTCCAAAAAAAATAAATACTGGTAATAAAAGTACCCAATAGATGGCGTAAGATGTACCTTGAGGTTTTTCTGTCACTGTCAGGACATGTTAGACAGAAAAATGTACGTGTGCCTTTTTTTTCTCGAGTTTTTTGGCTCCACATGTGTATTTATACAATTTCAAGTAATGTAACTATGTATTTGACTTCATTTGAAATATTACAATAGTTGACACTGGCTAAATACACAACGTGTGGAGCCAAAATTTACGATTTAAAAAAGAAACAAAATATTTCGACAGAAATCACAATGACAGGTAAAACGATAGGACTATTACGCCATCTAGTAAGTATTTTAGAACTATTTTATTTTTTATGGAAAACGCCTCATTGAGACTTAACTCACCTAACTTGACACTGGCTAAATACACTGTGTGGAGCCGAAATATAAGAGGAAACAAAAAGGTGGATGGTAGATTCAAGAAGCTTGTAGGTAAAAAAGCTTCTTGGGTAGATTGAAGGCACGGACTCACTACATTACCCGACCTGACATCGTGCGAAAGGGACAGTTAGAGTTGGATTTCACGGGATCAAAAGAAACAAACTACTATAGCTTCTCCCTTTCGCTCACTAGGAACTCATATATAGCCACCTCTTTCACACGATGTTGGGTCAGCGGGCTTATTCCGTAACTCTGAAAGCGATAGTGATAGTGCGCGAGCGGGACCGCGCAGAGTGCAACTAAGTTGGTACGAGCGCGATGGCATGCTCTTGCAATCAGAATCACAAACGATTCAAAGTTAGAGGATAAGCCCGCAGGTAATGTATATGACTGCCCCGGTGGCTCAGTTGGTAGTGAAACTACGTTCTGTGCTTGGGGGCGTGGGTTCGATTCCCATCTAGGACAAACATTTATGTGATAAATATTTGTGTTTGTTCTATGTCTGGGTGTTAATATCTATATAAGTATGTATTTAAAAAATATCTATGTACGTATATCAGTCTCTGGCAGCCATATTACAAGCTTTGCTTAGTTTGGGGTCAGATGACCGTGTGCGCAATAATGTCCCAGATATTTATTATTTATTATATTATTTTATCCATTTTTACAATGTTCTGAGGTCGGACCATCCACCTTTTTTAGACTAAAGGCCTCGCTACATGGCCTGACCTGACATCGTTTGAAAGAGATGGCTATATATAAGTTTCTGGCGGAGCGAAAGGGAGAAGCTATAACTTTAATAGTTTGTTTCTTTTGCTCCCGTGAAATTCAAATCTAGCTGTCCCTTTCACACGATGTCAGGTCAGGCCATGTGTAGGCGCCCTCAGACTTAGAACATCATGGTCATGGTCCAAAGCAACGGTCAGGACGTCATGAGGTTTTTATTTTTTATAAAATTATATTTTTTGCTAAATTACAATACAATCCAATTTGAACTACCTAAATCTTAAATCGCATTTACGTAAATAAGTTGATGATTTATAAATTAACCTTATTTTTAACTAGAGTACGACTTTCAATGGCTGATTTACAGCATCTATATATCTACAAAATAGTACACGTCCGAGTTTGAGAAACAGAGCAAATAGCTATTGCTATTTATTGTAACTAGGTTAGTTTTAGAAAATACTATGTTGTAGTCTTCTATTTAATAGGAGGTACTTACTGATAAATATTCCTAGTTCGTAGCAGCAAATAAGCATCGCTTAGATATTTACTAGACTTCATAATTAGGTAATGGTGTTGATACCAGCGACGCTTTTTATCCACAATAATTCACGTATTCGACACAATGCCATTGGCAGTGACCCACTAGTATAATGATGCTCGCTCGCTTGCTATAAAAAACAACAAACTGGTTCTCGTAAATGTAAATGGGGAGTACGATAATGACTCTTATCAGCAGATGCGATAAAGCGCTTCGCTCTTTCTCGCTCGCACAGTCAGTAGTATGTTTCATTGAAATTAAATTACTTATTGTGAATTTCCAAGACAAATAAAGTCCTAAAGTCTCACGTTGCCGCGTTGTGTAGATAATTGAACATAAAGATTGCAAAGTAACTTTTAATATTTTGAAACACTGTGTTTGAAAACATCTGCGAAGCGTTTCATTCACAGAAGAGATTTTTTTTACTTCTTTCTCTTTTCTGTGGTTTCATTAGTTTAAAAATATCTACTAAAAGGTGTGATATCGACAGGCCTTTCCGAGGAAAATTGCATTCGGTCTGCAATGCAAATGAATGATACGTATTTCACGAGCGCCACCCGTGAAATACGTAAGTACTTAGGTATCAATTCCTCATAGATCCCATTATCAGAACCGGATTTTGATAAAAATGGGATCAATCTGGAAGTTTGTATCTCGTATATATAAAAAAAAGGCGGCTTAAAAATGACGGAGTTCTGGCGCCCTAGCACGGGCGCAGGGATAAAATTTTGTCCACCATATTTATCCTGCGAGAACGAGTCGAATGTATCCATATTCTAGCTTTGTCACGTTGACGCGAAGACAAAACGGGTGGACATTACTTTATCCCGGCGCCCGTGCTAGGCCTGCTAAGGTAACACATGAGAAATAAATTAAAAAAACGTTCAGTCGAATTGAGAACGTTTTTTTAAGTGTGTTAAAAATGGCCTCAACTCAGCTGTTTAGCAAACAGCGCTGATCTTCCGCTTACTGGGACAAGACTTTGCCTTGAGAGTCTTGAGAGACTTCATACTGTGAGTTCATTCGGAAGTTGTTATTATACGAGTGATATAGTTCAAAAAATAAAACAACAAATCGATCAGAACAGCTTTGGAATTTATTGAAATCATATACATACACATTGCCGTAAAAATAATGTACCAAATGTAAAGAAAAAGCAGTAACATATTCTTAGAGATCTCAGCCACTTAACCCATATTTATATCTTTACTTATTGATAACATATATATTCAGATGAAATGGGAAAGTCGTGAAACGGAAAACATTTTACATTAACTTAGCTTGTTATTATTTTTCACTTCGACACATCTGTAAAAAAAAAATTACAGAGGCGAGTGCGCACTTATCCATCAAAATTTCCTACATTTACATTTAAAAAACAAACCGTAACTATAACAAAATGAGAAAGCCTGTCTGTCTGCTTTTTTATTTCATTTTTAAAATTCAATATTAAATATTTTATTACACTCAAATATAAGTCGTTCGATTTTTTGTCATTCGACTACCGCTTACGCATAATAATTATTAAGGTTTTTATTTAATTAACATATATGTAATAACAACTAAATCTTTTACTATTTTTAAATATTGGAATCTAAATCTATTGCGAAGCGTAACGAATCTACCGAATGCGAACCTACTTAATAATAAATCACTATGCTTCAACAGCTTTTCTGTTACATTATTACAACCAAAATGGCATCGCCGCATCGCACAGCCTTTATCCATGTTTTAATTCATCTCATGCTTTACAATACATAAGTAATCTCAGATCAGAAAACAATGAATTTCGACTATTATTATTTTGTTAGTTACTTTGCGGTTCATTTTCAAACTGAATCCATAACAACCAATTATAATATAGTGTATTTCTACTGCAATATCGCATCTAGCGCAACAGCAATAAAGAACCACTCTTAAAAAAAAAAAGAGTTAAAATAGTTTGTCTTCCAATGTCTTCACGTTTCTCCCACATAGTTTTATGGGAAAAACAATAACATTTGAGGACTTGCCATATTTCAAGTTACTTACATCACAGCCGGTAATTTTCCAACAACCACCGAACAACGAGGCATCCACGGCGTAGTATTTTAAACGTTCTGTGACAAAGGTGAGTTCGACTAAAAACGGAAGGCCGGCCCTGTTTTATGCCATATGCGATCGCGCCTGCCAAGCTCCCTTGTTTGTGATCTGAGAAACTAAAGGTACCTGTAACTGTAACGGTAACTGTCATGTGTCATTTCTGTTACGATTTCCTTTTGTTTGTCTTTTTTGTTTCGAAAAACAGCTAACTTTGAACAAATCAAACAAGGAGGTAGTGTGAATCACTAATTAATTATTATAACGCTAATTAAAAAATATCTGAAAAACGATTGAACTCATTTCATATATCACGGAAAATGACGAAAAACATATATTTCTGTTTCATCTAGCTCGAATAACTTCACATAGAAGATATGCTTATTTCATCACACTAAAAACCTACCTGGTACAAAAACTTTAAAGTAATTGAAATTTAGAAAAACGTTACAAAAATATCACATTTAATAACTACAGATAGCTCTGTTCATCAAAATCAATTAAGCACGTAAATTACAATTTCTGTCCAAATAACCATTTCGATCGTGTGTAACAGAGTGGTAGTTACCACTCTGTTACGCCACGGTCGGCGCTCAAAATGGTTGTTTCGCTAAAATTACATAATCGTTCATCTAGATTCTAGACCCTGATATAAAGATATTTGGGTTCCGCTAAGGTACCAACAAAATAACTGTAGAATTAAACGGAAGAGCCACTGTGGTATTTTTGAAACAATAGAAAGTCTCTGTAGGAGAATTTAATTCCACCATTTTGCCACTACACGGTCAATCTCTCAACCTGTGGTCTTATTGTGTAGATCTGATGATCCAATGATCGCGTGCTATCCCACTCGCACCATGCGCGCAACAGGGATAGCTAGCGATCACCATCCCCAGCCAGAACTGCGGACTAAGTTCGCGCGAACCACAAACGAGAGATACATATATTCCCCTCTTATTTTCTCTCGTTGGAGTCCGAGATTTTCAGGTGGGCTACCTATTACGCAAAAAGACCTCTGGTTGGTAACCGATTTTACAGATTGACTATATAGCTCGATTGAGTTGAAAAAAAATAGCATGACATGAATAAAAACTGAACACAGACTTAAACAAATGCTCGGTGCCCTGAGAGGATGTTATGTGGCTAATACATCCCAGAGAAACATTTTGTTCTAAATAAAATCATATCACAGAAGAGGTGTAGGTATGTTAAAACTTTAATAAAAAAAACCAAACTGACATTTTGACTAGTAAAATAAAAATAAATATACATTTGCAAAAAGCCGTTTGATCCAGATTTGACGTTGATTCTGTTGTATCGTTTGCAACTGATCTGACAGCTAAAATTACCTGCGTCTCTTCAATTTTGATATGATAGAAAAAGATGACAACAATTTCTTTCACCCACTTCGCTTTGTCCTGCTCGTACATTCGACATTTTTATTGACATAAGTTTACTCAATGTGAATCAGCAATAAGTGAAAAAAAAATTCGTCAAAGCGCAAAAACATGTTATAGCAATCTATCAAAGCGTTACAAATATATACACATTTGTTTTTTTTTAATCTTTGACTGGGGTCTTTAGTTTCAAGCGATAAATTCGCTTGTTTCGATCTCCGACAAAAAGATATCACGACAAAAATGTATTTATTTGTAATATAATATTATGATAAACAGCTATACATGTATAGCTGTTTATCATAATATTATATTAATACAGAATCACCCATAACCGAAGCTCACCTGTGTCATAACCCTTGCAATTTTAATGCATTATGTTGTAAATTATAATTTTCGAACTGTTGCTTTTGCTCTGTTCAAAATTCTAAACGAATATAACAGCTAAAATTAAAGATTACCTGCGTCTCTTTTCTTTTCGATTTGATAGAAAAAGATAGCGGTAATTTTTCAGCTGTCAAAGGTTTTCAGAAACTTACAACAAACTCAACACTGAATAATTTAAAGATAAAGCGTTGAATTTTTATTGTTTAGCAATACATAAATTAATACATTTTATATAGATAAAGAGTATGTATGATACAAGTTCGTGAGCGTACTGATTTCTCACAATTTTCGATACTTATAAATAGGTACCTATAGATAATTAATTATGCATTTTAGCCACCTAACATTGAATTCCCATTATAAAAATAGACAAACCATCCAGCCTTTGCCATCTCCGTACAAACGTCTCATATCAAAAACATGCGCATTCTCCACCTTCAGGGCGAGCAAGCGCACCGCGACAAAATCTTCTCTACTCTTCATGTCGTGAAAAATGAGACAAACGTATACATTATCGTAGCCGTATCCTGTTCTTGCATAACAAAAAGATTTTGTCGCGGTGCGCATGCTAGCTCTGCTTATATACATTGAGTTACTAATATAATTGACGTCGATTCTCTTGCATTTTTTTCTAAACTAAATCAAGCGCTCTTGTTCACAAAATTTGTTATAACTGTTTTAAAAAAAATTGTACAGCAAATCTGACAAAATTATTAAAACATAATATAATCTGAATAGGGCCCCAGCTCTACAATTGTTGCCATCCTTTTCGCAAATGTTGATATAAAAAAAGAGACGCAGCTAATTCTAGAGCTGTTAGACTAATTTAGTTTAGAGGACATCAGACAACAGAATCGACATCGATACTCATTGGCACACTTACTATTGTGATTATCTTTCGTTACTTTCATGTTGTTACAAAATTTTTTATTTGTGATCAATTAAGTTCAAACTTATAGACAATTATTAGGTTTTCTACCATTCTGCGGGTATTCTTAAATTGCGCATGATATATACACATAATGCTGATCGCAGACTTGCAATGCCGAACCCCGAATGTTCGCGCAACGAGGCGATATACACCAATCACAGACGAGTCTACGCGTCTCTAATTGGCGTATATCGCCCCGTTGCGTGAACGCATCTCTATTTGGCGTATATCGCCTCGTAAGATGAAGCTTGTCGAAGGTAAAATAGATATATAAAATATTATACATACCTATTCAGATGACATAATTTAAATCGGCTAGGTAGTATGTTCTGGGGTTTAATAACCGTTTTAAGTTTTTGGTAGCGATTGAGAGGCTCTGTCCCATTTCCCGCAAAGCGAGTGTTAGCATAGCATTCTCATTCTCGATATGCACCCCTCTGTCTGTTTAGTACGATTAATATAATTATAACTTTCTTTTTCACTTATTTCATTTTGCTTTCGTTGATCGACTCGACCTTGACCTAGACTTTTTTATTTAAATAATCATTCAAAGACCATATTGAAGTCGGGCGCAGCGCGGCTTTACTAAGTTTAATGCACAGTAATTTAAAGTTTATCTTAATGACATAAATGTTAGTTCAGTAAAGCCGTGGCGGTGCCGCCGCGGGTGTTCAAGAGCCGGCACACCCATCACTGCATTTTAAAATTTATCTTACTTACATAAATGCTAGATTAGAATGGCGCCTTGGTCGTTATGGTTTCAGTAAATCTTTAAATGCTACATATGTTAGTTTTAAGATATAACTTCGTTTGTCTATTTCTCCCGTTTATTTTTAAGATGTTTGGAATTAAACGCAATAGTAAGTCTGCCAACAAGTTTATAGATTTTTTATTATTATTTAATAGCTAAATTAATAGTTAGGTTAATAAATTACATCATAAATCCCAAGGTAGATTTAATCCTTATATGATATAAATACTTATGTGTAAAGAAAGCTATGCTTCTGCCATTTAATATTACTTTTAGGGTCGATTGTTAAGCTGATGCGGGAAATTTAAGTACTTTCATCAAAATAAATTTATTTAATAACGAATATTAAATTTTAATCTTGAAAATTAAAGTTTAATATTGAATATTAAGGTTTAATAATGAATATTTAACCTTACCTAATAATGATCATATTAAAGTTTGATAATGAATATTTAAGTTTTATAATGACTATTAATAGTGACCTTTAGTGCTGAACACGTTTGGACTAAAATTTCTAATAATCAAGAGAGCTAATCAGGCAAGTTATAAATATTAAATGAAAGTCAGTATTAATATTGTATACATTTACTATTAAAAATAAGCACCAAACCACGTTTGGAATGTTCAGTATTGCACCACAAGTGACAGAAACCAATCTTCAAATAAATTACATTCACAAGCTAAAAAATATAAAAATTAATCAGTTGTATCTAAATTGGGATATTATAAAAATGGTCCAAAATCGAAAAAATGAGTTTTATAAATGAATCCGGCTAAACAAATACAATAAAGGTCACCATTACAAAGCTGGATAGGAAAATCTTTAAATTGTTACTAAAGCGATATTGGCTCAATGTAGCTGAAAAAACACTGGCAACATTATTACATTACAATAGTAATTGAACATTTCATTGTTAGCCACTTTAACGTTTGACTGCCAAACTTCAATCGCAATTCGATTGATCGAATTGTGCTTGCTTGGATATCCACATAATATTCCTGAGAATGATATTCATATGGAGCGAAAGGCAATGGACATAAGAGCTATGCCATCCCGCTTGCGCTATATTATATGCTTCGGAATGAATATCTATATTATCCTAAGGTGAATACGGTGGACATTCGAGTGAGCGAATTTTAATTTAATCGTACAAGCGTTGAACATTGACGTATAGGGTAATCATACTTGTTCATCGCCTTTATCAAAATATTGCTGATAAATTACCGATTTCCTCTGCCCCATCAAATTGCCCCAGTGGTGGGACAAAGACAAACCATAGTTAGTGACTTAAACAATCGAGAGTAATGGCTTGATCATAACGGATGGAATGATAAACTATGTTAAGAAAATATGTATCCTTGAAAAAAAAAAAAAAAAAAAACATTTGCCAATCTATCCATTCTTATAAGATAAACTGAGCCAATACGCAGACCTGTAAGTTCTATACACAAATACAAAATGAGCAAATAATTAACGCATAACACATACATAGTAATACCCATACACATGTAATCGGTTTGTACAATTAGTGACTCCATTGTGCATCGAACGTTACCAAACTGCACTGAAATGCCAGTCTTTGTAGATGATCACAATTTTTGCTCAACTCCACTTAATCTCAAGTTTTGACCGTTCACATTATAAAGCGTAAACGAGGCCACGAAATTTACTGAAACTACATACTCAATGTGGAATAATTTTGTCCTTTTTCCACCTAGCTTTTAAAAAGTATGAGTAAAGAGATTAGACTAGGAACTGCAACTATGTGCTGTGTATCTAAGCCGATGGTGTTTGTCTTATAAAATCGTTAATGTGTCTTAAAGGGCCGTTTATGTATCTTAAGGAATCGTTATGTATTTTTAAACACCACTGTGAAGTCTAAAATGATTATGAGTGATAATGTGTCGATGATAATAAGATGTTTATGTATCTTAGGACTTAGACAATCCTTACTTTGCACATAAAGTCATTGTTTTACACGATCTTTACAGTAGCATGACGGATCGTTATTGTATCTTAAACCGTCGTTAAATGTATCTTAAACAACCGTTAAGGAGACGAGGCTATTGTATTTTTAAACGATCTTCAATGTGACTTGTACTATTTTAAATGCATCTCAAAAGATCGTGATGTCTCTTATAATATCGTTAAAGTATCTTATAAGATCGTTAACTTAAAAGGTCGTTAAAGTATCTTATAAGAAAATTAATATATTTTTAGCTATCAATAGTGTGCAAGTCTATTTGTTTCGATGTTCAGTTGTTTTATTATTGAACAAGTAGTTTCAATAAGAATCGTGTACACATTCACTTTTAATATAAACAAAGAAATTGAACAACAACAATTTCTAAATAAATACTTAATATCATAAAAATAATGTTAGAAATAAGTATTGTATTGATTTAATAGGACATTGATTTAGACTCGCATAGTTAAATATGATGATATATATATATTAATAGGTTTACGGGCAATTTTGAGTGGCTATATATAACTTTTATATGTTATGTCTAATGTTTAATGATTAAAATTAAAACAGTTATTTCCTTGGAACACCTCTAAATCTCGCATGTAATTTAATTTCCATTTTATTACAAGTGCACAGATCACGACTAGATTCCTCAGTCAGGACGATCGAAGCGCACCACGCATCTGTGTAAATAGACCTACAAAAATTAACTCTCATTGGTTCATTGACACGCGCGTGTAGGCCTTGAGAACGTTTGGACGCAGTCCCCGCAATCCGCAGTTTCCTCCAAGTTCGATGACTTTTTGGCGAAACAGCGATCTCGTAATGCGGTATCTAGTGAGATCTGTGCACATGTGTTAACAAAAATGCCCTGCCACCTATCCGGTTACCACCACAATGTTTTATCGAGACATTAACAAAATATATAGATTATTATAACGGTTTTCGTTTTCAGTAAAAACTTGGCATTAAAACACTGGTCTTGAATAGCTGCCTTTTTGAGAAGCATTACTTCGGTGCTTAAATACAAAACAATAGATATTATTATCATGGATTCGGGCTACTTAACAGCTTGTATAAAAATTGACCTGTGCTTTAGAACCAAGGGCAGTTATTGTGAGCTCCTTTTTAAGCGCTCTTCACCCATAATCGAATGACAAGTTCTGCTGTAGTGGTTCGGTGTTGCCGTAGAAAAGGTCGAAAATGAAAATATTGCATTTTAGACGATTGTTATTAAACTGTTATTTTCTTAGATATCTGTTATCGATTCTTATGAGACTGATGCACTCTTAGACGGTCATTAATACATCTTAAACGCTCATTATTGTAACTTAGACGATCATTAATATATCTTAGACGATCGTTAATGTATCATAGAAGATCATTAATATATCTTAGATGATCGTTAACATGTCTCAGATGATAATCATTTATCTTAGATGATCGTTAACGATCATTCACATGTCATAGGCGATCATTAATGTATCTTAGATGATCGTTAACGTGTCTTAGACGATCATTAATGTATCTTAGATGATCGTTAACGTGTCTTAGACAATAATTAATGTATCTTAGATTATCGTTAACGTGTCTTAGACGATCATATATGTATTTTACGACCGTTAAATATCTAATAACGCAATTATGAACATTTAGAGTGTAACACAGCACAATTTTTGTCCTATACATTTGTCAGATTAGCACAAAAATGGTGCTACGTTACACTTTCCTGTCAAAAACGCTTTTTGAGACGACCGTTGTAATTTAACGACAACACATAACGGCATTTAACAAGTGTTGTCAAACAGCACATCGCAGTAAGGGTATGGCGAATAAAGAGAGGACTGCCCTGTCTTATGCCTACGTAAGTATCGTCCTCGCTGTGCCCCGTGATCGCGTGACGCTTACCGTGCGCGGGGCGGGGGCGGGGCGGGGGCGGGGCGCGGTGCAAGCGAAGCGTGGCGCCGGCGCAAGGTGCCCGCCGCACTACTCGGTTTATCTGGAAAAATTATACACTTTTATTAAATTAAAAAAAAAAAACTTTTTTTTTTAATTTTTAACTGTTTATTACTTCCAATATTACAAAAAATCTACATGCTAGTCTAATTTTATAATTAAAGATTGTGTACTAGGCAATCTTTTTAAATTTCTTCAGATTGGCAACAAGTTAAATTTTGCCAATCTGAAGATTGGCGTCTAATTTACAAGCGTTCGATAAACTAATCTATGCTGGCATGGGATCTTACATTTAGCTAGTGAAACGTGTCACGGGCAAAAATTAGACTAATTATTTGAGATAAAAAAAAAAGTATGTTCGTATGGGCCGAGTGGCCAGCCCTGGAGTAATTAGGCCGCCTGCAGGCTTCTGACATGGCTGGGCGGTAGATAAGAGGCACACAACTGGGACCTACAGAAGTGTAGGTCCCAGTAGTACCGACCTGCGTGCGTGCCGCAGCTAGCAGTCGCTGGAGTTGAGGTCGAGGGGGGCGTGCCGCTTGGCCCGCGTGAGGCGGTCGAGCTCGGCGGCGGCGTCGGAGCGCGCGGCGGCGGCGCCCCCCGCGCCCTCGCGCACGCCCCCCGCGCCCCCGCCGCCCGGCGAGCCCGTCTTCTTGTACAGCAGCGAGTTGAAGAAGTTCGCTAGCACGCCCTCGTTGCCCGGAGTGCCGGGGGACATCCCGATTTTGCCGCCTTCCAACTGTAATAATAACACCGTCATGTTAAAAAGATCGAATCGATCCCACCTGTATAGCAAAACCCTATCAATCCCTAAAAACCCTATCCCCAACCCTATCAAAATCTAAAAAATAAATAAATAATAATATATATAATAATTATTTATAAATAATATATATATATATTATTTATTTTATATTAAATTATGATATCTATTAATATCTATTTATCTTTATTATAAATGCGCAAGTTTTTTCGTTATTGTGTAAGTATGTAAATGTGTTTGTTCCCGTTCAACTCTGTAACGGCTCTGTCTCTGTAGCTTTGGATGAAACTTGGTATTGAGGTAGCTTTTATCCTGGATTAACAAAAAAGCAACTTTTTATCTCGGAAAACATACGGTTTCTGTACGATAGCGGGTGAAACCGCGGGGCGCTGCTAGGATGCCGTGTCGGGGATGCCATGGAACACGCACATGTAACACTGACACCCAAACCCAGAGCAGATACATAACTTTATCATTCAAACATCGACCCGGCAGGGCCTCCTATAATGCGAACGCGTAATCAGCTAAGCCACGAGGGATGCAAAACGACGTCAATTACTGCGATCAGGATGAAGTTCAAATGAGCCTGGTGCAGTAGGCTTTTTATCGTAAATTTAAACTACTATAGTTCGCGGCGAACTGAGACCTCGCGACCCCTATATCTTCACAACCCCCGGACCGATTCAGCTCATATTCGAACTTAAAAATTGTATTGAAATTAACTACTTGCCTACAAAATTTCATGAAGATCGGATTAACGGTTCGCAAGTTATCATCCGACAAATATACACGCAAACATACATACAAATGTCGATTTGTCCCAGTAAACACTGAGACCTTCGCTTTTGCTCGGTCAATTAAAATCAAACTTAGTTTTAAAAGACTTACAGAGGCGTTGCTGGCCTGAAAAAGTTATTTACACAATATTCTAGTTTGTACGTTTTTTTTTTCGGCTTAAATTTTGGCTTCACACGTTGTGTATTTAGCCAGTGTCAAGTTTTGTAATGTTTGAAGTGAAGTAAAGTATTTCACAATTAAAACAAGTCTCAGTCATAGTTAAGTCAAGTAAAGTAAGTCACGGTCAAGTCCAAGTCATACCCCAGTAAAGTGGTGGAGTCTTTACCATTGTTTCTATGGAGTTTAGGAAACAACACGAAAAGTCACGTTTCACGACATTATACTATTCACCAACACTCATGCGAGTGCTAGACAGCACTCGCATGAGCACTAGCAGCGAGAGCAACACAGTCACGAACACTTAATGAATAAAAATCCACCATTTTTACACATAAACAATCGAAATAACACAAGTTTTGGAAAATAATTTAATGAAGCGACATGACTTCTTCACGTTCCCGCCAAAACTCTACGTATTTTATTATTATGTTAAATAAGTTTTTAAAAAAAAACAGTTATTTTGAACGAAGTTTCGCCCCCCAGCAGCAGGTGAATGGAATGACTGAATGAGTGAGTGAACGAGACCTGTTGCGCGGGGCGCTGCGTGGCGCGCAGCGGCGAGTCGGCGCGCGGCGCGGGCGCGCCGGCCTGCAGCGCCGCCTGCTGGCGCTGCAGGAAGGCCTGCTCGTCCTCCGCCTGCACTTCCGCCTCGCGGTTGGCGCCGCTCTGGGAAACACGAACGATTTAAAAAAAAAAACTCTGGAAAAAATGCACTATCGACATATTCTTGGCGGCACCCGTGAAACGCTTATCATTGTGGAGTTCCGGTGGCCATCGGTGGTCTTCTCCATCAGTTCCACCACAGTATCAAAACTGGATTTTAATAAACAACGGGACCAATCTCCTTTTAAATTAAAAAAGAACTTTCTTAAACGGTTCGTAAATAGCGGACTTCTGAGGTAGCAAACATAAAAAAAAACAGTCGACTTGAGAACGTCCATCTTTTTTGGAAGTTGGTTAAAAAGCCGCTTATGGGGTATAATATAGCCGTGGCATAGCGATCTCACTCGCACATATGCAAGGTTCTGTAGATAGTGTGAATGTCTTAAAACTGTATGTTGGACCCGGGCAAGTCGTAAAACTGCGACCAGAACCACCGAAGGACGGACAGCAGCGTCCTCTTAGTAAACAGTATGCATTCTACGATCCCCGTACAAAACGCGATCATGTCGCAGATTAAACCACTAGTCACCTTACGTCGTTATCAGTACTACGAGTTACGCATCTTTCTATGGACTTTAGCAGTCTTCGTGTAATTTCGTGTAGATTTGTATGCATCTTCTGTTCACGACTGAGGCACGACATAACGCCTAGGACGGACATAACTCACTTTCCGTGTGGCGGGCTGTACGATGACGTCCCTGTAGTAGTCGTCCGGCTTGCACGACTGCATGTTTTCATATAATATGCTAATTTTCTTCATGCTGTCCCAGCCGGCGGGTCTGAGAACAATAACGAAAATTTAAATAATACCTAGACACGAATGCATCACACTTGATACCGAATTACGTGATCGTTGTTCGAACAATAAGTCAACGAAGCAGAAAAGCGAGGGTTGCGGGCACCGAGCGTTCTCATTGGTTATCTCAAGTTTACGCCTACTCGCGCCTAACTATCAACCAATCGGAGTAATTTCTTATAACTGTATTTAGACTGATCTGTGGTGCGCTTCGAGCGTCCTGAATGCAGAATCTAGGGTGTGATCTGTGGTTGAAGCCTAAATGCTGAGCGAGTTTAGGTAAGTGTTTGTTTGGATAACTTAGCATCAAGGAGTGTCTTTATCGGTGTTTCAGTTTCCGGAAAGCTACTCACATCAAGACAGCGTCCTTCTCGACGATGAGCGCGGGCGTCCTGAAAGGCAGCCCGTATATCCGATGCGTTAGATACTTGTACAGCAGATCACAGTTCTTGTCTTCTTTAGCGCTGGTATAGAACAACGCCGCGCCGTACTGCAGGCAGAACCGGCGCACCCACTGCTGCATGAAGTCGAAATGCTCGTCGCGGTAGTCGTGCTCCTTCTCCAGAGTCGACATGTAGTCAGTCTGGGGAAGAAGATCACCGTTTTAAAGATGTTATTTTAAAACCAAGAGTGAGGATTGTTGTATTGAGAAATTTGTAAGAGGGAGACTGTCCGATGGTAGTGAAACACACTTGGTTATGCCAAGAAAAAAAGAGACAAAGTCAACAAACAAATAAAGAACCTAAGCCTGCCCCTAAGAACACCTCGCTGAACGACAATTTGCAATTTCCATCCACCGGTTTGCGCGACGTTCACAATGTCGTCACTAGGTGGCGAGTTAGAGGCCTACCTACGCTGCGTCTTCCGGTTCGTGAAAAAGAAAAAAGAGATGGAAAAATTGTAGGATATTGTATTGTATGTGAACACTTAGGCGAGCAAGTTGCTCGTCATCAATAAATAATAACAAAACTTAAGTTAAATACAAGGCGTAGTAAGAAAGTAACATTAATACCATAATAAGATTTAGGAATACACATGAATTTTTCAACTGCGTTATTAGTCTTTTATGTAGTCACCATGGTTGTTTACGTATTTCAAGCCAGAACGATCGCGACAATCCCACATCTGAAAAAAAAAAGTATAACCCCACTATGCAGTACTTTTCGTCGTCCTCTTACCTTAGTGGCCACAACAACGATATCCAGCCCCAGGTTGGTGGTGAGAACACCCTCAGCCAGCGGACAGTCGTCATCGTCTCCGTTTTCCAGGTCATCAGACAGGTTGCGGGACGACCTCTTCATGGGAGACGAGGCCGTGGGCTCCAGCTCGTCCCCGGGCTCAGTATACCTCTGCCATTTCTGTACCTGCTGCTTTTTACTCTGTAGCCTTTGTTCTGAAAATTATAGAACAGAAAAATTTGCACCTTATTCTTAACCGATTAAGGGCGATTCGAAGTGCCGCTTGGGGAGTATTGTGCATTTTCCCTGCCAGCATCTCTCGTAATAACCCAGCTCTTTGAAGCAGCGTTCTGGTTCGCTGGTACACTGGTACACCGGTGGCGCAGATGGAGATGTAGGATAATCTTTTTGCTTTGTATGTTTGAGCTTTGTCAACTTCAACAAACTTCGACGTTAGCAAATCAAAGCACATTTTAGCTAAAACAGTGCCCTTATTATGAATGTTCGTGATTCTGATTGAATATTGTGATAGCATGCCATCCCGCTCATACCAATAAACTCGCACTATGCGCGGTTCCGCTCGCGCACTATCTCTATCACTTTCACGATCAGGAACATCCATGATAAGGGGGCAGGTTCGTTTAGGCGCATTTGGTCAAATTCTCATTTAGTTCAATTCATTAAAGCACGTGATTGGTTGTTTTTTTTTTCTTCCGATATTACTATTTTGTTTTACGTTTTATCCCGTCATTCATTTGTTTTCCGTTGTTCATGAATATGTTGAAAGTTTTTCTAAATAAAGACCGTGCTTTTTTCGACGATAGTACTATCAACTTTTAACCGACTTCCCATAAAAATGAGGAGGTTCTCAAGTCGACTGTTTTTTTTCTAGGCCTACTTTGTGGTTTTAATAAGATGTTTTTTTTAATGTTTTTTTTGCTTTGTGGTTTTAATAAAATGTTTTTTTTTGTTGGTGTTTTTTTATGTTTGTGGAAAACCTTTTTTGTTTCAAATTAATTGATTTTCGAAAGAATATCAGCGATACACACATGGTAATACAATTCTGTAGATAGCAACATCGCGTGCAGCTGAAGCCGCACAAATTATGCGCATCTGGCGAAACACGTCTAGTGTCTCTATATTTCGTTATCATACTAATATTATAATGTGTATGTGTGTAAATATGTAATTGTGTTTGATCCCGTTCAACTCTGTAAATGCTGAACGGATTTGAATGAAATTTGATATTTATACACTGGATTAACACATAGGCTACTTTTTTACCGAAAAATTTACCGGGTCCTGTAGGATAGCGGGCGAAACCGCGGGGCGCGGCTAGTACGAAATATAGAACGAATGTAATCCACCGCCCCCGTTCTGTGGGGAAACAGCACTCTGGCTCAATATCAGGAACCTTATTTTTAACCGACTTCTTTTTTGAGTTTGTTACTTCAGAACTCCGTCAATTATAAACCGATTTATAATTTTTTATTTTATTTTAAAGGACCTGGATAAGTCGGTCCCATTTATCTCACTCTGCTGTCTGCCCTACCATATTTGTAGCTCGTTAAGAACAACCGCAATAAACCGGCTTTCAAATAAAGCAAGTTTCGTTTCGGTGGTTTTAGCTATATGTTTGATCAAAATCTGTTCTGCCGGTTTTTGTTTTCGAATCGATCGGGTTATTTTTATTTTCTACTTTTATACTATTAACAAAATGTCTGGATTTTGTAACGATATCTATATTTTTTTAAGAGCTAGACCTATACTAATGAACGAACGGTAAACTGTCCGTTGACATACACTGAGAACGATAATTCATGATTCATTCCTGTCACGACCGCGTCGCTTAGCGGATGCGTTGCTTCTGCTTTTAGTGGCAGAATGGCGAGGACGTAGATGCCAGAAACGTGTCTTGTTTGTTTACGTTATTCCTATCCCTAACGGCCTCGCTACATGGCCTGACCTGACATCGTTTGAAAGAGATGGCTGTATATAAGCTTCTAGGGGAGCGAAAGGGAGAAGCTATAACCTTAATAGTTTGTTTCTTTTGCTCCCGTGAAATTCAAATCTAGCTGTCCCTTTCACACGGTGTCAGGTCAGGCCATGTGTAGACACCCTTATAATTGATCGAGCAGAGTAAAGATTTCAAGTCACTAACCAGGTTACACATAAGAGAGAGAGAGAGAGAGAAGCATGCCCTGCAGGCGTAGCACGGGCGCCGGGATAAAGTTATGTCCACCCGTTTTGTTTTCGCATCAACGTGACAAAGCTAGAATATGGATACATCCGTCTCGTTCTCGCGGGATAAATATGGTGGACAAAATTGTATCCCGGCGCCAGTGCTAGGCCTGCAGCAGTGGAATGAGGAAGACGATGGAATGATGATTATTATTAGCTTATTAACTATTCTATGACCTACTTCTATGTGATGTGTTCACGTATATCTAATGTTGCTGATAAATTATTAAAAACTTACAAAGAAAACAATGTACTCGCATTTTAGACAAGAAATAAAACAGATGTCACACAAGCAATAACACAATAGCAGTCACTAATTATCTATTCTACCCATTTATACATATGGGGCTTTTTAATCTGCTGGGGAGCAGTTGTGTTGCCCTGATGCCGGGGCGGTAAAATACGGCATCGGTATCAGCGGAGGCGTCTCAGGACACCTCGTAGCTGTCCCGGGAGCTGAAGCGCGGTGCTGAGGGCTCCGGTGCGTTCAAAAAAGTTCAAAGATTCGATATAACTTTACCTCACAGGAATAGAGTACACCGCAGTCTTGTCCTTACAAAAAGCGTAGTCTGATACCCACCCCTAAATGTTATCCGATTTCGATGTTTTTTTAATATATTATCTACACCGTGAAAAACTATGCTTGTATCAACTTGTGTTTGTTTTTTTTTTAATTTCGCAATATCTTCGTTGTTATGGACACTCCAAGTGACATTTTTTTGCGTCGAAAATACGACGAAAACGAAAAGTAGTTGTAATATTTTAATTATAAATATTTTTCTGAAAAAACAAAAGCCATTGACAACAAGAACAAAAGATTTTGTTAAGATTTAGGGGGTGAAAACAGACTACCCCGAAACGCTAATTTTATCAAAAAGTTAGGAAAATTCACTAACTCTATCGCAAGCACGAGAAACGGAGCGACAGCTATACAATTTCAAATATCGAATGCGCCGAAACCTCGCCGAACGACTATTTTCTTAATAATATTAGTGCAGATAGAAACCGTTTATCGGAAAATAGAAGTATTTTTGCTATCAAAGAATGTGTTCAGTGAAACCAATAGAAAGCCCCAACAAGTGGTTCTCACGCCGCGCATAGTTTAGGCGCTACAATTAGTGCATTACCGTCTAATTGTTGGCTTATTTCGTACACTAGCGGAATAGTAAACATGCTGTGTATGTCGTATCGAATTACATTCACAGTTAGACCAACTTTTATTTACTAGTAAGAATTAGTATTTCGCGCCGAAATAAGACCTCGCAACTCTTGAAAATTTTAAGTTATGCAACTTAAAATTTTCGATATTGCTGGAATTTGGAAACAAAGTTTTTTTTTTAAAAAATTTGTATGGTATGAACTACTTGCCTACAAAATTTCATGAAGATCGAATCAACGATTCCCAAATTATTGTATTGTCGGACAAATAAACATACAAATGAAAAGTTATGTCCACCCACGACGGGATAAAGTTTTGTCCACCCGTTTAGACTTCGCGTCAACGTGAGAAAGGTAGAATGTGGATACGTCCGTCTCCTTCTCGCGGGATAAAAATGGTGAAATAAATTATATACCAGCGCGCGTGCTGGGCCTGCTGTATGGAGAATGTAGTTTCAATTTACGTCCTATACGGCGTATTTTTATTTTTCATACAATATGCTATTGAATACGTACGAAAGTTTTTTTGATAATAGTTATGCTAGTTTGAGAGTACTGTTTAGTTGAATGAGGGACCCACCATCGTACGTTCTAAAGAAAACTGACAGTCACCCGTAGAAACAGTTGAATTATCATTTGGCCAACATTTGGTCAGTCTCTAAGTGTGTTTCAAGTCTCCAATAGCATAACATCTGACGAAACAGGAGTGGAACAG
This sequence comes from Apocheima hispidaria, assembly GCA_947579745.1. NCBI lineage: Eukaryota > Metazoa > Arthropoda > Insecta > Lepidoptera > Geometridae > Apocheima > Apocheima hispidaria. The sequence goes on from OX388147.1 coordinate 15,456,537, forward strand.
TTGTGCCAGCGACCCAAGGCCGTGCTCCGTTACTTTAAGGAGCTGGGCTGGTTTGGGTAGGCTGGCAGAATATAATTAATTATTTAGAAATAATTAAATCAGCAGCATCTTGCACTGCGACAAAATCATCTCTACTTTTTTATCGTGCAGTAACAGGGCACCGCTAGAATGTTGTATACTTTTGTGTTATTTTCGCACGACATAAAGAGTACAGAAGATTTTGTTGCGGGCGGGCGGGCCCGTGCTAATGAGTTCTTAAGAACGGACGTACGGATATACCACTGGCTTTTCGGTGAAGGAAAACATCGTGAGGAAACCTGCGTATTTCCGGAGAAAAAAAAATCAATGGCGTATGTGAAATTGTGAATCCGCGCGCTAACCCGCACTGGACCAGCGTGGTGGACATGACCCAATAACCTTTCGAGGTTAGGCCGATATTCCAGAATAGGGATTTTTTTAAAAGGCTGAAGCATAATATTAGGCCCAAAAATGTATAACAGTCTAGTTTAACCCATTTCAACACCTTATTATTTTAGACTAAATCAATCAATCAACCAATTTTTGTAGTGGCTTTTCTGCAGAGTACTCCTGGGGCAGTACCACAAATTTGCCACTTATTCAACCGCCAAGCAGTAGTGCGCAAACATTACTGTGTTCCGGATTGAAGGGATACAATGTTTCCAGCTTACTTAATGTTTGTTTTGTTTAATGTTTTACTGGGCGTAAAGAGATTTAACATCTAATATCTCATGGTGACGAGCGCAGTGCGTTGCCGCTCATCGTTTTGAACTATTGAAGTTCAAAATTCTGGATGGCACTGAACTGTTATGGGCAGGCGTGAAGCTTAACAAAAAAAACAAGACAAGAAGACAAGCATATCATGAGCCTGGCGGCAAGCACCTCATCTCTTATCCAATGCAATGCCATTAAGAAAACGATAATGTTTACTGATTTATAATACAGTCAACGCAGAAAGACGCAAAACTGTTTACCAACAACTTCACTCAAGTACCTAATTGTTACTTTTATCAACGTCCGACTGATACAAGATTTTATATTAAAATAGAACTTAATATCAGCTCAATAGCCACCGGGGCCACCCGATAAACCACTTGTGCAGTCAACACGCGGCATTGATTAAATATTACACGACAGGTGACGTCAGACGCTGACTCACATCTGGGAAATATATTGAGAAACGACAAGTTTCTTGAGATGAGACTTGAAGGCATATTTTGATGATTTGGGTTGGGTCAGCAGTTGTTTTATTATTTAAAGGTTAGGCGTTTGTCCAATGGCCATCTGCTACATTATTCTCAGGTCAAACCAACAAAAATTATCGGCTCAACTCAGGTTTCGATTCGAACTACACTCTGTTTGGGTCAGGATGACTGGAAGTGTAGATCAACTTCTATCCGAATGGCTTTAGAATACGGAACGGATTGGGATCTTTTATAACCGACTTCCAGAAAAAAAGGAGGTTTTTTTGTAAGATTCCCTATTCGTGAGCTAAAAACTTACGCTAGATGGCGTGATCGAAGCTACATCTAGTCTGGAATATGAACTAGGGTCTAGCTCTCTTATGACGTGGCATATCGCGATATATATAATGCAATATCGCCCATCGGCAAGGGACCGCCCGAAAAGGGCTTATAGTACTCATCATTATGTAGTTCAGGTTTGGTCCCATAGTTAAAATTGTTCATAATGATGAGTACTATAAGCCCTTTTCGGGCGGTCACTTGCCGATGGGCGACATTGTATAGTAGCTGCACCTTGCGGTTTCACGCGCTATTCTACAGAAACTGAATATTTTTTCCGGGATAAACAGTAGCCTATGAGTTAATCCAGGGAATACGATACCTCCATACCAAATTTAATTCAAATCCGTTCAGCCAAACGGGAACAAACACACACACTTACACACAAACTTTCGCATTTATAATAATAGTGTGATATATTATAGCGTACTGTGAGCTCTTTTGATCGTGGAAAGGTCTTGATTTGACGGCCATCAGATCGAATGGCGCTTTATGCTTTCGAGTGAGGACCGAAGAGAATTTATTCGTGGCGAGTTAAAACGAGAGCCATCCGAATGAAGGTCCGTCGACTAAATGCTTGATTAAGGGCTCTATCTAGATCGTCTAATAAGGAAACGCAGGAATGACTCATCACCACTGAATATGCTAATCATTGTTGTGAACGGGAAGTGCATCATGGTCTAATTTCATAGAATCAATGTTGCACTTGCCTTGTGTACCTATTAATTTCAAGGTGCCATAACTTTTTTATGGTTTATTGCAAGTGACGATGAGCATGTCGCACGCCTGATGGCAAGCGCAGCGCTTGCTGAGAAAAGTGTAAGACCATCCAGAATATATATGCACGCTAGCGCTGCAGTTTGTAGATTTCGATGGATGGCACCAATCTAGATTGTAGAACCAAACTTCTTCTAGAAGTACCAAACTTATTGAGATACATTGTTCTGATAATCACCTCTAGTTATTCTAACTCTGTGTTCCTATAAGGTAGCTGGTGCAACAGCGGAGCCCTTTAAGTAATACCATATTATTATCTGATTCTGTGATGTGGAGTTTTTTTTTTTTTTACATTATTTCCTTTTTTTAATTTTTTTTTTTTCAAATTCTGATCTGATTTAAACAGCAAACAGACAGTTACTTTCCTATATGTGCTATGAAGGTGGCAAAAACTGGCAATTTTGTGCACATTTTGAAAAAAAAAAACGGTTAAGACCGTAATTGTAGTTGTCCAACAAAAGTCGGGGACATTGTCAAACTGAACATGTTAAGTACTTACCAGGTGTTAGATCTAGTTTGTCTATATGGTCGCCGAGAACGGCCGCCCAGCTCTGCAGCTGATCGAGGATGCCCCAGGGAGTGGTCATCGCCACCGTAAGGAGCACCAGGGTATGGGGGAATGTCTCCTCACTGAGGGCAAACTTCAGCAGGTTCGTGTGGCCTGGGTCCCCGTCTAGCACCCATACGCTGAGACGTGTGTGGTCTGTAACAAATATTATTAAAATAAAAAACTAACATCACAAACTGGACATACTTAAGAATAGAGTTTACCGCCATCTTGTCCATACAAAAGGCGTAGTCTGGTACCCACCCCTAAATGTTATCCGATTTATGATATTTTATTTTATCTACACAGTGAAAAATTATGCTTATAGGTTAGTTGTTTTTTTTAATATCGCTATATCTTCGTAATTGTAGGAACCTGAACGTACGAATTTTTTGCATTGAGATTATTAAGAAGAAAAGTTTTAATAGAATAACAATAATTTTTTTTTAAAACAGATCCTTTCACCTTATATTATTAGTTATCCAAGACACTGACACCAAAAACAAAATATTTTGTAAGACTTAGTGGGTGGGTGATTACAGTTTTCACTCGAAACACTGATTCAATCAAAAATTTTGATAAATTCACTATCTCTATCGCATGCAAAGGGAACAGAGCGACTGCAATACAAATTTCAAATAAATAGATAGATAGATTAACTCTTTATTGTTCACACAAAATTTTACATACATTTAAAAAGAAGCTTATAAACTAGTGTAACAACTGTGTGTTCATACTGCTCCTAAACATCGGACGAAACAGGAGTGGAACAGATATGCCAGCGACCCGAGGCCGTGCTCCGTTACTTTGTTATGTTGGAATATGTAGATAGTTTATTTTACTCTGCTACCTTAAAGTAACACTTTAATATTTTTTCTCCATTGTGACTTGTATTTTCGCGGAGCCTCCAGAGAAGCTTTACGGAGCCCTAGTGCTCCACGGAGCACACTTTGAGTGTGGTGGCTATCTGTTGCTCACAATGCAGGTGAAGCTAGAGGAAAAAGCTTGTGTTCTATAACAGAGAATTATAGAAAAACAATAATTTAGGGTCCCATGGAGTCCCATCCCAAGTCAGGCAATCAGTAGGATCACTGATGATTTTATTGCAGTTGCCTCAATAATACAATTGTACAGATTGACATCCAATGGTCAATCAATTGATAGCATTAACAACTGATTAATCTCCATATTACTAAAAAAATAAGAAAATATGCCTGAAAAAATATGTAAGCCTTTGAAAGAGTGGCATAATCAGCATAAAATTAACATAATCTGTGCCCAAAACACAAAATGAGTTTAGTTGACACAACTTTATTTTTTCATTTATACAACAAATAGCGTTATTTATTGTCCGCTCTTTAAGTAAATAAATTAAATTTACTAAAGCTTGATCCTTGGTATGACTTAAAAATTTGAAAAATGGCTAGGCTTTTCATAAATTTCTTGGAATAGACAGAGCATTTGTCTGACAAGAATCTGAGATAAATAAAGAAACAACATTCTATTATCTTGTGCAGGCGGCCTTTTTTTAAAGTTTAGGGTATTATGCTTCGAAAACAGTACTTACCATCTCGATATTCATCACTAATATCTATATATGCATATTCGAGCGCCGACCCCTTCTTAGGGTCTTCAACTCCTTGTAATTTTGCTACTAACGTGGTTTTCCCGGTTTCATTGTCGCCCAGAACGAGTACATTTTTGTTTGAAGGTAGTTTTGTGTTTCCTTGATTCTGTACTTCTTCTAGGATAGCAGACCTAAAAAAAAAACATGTCATCAACTAAGAATGCGTCAACTACGCGAAGTTGGCCTGAGAAAGACGGAAGTGCAGCGGCGGTGGAACATTACACGATGTGAAAACATTTTGTCACTATTTAACATACAAAGGTAAAACGTAGCAGCCAGGTCACATATTTCTCAGGTGCGAGGCTGTCAGTAGGTGTGACACATTGAATCCCCATACATGGGGAGTGCATGCAAGCCGTAAAATTAACTGTGAAGTATTACCATAGGTTATCCTTTGCGTCGTCTTTATCCTTCTTTTTAGATTTGAGCCCATTAGTCTGGCCGTTTGTATCCATTCTTCAAGAATTTTAGAAGATAACAACGGCACAGAAAGGCTTTTCTTTCGTTTTCGTTTCTTCTGCCGTTCATACGTCACTCTCGATGATGTTAGTGTTATCATGTAAAAAATTAAAACTCCTGTATCTACCATGTAAAGCTAAATAGTGCGATTTAAGGCTTAAGGTTTCTTTTCATAAGTATATATTTTTAGTTTTTACAATGTCCATAAACATGTTTTTTTTATATTTTTTATAATATACTAGCTGATGCCTACGAAACTCGGCCTTCGGCCTCGCTAAACTCTTCATATGAACCTTGTCCTCACAATTACGAACGCAACAAAAAAGATATCATCAAAATCGGTTCTGCCTTTCTCAAGTTATAGCGTGACCAGGAGAAATAGGGGTTTAATTTTTATAAATATATAGATTGTTGTATTAATGAATATAGTATGTAATAATAAGTACCAGTTGACCAGTGGTAGGTTATTCCGATCGCGAAAATTATTGGTAAATTCTAAGATAAAATTAGACTATGACTTAATGTATGTATGTCAGTCATTTATAACAATTTGTTTACTAATAGACTAAAAAACAAAACGAAAACATGCAAGCCCGTGGATTTTGTTTTTAAAAATTAATTTGAGGATATTTTTGCTTAAAGGCAACATTGATTAGCTTTTTAAATACAGATAACAAATATTTAGGCATGTGATATGCACAACACTTTTAATAAAATTAAATGTAGTCGATTTTAAGAGCCATTTTTTCTACGATTGTGTGTATGTATTCAAGCAAGACAAAAGTAGCGATATAAATCGATCATCTCCTCGTAGAGGACGCGTTTACGTAATACTATATTATATCTGTGCGTAATATAAGCTCTTTCGCTCGCACAATGGCATTGAACGTGCTAAGCTTTGTATTTTTTCTAGAATATTTTGGTAAACCCCACATATGCATTCTAACTTGGTCGGCTTTAAGGGTCCTGACACAAACGAACGGGCGAACAGAAGAATACAGCGAAACTATAAGGGTTCATAAGATTAATAGAAAACACTAATTATTTATACAATCTAAAAACATATTGAAATTTGTTGACTATGGTTTGTTGACTATGGTTTGGCTTGCATATATTATAAAGAAAGTTAATAATTATTTAGTCAATAAAAACTAGTTAGATGCGGCCGAGTTTTCGATTATTATATAGAAGTAGTCGATTACGTATTCATTGAGCTAAACAATCCAATCTCTTTTCCTAATGAAAGACTGCCAGTTGTCACTGTCAACAGAATTGAACAAAGCTGCCATTTAAAAATTGTTTTCCTAGAACTAGTAATTTTGAATGCCATCACATTACATAGCTTGTTATAGAACACGCGGACCATGTACTATTTTATTATTAATTGCGATAGCGTGGGCAATAACGCCTCCTTGTGGGCGTTTTAGACTTTCAGGGGAGCAGTAGAAAACCCAGAGAAAATTAGGGGGCGTTGAGATGGCACCACAGATCTCACGATGGCACAGAGATGGCAGGCATGGGCAGGTTATAAAATACACCTAGCCTAAAATAAATTAAAAAAAACACGATAATCACGACGGACAGACAGATACCGAAGTGATCCTATAAGCCTTATAGTAATAACGAACACTTCGGTGTCCATCTGTCAGTCGTGATTAGCATATTTTTTTTTGTTAGTAAGAAGGAATTATACTATAAGCTAATACTATAAGCAGTGCTTATAGTATAAGGGTTTCATACCCTCAGTAGCAAGGTAATTAATAGTAATAATGATAAATAAAAAATGTATGATTATAAATGAATAAATATTGGTGAGAATAGCTACATAAAGAAAGTAGCGCCACCGATGCGATAGTTCAAAATAGTTCAATTGTTCGTTAGGTACTAGCAACATTGTCTAAGAATAAAAATGAAATGAAAGAGAGGTCGAGTCAAGGAAAATAATTTGTTGTTCGTGTAAAAATCAAATCAAAAAAGCATAAAAACGGGTTGTAACTAATGTCGTCAAACTTTTAAAGCAGATAATAAATTGTATAGCTGAAAATTATAATGTCTCGGAAGCAGAATCCTGGTAAAAAAACTAACTTGTCGCAAGTGAGTCATTCTGGATCATTATTTACTTGTCTTGATATCATTGTCGTTTATTGCCCAGTAACTGCGTTCAAGTTATTGTTATTGCTAAAAATAGAATCTGGGAATAGCTGATAGGGATGTGATCAATTTAAAACCCTGTAAAGATCGCGTCTGTAGCTATCAGCTGATAGAACTTTGTAAACAATGGATACCTGCCATTCTAGTCTACGATTGTTTTTCGGCCTATGACTACGTTTTATTAATTAAGAATAACCTCCAAGAAATTTATTTTGTCTTCGCAGCAATAAAGGTTAATCTAAGTCAATTGTGACAAAAAAAATATGTCATTTTAATATTATTTTTGATCTTCTTTGGAGGCTTAATTAAATAGTGGACGTCTAGGAGCTGATAAGAAGAATAATAATCCTAACTAATATTATAAATGCGAAAGTAATTTTGTCGCTCTGTTTAGGCATTATGACAACTAAACGGCTACCTGCTTTTTTTTTGTGTAGCTCGTATTATCATAAGATTAAGCAATTGCTCTTGGAGGCCTTTATTCAGCTGTAGATGTGTTCCGGTTAATGGTTCTTGCCATAAATTAACTCATTAGCAGGAGGAGCTACTGGCACCTAAACCCGACAGAACAGACTAGTTTGGGAGCCTATGGACCAACACTAATTGTATACACTGAATTAATATCAAAATAATTTTGTATTAAATTTGTAATGATGATGCTACAGCCAACCCTATGCATGTGAAATATCTTGAACTGCCAGTAACGAAGCAACTAAATGTTGATGGCGCCATCTGTAATGCTTTAAAGTGTTTATAGTGTGTAGTTATTTTATTGTTTTGTTTGTGGAGGAGTGTATTTTGTTGACGCAGTAAGAACAAAGCTTCCAGCAAATACCAGTTTGTTGTACATAATCTCTATTACTTTTTAAGGTTACATTTTTACATTACATTATCAGCCAGAAGACGTCCACTGCTGAACATAGGCCTCCCCCTTAGACCGCCACACCGACCGACAATGTGCCACTTGCATCCACCGGTTGCCCGCGACTTTCACAATGTCGTCGGTCCACCTAGTGGGAGGCCTGCCTACGCTTCGTCTTCCGGTTCGTGGTCGCCACTCAAGAACCTTTCTTCCCCATCGGTTATCGGTTCTTTGAGTGATGTGGCCTGCCCATTGCCACTTCAGCTTGCAAACTCTGAGAGCTATATCGGTGACTTTGGTTCTTCGACGAATATCCTCGTTCCGGATCTTATCGCGCAAAGAAACTCCGAGCATAGCTCTCTCCATTGCCCGCTGTGCGACTCTGAGTTTCTCCAAAAGGCCAGTAGTCAAGGACCACGTTTCAGTTCCATATGTCATCACTGGCAACACACATTGGTTGAAGACCCTTGTCTTCAGGCACTGCGGGATTTTGGACGAGAAGATATTACGCAATTTCCCGAACGCTGCCCATCCGAGTTGGATTCTTCGAGCGACCTCTTTGTCGAAGTTGGACTTACCTAACTGGACAGTCTGTCCAAGGTAGTTATAATGGTCAACAAATTCGAGCGCATCGTTCCCAACGACCACCGGTACGGGTACAAGATGGGCATTTGACATGATTTTCGTCTTGTCCATGTTCATTTTAAGACCCACCTGTTGAGAAACGCTGCTGAGGTCGTTGAGCATGTTATTGAGGTCCTCTAGCGACTCTGCCATGATTACTATATCATCGGCAAAACGAAGGTGAGTGATGTATTCGCCATTAATGTTGATGCCGTATCCGTTCCAGTCCAAGAGCTTGAAAACGTCCTCCAATGCGTTCGTGAACAGTTTCGGAGAAATAACGTCTCCCTGTCTCACGCCTTTCTGCAATTGGATTGGTTTCGTGCTCTCGTCCTGCAACCGGATTGACATGGTGGCGTTCCTATACAAACACTTCATCACCTCGATATACCTATAGTCGATATGACATCGCTGAAGGGACTGCAATACCGCCCAGGTCTCGATGGAATCGAAGGCTTTCTCATAGTCCATAAACGCCAGGCATAATGGCCGATTATACTCTTCGGTTTTCTGTATAATCTGGCGGAGCGTGTGTATGTGGTCCATGGTACTAAAGCCTTTACGGAAACCGGCTTGTTCGGGAGGCTGGAAGTCATCAAACCTGCGTTCGAGACGGTTCGTAATAACTCTCGAAAACAGCTTGTAAACATGGCTCAGGAGCGAGATGGGCCTATAATTCTTCAGTAAGGTGTTATCACCTTTTTTGAAGAACAACACCACCACACTCCTGTGCCATGCTTCTGGCGTATTACCCTCGAGTATGACGGAATTAAATAACTTCTGGAGGACTAAAAGTACCGGTTTTCCACCCGCTCTCAGAAGCTCAGTCGTTATTCCGTCATCACCCGGCGCCTTGTTGTTTTTAAGCTGCTTAAGAGCCATTCTAATCTCGTCTAGGCTGATGTCTGGGATGTCCTCGGTGTAGTGTCGGGTCAGTTCGGCTCTGGAGTCCTGAGCTCTACTGACAATGGGTTCTCGTGTCGAGGTGTACAACTGTCCGTAAAACCTCTCGAGCTCTCTCAGAATCTCCGTTTTCGACGAAATGATACTGCCGTTCTCGATCTTCAGCTTCGTCATTTGGCTTTGCCCGATAGACGAATTCTTTGCGAACACTTTGGAGCCCTGATTCCGCTCGATTGCGTCCTTAATACAACTTGTATTATAGGATCGCAGGTCGTGTCGCATAGACTTCGAGATTCGTCTATTAAGCTTGCCATATTCCGACATATCAGCTGAAGATTGCAGTCGCATCTCAGTCCGGTCTTCCATTAAGTTAATGGTTCTGTCTGAGAGCTTTTGAGGTCTTTTCCGGCGTGGGGTCTTAAAGAACTTGGACCCCACTGCTTGAACAGCTTCCACCAACCCATTGTTTAACTCGTCCACATTCTGGCATTCGGCTAGGCTCTGGAAGCGATTATGCAATTCGAGTTGAAAGTTCTCGGGGTTCTGGATTTGGGCAGGACCAGGACGGAGCGTAGACTTCACCAGACGCGACCTCTCAAGCTTGACATTGATATTCAACGAGCCTCTGACAATGCGGTGATCGCTACCGGTTTTCACCTTAGCGATCACGGAGACATCATTGAATATTCGCTTCTCGGTCGTCATGATGAAGTCAATCTCATTTCTGGTCGAACCATCGGGGCTTATCCACGTCCACTTCCTGGATGGCCGCTTCTGGAAGAAGGAGTTCATCAAATATAGACCCTCCTTTTCCATGAAGTCGACCAACCGCTGGCCCCTCCGATTCCGTTGCCCGTACCCATACAATCCCACTCTCAACTCATCGACGTTCCGTGAGCCCACCTTCGCGTTAAAATCCCCCATAACAACGGTGAAGTGAGTTTCGGAGGTATGTATCGCCTCGGATATCTCCTCATACAAAGCCTCTACTTCATTGTCAGGGTGTGTCGTGGTCGGCGCATATACCTGTATGACCTTCAACGAATACCGATCGGTGATTCGGAGTATAAGGTATACTACCCTGCACGACACACTATCGACTTTAACTACGTTGTTGATGAGGGACCTACGGACGAGAAACCCAACACCACCCTGGGATTTCTGTTCACCTTCCCGGAAGAAGAGCATGTTGCCGGAATCTAGGACTATCGTATCCTGTCCCTCTCGTCGGATTTCAGATAGGCCTATGATGTCCCATCGCAACTTGCTCAATTCTTCCTCCAGCTCTACAATCCTCTCGTCAGTCCTCAGCGTGCGGACGTTGTGTGTGGCCAGGGCCAAAGTCCGTTGGGGGTGGTAGCGGGGCATCTGCCGGGAATTGAGCGCACGAGCCCACGTGTTTTTTAGTTTTTTCGTGCTTTTTGTATGACTTCATCTTCAAATATTAGGCAAATAAAAAAAGCTCTTGATCTGAACTATCCACGACGTGTAGTCATAACGTCCGGCAGCATAACTTCTGTCAATGCACTGTGACTGTGACCCAGCTCATCACCATTGTGTTAAGCAAGGGGATTACGACAACCATTCCCCCCCCCCATATTGGGAGATGCTTTGTCCAGCGGTGGGGAAAGGAACTTCTAAGACTGATATTAGTCGTTACTTTTCCATTGCAGTTTGGCCTCCTGGATATAGACTTGGACGATGGAGATCACGAGCCCATGGATCTGTCTGATGACGACATGGACCTGGAAGCGGAGCTCGCCGCCATAAGCGGTGGCGGAGGCCGGCATCGGCCTCGGAAACCTGCGCCCGTCCCGCCGAGCAACTTGGACGCCATGATCGCTGCCAGTTTGAAAGATGTGCCGTCAGACGATGATGTTTCTGGTAATATTCTTAATACTAGCTTGCCCGCACGGCTATGCTCGCCTAGGCTACATTCAATGAAACATCCCATTGCTTCTCCTTAGGGGATTGATTTTAGAAAAATCCTGCCTTTCTTTATTTTATTTCACCCACTACAGGAACCGTTATTTTTTTCGGGATAAAAAGTAGTCTATGTGTTAATCCAGTGTATAAGCTACCTCCATACCAAATTTCATTCAAATCCGTTCAGCCATTACCGATTTGAACGGGAACAAACACACTTACAAACACACTTTTGTAGTGGTAGGGCTCTCTTGCAGAGTCCGCCTGGGGAAGTACCACACCTTTGCCAGTTATTCAACCGCCAAGCAGTAGTGTGCAAGCATTACTGTGTTCCGGATTGAAGGGCAATGTTACCAGCGTAATTACTGGGCATACAGAGATTAAACATCTAACATCTCAGGGTGACGAGCGCAATGCATTGCTGCGCATTGTTTTGAACTGTTGAAGTTCAAAATTCTGGGTGGCACTGAACTGTTATGGGCAAGCGTGACGCTTAACATCAGGTGAGCGACTTGCTCGTCTCGTCACCAAGTAACATAAAAAAAAAAAAAAAAACTTACATACATACCTACTCACAAACTTACACACATTATACATTACATTATCAGCCAGAAGACGTCCACTGCTGAACATAGGCCTCTCCCTTGGGAGGAACTTACACACAAACTTTCGCATTTATAATATTAGTGTCATTTGATATTTAGGTGGTAGACGGCTTTACACAATGAATCTTATAAAGTAGACAAGTCAGTGACCTCGATCACACAGTTATGTATTGTTAGGTGCTGATTGATTCGGTAAACAAGAATGAAGTGCAAACTGACTCATGGGCATTTCTCCTTATAAACAAGCAATGAAGTCACAGATCACAGTAGATACCGTTTCACGAGATTCGTTGTTCCTACAAAAAGTCACCAAAGCTTGAGGAAGGCGCGGGGAGTGCGACCGAGCGTTCTCATTGGCTATCTCAAAGTTACGCCTACTAGCGCCTAACAATCAACCAATAGGAGTAATTTCGTATAAGTGTATTTAGACTGATGCGTGGTGCGCTTCGAGCGTCCTGAATGCAGAATCTAGGTTGATCTGTGGTACATACGAACGAAGTCGCGGGTAACAGCTAGTATTATAATATAACCCAGCTTCCTCCTACAGGAGACGAAGACGACCCCGACCTACTGAGCGAGCTCCAAGACCTGGGCATCGAGGACGAGGACGCGCCGCCCGCCCGCGTGTCCCGCCCCGCCCCCGCCCCGCCCTCCACCAGCGCGGAGAACAGCACCATCAGCCTGCTGCAGGACAGAATCTCGAATTATACGATCGCTGAAAAGAATGCCAAGGCTAGCGGAGAGAGCAGCAGAGCTAGAAGGTATCTTCATCACCTAATGATGCCCATAAAGAGATTTAAAATCTAATATCATAATATCTATATCTATTATATATATCTAATATCTATATCTATATCTATATCTATATCTATATCTAATATCTATATCTAAATCTAATATCTATATCTATATCTAATATCCATATCTAATATCTATATCTAATATCTAATATCTATATCTAATATCTAATATCTAATATCTATATCTAATATCTATATCTAATATCTATATGTAATATCTAATATCTAATATCTAATATCTATATCTAATATCTATATCTAATATCTATATCTAATATCTTTATCTAATATAGGCGAGCGACGTGCTCGTCTCTTAGTTAGACTTTTGAGTCGTTTATCCCCTGTGACACTACTGCTTGGCACTACCAGCTACCAGTAGTGCAGTAGATTTTTTCCTCTCCAGTTACTACTGGTAGTGCAATGTTAAAAATAAGGTTTTCCTAAACTCCGAACCAATTAGTCTCATAGGAAATTTGATCAAAGGCAGCACTACGCATTATTTTTAAAGGTTTTACTATCGTCCTGCGGTTAGATCTGCAATTACAATTTTTTTTTTTTTTACATTTTCCTTAAGTACCCAGTGTCCATCATGATCCAATTTACTTCATCGCCAAACCAGAAAAAAAAGGGAATTCTCAATCTACAAGAATCGAACCCCTTACAGATTTGGACGCGGCCTGAAAACACTCAACGACCTCCTAAAGCAAGCAAAAGCCGGCAAACCCATCAAAGATGACGACATTCCTCCACCTGTCAGCCTCGGCAAGGCAGAACCGAACCCCTCACAACCAGTCCCCCCACAACCAGCCCCCCCACAACGAACTCCCCCTCAGACAGCTCCAGAGACCCCCTCGTCCCCTCCCCCTGTCCCGCCTCGGGCGACCAGTATGGAGTCTCCAGAACCTCTGATAGACCTTGGTAAGTTGCAGACTAGATTTTATATGTGACTAGCTGCGCCCCGCGGATTCACCCGTTATTCTACAGTAACCGAATATTTTTCCGGGATTAAAGGTAGCCTATGTGGTAATCTAGGGTAAAAGCTACCTCCGTACCAAATTTCATGGAAATCCCTTCAGTCAATACAAAGTTGAACGGGTAAAAACACACTTACATACTTATCTACTTACACACACAAACTCTCGCATTTACAATATTAGTATGATTTAAATAGAACTGACCTGATATGGGGTCATTTAAATAGAACTGACCTGATATGGGGTCATTATACACAAATCAAGATAACAACTTCTACCTTGAGACCAATGACATTGGTCACAATGACAAAAATCAGCTGTTCCATAAATTGTGTCCAGCGTCAACGACCTGTTTCTCCAAACCAGCTGATTTTTAGGGTTCTGTATCCGAAGGGTGTCGACAAGACCCTATTCTCAAAGAAAATCTACATGAGATGAATAATTAGAGAGTGGTGAAACAGAATCGACATCGTATATTTAATTTATGGCTTCAGGTCCTGACCCGCCAAGTCACCCAGAACCGGCCGAGCCTCCGCCGCCTAAACCCAGCCCCAGCGCCGCGTTACCACCGGAGAGGCAACAGGGATTGCAGATTATAATGAGTAAGGATTTTCTCTACAAATATAGTAATAATAATAAATATTGGTGGAAGTTTTTGACACCCAGCGCCATCCAGCCCCAAAAGGAACGCTTACTTGGATGATTTTGACGTGTTTAATGATTCTTTAACTGTTTTCAAAAACAAACTAGTAAAGTCTCTAACCAGAGATAATTATGTTTTTTTTTTTTATCATAGAACATTGTATATGTTCTTACTAACGTTCCGTTTCTTAATGCTGACCTCTACCTTGCCCAAAGAATCGCCATCGCTATTCAACGCGGCAATTCGGCCAGCATTTTGGGCACGATGCCTGCTGGTAGCAGTTTATTAGATTAGGGTTAGTTTTAAGTTGTATGTATATATTTATGATTATTTTTACTTAGAGTTTATTTTAATTTATTTACTATTTAATGTTATTTAAGTTATTGATATTGAATATAAATAAAGAACTAGTCTTGCAAAGCAAAAAAAAAAAAAAACGTTCCGTTTACATTATTTTATTTACCAATTGGTGGACATTTTTGATACCCAGCGTAAAAAAGCCCCAAAACGAAGCTTGTACTGTGTGAACCAGATAACTGATAGAATACATAAATATGTTTTTTTTGTAAATACAGTATGTCGCACCTATAATGAATTTAATGCTTACTTGGATGATCTTGATGTGTTTAATGATATTTTAACTATTTTTAAAAACAAACTAGTGAAGTCTCTAACCAGAGACAAAATAATGTTTTGATTATGATGTTTTATTTTGTTTTATCCTAGGAAATATTATATGTTCTAACTAGCATTCCGTTTATATTATAGTTTACATTATTTTATATCCCTGTCTAATCACTATTTATGGCGAATGTTGTAGATGCCTACAAAGGATCTATTCTAGGATCTGATCTATTTACCCAATCACGTAGAAATATATTATAAGAATGTAAAATATGTTCACTTTTGGCGTGTCTCAATAAATACAATAAAATAAATCCTAATAGTCACAGATCACACCCTAGATTCTGCATTCAGGACGCTCCAAGCGCACCACGCATCAGTCTAAATATACATTTATAAGAAATCACTCTGATTGGTTGATTGCTAGGCGCGAGTAGACGTAACCTTGAGATAGCCAATGAGAACGCTCGGTCGCACTCCCCGCGACCCGCGCCGCGCCTCACACTGACGTGACTTTGTAGGAACAACTAATCTCGTAATGCGGTACCTAGTATGATCTGTGCTAATTGTATAAATGCGAAAGTGTGTTTGTTTGTTCCTCTTTCTCGCAGCAACAGAGCAACGGGTCGGGCTGAGTTTTTGCATGGATATAGTTTAAGGGTCGGAGAGTGACTTAAGCTATATCTACGAAAAAAAAACAACTCGATCCGTTCAGCCGTTTAGCCGTGATAACGCGACAAACACCCAGAGTTACTTTGAGGGAGTCAGAGTTACTTTGGCATTGAATGGCAAGAATTTACAATTATCAATTAAACAAAAAAAAAACTACTGAAAATAGATATTTATAAAAAAAATATATTACTTCCCAGATCGGAAACGCGAGTTCACGGCGGCAGCACTATCCAGCAAACAATCCGGGGACAAAGCAACAGCCCTAGAGTTCCTCAAAGTGGTGAAACAGTTCGACATAGTATTGGAGGCCTACAAGGGAGGCCAGGACATGGATCTCACTGAGCTGCCTACCGTGGAGGCCGTTGCGGCGGCTTTGCGGAGCCCTAAGGAAGAGGACAGTACGCAGCAGTCCACTGGTATTGTGACGTCATTTGATCAATGCTTGTAGTGTTTTCCCGACAGGTGGCGGATCTCTCTATTAAATTAGATAACAAAGTTGTGGAACAGGTTGGTATATTTTTTTCTCATATTTTGGCTCCACACATAGTGTATTTAGCCTGGGTCAAATTTTGTTATTTTCAAATAAGGCATAGTATTTTTCAATAATAACAAGTCTAAGCCAACAATGTCAGTCTCTGTCCAGTCCAAGTCATGCTTCAGTAAAGTGTTGGGAGCTTTACTGGAAGCTTCTACGGAGTTTTGGAAACAACATGGAAAGCCACATTTCAAGACATTTTACTATTCTGGCTATCACCAACGCAACACTCGTGCACTATCACGAGCATTATTTGGATAAAATCCACCGTTTTTACGGATTATCGAAAATTGTCATTTTTAACTTGACAGGACAACATTTGCGTTTTTACGCCATCTAGTAGGATTTGATTGCATTATTTTATCGTTATTGTTTTTTTTTTGTTTTTACGTGTTTTTTTGTGTGTGTGTGAATAATGAACATGTTGTATTTCAGAGCCGCCGCCGACCGCGGAGGCGCCAGCCCTCATCACCGCGTCCTCAATCGAGGAAGCGCTCCGGCAGAGGCTCGCATACTTCCAAGTAAGTACCACCTCCTAATTTCGTCAAAATCGGTCAAGCCGTTTACTACATGCAATAAGGAACACACAAACATACCTACACATACCTCAAAAACATTGCCGGCAGTCGGGTAAAATCAGTACAGAACATATATCAATAATGGTAATAATGGAGTTTTGGCTGATAGTTCGCGTAGGTAATTTGCCAGCGATGCTATCGCAATATATCTCTGATAATAATAAAACAAGGCAAGAGTACGCGAAGATATCGCTTTTAATTTAAAACTATGTAACTATGTAACCAACTACGCTATTGGTTTTTGGCGGGAACGTGAAGAATTCATGTCGCGTCATTTTATTATTTTCCAAAACTTGTGTTATTTCGAGTGTTAATGTGTAGAAACGGTGAATTTCTACCCGTTAAGTGTTCGTGTACATGCACCAGTGTTGGTGAATGGTATAATGTCGTGAAACGTGAATTTTCGTGTTGTTTCCAAAACTCCATAGAAGGCTCTAGTAAAGTTTTTACCACTTTACTGGGGCATGACTTGGACTTGACCGTGACTTGCTATGCTTGACTTTGACCGTGACTATGACTTATTTGACAATATTCAACAAAATTTGAAAATATATGCACACTTGACACTGGCAAATGCATAAGACGTGCGACGCCATAATCCTCTTAGGAGGAAGAAAAAAAAAAAAAAAAAAACTACGCTACCAAAAACTGACGGGAACGCAAACGAAACCGAATTTTTTTCATTCCATTTCCTATCGGTACGATGAGATATTTTTTGGGAGATAGAAATGTTTTTATATTTTTTTTAGGAACAAGAGGCGAAAGCCAAAGATGAAGGTAACCCGTCGAAGGCGCGCCGCATGGGCCGCATCGCGCGGCAGTACGCGGAGGCCGCCCGCCTGCACGCCGCCGGCCGCGAGCTGGCGCGCGACGAGCTGCCCGCGCCGCCGGGGTTCGCGCCGCTGCCCGGCCCGCAGGTCGGTGGATGGTGGCCTTATAATAAGTTATCTAAGCAGGGTTTGAAAAAATACGATTTTTATAATAAATATCAGAAATCCTATTTTTTTATATATATATCCGATATATATATCTAAGAAAAAGAAGCAAATTTTCCCAAGAAAGTGAAAATTATTAACGCCAGGAGCACCAGGGAATCCCCATTTTTTTATTACTTCGTAAAATAAACCTTATGTGATATAATAAATAATAAATATCTAGGACATTATTGCACACACGGTCATCTGACCCCAAACTAAGCAAAGCTTGTAATATGGATGCCAGAGACTGATATACGTACATAGATATTTTTAAATACATACTTATATAGATATTAAAACCCAGACATAGAACAAACACAAATATTCATCACATAAATGTTTGTCCTAGATGGGAATCGAACCCACGCCCCCAAACACAGAAGGTAGGTTCACTACCAACTAAGCCACCGGCAGCATGAAGTTAAGTTTTGAATTTCAATAAAAAGCTAGCGGTAATGGTAAGTTAAAGTAAAGGGGATTTCCCCAACTTTAAATGAGGTTGCCATTTTGGGAATAAATCTAAATTGCAGTATTCTGAATTGCAGTTTTTCGCTATGTGTTGCCAGGGTAAACATTAATCTCCAAAATTTTTAGATCAGAAGACGAAAAAAACAATTGATATATATCAAGATAAAAATCAATTGATATATATCCGCTGATATACATCGGCGAACCCTGAATCTAAGTATTATGGAAGCAGTAACACTGCAAGTGCGGGCCGCTCCTGATTAGTGATGACGATGATGATAACAAAGTATGCTTATGATGAATGCTGATGACGACGGTGTGTGCCTGTGATGATACCAAAATGAAATCGATCACCAGTCTGCCAATAAAGCTGCGGAAAGTGCGAAATTGAGGATGCAACAGAAGATCTGATTATATAGTTAAAAAAACAAATGTCACGATAAATCATCATTGATAGGAAATGATGACGGTGATGATGAAATTGAATATCAGTAAAAAATATTTATGATGTAGTCACGTTTCCAGTCGTCCCCTGCACCCGGAGCGCCGACGCCGACGCCCTCCCCCCGGGCCGCCCCCTCCCCCCGGGCCGCCCCCTCGCCCGCCCCGCCCCCCCGCGCCTCGCACTCCCGCTACGAGAAGCAGATAGTGTTCCTCATCCAGCGGCAGAAGCAGTTCAAGGAGGCGGCCATTCAAGCGAAAAGGGAAGGTGAGCCACATTATTTTGCTATATGTATTTAAATATGGATTCCCTGGTTCTTACTATCTCGTTCCCAATTTTTGAACATCAAAAAAAAATATAGTGGTCTTACATGGTAGAATCTTACATGGTAGAATCTTATATGGTAGAATACCATTGTCAATGTTTTATAGAAATATTCATGTTATTATTTTTCATTGTTCATTTCATTTCATGTTCATAAATACCACTTCCCAAAACGTACGTTACCAATATACCAACATCAGAAATTGTCGCTTTCCCAAAACGTCCGTATTCCAAATTGTCCGCTTTCCAAAACGTTACTTATCCAAATTTCCCGCTTGTCAGTTTTATGCAAAAAAATAATGTTAGTTTTCCAAATTATACGTTTCACAAATTTTGACAAAGGAGAAGAAAAAAAAAACGAAAAAATTGTCGTTTCCTTCTAAGGCTGGATTTTTCCCAACGTCAGATAACTTTACTGTTATGTGAGGAAAATATGGTGTTTTCACATATTTTCTATACAAAAGATATGAAAACGCCATATTATACTAAGAATAAAATTTAGTCTCACTTGGTCGAATCCACCATAAGGCGCACCACACACCAATGACACATTTGTGTGCATTAAGAAATTTGTGTTACTTTGTGTTACGTCGCAAACCTTTTGGACCGGAATGTGGTGTGCTCTATATTAGCGCACTCATATTGAAATCTAGGTATGGGATAAATGTGCGATGCACAACATTTGCAGTTTTTTTTTTTAATTCTATGTCGCTCCACGTTTTACCGAATTTTACAATTATTTTTATCAACTAAAACAGAATATAAAAACTAAAGACTTTACAAAAGGAATATACCAACGAATCATCATACATTTTGTAGTTTTAGCAAAATACAATCTATTGTATTGTACAAAGCAAGATCTCTTGGATAAAAACAGTTCTAAGGTACATGAAACGATTGGTTTTGTGTACCATTATGAGTATTTTGTTCAGGCAACATTGAGCAAGCCAAGGAGTACCTCCGCGCGGCGAAGGGCTTCGACGCGGTCATCGACGCGGCTCGAGGAGGACTCGCGGTCGACTTGAAGTCCCTACCGCTGTTGCCGAGGGCGAAGGACGATCTGGAACATACGTGAGTCTTATATCCACGTCGTAAGGCTTAGTTCCGCTTGAAATATATACAACAATTACGTTCGACATACATAATTATGTCTTATACCGCTGTTATATGGTTAAAATTTGTGTGCATCGTGGAATGAAAGTCGTATTTTAAGTATTTCCCAGTCCGCCCCGGACTACTAGTTGGTCGCCTCGAACTGGGAGCTCGCGACTTCTGTAACTTCGCAATAAAAATAAAGAATAATAATCATTTTATTTCAGGCAATCCGTTGACCGATTTTGCTCGTTCTTTTCACTTGATTAAGATTAATTTTGCTAAACTACTTGCCTACAAAAAATCACGAAGTTCGGAGCAACGCGTTTTATTACTTTAAATTGAGTCGGTTATTCCGACTATAGTTTCGATCACTTCCTGTGATCTTTTACAAGGAATGCCATAAGCGAGACGCGCGCGCGACTTCGTCTTGTATTGTGCAGGGAAAGACGAGGTAGTGTGCGAATTTAACGTAATAAAAAAAATAACAGTCGAATTGATAACCTCCTCCTTTTTTTTGGGGAGTCGGTTAAAAATGAGTTGCTTCGATCTTCATGGTTTTTTGTAGGAAGTCGGTTAAAAATGCGTTGCTTCGATCTTCAAGGTTTTTTGTAGGAAGTCGGTTAAAAATGCGTTGCTTCGATCTTCATGGTTTTTTGTAGGAAGTCGGTTAAAAATGCGTTGCTTCGATCTTCAAGGTTTTTTGTAGGAAGTCGGTTAAAAATGCGTTGCTTCGATCTTCATGGTTTTTTGTAGGAAGTCGGTTAAAAATGCGTTGCTTTCTATCTTCATGATTTTTTGTAGGCGTGTAGTTTAGGCAAATTAGCAAAATCGACCTTCATCGTTGCCGGTTCCGATAACTTGATAATTTTGGCATTCGAACAGATTCGAGGAAGTGTCGGCGGAGGAGTGCGAGCCCTCCCCCTCCTCCCCCATCCTGGCGTCGGACGATGACGTCACCGCGCGCCTCCACCAGCAGCTGACCAACCAGCTCAAGCTGTGCCTTTCGAATAGAGAACACAACACCAAGATGGGCAACGTAGCCGAGGCCAACAGGTTCGACCACATCGCCGTCAGCGTCAAACAGGACTTGGACTTGGTCGCTGTAGCTAAAGGGTAATTATTTCACTACTAGCTGATGCCCGCGGTGCTGCTCGGCCTTCGGTCTCGAAGGCTTAACCCCCCGTAGGGAGTGAAATTTCATACACACATCTGAGAGCTGCGCTGGGTCGGATAACTCGATAAATTGTAGGTACCGGTTACTTGCAGTAAAATTGTAGCAGAACATTAGAGATTTGTTATAGATAAAGTTTCTAAATAAATGCTTTTAATAAGCTTTTATTTAACTTGCAATGTTTGTATGTATGTATGTTTGAGTCAAATCTAAATCTAAATGTCTAAATCTTGCAACTGAATTTTAGACCAGTTCCCTTTGTTCAATTGAGTAGAAATTTTGCATGCCTGTCAAGTTCCGATGACAATACAATATTATGAGAGCTAGCTGATCTGATGATGGAGACGGAAGGTGGAAAACAGAACTCAGTAAATAACAGTAGATTTTGACATTTTGATCAGCGTACAGTACCAATAATGGATAAAAGCTTGTCTGGAAAAATATATCTTACCACAAAAACTTATTCTATTGCAGATTAGGCCAAACGCCGAAGTTCCACTACGAATCGCGCAAGTTTGCCGTAGTGCAGTGCAATACGGACCTTAACGAGAACGACTTAGAGCTGACAATCGTCCGCGGTATCGCGTACAACGTGCCCAACCCGAGGGAAATCGACACTTACGTGCGGTTCGAGTTCCCTTATCCACAGGTAATAGAGATTATTTTACAGCGGTCCAAGGTTAGGACAAAACTAACTTATACCCTAAAACAGGTGGTTTTTCTATTCCTTGCACTTCTAGCACAGGATAACATTAATAGATGTCGTATGCAGGACAACCGAAGCGCTGCACGCATCGGTTAAAACACGCTTATAAAAACATTTGCTGCATTGTTTTTTTTCTCTCTTATGCTTTGACTCCACTTGTTTTGTATTTAGCCAGTGTCAAGTACTCTTATATGTCAAGTGAAGTCAAATATTTCACAAGTAAAATAAGTCTCAGTCATAGTCTAAGTCAAGCGACGTAAGTCACGGTCTAGTCCACGTCATGCTCCAGTAAAGCGGTGGAGACTTTACTAGAGGTTTCTATCGAGTTTTGGAAACAACACGAATAGTCACGTTTCACAACGTTATACTATACACCAACACTTGTGCGCGTTCACAAACATTTAATGGATAAAAATCCACCATTTTTCCACAATAACGCTCGAAATAACACAAGTTTTGGGGAAAAAAAACAATGACGGGACATGACTTCTTCACGTTTCCGCAAAAAAACTCCAATTGTCAGCTTATTCATAAGCGACAATTTACTTCGCTCGCAGAGAGAGGGGGGGGGGGTTAGTCGGGCAAGGAAGAAGTTCGCTCTGTTGTTGTTTAATAGACGTTGGTTTAGAATTTAGCACAAAAATAGCAAGTAAGGTAATAAAGAGGAATAGATAAATAATAAATGCTAAACTTATATATTTACAATATATACGTACTACCATAAGAGTGTCTACACACGAAACGATTTGGTCGGTCCCGACATCGCTTGAAAGAGATGGCTATATATAAGTTTCTGGGGAAGCGAAAGGGAGAAGCTATAACCTTAAAAATAAGTTTCTGGGGAAGCGAAAGGGAGAAGCTATAACCTTAAAAACAAACTATTAAGGTTATAGCTTCTCCCTTTCGCTTCCCCAGAAACTTATATATAGACATCTCTTTCAAGCGATGTCGGGACCGACCAAATCGTTTCGTGTGTAGACACTCTAATAGTTATTAAGAAAAGTTGTAAAATTAGATAATAGAAATGGAAATGTGGTAGTTAGATGTAAAAAAACATAATAAATTAAGATAAATTAAACAGTGAGCATAAAATTAGAAGATAAGAAAAGTCAAAGTATTAGGAATAAGTAAATGATTATAAAATAAAGAAACGCAAGAAATAAAAATCCCGGAAACCCCCGATCCTATCGAAGAGTCTATACTCGTACGTTCGATGTATATGGCTCAAAACATATATACAGCAAACTTTGCATGAAACAAAAACCGATGCAATAATGTTTGTTGCTTAACGTCTCCGACCAGGGGCGCTAGTCACGACTTTTCGCTACAGCACTTTGCGACCGAATTCGGTCGCTATGACGCAATATCAATGCTTTGTTTGCGTTTTTCCGTTAACAATTCGTGTTCGTTGTCGAATTTTTGCGTCATAGCGACGGAATTCGGTCGCAAAGTGCTGTAGCGAAAAGTCGAGACTAGCGCCCCAGTGTCGGAGAGTAAACTGACGAACACACAAAAAAAAAAATGTCGTTGGTGGCCAGAGCGCCTATTTATAGAGAAGCTCGGTGTCGGTCGGTGACTTGGGAACAATGTAACCCCCAGGAGGCGCCCGTGTCGGACCGCACGGGCACGGTGAAGGACACGAACAGCCCGACGTACGCGGCCGTGTTCCCGCTCGCCATCCAGCGCGGCGCGCGCGCCTGCCAGCGGGCTTTCAAACGGCACGCCATCAAGCTCGAAGTCTTCTCCAAGGGGTACGTACTGGGAGCTCGCGCCGGCTTCTACTCGATTGAAGATCTGACTCGAACATACATACATACAAAAATGGCAAGTTAGTTAAAGTTTGTAAAAATAAGTCTAAAACTATTTCCAACACTGGTAACGCTGAGCAGACCTCAGAAGCCATGGAATGCGTACTTGGAATAGCTATTGAAGAATAGCCTCTTGTCTTTTTCGGTCAAGTTCAAAATTAAAAAGAGCGATAAAGACAAAACACTTTTTAACTATTCCAAGATTTTTACGCGTCTAATATTAAGGAGTTCTTTATTAATAGACTAGCTGCGCCCCGTTGTTTCACTCGCTATTCTACAGTAACCGGTTTTTTTTATCCGGGATTAAAAGTAGCCTAAGTGTAATCTACCTCCATACCAAATTTCATTCAATACTCAATACTCAATACTCAATGATTTATTGCGACATATATGTAGGTCTTAAATAACATGATTTGGGTTTAGTGACACATATGACCCTATTAGGGTATGGCAATTGGTGCGGAGCGGTCCATTTGTATATTGTCAAAATTATCATTAAAAAACTCTTCAATAGTGTAATAGCATTTGGATTCCAGGATGCACTTTAGATTCTTAATAAAACAATCGTAGTTTTCTAAATCTTTTAGTTTGTTCGGCAATTTATTATATATCTTTACAGCCATTGAGTTAGGTCCAGAGCTGTGCATTTCTAGATTTGACTTCGGTTCAACGAGTTTATGCCTATATTGGTATCTAGTTTTACGTGCTTGATCTGATTCAAATCCGTCCAGACGTTACAGAGTTGAACGGGAACAAACACACTTACATACTTAGACACAAACTTTCACATTTATAATATAAATTTATATCATATATATCAGTGTGATATAAATTAAATGAAATGCCGTGTTTGGTTGTATATCAAAGCTTTTTTTTGCTCTTATTATTATAATTGGGTGAGACGCTGATGTAGCATTGCTTCTACAGAAAATCTTAGTAATCTGTTCTTGTAGGATGACGACTTAAGTTCTTTTTTTGTCAAATTAATAATGATCTTTGTCGTAATGTACTGTATTTGGTAAGACAGTGCGTCAATATTATCCGTTTAGTAAAATTTTACTTGATTACCTTCGTACATACACAGTTTAAAAAGTATTTTATAATGTGTGCATGGGTTGTGGGTATCTGTTTTTTCTTTGTGTTTTGGTAGCCCTAGAACGAACTAAAAAAAAATGACGTTCCGGAGTAAAAAAAATTACACAAAAAAAGTTGACGTAACACATGTCTTACTGCACACAAGACACATTTGTGTGCAGTAAGATATTTGTGTTACGTCAACTTTTTTGGTGAAGAAATGTGGTGTGTTGTAGTGACTGCGCTTATAGACAACACAACACATTTCTTCACAAAAAGTGTGCAGTAAGACATTTGTCTTACGTCGCAAACCTTTTGGCCCGGATTGTGGTGTGTTGTCTATTAGCGTACTCGCATTAAAATGTAGGTCTTCGATAAATGTGTCTATGAATATACAACATTTGTTTAAATACGAGTGCACTAATAGACAACACATTTTTTCTCAAAAAGTGTGCCACGTAACACAAATGTCTTACTGCACACAAATGTGTCTTTGGTGTGTGGTGAGCCTTAGTAAACGGTGAGTGTTCTGTAACACCCTAACCTTTAAGGGGGAGACAATTGTTTAGCAAGATATCTTGTGGCTGATGACGGTGGTGATTCCTATCAAATTCTGAAGAAGTCAACTAATTATCAACTAAGTTTGGATGATACCGTGGCTTTTTCAATCAAGCTAGGGTAGCTCGTCAATTTAGCGTTTGACCCGGAAATAACTAATGACAGGTTTTTTTTTATTTACATAATTGTAGAACCAAATTCTCATATTGATATACAATAATTGAACAAAATGCGAATCCGGAACAGATTAATATTTCCATTTTGCAATGTTGTCTCTATTTGCGCTAAGTTAGAGTCTATTTCAGATGACGATCGTCAGCACGTCAGCGAGTCGTCGGCGACGATAATGTATTATGGCTCAAGCATACATCCTTTTCTATATTCCGAACCTCCAGACTGCCTAATTTAATTGAATATTGATTCTACGTCACCAAATTATATCAACACACAATTTCATATTTCTGTTATGAGTTATGTCCGGGTCCTCCATACTAACTCCCGAATACTGAAACGCATGCTAACTTTGACAACTGATTAATTATAATGCTGCATTTGTCTGGCACTAAGTAAATGCCAAAGACAGCAATAGACTTAATTCTGTCGTCAAAGTTAACAAGTGTTTCAGTAACAAGTCCCGTAATTTGACTGGGTGAAGGGCTACAGTTGCTCGCCTTGAATATCACTCGTAAGCTGAACGTTTCATTGCTTATCATGTTATCAGAATTTTTCTTGTTGTTTTCATGGTGTTTGGTATCAATCAAATCTGCGTAGTTCTTGCTTGTGCGCTACGAAGTGATCGCATCAAGTTGAGCGATCATTTCGCTAAGAAAAGCTCATGAGCTTGTCTTCTGCGTGCTATTCAGGGTTATAAGGAAAGGGTATACTGAGCCGAAAATGGCTCATAGTAATCATCTCAAAAATAGAATTGATAAATCCTCCTAATATTGTCGTTTTTTGAGGGAGACACCAAATTTCTAATATAAATATACCGCAAATCTATAAAAGCACTTAGCTCTTTATTAGTATATTCCTTTTGTAAAGTCTTTTGTTTTTATATTCCGTTTTAGTTGATTAAATATTTGTAAAATTTGATAAATGGCACGGACCCCGGAGTCCGTGGAGCAATATTGTAAAAAAAAAAAATATATATAAATATACAATGATATAAATAATATTGTTAAAAATTGTAGCAAGTTAACGAGTCCATAATGGAAGCATACTTAATCTTTTTTATATTTTGTAATTGTTATGAATGCAAGTGTATGACAATAAATTATATTCATTCATCATTATGAACAACTTTTACTATGGGACCAACGCAGAAATAGAGAAAAAAATATCAGCTGTTCCACAGAATAATGTCAATGACACTCGACAAACTGTATGGAACATCTGATATTTTTTTCTCGATTTCAGGGTTGGTCCCATAGTAAAAGTTGTTTATAATCGTGAGTTCTATGAGCCCATTTCGGCTCGCCACATACCCTTTCCTTGTAACCATGTACAAGGCCGCTAGATATTTGTTTCACCATCACCCATTCATCAGTAGTTAGGCTAGTGTGCGTGTGTGGGGTAGCGTGTAGTAGTGGCGTGTTGCGTGTGCAGCGCGTGTGACGGCGCGTGTTGTTGCAGCGGCTGGTTCCGGAGCGACGCGTCGCTCGGCGCCGTCAGCGTGAAGCTCGCGCCGCTCGAGACACAAGTCACCATACACGAGTCTTTCCCTGTGAGTTAAACTTTTATTCCTATCCAAACACGAGTCGTTCCTTGTGAGTTTTACTTTTATTCCTATCCAAACACGAGTCGTTCCCTGTGAGTTTTACTTTTATTCCTATCCAAACACGAGTCGTTCCCTGTGAGTTTTACTTTTATTCCTATCCAAACACGAGTCGTTCCCTGTGAGTTTTACTTTTATTCCTATCCAAACACGAGATTTTCCCTGCGAGTTAACTTTTATTCCTTCGAGTTGAAGTAAGACATCGTGGTTGGTTGCACAGCTGATGGAGGGGCGCCGCCCCGCCGGCGGCTCCCTGGAGGTGAAGCTCCGCGTGCGGACGCCGCTCCTGCAGCAGCAGATCGAGACGACCTCGCACCGCTGGCTCGTCATAGACAACTAGAAAAACACTCAAAACAATACATATAATTTACTATGAAAACTGACGTGGTTTTGACACATTTTGTTTTAATGAAACGGGAAGCAAGACGAGGTCGCGCGCGTGTCACGCTTATAGCATTCCTTGACAAAGGTCACCGAATGTGATCGAAGCTGTAGTCGGAATAAATTTAACGTGAGTATTCCCGTTTTATTAAAAGAAATATGCACGTATTACTCGCGCTTATACAGTTCCACGCAGCACATTTAAAGATGCACTATTACGCGCCATTATTATGCAGAGCTCGAAGCTCGCGTTGTTCGTATTAGGTTAGGTTACATCGAACAACGCGCGCTTCGATGGAATAATAAGATGATGCATGATGAATGATGCAAGTTTATTGTGTGTTTAGTGTGAGATCAGTGCCGCCTACAAAATAATTAGACACTCCAGACTTAACAAGGAATCAAACGACACCTCGCTAAACCTCTGGACGTGTTATAGGAACACACAAACTTACTTACATACTCACATATTTACATACACCCCAAAAACATTACCCTCCTCCTTGGGCAGTCGGGTAAAAATGTGACGTGAAGACACGGTTTCAAGAGTGACATTTGAAAATATGTGAGATTTGATAATGGTCTTGTTAGCTGTAAGCAAATAGGGGGCTATTTTTAACTGGCCAAAATGCAATCGGAAGCTGCTTCCCTCGCTAAACCTTACTTCCATTGCTTTTCATTTAATACATTCCCACAAAAAAGTTAGTTTGTTTATCTGTTTTTTTTTGTGAATGTCAGGTCCGACGCCTCCCCTTGCGTTCCTTCTCATTTGAAGCTGTGTTATAATATTTCGAACCCCCCTTTAAATGTTTTGGAAAAATAGACGAATTATGAAAAGTGGAACTAAGGTTTTTGGTGTTTTAAAATGAACCCTGTATTTTTGAAACGTTGAAAGCATCCGCTTTTCCCTTGTATAAGATGAAAAAGGCAAATTTAATAATTTAATGTGTTTCTTGATAGAAAGTTTTAATTCTACCATTTGGACATAATTTTTTATAAAATGTATTAATACAACCGAACTGTAACATTTTTATTGATATTACGAAAATCTTTTTTATTATTTTCCATTTAATGTAAAAATTGTATATTATAATTATGTAGATAAATATGTAATTAAATTACTGTATGATAGATCTGTTACAATTGAAAAAAAAAATGTATTTTAACTGATTCAGTTTTTCTTTCATTTACCTTTATACTAGCTGCGCCCCGCGGTTTCACCCGCTATTATGCAGAAACCGAATATTTTTACGAGATAAAAAGTAATGTGTGTTAATCCAGCAATAAGCTACTTCCATACCTAATTTCAAATCTGTTACTGAGAACGGAAATAAGCACACTTACATACTTACACACTTTCGCACTTATGATAATAGGGTGATTAAACTCAATTCCACATAGAATGTTTTTTTTTAATTTGAGCCTCCCAGCACAATGAAGGTTGTTGAATATTTTGTATCTTATATAAATAAATTATATATTTACCATACTTCATTGTGCTGTGGTGTCGCCCAATTTCGTAAAATCGCATGGTGTCACCCGCAGCATGGTGGTGGGGTGGAGTTTAGTAGATAAAATGTAGACATACCATCTAAGTTACAGTTTACATAATTGCGTGCTTCCCGTCTATGTAAGCACTCCATTTCGCCGTGTCTGTCGCGTCGATGTTGACAAAAATTTACAAAAAACTCAATAAAGACAAGCTCTCACAGTTTGCAAGCTGACGTGGCAATGTGCAGGCCACATCACTCGAGGAACCGATAACCGATGGGGAAGCAAGGTTCTAGAGTGGCGACCACGAACTGGAAGACGCAGCGTAGGTAGGCCTCCCACTAGGTGGACCGACGACATTGTGAAAGTCGCGGGCAACCGGTGGATGCAAGTGACCCGTCGGTCGGTGTGGCGGTTTAAGGGGAGGCCTATGTTCAGCAGTGGGACGTCTCCCAGCTGATGATGATGATGCAAGAAAAATTGAATTTGGCGCGCTAAGCGAAACGTGCTAAGTTTACCTACAGCTTGTTTAAAATTATACGTTTGTATTTAATAATAAACTTACTGCTCAACTGCTATGATTTTTCACCAAACCATTTTTTAAATATATTTCTCATGTTACTTGAATTAAGTTTGGTACCTTTATTATTATAAGACTGGTTATTGTAATGCCGGTGATAAATATTGTTAAATATACAAATCTGAATAAAAATAACCTGTGTTTGAATCATCAATACAATAAATAGGCTTTTGTGGGGAAAAATATTTTTCCAGACAAGTTTTTATAAAATCCGTTATAGGTACTGTAAGCTGATTAAAATGAGTTCAAACTCCATTAATCTACTGAGGAGTTCTGTTTTCCACCTTCCATCTCCATCATCAGATCAGCTCGCTGTCATAATATTGTATTGTTATCGGAACTTGACAGACATATGCAACATTTCAACTCGGTTGAATAAGAGGAACTGGACCTTTATCCTCTAACTTTGAAACGTTCGTGATTCTGATTGCGAGAGCATGCCATCTCGCTCGTACCAACTTAGTCGCACTATCCGCGGTCCCGCTCGCGCAACTCTCGCTATCGCTTTCAGAGTTACGGGATAAGCCCACTGGTCTAAAATTCAGTTGCAAGATTTAACCTTAACATACATACATACAAACTGCAAGTTTAATAAAAGCATGTAAATAGTCTAGGCTGTTTATTTTATAACCAGGGTAGGCAGCTGGTCAATGAAAAAAAAAATATCATTGATAAAGCCGCCATCGTCGGACGTGAAAGGAACTATATATGCTTACGTTCTGTTGCAAGTGTGTTCTATCCACAGATGAATAGAACTAGATACCTAGTCTAGGACGAGCCTAGCGCGCAACACATAAGTTTTATAAGACTTATATAAGACGCCGCCCCAAACATTGAATCTCAGTTCCGACCAAGTGCCAGAGCTGTGCGTGCGTGCGTGCGGCTTACAAAATAAGACGGTTGTTTTATTTTCCTGATAACCAACAGTAAACAAAAATGACTATCTGTGCAGTGAAATTGTGTAGAAAGTCATCCGCGCACTCAAACTTCAAAAAAGACGGAATAACTTTTCATCGGTAAGTAAAATAATTCAGTTTTACAAGACATAGCAGAGCTCAGCGTATAATGGACACGTCGTCACTTATCCCTTTTCCTCATTGCGGATATCCCATGCAGTTGTCCCTTTCTGGCGAACGCACGTATAAAGTAGTGTTGTGACTCATTAAACAAAACGCAGACTTGCATTTTCGATTTTCACCATACCGTAAAGGGATTCGAACACTCATGAATTCTAACTAACTAAAATAAACTGTGCAATCGGGACCTTCTGCTTGGACTAAACTCGACAAGCAACGAAATCACGATAGAATCGACCGGCAGCATCTAGCATGTGCGTGAGACTGTGGTGAGACTAGAGAAAATAACTTGTTAAGAGCATGTTAGGCCATGCTTAGTAGGGTTCCGTAGGTGCGTAGGATGTTTGAAGTTTTTATCCGTTATTACAGCATAACTCAAAAAGTAGTTATCACATGTTGCCCAAAATAATTTTAAAAGAAAGTTTTTACTAAGATCTATCAACATGGAAGATTACAAGTTTCTGAGATGCATAGTTTAGAAATGGCAGGGGGGGGACACATTGCAAGCAACTTTGTCGGCCAATATTTCGCAATATTTCGCGTAGAAATTATTATCTAGTCTGTGATCCGCGGGGCTCCCGAAGGGATGCGAGTTTATGATTTTTTTAGTCGCGCGCGCTTGCTTGATGCTTCCGGTCGTTACCGTTGCAGTTAAATACTAGGAATTTTACAACAATGTTGCGTCAATAGAAACTAATAGTAAATAATTTTATTATGCAGCGTGTAGGAAATATGATTCTCAGTTTTCAATCCCATCTTGAATTAGATTTACACATCCGTACGGTGACAATACACACTGATTCAAGAAATCCGCGAGTGCACGACACTGAGGAAGAATTAGTACTTTAATGGTGTTGTGTAGTAATGTTATGTTAGTGATTTGAGATTCGAGTGAGTGCGATTACTATGGCAGAGCGGCAATCGACCCAAGTGTTCGCCCCATCACTACGGAATGTACTAACTCGGTACAGTGGTGGGCGTAACCTTGATGATAGCCAATGGGAATTATTTGTCACGCTCCGCGCACCCCGTGCTTTCCTCAAACTGTGGCGACTTTTGATCGGACCAAAACCCGCGTGACGAGATATCTGGTTCATCTGTGGTTCTATCGCACTGACCAAACAACACTAAATAAGTTCGCCGACTCTTACCAGATGGCGCAGCAAGTATTGAATTGGAGAAGATAACTAATAAAAACCACACAGAATATGGACAACTAGCATTTAGCATAGACTAGCGGGGATTATCAGTGTTTCCAGCAGGCCTAGCACAGGCGCCGGGTACAATTTTGTCCACCATATTTAGCCCGCGAGAATGAGACGGATGTATCGATATTCTAGCTTTGTCACGTTGACGCGAAGACAAAACGGGTGGACATAACTTTATCCCCCGGCGCCCGTGCTAGGCCAGCAGCTGGTCGTATTTTTCAATCCTGACGAAACTTGGTATACTGATTTTACAATTTATTAGATTTTTTTTGTCGTCGGCTTAGAATAACTATGTAGGTAAGTACCTATATTCTAAGGTCGTCGGCGATTTTCGTTTGGTAGGGTATTTTCCCCAAAAATATAAAATATTCGATATTCTTGTTAATAATGTATCGAAAGTGTATCCCAAATATTATCACAATCGGCCGGTAAATGACGCCGCAGCAAACTTCCCCTATTTTGGGGGGAAATACCCCACCAATGAAATTGTTGAAAAGCGACTGTGGAAAAAAGTTTGTTCTCGCGAGGTCTACTGTTCGCAGAACTACTAGTATTGGTTAGGATAGGATCTCGAAGAGTGTAAACGTCTCTAATCGGGGAGAGACGTCGCCATATTATATGTTCTGTGACGTCGCTGGCTGATGAGTCGACGCCAAGCGCGTGCAGCGCGAGTGCCGCTGCTGTCGTCCGCGGGGGCGCCGTACTTGCTTGCTAAAGTCACACTACTTCTAACTACACAGTCTTTTCGTTTGCCCTGATGCCGGGGCACTAGAATATGGCATCGGTATCCCCTACCTACAGAAAGAGCCTACTAAAATGGGACCTCTGCGCTCGGGGGTGGTTAGAGGTTGGACTCTAACCATCTAAAAAAGCGAGCCCAGGTAGGACGACAGGGTCGAATGGCGGACGCTGTTGTAGGTTTAGGCGTCTCACTACAGCCGCCAGCTGTCCCGGGAGGAGCTGAAGCGTGGTGCTGAAGGCTCCGGAGCGTTCCCTTGTAGATCCCGGAGCTCTCGGTCAAGCGCCAAGGCGGGTTTCAAAGGGTATAATCCCACATAACCCGGCTGCATCCCAAAGCAGTCGGATATCTTGTGAAGAATTCCTCGTCGCAAAAAAAAAGGTCTTTTTCGTGGAAAAGGGATGATCGTTTTCGCTCCGCACGAGATCAGTGAAGTCAGCGCTCACGTCAAGTAATTCCTTACTACTTCTAGACATGTTCTAGACCAGAGACACCGGTTAAGACAGCGTTGTTTGTCAATGAGTTAGATTGTTAGAATGATGAGACGAGGACAAGGTATGAAGTATCAAAGTCAAGGCGAGTGCGATAACGTCAGTGGGACAAACATACACCTGGGCCTGAAGCGGTATTTACCGGTTCAAAGCCTCGAAGCTTTCAAGGTTACGTTTGTTTATTCGATTACTAGTTATGCAAACAAATTGTCGAGATTCGAGGCTCTATGTTATCACACTAACATTATTAATGCAAAAGTTTGTGTGTAAGTATGTAAGTAAGTGTGTTTGTTCCCGTTCAACTCTGTAACGCCTGAAAGGATTTGAATGAAATTTGCTATGGAGGTTGCTAATACCCTGGATTAACACATAGGCTACTTTAGGGATGACAAAAACCACCCGTTTTTGCAACCAAAGCGAAGCACATAACTCTCGAGGGCTTGGCTTCGTATAGCGAAGTTTTTTTTTTCTTCCTTAAAGATTTTGGCGTCGCACGTCTTCTGCATTTATTTCTTATTTGATAAGGAGTTACTGTATATCACAAAGACCGACATGGGATACCTTTTTTACGTCCACGCAAACGAATTCGCGGGTAACAGCTAGTATTATTATAAAATTGTTCGCGTAGGTATCTTCTATTCGATTGGTAAGCAGTGCATACTGGTTGGTCGGAGTCATGAAGTCATGATGCTAGAATTAGGGAGTGGACTCTGCTTTTACCTAGTGGTCGATGCATGGATTTAAATAGGAATAATGCATACTTGAATAGGTGAGGTATCAACTTAATGTTGTTTTTTTGATTTTTTCTTTCTTTAACGAAATCCAAGGCCCTTAGAAACAACAAAACAATATGTACTTACAAGCCGAGTAGAAACAGTAATCTTTGCTTACAAGCTAAACTAACACCCAGTTACGGGTTTTATTTTATTACTAAACAACTACTTACTGATTAATTATCTGTGTGTATGGACGTACCTACGTGTGCGTATATATGCGTGGAGGTATGGGTGTGCGTTTCTATTCCAGTAGTACTTACATAGATAAATATCTGGGACATTATTGCACACACGGTCATCTGACCCCAAACTAAGCAAAGCTTGTAATATGGCTGCCAGAGACTGATATACGTACATAGATATTTTTTAAATACATACTTATATAGATAGTAACACCCAGACATAGAACAAACACAAATATTCATCACATAAATGTTTGTCCTAGATGGGAATCGAACCCACGCCCCCAAGCACAGAACGTAGGTTCACTACCAACTAAGCCACCGGGGCAGTCAACATACGTAGGTTACGTACGTAACATACAACGTAGGTACATACGCTACAGATATGTACCTACGTACCTACGGCAAAACATTTTTACGGAGGGTTTAGCTTTCAAAATCTTCTTCTTTGTATGTTACAATTCCTCTATTATACCTACCTAGGTATGGGCAATAGACTGAATTTAATAGGGGTGGTTTTTTAATACAATTGAAGATTTGAAAACAGATAAATTTAATGTGTGAGAAAACTATGCCATAGGCAGTAGCGTAGCGTGGGTGTTGCTGGGGCCACCCACCCACCCTACGCTACTGCCCTGCAGATTTTTTGGGGCGGCGCGCGACACGCTATGGCTATCTTGAAAATAAATCCACATAGGTCTTTAAAAAAAAAAGTGTGTGTGTGTAGTGAGCACACACACATCCCCGGGGGAGGCGACGCGGGCGCGGGAGACGAAACCGGTAAATGTAAATGTATAGTGTAATTTTTTTGTTTGTTTGTGATAGCTATCATATCAGGTTCGCGTTAAAAAAGAGCAGACGAATAATATTGTACCTACCTAAATACTCAATCTTTTATAGAATCAATAATTTAATTCTAATGCCCTTCTCTGCTATGGAAAATCTAGGGGGATTGTTAGGTCCAAGAAGCCATGAAATGCCTGAGATAGGGATGCTTGCACGCATCACAAACGCAATGAAAAGAAGAAGCATATATAGCGCGCCTATCGAAAAACTCATACTTAATATGCAAGCTGGTATATTTATATATAGATTGCTCCACCACATCATATCCTTAGGGTGTCTACACATGGCCCGACCCGACATCGTGTGTAAGGGACAGCTAGATTTGAATCTCACGGGAGCAAAAGAAACAAACTATTAAGGTTATAGCTTCTCCCTTTCGCTTCCCCAGAAACTCATATATAGCCATCTCTTTCAAGCGAGGTCGGGTCGGGCCATGTGTAGACACCCTAAGGATATGATGTGGTGGAGCAATTACATATTACATATTACACCCTTACATATTCCCATCATAAACAGTCTACTTTATTAGTAACATTTGGCTGCACATAATTATTGGCACTGTAGTGGCATAAAATAAGGCCGACAACAGATTGATACAATTACATTAAAACGTTTTTTTCTAGTGCTTTTATCTTATCAAATATACCTACTAACTACCTTAACTTTTTTTTTTTTTCTTTCCTCCTAAGAGGATTTTGGCGTCGCACGTCTTATGCATTTGCCAGTGTCAATATTCTCAATAGTCATAAGTCATATATATTCTCAAGTTTTGCTAGATATTATCAAAAAAGTCATATTCACGGTCAAAGGCGAGCAAAGCAAGTCACGGTCAAGTCGAAGTCATGCCCCAGTAAAGTGGTGAAACATGATTTCTTCACGTTCCCGCCAAAACCTCCTACCTTAACCTCTTAGCTTATACAAAACAAACTGTTGAACTACCCAGATACCACTGAAAGGTCTGAAGTCAAAATACTCAACACCCCACTACCAGCACCAGCTATATTGCTTTGTTTTAGAAATCCAGTCAGCACGCGGCAGTAGGTAATGCAGTAAGACTTACTCTGCAAACGCGATAACGGTAGGTACACTGCAGGCTACAACGAAATAAACCACAGAAAAATGATATGCCCTGAACCTGCACGAACGTAACGATTCCTTAGTTGACAATTTTCATCATTTTGTTGAGGAGGTGAGAATTATACAAACACGATTGCCACAATACATATTTTCCTTTTGTGTCTGCGATCGATGCGTGGGGTAAAAATATTAAGATCATATAACTTCCTTTATAATTTCGAACCTGCTCACAACGGCCCATTAGCTCAGTTGGTTAGAGCGTCGTGCTAATAACGCGAAGGTCGCGGGTTCGATCCCCTCATGGGCCACAGACTCTTTTTGCATTTTTTTCAAGTTTTTCGCTTGCTCTTTCTTATTTATTTTATCTTATTTGTAAAATGAATGGTATATGTAATATTTTGTCAAGTGTTTTGGTAAAACATTAGTGACCCTACAAAACAATCCCGTTTATTTACATCTCCCAATTACGAGCACGAGGAAAATTAAGCATTAGTAAAGTAAGCTACAGCTTTGTTTTTTTAATGTAACTGAGTTACGAGACGAGCACGTCGCTCTCCTGATGGTAAGCATCACGCTTGTCCATACCAGTTCAATGCCACCCAGAATTTTTAACTTTTTTCTATCGGCGCTCGTCACTGAGATATTTTTTTTTTATTTAACTGAGTGACGAGACGAGCACGTCGCTCTCCAGATGGTAAGCATCACGCTTGTCCATACCAGTTCAATGCCACCCAGAATTTTTAACTTTTTTTTTATCCGGCGCTCGTCACTGAGATATTTTCTTTTTTACGTCTCTAACAACGATTGCAACCAAACTGCTCTATTTCAAACAATAATTGCAATGTCGAAGCGCAATACAATGGAACCAGCCGCTGTATGTATTTCGTGTAATACGGATGACGCGCAAAATCAACCGGCAGAATTTCATTCACCGGCCGGCTAGAATGGGAGTGTAGAACAGAGGCTTGCGAATCGATACTACCCGCGAATGTCAAGTTGAAGGGGATCGAGGTAGAGGGGGGAACTACCTCCCAGCTCCCTTATGGGGAGGGAATGACGTCAGACGCCTACGCCTGCAGAGGGGCGCGTAGCCGAGCCCGGCTCTGTGAAGTTCGAGGCTCTATTTGACGTCCTTTGTTTTGGAATTGCGTAGTTTAAAAATAATAGATCGACAGTATTCTACGCAATTTATAGTATTTTCCTGTCATACGTATTTCGTTTTCTTTTTAGATGGAACATAATGTAACGTTTGCATCAAAGTGCGCTGATAGGATGTTGTTGAAATCAGAAATATTTACTTGCCATAAATAACATTGAATATTACAGGCAAGTTACTTTAAAAATTAAACTACGTTTAGAGTTCAATAAGGCAAAATAATCAATAGTTTAAACAATTTAATAATATTATGACAGGTATTTATTATGCTATACTCCGTTTGTTTCTTACACAAAAATGAGGATTCCGAGAATTTCATTGACATAAAAGGATTATTTACAAAGAAATATTTGTTTAAATTTGCCCGAACCTTGACGTCCTTATTGATCGCAATACCCTACCCCTCCCTTATTGACCGGGAGGGTCAAATTACCAAATCTAGGAAACAAGGGAGTTGACCCTCCCTCTTTGGTCCTTATGGAGTTACAGCGGATGAACCTAACAAACAATCATCGGATTGTTAGGTTCATTCGCCGTAACTGCACAACCGCGAATCGTATCGCGGTAGGTTCACCGGTCGCGCAGCCCACTACTACTATAGCTACAGATATTTTTTTGTGATTTCAGTGTCGATGACATATGGTTAAAGCGGTAGTAATGTCACAGAAATAATAGGTGCTGGTTCGTAAAAGTATACTTAGCAAAAACAAAAGAAACAATATTCAAATATAAAAATAGGGAGTTTTGGCGGGAACGTGAAGAATTCATGTCGGGTCATTTTATTAGGTGTTATACACAACGTGTATATGGTTCGATGTAACTTTTTTTTTTATGTAATAAACGTTTTTGTATTTTTTTTATTTTTTTTTGTATTATTTTCCAAAACTTGTGTTTTTACCCGTTAAGTGTTCGTGAACATGCACGAGTGTTGGTGAATGGTACAATGTCGTGAAACGTGAATTTTCGTGTTGTTTCCAAAACTCCATAGAAGGCTCCAGTAAAGTTTTCACCACTTTACTGGGGCATGACTTGGACTTGACCGTGACATGATTTGCTCGGCTTTGACCGTAACTATGAATTGTTTGATAATATCTAATAAAACTTGAGAATATATATGTATACTTGACACTGGCAAATGCATAAGACGTACGACGCCAAAATCCTCCTAGGAGGAAAGAGAAAAAATTATATATATAAATAAAACAATATAAAATCCTTTTAAAGAGAAGACGGCCAGTGCTCAGGAAGGAGTTCGTCACAGTAGGTATTAGGGTACTCTCTCACTCACAGATGAATGCTTTCACTTAACTGCTGCTTTAGGAATCTCTCAAAATACATATATATTCCTGTATATTCTCGGCATGCATTAAAAATCCCCTGCGACGGGGATATCACTACAAGTAAAATTAAAAAAAAAAACGAGTAAAAACACACTTTTGGCGTAACAAACATTCATTTAAGATAATGATCATGAAAATTTAATTTAATTTATTTTAATTCACTATTAATTTATTCAATTTAATATTAATTTACGATTAACCATATCGTGGTCTAGTGCTTATAATCCTTAAGAAATAATAATGTATTATTGGACCATCCAAACTTCTTAAACTATCTTAATTTAACTACATATAACTATAATAATATTATAACTGTCAGTCCCTACAAAATGTCAAAAAATTCACAAAACTGGATCAACGCCATCTAGCGAAGGAAGTATAGGAAGTAAGTCTAAGTCTCTCTATCTGGATCACAGAAGAGATTTTTTTTTACTTCTTTCTCTTTTCAGTGGTCTGGATGTTCTCGCGTTATCACGGCTAAAACGGCTGAACGGATCTTGATAAAAATTGATAAGGATTTACTCTATACTCTAACAAATATTTTTTGTTCTCGCGAACAAAGTCGCGGGTAACAACTAGAACAAATAAAGTACATAGCATCTTTCGCCACAATATTTGCGTCGTAGTGGCCCGTGTAATCTCTATAAGGACATCAACAGATCCCCCAACGCCCCCAAGTCCCTGGTTACGTCATCGTGTTCATAACAAGGACCCCTCCTGCTCGGTTATCTGCAAGCTTAGCTCCTACGTCATCTCATCACATTACATGGGTTTCATAATTTCGAGAATATTCGTAGATTTACTTTCTATACCTAATACAGGTAACAAGCAGAAAAGGGCTCATAGTACTCATTATGAACAACTTTTATTATAGACCCAATCCATCGAGAAAATAAATTTGCTGTTTCTTAGAAAAATGTCATTGACATTCGACAAAATGAACAGCAGATAGTGCAAAATTAAATTGGGCATTTAGGCGCCGCACGAGCGCCATCTACGGGCGGCGCGCAGCCCTACTATCGAACTAGCGCTTCTATACGGCTACATGGCGCGCGGCCGGTCCGGCGTCTCAGAAGATACCTACTGAGTTGCAGTGTTGTTCTCCATACAGCAATTGCCATATTATACGGTTTTTAGGCACGCTACGCTTCAAATACACGGCATACGGCAGCACTTCCAAAGCCGTATAATATTTGTATGAAATATACGGCAATCCACGAAAGAGTTAAAAAAAACTGCCATTACTAATTTTTCGTGTAACGTAACGCACCGAGCACCCGGAATTCCCCGTTGAAAAACGCCCTCTATGAATACGACAATATTGAGATGTTGGACTATTAAGTGATTTGTATTTACATCGCTTCACTGAGCTTAGAGAAGGTGTTACGATTAGTGATACATTGATCAGAAAAAAAAGAAAATTCAAGGGTGAAAATGTCGACACTGCGGAAGATAAGAGAAGAAGAGATACCATTTCCAAGTGAAAGTGAGACATAACTTCTAACCACAATTCAAAATATACATGGAGACCAGTAAATAAAAGCTAAGAATCATAATCTTGAATACAAATTAATGAAAAATTAGAACATACGGCAATTTTTTTTGATTTTGTTACGGCAATTTTGAAGTGTAGATACGGCAGCCCCAAAATCGACTTGGAACAACACTGCAGTGAGTTGTTTCAATGTTTTCATTACAGAATATTTTATGACCAGAGACTCATCTCTTCAGAAGAGAACATTTTTTTTTTTATTGAACCAAAATTTAGTACGCGAGCTTAATGTTAATGAAGAAAAAACATACAAGTTAATTTTGATCACACTTCAACTAATATTATAAATGTGAAAAATTTGTTTATTTTTGATTTATTATAAACTATGATTGATTTTTGAATATTATAACATTAATTAGCTGATGTGCCTTTATAAAGTGATATATTTTTCATTAAAATCCAAAGAAACTCGGTTTGTTTACTAAAAAAATAAAGAACTGTTTATGAACGGTTAAGGCATGCAACGATGACGAACAAAAAAACATTAATTTAGCATTTGCAATGCGTGATTGACGTTTTAGAAACAACTTTGATGGTCTTGGTTTCCGCCCACTCTTATTTTCCATATTTATTTTATGATACTAATACTCGATACTAAACCACTAGAATACACTCGATAATCAAACCAAACGGCTTGAGCTTAGGTATCTGCCTATACTATACCCACAAATCATCTGTGACTATACCGCACGGGCGCTGAAAAGTGCTCAGGCATGCTCATCCACGAGAGCGACGTTGCCATTCCGTCCCGTCCGCGGGTCGCGCTTTGCGGCGTTGCGTTCGTGGATGTGAGAGCGACGTTGCCATTCCGTCCCGTCCATACAAATACAATACACCTATTGCCTGATCGTATTTTGCGAGCACAATACGTTCGTGAAGAGCGACGTTTTTGTAGGCGCAAATAGTTTTTGTTTAAAAAATCGTTATGTTGATCACTGTTCGAAACAAATATACCTGTACAGAAAAGATACGCACTATAAGAACAACTAGTCCGAGTTTGCTACTAAGCGAATGTGAAACACCCATAAAAAACGCTTTGCTAGATCTTGGTACATCAAAGTAGTTGAAATAGTTGTGGGTGTTCACTGGTGCTAGCTATAACCGACAGCAAGTACTTGGAGTCGGCAATAATAACTACAAGATATGTGTAATAGGATGTATAAATATCGACGCTCCACATGCTATATTTTTCGCCAGAAATGTTTCTAAAAACACCTTGTTTTCGTGTTTTTGCCTTTCCCATCACCTTATGCGATTGCAGCGTTGGTGCCATAGTAAAAGTTGGTCACAATTGTTGAGGTGTTGGTTGATATTTCGAACGTTTGGCGTCGGCGTGGGAGTTGATTGCAAAATATCTTTGTTCTTTTGCATGTTTATTATCTTTTTGTAACAATTAGACACAGAATTCTTGTTATGAATAAGGCCATTATGTTTATTATTCTTAAAAAAATGATGATACGTAGTTGCTATAATGGCGAATGTAGATCAGAAATTGCTAAATATCTCTGTTCTTTTACATGTTTATTTCCTTTTTGTAACAATTAGGCACAGAATTCTCCTTATGAATAAGGCATATAGCAAACTACGCTTTTTATATGGACAATACGGCGGTATACTCTATTCTGAAAGTGTGTTCCGGTAGCCTTACTAGAGAGACAGTTTCCTTTCCATGGCCCGTACCGTGAGGTGCTAATTGCGATGATTGTTAGGTTCAGTCGCCCATGCTGCGCGACCACGTACCGTATTGCGACGCGGTAAGGCGTATGGTTGCGCAGCGTTGTCACCTGTTTCTTCTATAAGCCAATGAGTAATTTGCCGTAAAAGGCAGATCAGTTGTCCTACATCTATAATCTTATATTTTCGCTGCGCAGTCCCGGGCTCTCTCCTACATTGACAGTCCAAGTTATAAGCGAAGCGAGGATAGAATAACACCAGCAGCAGCAAGACTACTCGAAATTTTTCAGAATTCCATATTTTTAACGTTAAACTATAGTATATTTCAGAAATTAGGCCTTATTTAAAAAAAAAAGTAAAACTAAAAAACATAAAACTGTCCTCACGGTTTTTAAGTCCTTTTTAAAAAACAGTTCATAAAACTGTACTAATGGTTTTGAAGTCCTTTTTAAAAAACCAGTTCATAAACCTGTCCTAATGGTTTTGAACTCCTTTTTAAAAAACAATTCATTAAACTGTCCTAATGGTTTTGAACTCCTTTTTAAAAAAAAATTCATAAAACTGTCCTAATGGTTTTGAAGTCCTTTTTAAAAAACAGTTCATAAAACTGTCCTAATGGTTTTGAAGTCTTTTTTAAAAAACAGTTCATAAACCTGTCCTAATGGTTTTGAACTCCTTTTTAAAAAACAATTCATAAAACTGTCCTAATGGTTTTGAAGTCTTTTTTAAAAAACAGTTCATAAACCTGTCCTAATGGTTTTGAACTCCTTTTTAAAAAACAATTCATAAAACTGTCCTAATGGTTTTGAAGTCTTTTTTAAAAAACAGTTCATAAACCTGTCCTAATGGTTTTGAAGTCCTTTTTAAAAAATAGTTCATAAAACTGTCCTAATGGTTTTGAACTCCTTTTTAAATGACATCTTCCTGGTTGAAATAAACATATTTCAATACAGATAACTTTAATCCTGTCAGATTAGTTTATTTTAGCAAGTTGTAGAACAGAATCGACGCCAATTATAGTATTACTAACTTGCCCACACGCTTTCGCTCGCATACAGTAAATTAAAAACCACATTTCACCTCTTTCGGGGTTGATTTAAAAAAAATCCTGAGACGACATTAATAATTTTTTACACAAAGCGAGTTTCATTGGCAGTTTCATGCTAAGCATGAAAAAAAAACCATACAAATTTCGGGGGTAAATTTTAACTTTTTGGAGATGGAATTTCGCAAAATTCGTTCTTATTTAAGACCATTTGAAGAATATTGGGTTCAAACTTCACGTCTCTATCATAAGCGGTTTGGTCTGTGCATTGATTCCTAGAATATGGCTTGTTCTCTATCATCATCATCATCATCTCAGCCACAGGACGTCCACTGCTGGACATAGGCCTCCCCCTTAGATTTCCACGAAGAGCGGATGGAAGCGGCTTGCATCCAGCGCGTCCCTGCGGTCTTTATCAGGTCGTCTGTCCACCTTGTGGGTGGACGTCCTACGATGCGCTTACCGGTACGTGGTCTCCATTCGAGAACCTTACAGCCCCATTAGTTCTCGGCCATCAGTTGTTCTCTATATAGATAGGTAAATAGTATCAAAGAACAATCCGATAATTTATCTGTGGTAGTATCAAAGAATATTAGTATTGATAGACGTCAGTGGGATACCTAGGTTCAACTAAAAATCGAATTCTATTTTTTGAAAAAGTTACACATTGGTATCCGGAAACGCGTAGCGCTAGCGCTACAGCATGCTACATCGCGCTACGGCTTGTTCAGTTCATTTAGGCGTCGTTTTTTTTTTTATTTTTTTATTTTTTATTTATTGGCTTGCGTTTGACTGCCATCACGTCTGATGTTAAACGAGGATGACGCTTGCCAAGAAGAAACCGATTCACTCGCGACTTGAAGACACCCAGATT
The DNA here is from genome assembly GCA_947579745.1 of Apocheima hispidaria. Classification (NCBI taxonomy): domain Eukaryota; kingdom Metazoa; phylum Arthropoda; class Insecta; order Lepidoptera; family Geometridae; genus Apocheima; species Apocheima hispidaria. Next base: position 15,500,270 of record OX388147.1, read on the forward strand.
ATAATTATCAGGAAAGACCCACTCGGGCACTGTTCAGCAGTTCGAATAAAGAAAGTGGAATCAAACCGTTTCGTACGAGTTTTTGGTATATCAACCATATGCTTGTGCTTGTGGGCAACGCTGGCCTCCAGCTCTGGGCCGTTCGGGCCGGTACCGAGTTGCACTATATTAGTGGCTGATGAGGACGCGTCATCTTAAACCCGTTAGTTCAATATAATTATATCCTTTGTTTGTATGGAATTATTTTTATAGGTGTGATTAAGCTTCATAGCTTCTTATTTTTTGGATAGTTCGGAAAATGGTCTACGCTACAGCGTGCTACAGAGCTCCGCCTGTCGCTTTAAGCTATACAGGGTTATAAGGAAAGGGTATGGGACCCCTTTATGGGACCAACCCTGAAATCCAGAAAAAACACCAGCTGTTTCATATAAAAATGTCTATGACACTCGACAAAATGTATGGAACAGCTGTTGCTTTTTCTCGATTTCGGGGTTGGTTCCATAGTAAAAGTTGTTCACAATCATAAGTACTATTAGCCCCTTTTGGCTTAGCATAGCCTTTCCTTATACCCTGTATATTCCCGTCTTAGATGATACTTTGATATTTTGTTATTAATTATACAGGGTTATAAGGAAATGGTATGCTAAGCTGAAAGGGGCTCATAGTACCCATGGTTATGAACAACTTTTACTATGGGATCAACCCTGAAATAGAGAAAAAATATCAGCTGTTCCATAGAAAAATGTCAATGACACTCGACAAAATGTATGGAACAGCTGTTTTTTTTTCTCGATTTCAGGGTTGGTCCCATAGTAAAAGTTGTTCATAACCATGGGTACTATGAGCCCCTTTCAGCTTAGCATACCATTTCCTTATAACCCTGTATTTGATAGATAGATAGATAGAAACTCTTTATTGTGTACACCAAAATAATATTAACACACGTACAGAACTATCTTATAAGCAAGTGCTACAAGTGGCGGCCTTATTCTAAAAGCGATCTCTTCCAGGCAACCATTTACCACCACTATTACCAGGCACCATTTGGTCGGTCGTCTAAGAAAGGAGAGAGACTGGTCCGTAATTTTCGTGTGTGCTAGCTATGTTACAGCGGTACGCTTATCGCTTGGCCTTGTTGGGGGCGGACGACCGGCGTATCGACCCGGGAGGGCATGAATGGCGCGCTGACGTCATCGCCGCAGGACCGGGGGCGACGGTGCCGCGCCAGTGGCAGGGGGGATGGCCCCTGAACTTGCAGCATTGATCGCGCATGAACTTGCTCTTGAAATGCAGCTCTGAATGTCAAGGGGTACGGTTCCGGACCTTGCGAGGTATAAATAGAGGTTCTATTCTCTGCAAGAAACTCGGAATTTCGTGTTATTAAATTCAACTTGTTTCGGCGCTTGAGGCAGTTTGACTGATTTAGATCTCCAAGATGACTGGCCTTTGTCATTTGACTTATTTCGTTGATAAGGAATGTAAAACTGATTAAAATCTAAACACCTTGTGGTTTATATTTCGTTATAATATTTATGAATGTCGAGAGAAATAAAAAGTACCTCTATACAGCGTTATAAGGATAGGGTATGCTAAGCCGAAAAGGGGTCATACTCATAATTATAAATAACTTTTAGTATGGGATAAATCCTGATCGAGAAAAAAAATGAGCTCATACATTTTGTCGAGTGTCATATAAAATGTTCCATGGAACAGCTGTTTTTTGTTGCGATTTCAGGGTTGGTCCCACTGTAAAAGTTGTAATGATGAGAACTATGAGCCCTTTTCGGCTTAGCATACCCTATCCTGTATACTCGTAAACTATGTAACCTGCGGTCGCCGCCTGGTGATGGGAGCTCCCGGTATTATAGCGATGTCACACGGCGGTCAAGTGGACGTCCTCCGCGGTGCATCGCGCGTCGACAACATGAAAATAAATAACCAATACTGCGATCTACTGGTTATATTATGATTGTAGCTAATCGGCAACGTAATTAATAAAGTATCGACAAGTAGTATGTATGTCACCGTTTACGTCACAAGGCTATCTTCCCAGCTGGATATATTTTCTGTGAAAATCGGGAAAACAAGAAACTGTGTGAAACGAGGAGATTGTGCTATTTGCAAATCTTCACAGAATTTTCATTATCAAAATAATGTCGCATGCTGGGCCAAGACGTCAGTGTACAAGTGAGATAGAGATAGGCTATGACACGAGTATATCGAGTAGGTATATACAACACCATAAGCTAGGTATATAACTATGTAAGCATATTCAGAATAGCGGTTTACAGATAATCACACTAATTATAAATGCCAAAGTTTGTAAGTGTGTAAGTAGGTAAGTATGTAGGTGTGTTTGTTCCCATTCAATTCTGTAACGGCTTACACCCTGGATTAACACATAGGCTATTTTTTATAGAAAAACATTCGGTTATGTAGAATAGCGGGTGAAACCGCGGGGTGCAGCTGGTGTCTCATAAATTCGTTAAAATGGTTTGCCTTGTTCTGCGTCGTACTTTTATAGCTCAGGCCACAAGATTCACTATGGTATAAGTTATCGTGGGTTAAAGAAACATTGTGAGAAAAATACCGCCAGATAACAATGATGGCGGACGATTCCTGCGTCACGTACACAACTCGGAAATTAGGTATTTATTTTACCTAGTCAACAACGTCTCTTGTGCATCGCAACAGAATCTTCTCTACTCTATTTTTAATTATTTGGTTAGCTCCACAGATTCCAGGCTCTGTGCCTTTTGTGCTAAAATAAATAAATAAAGGCATCCCTATATCTGTGGGAGGACTGATTGTATCGAATAGCAGTCTAGCTCCCATAGATCCGCGAACCAGTCATATTTATAATTTTGTTCCTTGCTTTTGTATCAATATATTTTTTTTTTTTTTAAAATACATTAACTAAAATAAATAAATAAATAACTAAAATAACATACTGATTTCGGACAGGTTGATTATAGCCTGTATATATTTTTTTTTGTATATAGTATCTTTAATGTTCACACAACATTTTACATACATTTAAAAAGAGTTAATAGTTAATACAACTAGCGTCCTTATCGCTGAAAGCGATCTCTTAGAGGCAACCTTAGGATGGAGAGGATTCATAAAAGAGGTAGGAGACGGGATCTGCCATGATGAAGAAAATGATGGATAAAGGGCTGATAGCGCAAAATCTTCTGATCGCGAAGCCATCTATTTATATTATATAACTGAGATTCGATATTGTTTTTAAATGTCGTCGTATCGATTTAAAAACATTGAATTTTATTTATCAAGTTCCTGTCGATAACAAGTTTTGCAATATCACCAACCGGTTTGTAACAGTGTGTTTGTTTGTCACTCAATTGTCGATAATCGATGGCTGACACACGCCACTTACAACGTGTTATCACCTGTTATCATGTGATGATGTGACGTTCAAATAACAGTGGTGTGGTATCTATCACGGGCTCGCAGCGTGATGGACCATTTTGAGTGATTACCACAGATTACCATCTATAGATTCTTCACTCAGGACGGTCGACTGTCGTGTCGCTGCTTGACTGACAATCAACGCGCAGCGTAAACCAGATGGGAAAGAGACGTGACTGTTTTAGACTTCCTGTAGCTAGCACTTAAAAATGTCCTTCAAGTCAGAATCCTCACATATGAAAATTTCATGAAAATCGGTTCACAAAAAATTCTCAAGAATTAGTCACAATTAGTAACCAAAGTATTTTTTGAAAAACGTCGAATTTCAGTAACCGAATACTCGAATAACCGATAACCGACGGGGAAGAAAGGGCCTTGAGGGGCGACCACGAACCGGAAGACGAAGCGTATGCAGGCCTCCCACTAAGTGGACTGACGACATTGTAAAGTCGGGGGCAATCGGTGGATGCAAGTGGCACATGTCGGTTGGAGTGGCAATAGTAAGGGGGACGCCTATTTTCAGCAGTGGACGTCAGGCTAATGATAATATCAGTCAATGAGTGGGTTCAGTAATCACTTGTTGCAAATTAAAACATGATAGGAAAGTCTTATAATTTGATTGTAAAACTATAAAAAAAAAAAAAAATACAAATATTTAAATCACCCAATAAAATCAAATTGTCGTATTGACGACTCGAGCTTATGGAATCAGTGACTGCGTTATACATTTTTATCTATGATTGCGTCAAAGAATAAATCGACACTTACCCAGCGCGGTCTATATGCCGTGCTAATCAAACCCTCTTGCCGTCCAAGATCAAAGTAGGCCTTTATTTTCTTATGTTTTGTTTTATTGGTTTGCCAACAGCATAAGACAACTCAATCAAATTTGGAAGAAAGAGGGCTAAGACAAAATAAATAAATAAATCAATAAATATCTGGGACATTTTTGCACACATGGTCATCTGACCCCAAACTAAGCAAAGCTTGTAATATGATACATAGTGACACATATACTACATAGTTTTTTTTTTAAATACATACTTATATATATTTACACCCAGACATAGAACAAACACAAATATTCATCACATAAATGTTTGTCCTAGATGGGAATCGAACCCACGCCCCCAAACACAGAAGGTAGGTTCACTACCAACTGAGCCACCGGAGCAGTCGGAAAGGAAAGGAATGAAGATAAATAAATAAAACAAGCAATAGTCAAAACGTTCTATAAAGCCGTATAGAAAAAGAAAATCGAGATAGATCACAGTCGTTCCGGTGGCTTAAGAAACAACCGGCAATACGGGACCAAGCACTAATGACTAAACAAACATTCTAAAAAGATCAATAGACGGTAAGTGACGGCTATGCTTAGTAAAAGATGAGACCACACAACATATTGTCTTGGGTTGTGAAAAACTGGCAGGCACTTACTACACCAAACGTCACAGCAATATAGTGCAGTACATATTCTGGACACTAGCTAAAAAGCACAAATTCCAAAAACCAACAATAGACCATACATAATATACGTAGACAAAACAGAAAATAAAACATACCTCATTGACGTCACAGTACCATCAGATTACAACATAGGAGCGAAAGAAATAGAAAAGTTAAGCAAGTACCATCCACTAAACCGAGAGATAGCCAGACTATGGAACACATCCATTCAATCATCCCAATAATAATAGGAGCCACCGGTGTCATAGCCAAATCACTATACAGATATTGCACAAAATTAGATTCGAAGATAAATACATACATAATTCAGAAACAAGCAGCAATACACACATCGACAATAATCAGCAAAGTTTTGAAAGATTCCGTTTTTGTCAGCGGGGGAGCTGAGCCACCCGTTCCCTGAGGGTCTCGGGGCGGGCGCTCAGTGGACCGAGCCTTGGCTCGAGTAGAGGAAAACCTCATCAAACTATAATAAAATATATTGTTTAGTAAAGGAGCTGTCCAGGCGCCTAGTCGAAATTACAGGTGACCAAGAGCTGGCGCTTACCTCGGTCGAAGGGTGAGTTTGGCAATTCAACGGGGTAATGTCACCAGCTTGTTGGGAACTTTACCCGTAGACAGCGACCTAAATGCGGTTTTTTATTTGTAGATATTTTAGATTTAATTTATTTAAGTATTTATTTTAATTTTGTTTTGTATTTAATTGTAATTTTGTTTCATGTAATTTTAATTTGTATATTTAAGTTTAGATTATATTATATATTCTCATTTTTATATAATATAATATATAAGTATATGTAATAAAATATAGTATATGTATAATAAATCTCAGGGGTATGCATACAACAATTTAGATTTTTTTCCAGGGTAATAGCATCAGCTACACGACGTCTATCAGCCAGCTCTGCAGTTTAAAATATTTTAGTCTGTCATCGTAACATGTAAGCTCCTCTATCTTGCCCTGAGATCTGGTCAAGAAACGCAGAAAGAGCTTTTGTATTCATTCAATGTTTTTACTGTGGCATTTATGGTGAGGGCTCCAAATACTAGGACAATATTCCAAGTGGCTGCGAAAGAGACTTAAAAAGGGTAATTTTGAGTATGGGGTTCTTGAATTTCCTACTATTACGCCAAATGAAACCCAACGTATGTAGAATGGTATTATGTATATGTATGTGGTAGTATGTAGAAGCCGACGCCACCCCCACGCGTAACTTGCGTAACCACGTAACTTGCGTGGGCGCGACGTGTGGCTCATCAGGTATTTATTTATTTATTTAAGTATACATTGCCACATTTGTATCCCGGTACCATGAGTGCACGTACTTCTTCCCCGGCGTGGGCTAAGTCTCGTTTAGCGCCACTGTTTTGTCTACACAGCTTCGAGTAACTGACGCTATAACGTCGTCATGGTTAGTACCAAGAGAACCTGTATCGTATAACCCAACCTTAAGATTTCTGGTAGCCATTATCATAGATGTTCTATTTCATCTTCAGAGACCAAGAAACACACAGTGCGCAAAGGTAGCTTCTCACTAATAGGAACTATCACATTAAAACTAGAACTAAATCCACAAATCAATAACATATTTTTTAAATTATTTATTTCGTGACAAGACTTACAATTATTATATTCTTTTTACTATGAAAACTGACGTGGTTTTGATACATTTTGTTTTAATAAAACGGGAATATTCACGTTAAATTGAGTCGGTTATTCCGACTATAGTTTCGATCACATTCGGTCACCTTTATCAAGGAATGCTAAGCGAGACACGCGCGCGACCTTCTTCAATTTAATCAGAGTATTCCCGTTTTATTAAAACAAAATATATTATATTCTTTTTCTTTTCCTGTGTTAACTAGGAATCGCTACCAAAACTTCCTTGAGATTTTACTCTGACTACACTTGCAAGGAAGCCTTCGTTGTGTGCTACGCACGAAATTACGCCAATATCGGTTTCACGCTTACTTCCACCCGTATGAAAGGGCTTCTACGACAGTCCTGAAGAATAGCGTTTTATTGTGTTTGGAGATAAAACCTAGACGGGACCGCACTGAGCCCCATGTCCGCTGCGCGACGCAGGCGCACCGCCACGCCTGCAGGAAAGCGTCAGGCGCTGAGAACTCGCCGCACGTGGCGCTCGACGCATACTAGTCTGCACCACCGAAACAAGATCACGCTCATTGCAGGACATACCAAGCTTCTCCGCAATTATGCTCACCAGGGGCAGCACGTTCTCACTCTGCTTCTCCGGAACTCCGGTGATTTCAACACCTTTGCAAAATGACTCTTGGTTGAGAACAGAGTGCTCACGTCCGGACTAGCTTGTAGTTTTGCATATTTACACTCAAGGCCATCTAGACGCTCCTTCAAGTTATGTTTTCGTTCTCCGAAACCCTCCACGACGCTACGGACCGCATTCAGACCATCACGCAGGGCATTGAATTTGTTTTGAAAAGATTGCATGTCCCGATACATCAATTTTATGGATTTAAGCTCCGAAGACTCAGCGTGTGCGATCCTGCGCCGGTACGCAACCGCTAGGTCGCGTGGAATTTGTTCCACACAGAAAAAGGTAAAAGTGGTATAAACAGTGAACATACCAAACAACAAATATAACAACGTATAACCACTTTTACTATATTAAAAATCTTATAATTCTACAACTAGCACAAATGAATCATAGGATAATCGACAATTCTGTGACGCCTCTGTACACTCACATTCACGCGACTGCTTTGAGCGAATCGGAACGCAATAAAATCACTCTAAAAATGATTAAGCCGGAATTGTATTATTATAATTAATAAATGTACTTGCACACAACTACCGAGATAACGTCCGTGATGTCACTCCTACAGTACAGACCAACAGGCAAAATGCAAGCTATAGAAAATTTCAACGCAGGCGCATAGTCACAGACGGCCCAACCGTAAATCGCTCGACTTGTGAGCGAGGCAGCCGGGTTCAAATCCAAGCGAACAGCGACGTCAGTTTTTATGAATGCTTTTATTATTAAAATCATCTCAGTCAAATTACACCCATACACGCTAATGGCTCCCCCAGTCGATAATCGCGCCGGTAGAAGCACCCCAGAACGTAAAGTGTTATTGGAGACACAATCTATTATGGCCGCTACGGTATACGGAGGGCGCCCCCGGTCAACAATCGCGCTGTTAAAAGCGCCCCAGAACGTAAAATTTAAAACCTTGCTCCTCCTAGCAATGACAAATGGTCGAATGAACCACAAAATGAACTCCACGACTCCTCCAGATTTGTCGAAAAAGTAAGTAAGTAAAAAATTGAAATGGAAAATTGGGTTGCATCATATAAGTAAGTAAGTAGAAAATAAGTAAGTAAAAATGGTAAATCAGACTGAATATAGAATCGGGTCTTGGAATGTCCAAACCTTGAACGGAGGCGAAATGAAAAAGGCCGAGGAGTGGTTGAATGCTGTGGGTCAGTACATGATTACTTCCCAGCTCAGCATTCTCGGCTTGTCGGAAATGAGGTGGATTGGGTTCGGAAAACGTGCCGTCGGAGAAGACCTCTGCTTGCTTTATAGAGGGTGCCAAACAGAGCAAAACGTGGAAGGGATACATAGGAGAGTGCAATACGGCGTCGGGCTCCTAATGAGCCGGACAGCTGAACAAAGCTTGATACATTGGAAGCCTATCTCTGAACGACTACTCACAGCTACGTTCAAGTTTGGAAATCACAAAGTCACAATTATACAAGTTTATGCTCCGACCTTGCCTAAACGAGTTGTCGATCGAGAATCTAGAATCAATTTCTATAACGAGCTGTATTCTGCCATAGACACAGCGGTCACGAAACACGATCCTGAATGTCTTATCGTCATGGGAGACTTCAATGCTCGAATCGGCAGCGATAATAAAGGCTTTGAACAGCACATGGGTGTGCATGCAATGGAAAAGTTGAACTTCAACGGCAATTTGATGCTGAAGTTGTGTGAGCAATATGACTTGGTAGTAGGAGGGTCGCTCTTTGACCACGGTGTCGAACTAAAGTATACGTGGACATCTCCTAGAGGAACCAGCCACCAGATCGATCACTTTCTTATTAGCAGAAAGTGGACAGACAAGCTGGCTGATGTAAGGAATCACAGCCAGGATCAAGCATCGAATCCGATAAATGAAGCACAATTCAAAAAGAGCGACCACAAACCACTTATAGCTACACTTTATCTAGAACAATCTAATGATAATAAGAGAAGTGTTGATGATTCCAATCCATCAGGCTCACAGACAAAACGAATAAAACAAGCTTCTACAAAATAGATGAAACTCCATTAGATTTAATTTAGATCCCGATAGGTCATGTCCCTAACACCGGAGTGATCCGGTGTTGAGATTATGTTATTAACATGATAACAGTTACAATTTTAATTACATCTCTTTAAGGTGCATCGTTTGAGTCCGCTAGGTAGGTAGGCGCCAAGAGATGGCGCTGTCGTTGAAAACTCAATTGAGGTAATCTGCCCCAGTTTTAATTCACTTTGCGACCTCTTACTATTGTTATAAACACATCTCAAAAATAATAGAGCCCATTAATAGCTGCACTCGACTGAAAACACTGAAAACACTGCTAATCAACAAAATAAAAACAATTTGACTTTAATCAACACCATCAACAGTCAGAAAACGTCCTCTGCTGGTGCTGCTCCTTCCCTTTATCTAGAACAATGTAATTATAATAAGAGGATAAGTGTCGATTCCGATCCATCAGGTTCAATGAAACAATCTTCTACAAAATAGATGGAGCTTCATCTATTTTGCAGTATCAGCTGCGATTTAAATAAGTTCAATGCACAGATAAATGTTCAATGATAACCCAAGTAGCTAGGTCATATACCTACTACCTACTTTTGACTGCCCCAGTGGCTCAGTTGGTAGTGAATCTACGTTCTGTGCTTGGGGGCGTGGGTTCGATTCCCATCTAGGACAAACATTTATGTGATGAATATTTGTGTTTGTTCTATGTCTGGGTGTTAATATCTATATAAGTATGTATTTAAAAAATATCTATGTACGTACATCAGTCTCTGGCAGCCATATTACATTAAGCTTTGCTTAGTTTGGGGTCAGATGACCGTGTGTGCAATAATGTCCCAGATATTCCCAGATACCTACCATGTACCAGATTAATACCGGATAGCTCCGGTATTATCATGCAATCATATCGCAGTAATTTGCATCCATCGTTCATCTTCAAAAAAAAAGTTGTCGATCTACCTTGCGCGAGGGCTACCTACTGCGGCTGCGGAGAGTGCGCGAGCGATCCCGCGGCCCTGTTTGCATTCTGATGCCGACGGAACATCGAGGCGTTTTTAGTCGGTAGGGGCGTCTCGTCTTATGTGACGTCGAGTCCGACATAACCCGTCCGCCCACCCAGCGGATGGGCATGCGTATATGCATTTTCCCCATGTACAAAGAAAAAAAAGGACTACCTACTGTACGATGTTGCTCTAAGCTTGACGATGTAATACTAGGTATTGGGTTAAAAGTACGTAAATGAAGTGATGCACAGCTGGGTAGCGTTCACGACATAGGCCCGAACGACGTCCCGAAGCGCCCAGAGTGCAACTTCGCCGTTCTTAACATCAGTATGAAAAACAACCGTGACGCAACTTGGCCGTTCCGAGCATTTGAAAGTATATCTCGGTTACAAATTTGCAACTAAACATAAACATAAACATAACATAACTAACATTTTTCAACCATCGATTTCGACGGTTGAAAAACACTCTGACGTTTATTTGACATCAAATTTGTTAAACAATTTTTATTGGCGCGTAAAAGTTAATTAAAATTTTCTAGAGAAAACTTCTAGTCAAAATAATTGTTTTCGTTTTCATTCGTACAGAAACAGCGAAACAATATTCAGAAAAATGCTGTAGCCATAAATAATCATAAAATTAAGAAAATACGCGATGTATTGGCGCCACCGTGAAAACAATCATGTCGCCACTCCGTATTATTTTCCAAAATAGGTTATCTTCCGAACGTTAATTATTTAATTAATGTATAATAATGATGATCCATCCACCATTAATAATGGTGGATCCATAAAGAATTTGTCAATGTGTTTGATTGTGGGCAAATCGTATGAAGTGATTAGTCGTACTTTGTCGTGTAATCGTGTTTCCAAAACTCCGTAGTAGCTTTCTGTAAAGCTTGGACTGGAGAGTGACTGAAGTAGTTGATTGAAACCATTGCTACGATTTGATTTTACTGTGAAGTACTATAATTTACTTGAAAAATTACAAATCATGATACTGGTTAAATACACTATGCGTGATGTCAAAACAAATGAAAAAAAATATTGAAAAATAACATGCCAAGTCTGAACGCAGCCCTGGATTTAAGAGGTTTTCCTTCCGCGATGTTTTGGCGCATTCGATATTTGATATGTTATAGCTATATTTATCGCTCTGTTCTCGTGCATGCGATAGAGTTAGTGAATTTCTCTAACTTTTTCATGATATTAGCGTTTCGGGGGTAGTCTTTTATTAACCCCTAAATATTGACTAAATCTTTTGTTTTTGTTGTCAATGGCTTGGATAAACCATAATCAATGCTGCTATTATTATTATTACTTCAAAAAATATCTATGGATTTCTAATAATAACTACTTTTCTTCGACGCCAAAAATGTGTTCGCGTTCGGTGAGCAATAGCTCACCTGATGTTAAGCGTCACGCTTGCCCATGACAATTCAGTGCCACCCAGAGTTTAGAACTTCAACAGTTCACAATCATGCGCGGCAATGCACTGCGCTCGTCACCCTGAGATAGTATGCAAACTTTAACTTTAACTTTTGGTATACAAGTTCTACAATTTTATAGATGTTTTTAGTCGTCAGCGACAAAAAAAAAACATAGTCGATCGGTAAAATCGCCGACGACTAAAAGATTCTATGAAGTTGTAGAATTCCGATTGAGCAAAACAGTTTGTGTTCGCGACGTCTACTGTTCGCAGAATTACTAATTTATTATGTGTCATGCATGCGTCGCTATGGCTTTGGTCGTTGCGCGCCTTGGACCTATCTTTGGACATTTTGCTCTTTTGTCAAGGTTGAGACCGTTTGTCATTTTGCGCTTAAACGTTTTTCTTTCCTTTTTTGCTAATTTCTTTCCAGTATTATTGAATTTTAATATTATTATTGTGCATGCATCACGGATGGCGAGCGCCGCAAAAAACCTAACGAAAAAAATCAAGCCGACAACAAGATGACGTAGCTCGTACCTCGGCTGCGATAACACGGCATCGGTGCATATTACAATACAGATAGTTTGGAGAGCGATATCGGCGGCGCACTTTTCAACTGAATTTGTTATTAATATTATAGAAAAATTATAGTTCAAATACTACAATTTATCTATAACAATATTAGAAAGAGGAAAGATTTGATTGTTTGTTTGTTTGCTTTGAATAGGCTCCGAAACTACTGAACCGATTTAAAAATTCTTTCGCTGTTAGGAAGCTACACTATCCCCGGGTGACATAGGCTATATTATCTTTTCAAAAAATTAGGGATCTTTACTAAAACTCTAATAATGTAACCTAAGATGTAAAAAAATACCTAAAATATTCTTTACATCGCGTGCGCTGCGAAAACTATTAATGATGATAGAATAATCTGTCTATATCAATATTATAAAGAGGAAAGATTTGTTTGTTTGTTTGTTTGCATTGAATAGGCTCCGAAACTACTGAACCGATTTGAAAAATTCTTTCGCTGTTGTGCTACACTATCCCCGGGTGACATAGGCTATATTATATTTTCAAAAAAATTAGGGATCCTTACTAAAACTCCAGTAATGTAACCCAAGATGTAAAAAAATACCTAAAATATTCTTTACATCGCGTGCGCTGCAAAAACTATTGATGATGATAGAATAATCTATACCAATATTATAAAGAGGAATGATTTGTTTGTTTGCATTGAATAGGCTCCGAAACTACTGAACCGATTTGAAAAATTCTTTCGCTGTTGGGTAGCTTTTTAGCTTTCTTTATAATTTTATTTTTTTTGTAACTTGACGCAATAGAAGGGTTTTTATGTGTGTATTATAATTTTTATTTTTTTGTTAAATACCCGTGCGAAGCCGGGGCGGGCTGCTATTATATATATAGTTATATATTATTTTTGTAACACACCTGCAGCCCGCAGATTCTAATTATTTATCTCGTTTAAATGCAAGAGAGTGAAAGAAGAGGTTTCTCTACATCGAAAGGCTCAAAAGTGTGCACAGAACTGTAATCGAGTGAATGCAGGGCGGGTCGCAACTTTAAATAGTGCCGCTTCGATTCGGATTGAAAACATTGTGCAGATAATGCTGATGCTTAGGTACTGATTGAAGAGACCAACCAGCCCCCTTATCATGGATATACCTGATCGTGATAGTGATAGTTCGCGAGCGGGACCGCGCATAGTGCGAGTATGTTGGTATGAGCGGGATGGCATGCTATCGCAATCAGAATCACGAACGTTCATAATAAGGCTGAATAAGTTTCAAGTACATTATTGACTTCAGTTTAATTTCAGTAATGATTTAAAGGCATTTTATAAAAAAAAATATAATATACGTTAATTCGTTGCCCGTTATAATATCAAAAAAATATTTAACTACACTAGAGCTTATAATTAAAATAAAATAATACAAAAAGAGTTAGTGGCCCATGAGGGGATCGAACCCGCGACCTTCGCGTTATTAGCACGACGCTCTAACCAACTGAGCTAATGGGCCGATATGTCAGAGCAACGAAAATGTGAATTATTAAAGCAAATCGATCAAGTAGTAACTGAAAGTGCCTGTCATAATTTAATTAGCAAGGAAATAAAAGCTAGCGCCTACAATTTTTTTTTTAAATTATTTGTTAGAGTGTGTTAACTTGCCTTTAAATAAGACGAGTTGTGTAAAGTAGAAACATTATTTTGCAGAGTCCGCCTTGGGCCATTTTTGCCACCTTAACTTTGGAATATTCCATTCTGTCCCCCTAATCTGTCCCCTCGGTAGGACAAACGTGAAATAAAATTGTATGGGCAGATCAAACTAATTATTTCCTGTCTGAATAAAATGAGCCAGGAATAAAATGTTTACAAACCTCCATTATTATTAGAGGAATTATATATTTTTTCTCTGATAATATGTGTAAGAGTGCATACAGAAGGCAAACATAGGATTGGTATTTTTTAACCCGAAAAATCTGGAAAAGCTACAACAGCGACATCAAAAAATAGCTTATGGTATCGATAAAGGATATGATTTTCTTGAAAAACTGCCAGTATAGCCGCGGGAGAAGTCTATTTGCTTAATGAAAAAAATCAGAAATAATTATCCTACGCGTAAATTTGAAATCAATTTTATTCTCGATATCGAGATATCATTTATGAAAGTAAAAATAAAATGATTTGAACCGAAAAATTAAATAGTAAACATGGCCATTCGATCACGCGTCCTATTTACGTTAAAACATGAATTTTTTGTAGTAAAGACCCATCAAAGAATCAAACATGAGGTTATCAACAGATCAGGATTGCTTACTTATTTCTCACATTGTTTTATTTTTTTAATTGTTACAACTAAGACCCTTCGTACACAAAGCTACGCAAGTCTCTGATTCCCGAAGACTTTAGTATCTACCTAGGCGAAAACTGCAATACAAATGTACGGAGCTTCACACGTGTGCCTGTGTGTGTACATCACAGATGAACTCATCTGTGGTGTACATGTACATTTAAATTGCAGTAGTCGCCTTGAAGTCGTCGGGTATGAGAGACATGCGTTATGTACGGAGCTTCGTACATGTCCCTGGGTACGAAGCTCCGTAGATTTGTATTGCAGTAGTCGCCTAGATACTAACGTCGTCGGGTATCGAAGACTTGCGATATACGGAGCTTTGCACATGTACCTGGGTACGAAGCTCCCTAGCTTTGTATTGCAGTTGTCACCTACATACTAAAGTCGTCGGATATCGGACACTTGCGAAATGTACGGAGCTTCGTACATGTGCCTGGGTACGAAGCTCCGTAGATTTGTATTGCAGTAGTCGCCTAGATACTACCGTCGTCGGGTATCGAAGACTTGCGATATACGGAGCTTTGCACATGTACCTGGGTACGAAGCTCCCTACCTTTGTATTGCAGTTGTCACCTACATACTAAAGTCGTCGGATATCGGACACTTGCGAAATGTACGGAGCTTCGTACATGTGCCTGGGTACGAAGCTCCCTACCTTTGTATTGCAGTTGGTCACCTACATACTAAAGTCGTCGGATAACGGACACTTTCGAAATGTACGGAGCTTCGTACATGTGCCTTTGTATTGGAGTAGTCACCTAGATACTGATCGTCTGGTATCGGAGACTGCGTAGCGGAGTGTACGAAGGGCCGAATAGGTCGCGTATGTTCCTGCCAACTTATAACATAGTAGGTAAAATATATGACGGAGGTTATCGTTTTCACGCGTTTTAGTAATTTTCGCACGTGAAGTGATATTGCAAAGATGTAATCGTTTTGTTGACTGATAAGTTGATAACACTAGTGTTATTGTTCATTGTGATACGTCAGTGAATTAAACCATGTAGGCATATAACTAAACTCCTAACTAGATATAGCTTACCCAAAATATGACTTCGCTTATTAGCCCTTACTCGCGCCCACTGTAATCTCGCTCGCGCATTTTTACATAATCAAAGATATAAAATCACTGTGAATTTTTGTATATTAAAATGTTGTATTTGTTTTAGAATACAAATGTTTTCGAGAAACCTGTAAGATTAAAGATATCCAACGTTTCGCTCACCGCGCGAAATTCTAATTTTATTGCGCTTTTTGTCAATTACAGCTTAATTACTCATCGTGGATTTATTGAAACCAATTTTGCGCCAATAAATAAGTTGTTCTAAGAAATTACGGGTAAAATGATCATCTAGATAACATTGGTTTAGCTACAAATCTCAATAAGCTGATTTTCATCATGGTTTTTGGTTTAGCGAAAAATGTACCTACACTAGCTTTCAAATTGAATTTTTGGTCGATGTAATGTCTTGAAACAATCTACTTATTATCGCAAAATTAGTTTTCACGGACCTACGATGAGTAATTAAGCTGTAATTGACAAAAAACGCACAAAATTTGAATTTCGCGCGCTGAGTGAAACGATGCCCCTTAAAAATAAATAAATTCGTGATATATTGTAATATATATTTTTTTTAAACCTTGAATAAAAATCTATATTATTCAAAGATTATTATTATTATTTATAATGAGAATTCGGTGATTATTATAAAAAGAAAAATAAAAACCCCGGCTAAAAAATTCTTAACATTCCGGAGACGAGAACGAACCTAACGAAATCAGTAAAGAGGTAGAATCAGACAATATTTACACGCTACAAACTATAAACAAACTTACATAATAACTCGAATAACACCACCGTCCATATAATTTATAGCTAATTATATTTATAAAATAAATAATAACTAACAGTTGACATTTCTCACTGCAAATTTTTGATTCGTGTGTAAAGGGTTATTGGTATCATCATCATCCACAGCCTTCCTTATCCCACTGCTGGGTATAGGCCTCTCTCTTGCTATGCCATCTGCCTCGGTCCTGTGCCAATATAGTCCAGGTTCGACCCGCGATGGTGACGATATTGGTATAACTAGCGCAAAACATCACTCATAAAAAATTAAAAAAAAAAAAACAAAGGCATGTTGCCTACATCATTCCTAACAACTTTTGTTCTATGACTTTTTACAAAATTTAATTACATTACATTATCAGCCAGAAGACGTCCACTGCTGAACATAGGCCTCCTCCTTAGACCGCCACACAGACCGACAACGTGCCACTTGCATCCACCGGTTGCCCGCGACTTTCACAATGTCGTCGGTCCATCTAGTGGGAGGCCTACCTACGCTTCGTCTTCCGGTTCGTGGTCAACATTCAAGAACCTTTCTTCCCCATCGGTTATCGGTTCTTCGAGTGCTTGCCACTACAGCTTGAAAACTCTGACATCTATATCTATTATATAGAACTTAATTAATTATATACAACTTAATTAATTCACCAAAAACCATAATTAAAGTTTCAATGAAAGAAAAACCTTGTTGTTTTGGTACAAATGTCAGCTTCACCCGGACCCCGCGTTTTTCCTAATGGTATTGACATTTCGAGCCCTAATTTAAACATTATTGTTTTTATTTTGCGATAAAAAAAATACGAATTATTAAGTCATGGAACAAAAGTTGTAATGCATGATGTAGGGAACATGTCTACGAGAGGTTTGCGTCAGTTACGCCCTCTATATAAAATTGCAGCCACACACCATTAACTGGTTTCCGGAGTTTTGGCGGGAACGTGAAGAATTCATGTCGCGTCATTTTATTATTTTCCAAAACTTGTGTTATTTCGAGTGTTTTTAAATATAAAAACGGTGAAGTGTTCGTGTACATGCACGAGTGTTGGTAAATGGTATGATGTCGTGAAACGTGAATTTTCGTGTTGTTTCCAAAACTCCTTAGAAGGCTCTAGCTAAGTTTTCATCACTTTACTGGGGCATGACTTGGACTTGACCGTGACTTGCTTTGCTCGCCTTTGACCGTGACTATGACTTGTTTGATAATATCTAACAAAACTTGAGAATATATATGTAAACTTGACACTGGCAAATGCATAAGACGCGCGACGCCAAAATCCTCTAAGGAGGAAAGAGAAAAAAAAAAGACCAGGTTTTTACTAAAATTTTCCGAGATATAAAATATGTTTTTGCGTCAAGTTTTTAGGTAAAAACATAGGTGTGAAAATGTATTGGAACTTATCAATAAGTGACCACACGTTTTTGTGAATTTTCCATTCAGGTAGGTATTTCGTTTCAGTGTTTGGGCGTTGGCATGACACTTTGGTCTGCTTACGTAAATATCAAGGATTAACGTACTAAAGATATACATGATAGCGTACTTACCTACAGATAATTACACAGACCGGAATATTTTCCAGTTGCTATCTGTTTTTAGACATCTGTGAATAATTATTTTTTGACGGGCTCCGTACGTCTTGTTTATTTACTACTAGTTGTTACCCGCGACTTCGTTCACGTGGACATCGCAAGCGAAATAGGCCGTAGGAAGAGAATGACGTCATTCACGCCAGAATGAAAACTTATGAACTTAACTTAACTTCCTCACTTATAAAAACTTCGTGAAAATCTGTTTTGAAAATGCCAAAAATATGTCAATTCCCTAATAGTGTCTCGTTCACGCATTTCAACGTTTTTGAAAATAAAAAGATCACTGAGTGGGAATTTAAAAAAAAAAAGGTCAGTTATCTTTTTAAAAAAATACCAATATTTTAATGCTATTTCTGTTTGGACAAAGAAAAAAAATATATATTTGTGCCATTTTTTTTTTTAAATAGTCGCAACTATAATATTGTCGCGTTTTCACGGCTCAACAATGGAACCTGAAATTTTGCATAACTATATATTATATCTTTTTGTTTGTAGATCCACGCGAACGAAGTCACGTGTAACAGCTAATATAAAATAACTTTAAGGCATTTGTATTTACATTTATTATTTTGATTTCTGGCATAGGCACTGCCGCTGGCTCGAGCTTCGAATGACAGAGTCAACAATATGTTCCATTTTAAAGTTCAAATCTCTAAAAAAAAAAACACTCATTACATTAGTTATGTGTAGAAGTGTGCCTAATTACTATCGTATTACGTATCTATTAAAACTCAGTAGGTACATAAAGTAAGTATGTCTATGTATTATGAAAGCAAAACACAACATCATGACCCCGACGCGGGCGCAGACGTGTTATCTATATTGACACTTGCCAATCTATGTGCCAGGAGGCATTTGCGTAAGCGCGTTATCAAATCCAGTGTAATCAGACCTCTGCCAGTTCTATCCAAGTACGTTAAAAGGGGGTCGAATAATGATGGTGAATCTTATCATTGTCATTACCAACATAACTAGACTTTTAGCAGTACCAGTATGGTACGTGGGCAGGGTTCTACTAAGATTGGCTATTTCTCTCGGAGGTATTATGGCCAGATAGACAAAACCTCTCATGGTACTAGTAGGATGCGCTTGGAGGGGTCTAGTTTTTTTGGAGAGCGTTATCAGCAAGGTAGGTAAAGTGGGGGGTAGGAAGCGCGCTGGCTGCCAGTCGACGGCGGATCGTCGTCGGCTCCAGACCTCAGAGGAGAGTTTTTTGATTTCTCTCCTAAAAAAATTAAATAACAGTGAAGAATAACTGTTTGCCTGAAACAGATCCACAGAACAGAACTATTTGTGATATGTTCAGTTAGAATTTACTTTTACTCTTGTATGAGGAGTTAATTTTTGCAAGAACTTATGTAGCTCTGACAGTCAGAAAAAAAAAAAGTTTAGATTTACTATGTATTACTCACTAAACAAATATAAATATTAGACCGGCATCATAACAAAAAGTTTTCGCCATTTTTAACCAAAATACCGTGAGAACAAACAAAACAGTTGCCGAGCGGTAAAAGTTTATTTTCGTTCATTATCAACCAATTAAGCGTTTCGCAGCTCCCTAATTATCGGAGCTCTAATTACGACGATTAAAGGAAAGCACCTCAGTACATAGTTACAAAGTTACAGCTGATAAGAACAAAACAATAAAAATGTACACGGCGCAAGTATGTGGGAACGGCCTTATCGCGACCGCAGAATATAGTGTAGTGCTACGTACAGCAAAACAAAGCCACGCGGCCGGCGCGTGGCTCTCGTGCGTCGTGTAGTTTAAAAATAGAACGCAGCGAGTTCGTGCAACTAAATCAGTCAACCAACCGACCAAAGAACACCTGTAACATAGACTAAATCCGACTCTAAAGTATAATGAAAGCGTTGCTGTCGTATAAAATTATATTTCGAAAATGGAAGGTTTGGAGGCCAATCCTATGCTGGCGAGTTTGCTTGAAGATTTAACAGAACCACGCCCGCATGTTCAATGCGTCTCGTGTTCCAAATTTCAAATTCTTGGCGCGGCTCCTTGTTATTCAGCTCCATGCCCGAGTGTTTCGGCGCGGTAATTTTGTTTTTTTTTTTATTTGTGCTTGCTTATGGCCAGTGTTTTCTTTTTTATTCGCCCATTACGCAAGTTCCAGTCCAGTGTTTTCATGACACGATTATGTCCCGTTGCTAGATAAAAAAAATCTATTGCAATTTCATTGCAACCGCTCGATATGATAACGATAAGTGCGTTACTTATAATACTTGATACTATTATTTATTCAATAGCTATATTGTGTGTCAGTAAATACTTATAACGATTACAAAACACAGAAAGAACAAAGGCATAAATTTTCACGGCCAAGGAATTCCAAGCAATGTAGTTGAGTTCTACTGAATCGATGACTCAGTGTATTGTTTTTCGACGTATTTCAATGCACTGGGTCTACATTTTCAAAACTTCAAGTAGCTGGTATTAATGTGATAGAAGCCAATAACCGAATGGGCCTAGGTCGTGAACGCTGATGATAAGAGTCCTGACTGACCGATAGAAAAGGGCAGACAAAAAAGGGCTATCCGCCTCTGATGACGTCAGAGGTGGATAGCTATGCGACTGGGCTGGCCGGCAACTAGCAAGGGATAGAGAAGAAAGCCATATAATATTTGAGAGGCTCCAAGCATTGGTAATTCTAGGCTGATTATTGTATATGCAGCTGCGAGATTGGTCTACGATATCGTCACCATCGCGGGTCGAAGCCGGACTAGATTACCTCTGGACCGAAGCAGATAGCGTAGAAGAGAGAGGCCTATACCCAGTGGGATAGGGAAGGCTGTGGATGATGATGATGGTATACCTACATACAAACCTATTACGAAACTATACATATAGGTTTTATTAGTAGATAGGCATGGTAGAGGAATTTCGTTATATGAAGCTTGTTTTTCATAATAAATAATTTATCAAGACTGAGGAAAGTACTAGAAGTTTATCACTGTTGCCACACGTGTGATTAAATACCTATTTACCCACTCATTGTTGGTGTAATACCTAGATATACCGGTACTAAGAAATTGTTACCTTCTGTCATCAGTGTAGAAACAGGCGTGAAGTAGAAATTTATGCCGTGTTGCTGTTGAATAAGGTTTAGTGAAAAATAAACATTGTGATGCAGGTTGTCATGGGCAATCCCTTATTTGTATTACACCCTAAATCACGTATGTGTAGAAAGTCTTTAGAAAGCATGTAGGTTGATTCGGTATTTGTATTAAGTACCTAAATTATTCTTCATTTTTTAGCCTTTTTTCGTTAATTTCTCATATCCTTCCTCTTCTTCGACCTGCGATGTTCTGCCTTGACCAGTCATAAGTCATGGTTGCTTGTTGCCGGATAAAGTCAAACTAGCACCCTTATTATGTATCCACGGCCGTGGTTCTGATTGTGATGCAATGCCATCCCGCTCGTACCAACTTACATTCACGGACGATGACAATCAGGGGCATCCACAATATGGCGGCAGAGTTTTGGTGATCCTTTCATCTGATGTTTGTCCATGGTCTCGACTCAAGGATAAACTCAAGGACTTCTGTATCTCAGATCAGAGAAACAAGTTTTTGTTGTCTTGTTTGTCTGATCTGAGTTCTGTATGGAAGGTCCATCGATGTCTGCCGAGCTATTTAGCCAGCTCAAAGCGCACCTCGCTTGATTTCAAGTTGTTAAGATTATAATTATAATCTTTCCAAATTCGAACAAGCTCTGCATAACAATGATGCGAGTAGCGACCTTCTTAAATTGGCAGTGTATAAATAAACTAGGTAGGTATATCATTATTACAAATAAATATAATACGAGTACATTCAAATTACTACAGACATTATAGGATATTAATTTTAGGCACATCAGAAAGTCTTTTTCAATGACAAAAAAAAATGAAACCGCGACAAAAATACCGTTGTGCCCAAAGACCTTATTTATAAGGAGAATTCTGTGGTTGTGCCATATTCTGTCTACTTGCATAAACATTTCGTCTAGAGGAGAAATGACATATTTCTATGGAACAGCCATTTTTATGCACGTTTGGTGTTGGTGCCATAGTAAGCGTTGCTCGTAATTGACCGAGAGAAGCGAAGCGAGTAGGCAAGTCATTTATTCCAATACAATTTTTCGAATATGAGATGAATCGGTCAAGGGGTGGTGAAGTTATAGTGGTCGCTTTGAGTCTGTTCGGCGCGAACTACTAGTTATAATATAAATTCATTAATTATACATGGGCGTATATAAATAACATCCGTAAACACGAGACTTACAATGGAGTTGGTAAAAACAAAATAAATATTGTCTGATGTTATTATTTCGTCATTCGCGCTGTTACTAGCGTATCTGTTTCCTTTGTCGATTGTAAATAAATGTGTTTTGAATTTAAAATCAACGGTATTGGTAATGTAAGTTTTATTGTTATAAACATTACTGTGAGGTGCGCTTAGAATATTAGTTTATTCATTATCTATATTATTATTGTGCTTGTTGACCGAGCTAAGCGAAGGTCTCAGTCTATGAGACCAAATCGACAATTGTATGTTTATATGTAGAACCCTTAATCCAATCGTCATGAAAATTTGTAGGCAAGTAGTTCATTTCAATACGATTTTTTGTTCGAAGTTCGAATATGAGCTTAATCGGTCTCAGTTCGGTGCGAACTACTAGTATGTATATTGTATATTTGTTTGTATTTGTTTGTTGTTTGTATATTTGTTTGGTGATAACTTACGACCGTTTATCCGATCTTCATGAATTTTTGTGGGCAAGTAGTTTATTTCAGTAAAAACATTAAGTTCTAATATGAGTAAAATCGGTCAACGAACTGTGAAGCTATAGCATAGGTAATGTGACTGTCTTGTCACTGACTGACTGATAAAAGTAAAGGAGGTGGTGGTTTTTAAATGTTACTTATTATAACCAAACATTACCAAATTAAAATTAACCACATCTTCGTTAATGGAAGTCATATCATATTTTATATATTATATATGTATTATATTATATACAAGCATTACTGTGTTCCGGATTGAAGGGCAATGTTTCCAGCGTAATTATTGGGCATACAGAGATTTAACATCTAAAATCTCAAGGTGACGAGCGCAGTGCATTCCCGCGCATAGTTTTGAAGTGTTGAAGTTCAAAATTCTGCGTGACACTGAACTGTTATGGGCAAGCGTGACGCTTAACATCAGGCGAGCGACTTGCTCGTCTCGTCACCGAGTAAAAAAAAAACATAAACAATTGGAAAAACAATGAAAATAAGAATACACCGGTACTAACTACACAGGTACTTAACTGCTATTTTTTTAAATATATTATGTATTGTTCCATGTCCTAATAGAAGCTGTTGTTACTTTTTTTAAAGTAACACAGATGACATTTTTTATTTACACACAGAAAAATTTGTACTGGGATAAATCACATTTCATAATGAGCTGGCCGATTTTACTAAATTAAGTAGTAAATCTACTTATTTTATTTATTTCCTACGTAATAATGAGTCCATTGCTCCTTACGTTTGGTGCCCGCCACAAAACTAAAAATGTGTGGTCTGCCAACTACGTACACGTACCCGTCAACTAAAATAATGCGGAAAACTACTTACGCCCTAGTTAAAGACACATTACGGTTTGGTGTTCCGTAATGTTCGAAGTCAATCGTGCATTAATAAAGAGTATTTAACATTACATAATGAGCAGTATACATTAGTAAGGACTCGGATACATTAGATAATGAATTTTACGCATTACAATGTACCTAAAATGCTACGTACATTAGTAATGTGTTGTAATGGGTCTGAGTCCTTACAATGTGGGAATTATCTTATATTGCGTAAAAAACGTAAGAATGTTGCCAGCACAATACATAAAGACCGAAACACATGATAATGTTCCT
Organism: Apocheima hispidaria; assembly: GCA_947579745.1. Lineage (NCBI taxonomy): Eukaryota > Metazoa > Arthropoda > Insecta > Lepidoptera > Geometridae > Apocheima > Apocheima hispidaria. Next base: position 15,524,120 of record OX388147.1, read on the forward strand.
TAAACTTTATTTACAGATGTAAATATATTACAATTTATCTACTTTATTATAATCATTCACATTATGCATATGGTAAAACACATTACAATGATCCGGACACAGTAGTAAGACTTTAAACACTTGACAATGCATACAGCACATTGTAATGTGTGGGCGTCTGTTCAATGACACGCACACATGATAATGCGTACAACACATTACAACGATTCATACACGGTACATGGGCATTTGAACACAGTGTAATGTGTTCTTTACATTGCTACAGATCTAAATACATTACAATGTGCCAGTTAAATTGGAATGGCTCCAGCTAGTCAAAACGAAAAAAAGGGGTTTACAATGTGCTTGATACATTATGTAGTGTATTATTCGCATTACGAATCTGACGAAACACAGTACTATGTTCCGGACACAGTAGTAAGAAGATAAACACTTGACAATGCATTTAACACATTGTAATGTGTGGGCGTCTGTTCAATGACACACACATGATAATGTGTATAACACATTACAATGATTCATACACGTTACATGGGCATCTCAACACAGTGTAACGTGACCTTTACATTATTTACAGATCGAAATACATTACAATGCATCCGCTAAATTATAATGTCTCCAGCTCTTTAAAACGTAGGAAAAGTCTTACAATGGGCTTGATACATTCTGTAGTGTTTTATTCGCATTGCGAATCTGACGAAACACAGTACAATGTTCCGGACACAGTAGTAAGAAGTTAAACACTTGACAATGCATTTAACACATTGTAATGTGTGGGCGTCTACTCAATGACACACACACATGATAATGTGTATAACACATTACAATGATTCATACACGGTACATGGGCATCTCAACACAGTGTAACGTGACCTTTACATTATTTACAGATCGAAATACATTACAATGCATCCGCTAAATTATAATGGCTCCAGCTCTTTAAAACGTAGGAAAAGTCTTACAATGGGCTTGATACATTCTGTAGTGTTTCATTCGCATTGCGAATCTGACGAAACACAGTACAATGTTCCGGACACAGTAGTAAGAAGTTAAACACTTGACAATGCATTTAACACATTATAATGTGTGGGCGTCTGTTCAATGACACACACACACATGATAATGTGTACAACTCATTACAATGTTTCATACACGGTACATGGGCATCTTTTAAAACGGTATGTGTCCTTTACATTAATTACAGATTGAAATACTTTACAATGTATCTGCTAGTGTCACGGCTCGCTCTATAAAACATAAGACAAGGTCTTACGATGAGCTTGTTACATTCTATAGTGTATTATTCACATATTAGAACTGACAGAACACATTACAATGGTCCGGAATGTTTTGAAAATAATCAAAAATAAAAATAGCAAAAGAAAGAAAATAAAACGTAAAGAAAAGCCGGGAAAGAAGTTCCCGCTTTTTTTATTTTTTTATTATCCCCGTAACATGAACGCTTGCGGGACAGAATAGGCTCAGCTGAGCGAATGCGAATTTTTTCGCCTGGCAATACGGCTCGCGGTGAGCTGTATTTCAATTCCACTGGCGGCTGCTGTTGCGTGGCAACCATCGATCAACCAAACAATATGCTTTCGGTCTCTTGCGCATATTCATATTCCAAATTTAAAAATATATTCTGGGGAGCAAAAAGCCTGTTTGGTCCCTGTTATCGGCGAACAAATGGTCGTTTTCGGAGTAATATGGCGTCAAAAGTGAAAACCGCGTAGAAAAAGTTCATTAGCTCTTGATAAAATGTATGGAACAGCTGATTTTTTCGAGATTTCAGGGTTGGCCCCATAGTAAAAGTTGTTAACAAAGATGAGTACAATGACCCCGTTTCGGTTTAGCACACCGCAAGCTTATAACCTTATAACCCTATATAGTTGTTGTATTAGATAATAAAAGATAAAAGTCAATTTTCTCCCAACACTACACGGGGTCCATAAAATCCCTCATTTTATTTTACCTTTCTGTAGTTTCTAAGCAAACTATGCTGCATATAGTCATACGGCCTCGGATATAAGTCAATCTATGCCTTAATTTTAATAATCAGTACAAAGTGTCAATATAAAATAATTTATTTGGACAAAATAGCATTTATGGTTCTGAAACTCAACGTGGTCAAATAGACCTCGCACCAAAGTTTTGGAAGATTTAGTAGTATCTAATACGTGGTTTAATATTTATCTCGTTCCGGGGTAATGGAAAGTATCGCTCATTGGCTTATGAGCCCCGCGGTGAAGGTGTCCTGTCTTTATACCTAATAAAAGCTATTCTGTTAGAATAATCGATATAATATACGCATAGTAGATCTAGTAAAAAAATGGTTTTAGTGTTTGCATGTAGTTGTTGTAGTCCCATTATATTTGATTGACATTAGAGCGTAATAATTCATCTCTCTTTTTTTACTACCTACGTCAATGTATATATACATAAAAGTACGTCAGAATATTATCAAGTGGAGATCCTCAATCTCTGTATTATACATCGTTTTCGTTAGGATACAGACATGTTAGTAATAGAATACTTTCGTAATAATACAATTCAAGTTCCTACCTAGCATTCGAGGTAGGTAAGTACTTAGGTAGCTATGGAATTATTGCTCATGAATTAATGTGCTTGACACATTACTGCATGTTTGTCAATGACCGTCGCTCATTACGTAATGAGTAACGTGCATGAAGATGGTGCAGAAAACATTCTATCGTGTGTGTTACCCAGTTCATTAGAGACTCAAATTTAAAATGGCGGCGCTAATCAGCTAAAAAAAACAGTACCTAACTGACAAACAACTTAAGCCAATGACCTTGGCTGCGCAGTAGACGATTTTAGGGTATCTTTAGCGGATCGAAGGGTAGGTACGGGGGGCAGTTCTTTTTTAGATAATCTGTCGCTTGGGCGCTTCCGATGGCTTGTTATGGCATTTGCATGCATTCATTGCCGGTGTGACCAGATTTAGCAGGAAAATGCTATTTTAGCAGGGTTAAGCTTTATGCAGGATTATCTGCATTCTTTGAATTGCCCTGCAATATTTGGGGAGCAGTGATGGGGAGTGGGGGAGGGGGGTGTACAATGCTGGTAATTATTTGGCATTATTCAATAAATGCGTTCCAAAATACCACTAACCGTATAAGGTAATAATAATTACTCTTAGTTCGTGGCGAACTGAGACCTCGTGACCCCTATATCTTCACAACCTCTGGACCGATTCAGCTCATATTTGAACTTAAATTTCATGAAGATCGGATCAACGGTTCGCAAGTTATCATCGGACAAATATACACACAAACATACAAACATACATACAAATGCCAATTTGTCCCAGTAAACTCTGAGACCTTCGCTTCGCTCGGTCAATCATTGTGAATTTTGTAAAGTCCTTGACTTGATGACTTTATTAATTAGAAACAACGAATTTTTTTCACATGTCGATGTATAATTATGTCCCTAACCTATCCCTAACCTAGCCATCTTATATGAAATATGAACCGAAATCTAATGCTTACATTAATACTGCCTAATAAGCGAAACAACATAAAAAAAATGTATACGTTATTAGCGGAGAATAAATAATTTTATCTAACGGATATTTGACAGCAATACAAAACGAACTTGGTGTATTTTAAAAATCTTGTTGGCAACACTGGCCGTCATTCACGATTTTATTTTCACGAGTTATGTTATTATGTTATTACCGCGAAAAAAACAAGTCACCGCATTGTTATTGTGTGTAAGTGAAAGTTATTAAAAAAAAGAACCGGTAAGTAAATATCTTGCGTTTTATGATGTTTCTCTTTCAAATCATGTAAAACCTAAGGTAAAACAATAATTACCTACATACAGTTGAGTTTAAATGAAGTTTTTTGTGTCTGGATTATAATGTTTTGATTGCCTGAGAATGACCTAGAATGAGTATGAGTGGGACCTGGGTATGTCCTAAAACTATCTAGAACCGCCGGAGGACGGGCAGCAGCGTTTGGTGGTGAGCATTCCGCGACCCCAAAGCCGCGTGCCGAGCGTGGGGATTTCTGGTTTTGAATAGTTTAGAATCTCAAGATCTGCACAAACACAGATTCTACGTATCCACTTAGAAAATAATAACCAACGTGAATGAATCGCGTTTTTCGTACTTGTTTAAATGTAAGGCGAATCTCGTATCACAGAGCAATTTTAGGCAAATAGGTAGGCTAATTAATTATGTTACCTACAGCAAGTTATTAAAACAATCATTTGTTAACAAAACTTTTCTTTTCCAGTTGGTGTTATAATGACTGGAGAATCGATGTTTACATTCCGAAATCTTATAAATGAATGTAGATTAGACGAATATTTTGATACAGTACTTGACGACTATGGCATTCAACAGATCATGCCCATAGTTGGGCAGCAAATGAGATTCAAAAAGGATTTTAAAGGAATGGCAGTCCCAACAAAATAAGGTCAGTCAGTATAATATCACAGCCTATAATAGAGTACCTATAGAGCTGCAAATAATTATTCTAGATTTGAACTCGGTGAGCGATTTTGAAGTTTTCTTTTTTTTACTATTGACTTTAGTGCCAAAGTGATGCGTACAGACAGATTATGATAGATATTTGTTCTGTGGGTGATAGTACTATGCTTATGATTGAATCAACATTCATGGTTGTGGCGTGCTCATAGTCAGTTTTTGTTAGATATCAATTCCGTTGTATTCTTCACTAAACTACATTATATGGTAGGAGGACAATACCAAAATTATTTATACTGTTTTTTTTTTGTCAGTTTTTTAGAGAAATACAGTAATCCTGTCTATTTTTGTTAGTTAGATAGTTAAATTTCAATTCTGTTTTATCATTTATCAATTTTAGTTAAATAAATGGTAAAACAGAATTTAAATCTATAATCGTTCTTATGTATTGAACAGAATTGACATCTATAGTCTTTTATGGATTATCCAATAAATTAATTAACCTACTTAAAGTACTAATTACTAAGTTAACTTAACTATTAACTAATTATCCTAAAGTTTGTCACATTTTTCAGATAGCTGAAATTGGTGACTTACCAGCACAGATCATACCCTAGATTCTGCATTCAGGACGCTCGAAACGCTTCACGCATCAGTCTAAATACACTTATAATAAATTACTCTGATTGGTTGATTATTAGGCGCGAGTAGGTGTAAGCTTGAGATAGCCAATGAGAACGCTTGGTCGCACTCCCCGCGACCCGCGCCTTCCTTAAACTTTGTTGACTTTTTGTATTAACGACGAATCTCGTAATGCGTTATCTAGTGTGATCTGTGCTAACCAGATACCACAGAAGAAATCATAGATGATGATTCAAGTTCTACACCAGCAAAGGAAGCTATCGTAGAGCTACCGATTCAATTTTATACTCTCTTCATTATATCGCTAGGAAGCCCCAGTCTCAGGAAAGTGAAAACATGGTTAGTACCTAGTTAATATTACTAAATTACTTAGTGAGCCAATCCGAGAAAAAAGTCCCGTTAGTAAATGGACAAAATGGACAAATTTAAAATTAATATTGTAACCTTTTGAAACTAAAGATTGTTGAGACATTTACCAAAGTTTTAGTAAAGCACTGTATTTCACGTAGAACATTACTGTCCAACTTTGCTCTAATATAACCTAATTAATTAAATTAAAGACTTAATTTACAATATCAAATAGATAAAGTAAACACAACACTTATTAGTGCCTTAAAAACCAGAATAGTAGTTATATAGTATATATAGAATATTATAGTATAATATCCATATTATGAAACTGAGAATAAAATGCAAGTGGTGCATGGGGAGAGTAGAATCCAAATAGCCGAAGGTCTATATATTTTATTCTCCAGTGACATAACCAAGAGGCTCTTCATTATTATTATTATTTTGGTCTGATGTGTGCCAAAGTGAAAAAAAAAAGTAAGTAAAGTAAAGTGTAAAACTGGGTGACTGGGCGAAGGCCAGCAGTATTTTGTTCCCTCCTTTCAGACAGCTCGGTCTTCAGTTTTGGTGGTCCAGTGACTGCGTTGCGATTTCAGTTCTTCACACCACCTTTGTCTGGGTCTCTTTGTAATCTCGCAGTGTCGCCACTCACCGACGGCTCGCCACAACGCCGCACCGGCGATTATATTATTACAAATTATTATTATCCCCTTTGTTATTCATATTATGTATTATAAATCATACATATATCATATTATGAATCATAATTTTTATAAACCTTTTTTTTTACAGCAGATGAGACAGGAAAAGATGGACTTAACTGGTTGAAAAATTATGTAGAGCCATGGCACAATGGAACAATGGAAGCTACAGCTGATATACTTAACCCAGTTAAACAACTTAAACCAGTTAAACTTGGAAAAGGAAATATTGCTGATTATGTAAAACAATTTTCAGCACTTAAACAGTCCAAAGGATAGTAAGTAATCATCATTCCACCTCTTTTTTTGGGGTCGGCTCAATTTGACATCTTTTTGTAGAGCAATCTGTTCTGGAAAAGCCGTAATTCAGTATTTCTTTTGCTTCTTTACAGCTACTTCAAGACTTCGCGCATCTTTATTCAGATAGAGATAACAATTTATACTTTCATTTTTGTTGAAAAGAGAAAAGACAATAAGAGGTTCCATTGAATAAAAGCAATCAAACCAAAGATAAGGACATCAAGCAAAGTATGCAAAATTTCATTGCACTTGCTAAAGGTAAGATTTCTTTAGAATTATTATGAATTATTTTAGTTTGCTAGGGTAAGGCCTTCGTTCTGCACTGGATGCCTTCTGGCTGATGATGATGATAATTGTAGTTTGTACCAGCAACTGAGCTTATTTATATGTCAGAGGACAATTTTTTTTTTACAATTTTAAATCCTTCCTCCGTTTTCGACAAGAATACCAAAGAGGGGATTCATGACCTACTCAATTACATTACGGCTAAGCGGCTAGTCGATCCGCCATTATAGTCACAAAAAGGCTACGTTTTTTAAATGACTAACAGTTATTAAATACGGCAATTTCTACGTATCGGATGCGACACAATTTCTACTTTAAAAGTTTTTATAAATAATTAATTTTTTTTTTTTAGGTGGAGACTCCGATACACTAACTAATCAGCTTTAGTATTTCTTACCTACGTGATTGGATCGACTCAGTCGAGGAAACGAAGGAAACAACATTGGAAACCATCTCGCAGTGAAATAAGGGACGGATTTATTAAGCAGGTTGCATCCTCAGGTGATGTTGGTTCTGTGGTTGAATTAAGACGAGCTTAAATGTAACGACTGGGCAAGACTTTGCAACCATTCGTTGTGTATGTTGGCGAATCTCAGAATCAAGTACAGTCAGCATATGTAGTTGTTAGTGACATTTTTTATGCGTTCCCAACATTGATACCGGCTGTCGATGCAGCTTTCAAAATATTTAAAGGTGCCTATATTTTTAAAAACTGGTGCCTGCTATCCTGACGAGTGCATGGATTTGTGGCTTGTAATTCAGATAGGATTTTATAAAAAAAAACCGTTTTTGATAAGTTAAACGACCTCGAATTACTGTAATAATGTACACTTGCTATCACTGTAAAAGGAAACATGACTTTAAGCAACTAATAATACACTATAAATTGTATTGCAAAGCTTCATGTGGTAATTCAGAATTTATTGGCGGAGAAGACGAAGAAGCTTACGACATTATAGTTCGGCGTTATCTTATAAAAAACATTTTCTCAAATGTCGTACCTCACAAATGCAATCTATAGATTATTTACAATCAAATATAGCCCAGGCCCTTCAGTTCTACAAAATGTTGATGAAAATCCAATACATTCAGTTCCTCCAGTAAAATTGCAATTTACGGATCGTTCACAATCAGAATGTGCAGACTCTTCAGTTCCCCTAGATTTTGATAAAAACCCAGTTTCTAACCAATTTTCTGTTCCTCCAGTAAATTCTGAAGACCTCGTAGAAGCAAATCAATCTCAAAAAGCTAAAAAAAACTTTTGAAACTTTTCAAGATCTTGTCACAGGTCAAATTACCATTCATTCATTATCTACATGTTTAGTTTTAAATCTAACTTAGAATCTACTTATAAATGTAATCTGTTTTGTTTTATCAGCATCAATCCTCAACCGCACATTTTAAAATTATTTACTGAGTATGAAAGGGTTTTTATTGCTTGAGGAAGTACATAATTATGTATACCTGGATTGACATAATGTTTTATGTACGATTTTTTTCAGTATTGACGTTTTCTTTTATACATATTACATAAATATTGTATTTCACTTGAAATACATAGCTCGATTGTAGTACTCGCAGATCACACTAGATACCGCATAACGAATTCGTTGTTCCTACAAAAAGTCACCAAAGTTTGAGGCGCGGCGCGGGGCACGGGGAGTGCGACCAAGCGTTCTCACTGGCTATCTCAAGGTTACGCTTAGTCGCGTCTAAAAATCAACCAATCAGAGTAATTTCTAATAAGTGTATTTGGACTGATGTATGGTGCACTTCGAACTTCCTGAATGCAGAATCTAGGGTGTGATCTGTGGTAGTACTAAATGTTTATTTTGAATCTAACTTAGAATTATCTACTACACAAAAATGTTATTTTTTGTTTTGTCAGCATAAATCCTCAACTCCACATTTTTAAACTACTTATAGCAGACCGTTGAGAATGAAAGAGTGTTTATTTAATTTTTCGTATTTATCTTGAGGTAAACTTTACTAAGTCAAATAAATATGTCTTGTCATCTAAAGAAAGTTTTGTTTGTACATAGGGTTAAGACAATTATTATTATTAAGTATAAGATAAAATACAATAAAACATGTTTTAATTATTTTATTACAGTTTTTCTTTAATATTTCTTGACATTCTCGAAAATGCTGTAGTGGCCGTATAAATGGCTGATATAATTTTATTTTTATATTTTACAATTGCTACGTGAAGTTGTATATGTGCGTTAATGGAGAAGCATCAATCACGTTCTGGTGTACAGTCAAGGCCCTAATATTATGTATCCGGATTTTAATAATTTTTTTCAGAAGGTTATTCTTATTCGCATAAAATGTGGTATTTGGTTTCCATTAAGATAAGTAAAATCTACAAATCCTGAAAATGTAATGCAAAACTATCAATAACTTTTTTGAGAAACTTAAAACTTTGAAGCCTTGACTGTTCATATTGTTTAAACTTTTGTTTTGTATAATAGCAACGTCTTCACCTGTTTTTAGTAAATGTATGTAAAGCGCTGGTTTTGAAAGATGTAAATGGCGACCTGTTAACTTGTCTCTTAAGTGATGTTTCCAGAGTCCAACTAAACACACACAGATGTGTGTTTTACACAAGCACAATACGTTATTGCGGCAGTAGCGTTATGTAATGTGCTAGATTACGTATAGTAATGTAAATAGCTACGTGTTTAGACCTGGCGCCATTACACTAATGCGCTACTAATGTTGGCAGGTCCAAGCACAAGTAGCTATTTATATTACAATACGTACTACAGCACATTACGAACGGTCACTGCCGCATTAACGTAATGTGGCCAGGGCCAAGCACAAGTAGCTATTTACATTACAATACGTACTTCAGCACATTACATAAGGTCACTGCCGCATTAACGTAATGTGGCCAGGTCCAAGCACAAGTTGCTATTTACATTACAACCCGTACTGCAGCACATTACATAAGGTCACTGCAGCATTAACGTAATGTCGCCAGGTCCAAGCACAAGTAGCTATTTACATTACAGTACATACTCCAGCACATTCCATACTGTTACTGGCGCATTAACGTAATGTGGCCAGGTCCAAGCACAAGTAGCTATTTACATTAGTATACGTACTACAGCACATTACATAAGGCCACTGCCGCATTAACGTAATGTCGCCAGGTCCAAGCACAAGTAGCTATTTACATTACAGTACATACTCCAGCACATTCCATACTGTTACTGGCGCATTAACGTAATGTCGCCGGGTCCGAACGCACGTAGCTATTAACATTACATTACGTACTCCAGCACATTACGGACTGTTTCTGGCGCATTAACGTAATGTGGCGGGGTCCAAACGTAAGTAGCTATTTACGTTCCAATACCTAGTCCAGCACATTCCATACTGCAACTGCAGCATTAACGTAATGTTTCCAGGTCCAAGCTCAAGTAGCTATTTACATTATAATACGTACTCCAGCACATTCCATACTGTTACTGGCGCATTAACATAATGTGGCCGGGTCCAAACGCAAGTAGCTATTTACATTACAATACGTACAACAGCACATTACATACTGTCTCCGGCGCATTAGCGTAATGTGGCCGGGTCAAAACGAACGTAGCTATTTACGTTACAATACGTACTCTAGCAAAGTACATACTGCTACTGGCGCATTAACGTAATGTAGCCGGCTCCAAACGCACGTAGCTATTTACACTACAATAATGTATTCTTACACATTACATGCTGTTACTGGCGCATTATACTGTGAAAAACGGGACAGACGGACGTAATGGGTCAGCTACATTACGCGTAATGTGCCAACCGTAATGTGAAACGCTCATTACGGCGGGAACATTACGCGTAATGTAGCTGACCCATTACGTCCGTCTGTCCTGTTTTTCACAGTATTTTTTGGTGCTGCGCTACGTAATACGGTTGTCGGCACAGGAAATTTTTCTCAGTGCAGTTATTATGAATAGTGGACAAAGATAACTACCCAATGGCAAGGCCCATGTGGAACACGCTCAAGAGGTAGACCGCAGGAAAGATGGGAGGACGAATTATCTGAAACTGCAGGGAAAAAATGGATAACCAAAGCACAAAATAGGCAAGACTGGGAAGCTCTGGAGGAGGCCTTCACCCAAAGAGGGGTCCTCAACCCTAATCTATAAATAAATAATGTTAAAAATAAAAAAACAAATCTAATACATACTAATCTAGTAACTATTAATATCAATTTAAAACCTAGAATAAAAATGTAAAAACTAAGTATATAAAAATAATTAAATGTACTAAACTTAAGTACTAGAACTAATAATACTAAACAAGATTAAATTAATGTTAATAAAAAATAAAATATGTGTAAAAATAATATAAATAAAATAATATAAATAAAATTAAGTATAAATGTTTTGTAAGGGAAGGGAATTAAAAGGCTATTTTATTTATTTATTTTATATTGTGAATAGTGGAAAAGATAAGTATTATATTTAACTATTACGCGATAAAATCCGAAACGAGGATATTCGCCGAAGAACCTAAGTCACCGATATAGCTTTCAGAGTTTGCAAGCTGAAGTGACAATGGGCAGGCCACATCACTCGAAGAACCGATAACCGGTGGGGAAGAAAGGATCTTGAGTAGCGACCACGAACCGGAAGACGAAGTATAGGCAGGCCTCCCACTAGGTCGACCGACGACATAGTGAAAGTCGCAGGCAACCAGTGGATGCAAGTGGCACGTTGCCGGTCGGTGTGGCGCTCTAAGGGGGAGGCCTATGTTCAGCAGTGGATGACTTCTGGCTGATAATGATTGTTACATATATGTTCATATCATCATATAAAAAAGGCCTCCTCTTTACAAATAGTGTGGGTTGCCAAAAGAAAACACTAAAACTATAGTTATTGTAGGTATTCTGTAATTATTAACATTGATAAGTTATCTAAGGGTGTCTACACATGGCCCGACCTGACATCGTGTGAAAGGGACAGCTAGATTTGAATTTCACGGGAGCAAAAGAAACAAACTATTAAGGTTATAGCTTCTCCCTTTCGCTTCCCCAGAAACTTATATATAGCCATCTCTTTCAAGCGATGTCGGGTCGGGCCATGTAGCGAGGCCTTAAGGCAAATGTAATATTTAGTTTACCCAAATAGACGGTTTCTTAAAGAGACACCATGAGATTTAGTTTTAAACTTTTCCTTATCGTTGATATCTATTATGATTTCTTAGAAGTGCCACATTCTCATATATTATTATGCGTAAGAGCTAATAGCTACTTATATATTTAAAATGAGTTTTTTTTCATACTTTATTTCTTTGATTCAATAACCTAAATGTATATTGTACAATGTACAATATACAAACAGTTAATTACTTTTACTTATTTAATACCCTATTAAAAAATATTTATTTATTGATAAAAATGTGCAATTGGTCCTATTATTAGTAATATGCTTATATATTAATTATATTGTTAACTAGAGGCAATAGACTTAAGTTAAATCGTATCAGATTCCCGCGATACAGGCTTAGCCTAGTGCGGAAATCACTGTGTTGCCACTTTTCAAACCTCCATATACATAAGCCAAGTGTGTAACAAGTATATTTATTTTATGTATCCTAATTTAAGCTTATGTTTATGCTAATAAAAATATTTTCATTTTCATTTTTCATTTTCAAATATGTATACCTCTGGATATTTTTACGCGACAAATATTTTCTGACCTGCTTTATGTATGTAAGTATTCCTATTATTATTTTTATAACAAAAATATTGGTTGTTATAACTTCTAAGTAATAATTATGTTAAGTATAACACTTTTGTATATATACCTACATACCCCATATTATTGGTTACAAGTAATCGTACTTCCATTGCTCTGCTAGAGGTCAACGCGTGATGAAATACTTTCAAGCCATGATTTAATCTGCTGGACCATACAAATTACAAACATAATTATTTTTCTTCACCACAGCTATACGTTTATTGTACCTACTCTTGTCCAAATATTATAGCCTTCATTAATCATTAAATTCATATTTGATTCCTTTTTAGACGTCTTCGTCGCTAATATACATTCATCTATGGTCTTCGTCTGATTCAGTTCTTTCGCATCAACACCTCAAAAAACATCCCGCTTGAAATTATAAATCCGAATTTTAAAACCGTTCTTCGGCCAGTCACCGTTGGAAGTGTTGCATAAAAAACTGATGCTACACGAAGCGCGGGCGCTGTTGGCAAGAACAACATAGGCAGCGCCGCAGAATATATAGAAGTTGGTACGTGAGGTGGGCGCGTCAGCCAACGATCACGCGTAGCCGGCGTGTCGGATGACGTCACCACACGTCACGACACGCCATTCCCGACCGTACTCCGTTACCATACAGGTGTAACAGCTGTTTTATTGTGCAATGCCGTACTTTTCCGTTGGATTTGCGTAATGTTGATTTCGGACGAAACGAAGCCACCGACGACGCCGATGGACCGACGACACTTGTCGCGTCATAGACAATTTCTAAATAGCAACTGTGGCTGTCGAGGTCAAATATCTTGTAAATGATGTAAGCTTTAAAGGAAATATGGCTGTAGAAGTAATATAAGATCATAACACCGTAAGCGTAATTATCGTTATCAATGTGAAATGCAAATGTGTCGCGATATCGCATCAAACCGAAGCTATATAAGGCGGTGCGCGCTCCACTCCGCGCCCAGTGCGGATCGCACGGGCACACTGAAAACAACACAACAAAACCAAACATTTAATTCAAAACATACCACATAGAAAACAACACGCGCCTAACGCATGACAGACAACACCAATAATTAGAAGTGTATGAGTAATATGGAGAAGCTTGTGAGATCAGACCAACAGGTGCATTTATTTTATGCTTTGGTGCTTTGAGTCATCAATCATGACTCAATAAATGAAAATGGCATATCCTGATTGAAATCGACACATGAATTAGATAACAAAGTAAATAAACAAAACACAATCGAAATAAAATTAGCTGATAGAAAATAATGAAATAATAGTAAACACTAGTATTGTAATAGTAAAACTAACCTTTAACACGGAAATTAATAAATAACATAACCTTTACGCATATTAATAGATAATTTTACCTCAGGAAGTAACTGAATGAAGAAAATGAACGATGAAGAAAAGTGTAGGTCATGATTATGACTCGAATAAAATATTAATCATAATTATTTTCCTCCTTGTTTACAAATATAAAATTATATGAATAATGAATGACTGTGACAAATAAAATAAAGTAAGTCAAGGCAAGTGATACTCAAAGATAAACCCGATATGATTCACAAGGAATCGATCAAAAACAAAACAATCGAAAATCAAAAAAAATATAATTATCTATAGATCTATGTGCCACAAGGTGACTTTATACCAGATTAAAACCTATAACTTCTTTCTTTAGGGGGCTCACTTTCCGCTTAGTGCTAATCATGGATCTTGTATCACATGCTTCGTCTAAGGTGCTAATTGACGTTTATAGGTCCCAAGTAGGTTTAGTTTTAATTCAGTTAGCCTTACTCCGACATGTTACTTGGACTTTACTTGGAGATGATACAAGAAGTCCGCATTGTTGTTTGCTCTAATTGTAAAGTTTCGAGAAGAAGAAGAAGAGAGATCGCTTTAAGCGATAAGGCTGCCAGTTGTTACACTAGTTTTAAGTTGTTGGTTTTTTGGTCATTTGTATGTTATATCTGGTGTGAACAATAAAGAGTTATCTATCTATCTAAAGTTTTTGTTTTTTTGCGAAATCACTTTATTGTGATCACAAAAGAACATTACAAAAATAATACTTACATTAGAGACAGGCACAACAATGCGGTCTTATCGCTAAGAGCGATATCTGCCAAACAACCATCTGTTGAGAAAATAAAGATCCAGGAGAACAGAAGAAAGCGTTAAATAATTAATCAGCTATAGAAAAGATAATATTTAGCTACAAAGTGTTTTTCTCAAAATTCTCAAAAAAGGCTGGACGCACAAATTTGAAATTGCCATACACATTTACATGACCTCATGCACTAAATATCTACTCCACTCATATCCTGAAATCCGACACTTTTCCCCTAGGAGGCACACCCTATCAACAGCTCTAAGTCTATATATACTATATATATATGTGTATATATACTTATTGTTATATAAAACTTTCTATTAAGTATCTTTGTGTTTATGCACACAGACGATAAGTGAATATCATAGTGGTGCGAGGGCGTAGCCTCTGATACTTAGGTACAATACGCGAGGGAATTTAATACATTCCTCTCTTATTTATTGCAAATATTAACTTGCTTTTTTAAAATTTGCAACCAAAATCCTTAGTTCACATATAGATAGTATTAAATTTTATAGCTGTTATTATATAGTGTAAAATTCATTGAAATGTAAAAGAAGTTAAAAACAGCAATATATAACAGAACCGAGTGCATTCGAATGAATTCGCGTATATACGTAGTGTACTTGTCTGTTTTCTGTTTTATTAGGTCTGTTAATATTTTGACTGTATTGTTATATTAGGACGGATAGTTATATGTTTATAGAGTTGTTGGTATACAATAATAATGAATAACTTATTTTCTATTATTATTATCCTATCAGTACGGTCAGGCGACTGACATAATATTCTATAATATCATTGTGCCTACTTTTAATATTATTATGAACAACTTGTAATAACAGACCAACACTATAAAAATCTCATTAACCCTCGACGAATTGTATGGAACAGTTGTTTCTTATTTTTTTAGGACTTCGGTGTTTAAAAATTGTTCATAACGATAAATACAGTCCTAGGCTAAAACGGCTAGATTTGCCCAAAATTTTAAAAAGGGGGCTAAACTATACATTACATTCAGAAAATTCCTTATCCGTTTACTTTTGCTTAAAATTAAGATAAGCTTTTGTTTAAAAACTTCCTTTCATTCTCAGGTTGTCTATGGGTTTGTTGATGATATTTTGGGGCTAAACAAGCAGAAAAAGCCCCGAAAGGGATACGTTATAACGCTGAGTCATGGTCTTCTATATGCTAAATATAAGCAACATTTTGACACTGATAAAAGAACTGCAACAACATAATATTGATCTACAAAACATTCGTTGTATATTAAGTCTTATTTTGATGTTTAATATGAGTTATATTCATTTGCTTACTTTCACAGAATATGCTCGAATATTTCCTTGTGAGTGTTCAAGGTTTGTGTTTTTGTTAGTTTAGTTGAAGGGCATCAGATGCATTGAGATTTTGTACTGATAACCTAGTGTCAGAATTTTTGATTGTATTCTATAATGTTATTATTATTCAAAAACTTCGAAGCAGCCAAGCCTTAGAATATCCCTATATTCTAAGAGCTAGACTGATTTCGATAAAAAGCTTTGTGGGTGACGTGGGCGACAACTAAAATTTGCTACCTGATGGCAGAACATTGACTTCACGTAGGTAGGTAGGTATAAATTATATTAAATCCTTGCCATGAGCAAGGAGGATAATAATATCCTTATCATTATTATTAACAATTCTTCTCCAAGGAAAATTAAAAGCTTACAAAGTAGATAATTTACGAGTACAGGGGAGTATATAAAGTAAGTTATAGGAACAAACAAATCGTTATCTTTATCTATCAATAGCCTATAGCCCACTGGTGGACATGCGCCTCTCCCAAGGCACGCCACTCAACCCGATCTTCGGCTTTTTCTTTGTCTTCCACCACCGCCAGCTGTCCTACACACATCTAGTTTCAGGGCGTCTTTTACGTTTGCCGATTCGCGGTCTCCACTCTAGAACACGTCTACCCCAACGGTTATCGGTTCTACGACAGATACGGCCGGCCCACTGCCACTTCAGCTTGCTAAGGATGTCTACACATGGCCCAACCCGACATCGCTTGAAAGAGATGGCTATATATAAGTTTCTGGGGAAGCGAAAGGGAGAAGTTATAACCTTAATAGTTTGTTTCTTTTGCTCCCGTGAAATTCAAATCTAGCTGTCCCTTTCACACGATGTCAGGTCGGGCCATGTGTAGACACCCTAATACGCTAATTAGTTTACTTCTCTGGCGAATTACTTCCGGATACGATCCCTCAGAGAACCATCAAGCATAGCTCTTTCCATAGCTCGCTACTTGTGGACCGCTCAACTTCCAGTGTCAATCCTTATTCAATAACAAATTATTAGCTCAGTCAGCATTTCAATCATGCTAATTCTAACTCCGAGTAAAAATATAGTCCATAAGTCAACCATGATGACAACAGGTTGGAAGAAAGATATTGAAGAGATCAAGAAAACGAGCAAGAACCTGCGCATAAAAACTAAGTAAACACAAGTAAGAATGCGATATAGATAGTATTTTCATTAAGTTTAACAAGAACAACACAGCGAGTATAAGTGTGTGTGTGTCACATCAACCGGTTTCATAGCTACCTTTGCCTACCCTACATGTGTAGAACATGCGATGAACGCATGCAAGGGCTTAAGGATAAGATAATAATGTAGGTAATTATATGCATAATGCATGGGCTACCAATGCATACCTGTTAAGGATTGCGAATGGTAATCTTGATAAATGAAGATTTATTAACAGATATTATTTATTTTACAAGGATCAATATGATAGTAATCGATGTTATTGAATGTAAGACCCCTAAGTTGTCCGCTGTGTTCATAGAAGGAGTAGGTACCTATCACAAAATTCTCCTTAGTACCTATCTAGTTGCAAAGAAGTTCTTCTCCATAGAAGAATAGTTAACTTTGCAATATGCATTTGAATAAAAACATCATTTTAGAGATTTTGCGCTAAGGCGCTAAAGCGGTAAAAAATATCTTGCAGCGTTACTGCATTATGTTATTTTCCAAACATTGAGTTTTTTTTAAAAGTTTGATTATTAATGGTGTCGAGAAAAAAATATTCTATACTTAAAAGTCGGAAAATAAAATATTGTGGTGAAAAGTGTCATTCACCTCGGGATTCTGAAACGCTTGTTAAGTCTTTTGCTGTCTTTGTCATGTGCTTAGTGCCAGACAAAGGCAGTATTAGAATTAATCTGTTGACAAAGTTAGCAAACGTTTCAGAATCCCGAGGTCAGTGTTGTATTTTAAACTTCTTAAAAATATCTTGTAAGATCTCCTTTGTAAGACCTTTTTACAGGGCATTTGATAGCGACTTCCTTTGTTAAACTTTGATTGGGACTGTGATTTGGTTGATGATATATAAAACTAGAAAAATATTGGAGTATTAAAAAAATAAAAAAGATAAAAAAAAACAAAAAAATAGATAAAAATCATTTATTAGCAGAAAACAAATACCTAAAAATCATAAATAAGTGTATAATATAATTATGTAATAATCATAAGTAGTCTGTACGATTTAGATTTTTTATTACATAAATAAAAAAAAACACGAAGCCAAATTTCTTTCAAAAAGAAATAAAATGATAACTTCGAACGACGTTACATTATTATTCCATGAGCGGGCTGGCGCTGGCGCAGCGTCGATGTGTGTCAATGTTCGTGCGGGGCGCGGTGTGTGACGTCACGCGCACGCACTGGCCGCGTGGCGCGCACGCCCACCGCGCACGCAGCGACGTGCCAAGACGTGCCGGCTTTCCTACTCGAAACCGTGTCGAGAAGCTCCAATACAATCTATAAAGTCAAATAATACGATTCAACAATGCATGTTTGACCATGAAGGAATGATAACAGACAGGGAAAATTAGTTTCAGAGTGGCGCAGTACTTACCTACTAACTGTACTTTTTTAGATAGCTCGATAGTCCTTGGCCACATTTAGGTCTTTTGTAATGCAGGCTTTAGTATGCCGATGCTCAGTGCACCAAGTGCTACTGTCTAAGGGTTCACAACAAAGACTTTCCGAGGTCCAAAGCTAGCCACCTTCTAGCGCTTAGATCTCGTACAGCGATATAATAAATATCGCTGGTCTCTTACCGATTTTGGATCCCTAATCATTTTATTGTCCCTTGGAACTTCATGTGGATTTCGTTCCACCCGGGATTGGAGTCGATTTAGGCCAGGGGTTTGTAGATGAGCCATAGTTATGTTCTCCAGTGAAGGTTTTTCTCCTGTTTGACAGGCTAGGCATTCTCACCTTGATTTTACGTGACTGTGTGCTTCACCTAGCTTGGAATGGTTCTCAAATGAGGCTGCCGGAGCACATCGTTACTTGGTGGCAGGTTTTCAACTTGAGGATGGCAGCTAGGCAGTAGAAAGTTCCACTACCAAGCTATGATTTCCTCACGATGTTTTCTTTCACTGGTAGTTCAAACTCTTTGTTGGGGTTTAACTCACGCCCTGCGTCGTGCGATTTATCATCACTGCAACGATAATCTGGATGCGATTATTTTGTATTTTATGCCACTGTTGTAGCATATCCTTAGTAAAACTCGTGTAGAAATCAGAATAGTTATAGTATTAACTACTCTGGTATTCTGATTTCTACACATAGAAGTAGAAGGAAATCGATTACTTGTCTATTATCCCTGGACTGGATGGACGCTCTAATCTCTAATCAAGTAATAAATTACCTTGCAACATGACGTCGAAACAATGTTTCCGTTTTGGCCACATCTTGGCATCAACTCGCAAACTGACGTCACTGCTGAGTTTCCTTCTTGGAACAAGTGATCGTGTAATTTTAAAATATATATGCGTCATTCTAGTGGAACTTGATTAATGAAGGATAGATAGATAGATAGAAACTCTTTATTGTGTACACCAAAAATAAAAAAGAACACACGTACAGAACTATCTT
The DNA here is from genome assembly GCA_947579745.1 of Apocheima hispidaria. NCBI lineage: Eukaryota > Metazoa > Arthropoda > Insecta > Lepidoptera > Geometridae > Apocheima > Apocheima hispidaria. The sequence goes on from OX388147.1 coordinate 15,543,632, forward strand.
ATACTATATACTTAAGCTAGTGCTACAAGTGGCGGCCTTATCGCTAAAAGCGATCTCTTCCAAGGAAGGATGTTATTATACCCATAATTTTTATTTTCGCATTTTTTATATAATTTTTTAGGAAATCCGCCATATTGTGTAAAGTTCCAAAGGTACTACTAAATATGTAAGACACCAAGACAGATGCGTCGTAATCGTAAGCTTAGCAATGGTCACAGGGTCTCGTTGACAAGACAACCTTTGTGTCCCGCTACACTGCATCCAAAGTGATGAGCAAAGCATTTGCTAAATATGAACGCTTGCGAGTTGAATTTACTACAGTTGTATACAGGGCTATAAGGAAAGGGCATATAAGCCAAAAGAGGCTCTTAGTACTCATGATTGTGAACAACTTTAATATGGGACCAACCCTGAAATCAAGATAAAAAAGCCAGCTGTTCCACACATTTTTTCGAGCGTTATTGACATTTTTCTAAGGAACAACTGATATTTTTTTCTTGATTTCAGGGTCGGTCCCATACTAAAAGTTGTTCATAATGATGAGTACTATAAGCCCTTTTCGCTTAGCATACCCTGTATAAATGTATATTTGTTTTGTGTGTACTTATACTGTGTTCGTTCGTTTATACTTACCTTTCGAATCGTTAGATCCGATTTTTATGTTTTGTAAAAAGTACACTGATAAGTAATTTTTAAGATCGTGTATTGTATAATCCAAATCGGTCTAAGGGGTAAGTTAGATATAGGACCCGCGAGGTTTGGGTTCGACGCGAACTTCTAGTTTCGTTAATTCAAATTTCCAAGCCAGCTTATTATGAAATGATGAGAAACGCAGTATTTTCCAGTGGTTTTATGACTCAGTTACCTACCAGTACAGCTCTTTGTTAAAAGGTTTTTTTTTTACTTCGGACTAGGCATTCGTTTGACCACAATCTCACCTGATGGAAAGCGACGATGCGGCCGAAGATGTAGTACGCTTGCCTAGGAAGTACCCATTTACTCTTTTCTTGAACAGCCCCGGATTGTATTTGTTCGAAAAGACAGACGCAGGTAAAGAGTTCCACACCTCTGCTGTCCTTACTAAGAAGGTGGATTGAAAACGCTTAGTACGTTTGAATGGTATATCCACCATTAGAGGGTGCCTGTTTTTTGTGCGTCTGGTAGAGTATTATAAAACAACGGTGAAGGCAGAATTAGGTCGTGCAGTTCACGTAGACGTAGTTTATTTACTAACTCTTTATTTACATTTATCACATCCAGTGTGATATTATAATTTTATTGCATAGGTATTTTCTAATACGTGTTAGAATTGTAGCATTACTTAAAGAACTGCAATGTTTTGAAATACTTTATACATCAAAGAAATAATGTCTGCAGTGAACATCGATATAATTTATGTACTACGCACTAGATTTCGCGATCCGAACACTCGCTCATACTGCAATCTGTACACCTTACTTGAGTGTAGATTCGACATTCATGCAGTGTGGTCGCGTACGGAGCGACGCGAATAATAACGAGAATGTCTTAATTCCTAACTCACCAGGATTTCAAATGGACAAATGGTTTTCATGAATGTTCTGGTCTATCGGAAGAATATAATATATCAATGGTGAGGAATATGCAAATAATAAATTAATAATCTCTCATGGTTTATCTAAAAATTATATGGACAACGATAATTACAATGTATTAGTCAATTTAAAAGCAGTAAACGAAGTCTTCACGTCTTTGTTTTGTTTGATCCGCTTGTTGTTCATTCTAATGGTATAGTAGATCCTGAATCGGATGAATAATTTTGCTGCGTAATCAAGAGGAAAGCAACGACACGGAATCCCGGGAATGACATATCCGATGGATTTATATACATCATTCCCAACATTTTTGACATTATCGTCATTGAAATAATCTTGAAATTTTTTTTCTAGCAAGAAAATGTAATCGGTGAAGCAGTCTGGTGTAATAAGTTGAACACGTAGCAAAACGTTTCTGTAATTTCCGTATTGGTTGCTCATAATGGTTTTGGATGTTGACAAAAAAGTACTCATGTTTATGCAATGGCTATGTCTATCAAAACATTTTCGGTATAAATATTTTGAAATATGACTAATTACTTGTTTATCTGGTAAGTCTAATTTATATTCGGCCGTTTCTACAGCAAGACTAGTGACGTTCCCAGTTAGGTCAAGAGATTGGTATACATTTGAATACTCTTCCATTTTCTCCAGTAAAGATTCCAAATCTACTTGATCGTGACCAGCATCGTTCATAATATGCCCTAAAAATGTTTTTCTGAACGTCTTACTAATCTGTCGACACGTGATATCTTGACAGCTTCGCTTTTTCTTCGTATTTTTAAAGACATTAGTAATCGCGTCCAAAGTCAAGCGACTAGTGTGCCTAAAATCCAGTCCTTCAGATTTAAAGCTCTCATGAAGTTGTAAAATTGACTTGATCGTCACTTGAAATCCCATTATAAAATTTGTTGTCGCTGTTACATCGACTCCTGAATTGATATTCACTAATCTCAAATTTTTGAACAGTTCCAACATTTGAGTTAAGAAATTAAGTTGAAGCATTTTAAGCTCGTCTTCACGAGAGGCGTTTATAGCAGACCTCTGTAGCTCTTTGTAGGTTAATATTTTTTCAAGGCTTTCTATTCTATTTTCAAGATAATCAGTAGTTAATATCTTACCATCTTTGTATATAAATAGGCATGTATTTAAGTGTATCCTTAGACATTGGATTAGACGAGGAGTATCAAATACGCGACATATTTCATGTTTTGCCACTGCCGAGAACGACCCTTCAGCATTTATGGGTTTCGGAGTGACGATATTTGAATTCTGGTCTGTTACAAAAGCTCGTACATCGAAACCAATTTCTATTAAAATGGTCAAGATCTCTCTAACCCAATCAGTTACTTCTATGCGATGTTCGTAATTATCCAAAAAACAATGTGCTATAAGTTGCTGCCAGTCATCCATAATCCCCTGTGCCATCACTACCACAGCGTAATTAGCAAATGTAAGTTGTTGTATGCCATTTACTTCATTAAACCCTATAATCCTGTCGTTTGAAATATCGTAGAACAAGGATTGTTTCACGGGTATGCAATCTACGGAGATGCTGCAAATCTTTCCCTGTCGAGTCATTTCATTCGCTTTTGTTTTCAACACGTTTATTAGTCTTAGGTTTACTTCAGTGGCGTGGGGTAGAAAGAATTTCCGCAGCGCGATCGGAGTTGGCAAACTTAGTCTATTTTTAGTGTATTGGTAAACATACGGATATGTTTTATGTAGTCTGAGCGTTAATAGCATCAAGTCTTCTTTGCGTTGGTCTTCTTGAGTTTGTTCACGCCATTTAACTAACTTTGCCAAGCCCTTGTCCAAGATGCTGCCAGGATTTTCACGTTCTTGTACGACATCACATTGATTTTGAATATTTTCGTCGGCCTTCTTCAATCCAGTTTGGGATGAACAAGAATTGTTTGAAGCGGTATTCTTACTTTCTCCTGACATACCATCACTTTGAACTGTGTGGTGTTCCAGTATACTTTTATTTTGTGCCGTGTTGTCTTCTAATATACTCTGTTTGAACTGAAGTTTCTTCTTCTGATATTCCCTTAATTTTAAAAGTGTTTTCTTTTGATATACTCTCAGCTGGATCTGTGTTTGGAACACCTTTTTTGTTTTGAAGATTCAGTTTTTTTGTTTTATTAAGACTAGTATTCGAGAACATTGAAAATGTATCGCCGTTAGAAGTGCGTCTCACAAATTTTAAGGTTCTTTCCGAGTTCTTTATTCATTAGTTTCAGTTTCAGATTATCTCGCCCGATATCTTATAACCAAACATTCACCCTGCAAAAAGAAAACAGATTCTGGTATTTTTTTATTTTATTGTTAAAACAAAAAATAAATCTATTAATGTCGACATTTATTTACCATACTGGTACACACAATCACACACCTAACTACAGAACTTGCCTCTAATAAAACATGTTACTATTTACGAAAACGAAACATTTTACCGTACCCCTAGGCTTGTAGGCATTACCTCAGCAATACTTAGTTGTTTTTGACTACTAGCACAGAATAAAATAGTAATAGGTACAAATGAAGAAAACTGACTCTGAGATGACAGTTAAATAAATAGCAACTCTCGAAACCTGTCGCAATAAAGTTTATATTAGTACGCACAGAGGAGCGTTACTACCTAAGATTAAATATCTACCGACGCGTAACGCGTGCGGTAAGATGAGGATCGCTCTGTCACTTTCGCACTCGTTGGGTTACATGTAGCAGAGGCCTCGCGTGCGGGTTTCAAGGCTAAACGTTTCGCGCTCGCAGTGAGATATCTAACTCTGCTACTAGCAATACTAAACTTGTAAAATTATAATTATGTATATTCAAATAATATTTTACTAGATTCAATTCAATTCAATTCATATATTTCTCAAATATGGGTACACACAGTACACTTATGAATGTCAGTTTTGGTACAAAATGTATATTATTAATACTACAATAACATAAAATTAAAAATAATCAAAAATGTCAGCATAATAAAACAATAAAAAAATATAATAATAATTTCAATAACAATAATAATAATAATTTCAATTTGAATTTTAACTTAAAAATATTATCACTATCTGTCATCTTTACATATAGCATTCAATTTATGCAGAGAGTCTTTATCACAGGTGAAGTCATTAATTTCATAATATGCTTTCTCCATTAGAAAGCCCTTAACTATTTCTTCAAATTGTGTGTCATTTTTATTCGTCAATGTATCAGGCAGTAGATTATAGAAGAATATACTATTTTTAATGAAGGAATTGGCAGTTTTAGCAAGTCTAGTTTTAGGTAGAACAAGTTTAGACTTGTTCCTTGTCGGGTAGTTGTGAACATCACTTTGTTTTTTGTACCTGTGAATGTTCCTACGAGCGTACATGATATTTAAAAAAATATATAAACTTGGTAATGTTAGAATCTTTACCTGTGCAAAAACTTCTCTAAGAGATTCTCTATAGCCTAGCCTATAGATAGCCCTAACAGCACGCTTTTGCAGGACAAATATACTTTTTACATCAGCTGCATTACCCCAAATCAATAATCCGTACGACATAACTGAGTGAAAATAACTAAAGTACACAATTCTTGCAGTTGCAACATCTGAAAGTTCTCTAATTTTCCGCACCGCATAAGCTGCAGAACTCAGTTTACCTGATAGCTCCCCACTGGAGTTTACTGTCCAAGGTGATGCCAAGAAACTTCGTAGTTGCTGATAAATTAAGAGTCTCATTATTAACACATATAATATTAGGTAGGGAAGGATTATTTGTCAAAGTAAATTTTACACATTTAGTTTTTTTTGGATTTAGCTTTAAGTTGTTTACGCTAAACCACCTATCAATTAAGCTGATAGACATATTAATTTGTGACACATCCAGTTTTTTTCTATTTATTTTAAATAACAAAGATGTGTCGTCAGCAAACAAAGTAATATCACAATGCTTACGTGCTAGAAAAGGTAGATCATTGACATAAACTTTAAAAAAGAAAGGGCCAAAGATTGATCCTTGTGGGACTCCTATAGAGACATTAGCTGCATTTGATAGGACCCCATCAATATCAACAGTTTGAGTTCTGTCACGAAGGTATGATTTTACAAACTGCAGAGCATCATCAGTTAGTCCGTAATGTGATAGTTTGTCAAGCAGAATTTCGTGGCTAACACAATCGAAAGCCTTTGATAGGTCACAAAAAATGCCTATACAATCATGATGGGATTCCCAAGCCTCATAGACGTTTTCTAAGAGGTTGCAAGCCGCATCAATGGTTGAGCAACCCTTCGAAAATCCGAATTGCTTACTATAAAATAGATTATTAATGTTGAAGTAAGACGTCAGTTGAGTTAGCATTATTTTTTCAAATATTTTACTAAGGCATGGTAGAATTGAAATCGGTCTGAAGTTACTAGGATCACTTTTTTTGCCATTCTTAAACAAAGGAATTACTTTACTGCATTTCATAAGGTTTGGAAACTCATTGCTGTCCACACAGCAATTAAAAATATGAGACAGATATGGAGCTAACGTTTCAATGATTTCCCCGATAAACTTGACTGACATTCCCCAGAGATCTTCTGATTTCTTGGCTTTTAGAGACTTAAAAGTTTCAACAATAATAGCAGTTGTCACCATATGAAACTTAAATACTTTTGGGCAGACATTGACATTGTCTACCATAAATTGTGTAGCCTCTGTACAGTTGGTGGCCAACGAAGCGGTAGTCTCATAAGGAATATTTCCAAAAAAGTCAACAAACTGGTTTGCAATTTCTTTCTTATCCGTAATTAATTTATTTTCCTTATTAAGCCCATACTCAATGTCCCGATTACTTATTTTGCCCGTTTCTGTTTTAATTATGGACCAAACAGTTTTAGAAGTATTTTTTGATCGTTTTATCTTGTTAAGTATAAACAGGGCTTTTGCGTGTTTGCACACCCTTTTAAATGTTTTACTATATCTACGTACATAATCTATCAATCTTTCATCATTACTTCCTGATTTTTCATTGTAAAGTTCATACATTCTGTCACGGCTAATTCTTATACCAGGTGTTGCCCATTGGTTAAATACTAATTTAATGTCAATTATTTTACAGATTTTAGGAAAAGTAGATTTAAAATTGCGTATTAAAATTTGGAACAGATTATTATAGCATTCATTTGGATCGTCAGTAATGTTTAAACAAGACACAAAGTCTAATTCTATGTCATTTTTAAACTGGTTTAGTTTTTGTGTAGTTATTTGCCTATTATTGATAGTCATGCTAGAATTCTTCTTGTTCAATGATACAGTGATACATTGCCCAGTATGATCAGAAGGCAAACATTTAAAAATAGATTTAAAGAGCACATTTAATTCACAAAAAACATTGTCGATACAAGTGGCAGTAGTATCAGTAATGCGCGTCGGCTCGTTAAATTGTGGAAACAAGTTGTAACTTTGAAATAAAGCAAGTAAATTATCTTTTTTGTTTGAGTTTTCAAGCAAATTTATATTGAAATCTCCTAAAACGATCACTTGTTTATTCCTTTCACATAGTTTTCTCAGGACCTCGTCAGTTACTGTTTCAAATATATTAAATATGCTTGATGGCGGTCTGTATATGTTAACTATTATGTACTTATCAAGTTCAACACAAGATATTTCTACGTGACGTTCAGAAGATAACTGAGTGATATCCTCTCTCTTTTTAACTTTAATTGATTTCTTAACTGCTATTAGAGAGCCACCTTGTGATGAAAACTCTCTACAAAAACTACTAACTATATGATAGTTCTCAAAGCTCAACATCAACTGATGCTCTTTAAGGAAAGTTTCGGTTAAACATAAAACGTCAATGTTAAACTTTTCAAGAAATAAACCTATTTCCAATTCTTTGTCTTTTAAGCCTCCTCGGATATTCTGATGTACTATGGAGATGCTTTGATCATCTGATTGTTGTCTAAAAAATTTAATGATTGTAACGGTAGACATTGTTCCGTCACTTTGCTTTTTGCAGCCGAGGTTTGGGTAGAATAACAATCAGTTTCGGATCTACATACAATTTCAATTATGGTTTTATTCCCATTTCCACCATGAAGTGAGTCAATATTCCAAAATAACAAATCACATATTTGTTTAGATAATATTTTTCTATAATTTACCACATTAATTTTATTCATATCTAAATTATTGTTAATATCAATCATATAAAAATGTTTTCTAACTGACGCAAAATTATATAGTTCACAATTCAACTTGTAAAGGAATTGATTATAATTAGAAGAATATGTTGGGTGATATGGTACAGAACAAAAAATTATTCTCGATATCTTACTCAAAACATCTAATATCATGAGACATTCGTTTAAGTCCTTGCGTTTAAGGCAGTTTTTTTCGCCTATAACTATAACATAAGTACGGTTTGGTGCTAAATTGACAGCATTATTTAGGGACTTTATCATATTTGTAAGTGAGGATCCAGGAGTACAGTGGTTATATATTCTCTTCAAAGTCCTTTTTTGCAGTCGATGTCCCAGACCGACTCCACTCTTGTCTGAAAAAATGTGGATATAGTCCTCTTCCTTCCTGGTTTCTACAATCGATGTTTGTCCTAAATCATTTGGGTTACCAATATGCATTCCTCTGTCGATTACTGACATAATATCTCGCAATAATGGTGCTTCGTCAATGTCATCACAGTAATTTTTTTTCACACTTTCTACTTCTGTTGCTACCACTTCATTATCTTCTTCTATTTTGTTGTCAATAAGCTTCTCGATAGCATGCAATTTTGCTTCGATAAAATGCATTGTGCCTAAGGAGTTATCCTTTTTGTCCATATCACTTTTAAAATGTTCAAGAGCCTCTAATAGTTTGTTGTTTAGCTGTTGTTGGGACTCAATAGTCGAGTTTCTCTTGTGTAACTCGTGTTTAAGTATCGTATTTTCCTGTGATAGTAGTTCGGTATTTAATTTACTTATTAAATTCAGATTTTCAGCTAGTGTTTTGTAATCGTCATTTGAAGATTTCACTATTTCTTGTTTACTGAGTTCTTCTTTTAGATACTTTATTTTCTTGTTAAGGTTTGTAATGATTTTTGTTAGTTTATGTATTGATGTTTTCTTTTTGTCAGCACACAGTTTAGTTTTACAGGTTTTATTCCTTACTTTACGCTTTTTCGCCAGGGCTTCAGCAGATTGTATTAATAGGACACTATATTTGTCTTGGAGTGTATTGTATTTATCTGTCATTTTAGTGAGTTCTTTCTTTAATGGATTTATGTTCTTAATTAATTCACATTCATATTCTTCATTGATGCCAACTAATTCTTCTATTTTATTTTCTAGTGTAAATACGTCTGATAGTTGATCATTTTTAACTGTTTCATACTCCGATATTTTTTTCTTTAAGGTATTGATCTGCTTGCACATTTTTTCAAACTCATTTGAATTGTTTTCATGTTCTTCCGTCAATTGTTCAATTAATCGTTCTTTCTCCGTCACATCTAATTTGAGTATATTTATAATTTTTTCATATTCCTTTATCGTTAGTTCTAAATCTCTATTTTCATGTTCTGGTATAGCTTGTAATTTTGCCGAGGCGGCCTTGGCTTTTGCTCGTCTATTCATGTTCGATATAAATTTCAACTTTATAATGTATTTGGTAATTCTACTGCAATGGTAGGATTTTTAAAACGACTGGCAACCCATTCAAGACTCGATCGATGTTTGTAAGTCAATTTCGAACGAAATTATGTCGATTTTATCACCGATTTGGAAGACATCTAGATTGTCTATGGGTAGATTTTATTTTCGAACAAACGTTTTGTTTGTAATGTTGGATAAATTGGAACTGTCAAGATAGTATCAACAGCTGATCCAATCAGCTGGAATCTAAATAAGATTGACTCACGATTATAGTGTTGATTGGTCCTGTTTAAATCCTTTAGATCTTCTTTAAAATCCAACAGTTTTATTAAATCCGAATATTGTGATAATATATTCTAATTATCCCGGTGTATTTGTACGTTATAGTGAAATATTTTTTTATCAAACTCTTAGCTGTTGGCACTTGTACACATTTGTAACCTTTTAGGTTGATTGAACACTGAATTACAACATTATAAATTAATTTCGTGCCTAGTGATAAATAGACGTGTTTACGTTATGACAGTCTTTGACAGAAGATAGATGATAGATAGATGTATATTTTATGACAATATCTTAGGACAATACACACATAAACATATATTAAGTAAAATGAACGGACGGGCCCTAACCACACAACTTCCTTAAAAATAACAAGTCAAAACAATCGAGTTTGGCTTCAATAGGTAAGTACGTATTTAAAATTATGTATAGTGCATTCGTCACAGAAAAGTGATAGCGAATATAAGATCAAGACATATTTTTAACGAATATCTGGATCACATGTATTGCCGAACGTATGACTCAAGCGTTTCGCATACTGTGAGCAACTGAAGCAAGATGAGCGCCGGCGCTCACTTTAAAGTCTTCAAAATTCTCTTACTTGGGTTGGGCCCGTCCATTCATTACACAGGTTGAATATTCATTACATAGGTCATTCATTACATAGGTTGTTTCTGTTGTGTGTTACTATTGACATGTAGGACAATATATATATAATATAATATAATTTAATTTAATAATTTAATTTTGTGTTCTAATTGTAATTGAATTTCTTTTTATGTGAATATGGACCTTTGTAGTCTGAATTAAATGATTTGAATTTGAATTTGAATACATACAATAATAGCTCAATGTTGAGAATAGTGGTTTTGTAGCGGAGATGCATTCCCATTTCTTTTATCTGTGCATGGGCTGCTAAATATGAACGACTTACCACAACAATCATTAGGAAACACGTGATAGGACATATTTTCAATTTTTACAGGATTGCTACACGCTACATATGAATGTTGATTTTCTGCGTTGTCGCATTCTCGATAGAATCCATTTTTTGTAACGTAATTACTATTTTGAGAAACGAAATAAAATGGCGACTCTAAGCAACGCGCGCACTGCGTTTGGTAGACTTCTGACACTGATGGCGTAATACTGACCTGACTCGGGTCGTCGGGTCGTTCTATTGGCTGATAATTCATGTGTGCAAACATCGTGATAAACGTGTGTGCCGTCTGTGTTTTCAAGCGGATATTCTATCTATAGTTGCTATCTCTGTCAGTCGTGCAGCGTTATTAATAGGAGCGAAAGGTGCAAAATGATCGCGACTACTAGGAACTTCTCACAAGCGCTTGTATGTTGTACAAGAGCAAGCCACTGGATTGTAGTCACAGAAAAATCAGAACGAGAAGTACAGTTTCTATTTTTCCGGCACATGCCGTGGTAATCGGCACTATCCACAGATATTAGAACATGAGGTTCTGGTATCGTTGGTACTATCTGCGTGCAAATATGTTTGAAGTATGCGCTTGTAGCGACGTATTGATTTTTTACATGTGTTAAAACGAGTATGTACCTACTTCATCGTCAATAAAAAGTAGTTCATTTTTTCTATAATATTATCTCGAATTTATTTCAGACCCGTGAAAGAGAAAATTAAAGATTTATACGTTTGATAGGTAGGTAATAAACTATAATGTACTTATGTAGGTAGGTAGGTGCCCACTGCCTGCTGCCTACTAATTCTTTAGGGTTGTATTACTTGTATATCAATTTATCGATATATTATGGTGAAATATGCCTGGATCTAGATCTCTGTCAAATGTTTGCTCGATGTTTGTTTAATTTATTTTCTTTGTATTTTTATAATTCTGCAAATCAATTTTCAAAATAAATAATTTTTTGTTAAAACAATAAGTATAAGTTCAAAAATACCTAGGTTGGTACGTAAAATTATGTAACAAGAAAATATTAGGATAAGTCCCATCTGCCCCGGTGGCCCGGCTTGAATGATGATGATTATTTTTGGATATAGAATTATATCGATTCTATCGAGTACAGTAGTCGATACGTCAGATATCGATATCTATATCGATAACGATTTGTTTAAAATGTGCAACCCTAAGTAATATAACGTAATGATGTGGGTCTGCCCTCAGAGCTCAGTAGTACTTCTGCCTTCTGCGCTGTAGGTCATGGGGTTCGATTCTTACAATGAGCAAACATTTGTGTGATGAACAAAGATATATTTTGTTCTGTGTCTGGGTGTTATAAATTATTGTATTATATGTTTGTATTCACAAACATTTGTATACAAATTGTAGCAAAAACTCATATTCAAAGAATAGAATATAAGTTCAAAAACTAAAACCCGCCAAGAAAATATTATTCGAAATTCAAAATTGCATTGTTTTTCTAATGATTTTTAAAGTCACCGGTGTAATGTTACTGCAACTTCACGTTTTAAGGTTATAAAACGTTTTGGTGATCAGCTCTGGGCAACTTACAGGGTTTATTTACTGTGCGGCCGTTAGCGCTTCATGTCAAGCTCGCTGTAAGCTTGCATGAACGTTGCTACCTTGTCACAGTACCTTGTATATTGTAAGTTACAAGTTCCTTGAAGTTACTATCAGTAAATACTCACGTTAAATTGAGTCGGTTATTCCGACTATAGTTTCGATCACATTCGGTGACCTTTATCAAGGAATGCTCAGCGAGACACGCGCGCGACCTCGTCTTGCCTTGCACTCAAACAACACTGAAACAAAATTAAAACAAAATGTATCAAAACCACGTCAGTTTTCATAGTAATATGCTTGTATAGCGGGCGGTTAATAAAGTATACAATTTGTAAGGTGTGGTAATATTAAAAGGTATGTAAGTATATACTCATGATTATGAACAATTTTTACTGTTGGACCAAACCTGAAATCGTGAAAAAAAATTCGCTGCTCCAAATTAAAATGTAGATGACACTCGACAAAATGTTAGAAACAGCTGATATTTTTTTCGTGATTTTAGGTTTAGTCCCATAGTAAAAGTTGTACATAATGGTGAGTACATACACACCTATTAATATCAGTATATATTATGAGAAATTTTACAAAATATTGTATAGGAAACATATGGAACCCTCGACGAATTTACCGAATTTATACCGATCGGAGGACTGACGGACCGAAACTTGTTTTTACCCGACTGGGCAATCGGGTAAAAACAAATTTAGAACTGGGCGAAATCTAAACAACGTTCATTCACTACGTTCGTGGTCACGAGACCCTATAATAATCCGGCTAATTATTAATTAATTAACCGGTTTTTATTTTATTTTTTACTTTACAATATTGTTATATTTTTTGCTTTACAATATGGTTGCCTGGAAGAGATCGCTTTCAGCGATAAGGCCGCCAGTTGTTACACTACTTTTTAAAGTCTGTTTATAAATTATGTAAAATTTGTGTGAACAATAAAGAGTTAATCTATCTATCTATCTATCTCCACGGACTCCGGGGTCCGTGCCATTTATCAAGTTTTACAAATATTTTATCAACTAAAACGGAATATAAAAACTAAAGACTTTACAAAAGGAATATACCAACGAATATGCTAATAAAGAGCTAAGTGCTATTATAGATTTGCGTATATACTCCGAGCAGTCCAGCTCCCACAAGCAGCACCCGTTCACGAGTTGAAGCATGTGCCAGCCATCGCTCTCCTCAACCGTATTGAAGGGAAGAGGGCGACCCGCCACACGACGCCGCCGCAAGAAGAAGCTTTTTAGTGAGCGTGATTGCTCTGGGGTATACACACAAAACTTACAACAAAGGAAACAAAAATAAATAAATAATACAAATGTTACTTTCACAATATTATAAATTGTAAAATTAACCGGTTTGCGAGCCCTAGTTTGTTCTGATAGTATGGTTTTCTTGAATGCGGTGCTAGCCGAATACACTTTTACCGTTTTTAGCGCCCTGACCCGAGTTCGACGACCGAGGTCAACACTTTCCCTCGTGGCGATGGCATAAACTTGGCTCCGCCACAATGGCTCAGCATTTGTGCTCATGTGCTACTTTTCCTTGTTTTGGCAACGTGCCCGCTCACATTAAGCCTCTGCGTTTGTGGAAAAATACCGAAGGATGTATGAAACTGTATTATTGACGATAAACTCGATCTAGTGCCCAAAGTTGTTTAAACTACTTACCCCCGAATATTGAAACGTTTTTCAGGGGTAAACTTTTTTGTATGAGATTGTTATTCTTCTCGTGTAGATTTTCCTTGCCTAAAATGGAAAAAAAAGCATTTTATTTCTGTAACAATTTTTTTTTAAATGAATTTGCACGAAGTGGCACACGTGCAACGTTTCCAATTTCAGTTTTCAGTGCCAATTTCAAACTCAATTCTTGCGTTTTTTGTCAATCGTGGATAAAATGTAACCAATTTTGCGCCAATAATTAGGTTGTGTCAAGAAATTACAGATAACATTGGTTTTACTAAAAAAGTAATTCACCTTGGTCTTTTGTGTAGTGACAAAATAATTGTACCTATAGGTACTAGCTTTCACCTTAATTTTTGGTTGGTGTAATTGACCGAGCGAAGCGAAGGTCTCAGAGTTTACTGACAAACTTCGGACAAAGTATATTTGTCCGACGATAACTTGAGAACCGTTAATTCGATCTGCATGAAATTTGTAGGCAAGTAGTTCATTTCAATGCTATTTTTAAGTTCGAATATGAGCTAAATCGGGGTTGTGAAGTTATAGGGGTCGGCGCGAACAACTAGTATTAAGTAAAAGTTGAAAAAGTGCGGACGAGATAGCGAGAATCAGGGAAGCCGGGACTTAAATTCATCGATTCTAGGAATAGCACTGGTTGTTAGACAGACCGCGTTGTTTATTAGTCTCTCGACTTGTTATTAGTCTGGAACATATAGATGTGTTGCGTCACGCGCGGCGGCCGCACGAAGCAGCGGAAGTCCGAAACCCGCGATGTGAGTGCGATGCACGTGCACGTGCACTTATTTATTTATTTCAAATTAAACACATAATTTACAGAATAATCCAACTTATTACATGCTGCAACTAAGATTGGCAAGGACCACAGTGCTAAATCTTGCCATCTTATCGAAAAATATATCCAGATCGGGTTATCCAGAGAGTATGTCATTCAATAGTTTTATGAATCTCGGTGTAGGTGCATTAAAAGCGCGAACAGTGTGCAGCCCCGGAGGCGGGCCCAGCAGGCGGACCAGGGACCCTATTCGGAGAAATGACATTTTATCTCGGTCACTGTCTCTCTAATTTAGAATTTAATGGGAGTGAGAGTGACCGAGATAAAATGACATATCTCCGAATAGGGCCCCAGCTGACGTCACAGGCTCACGGGCCTACGATCATGATGCAGAATACATCTGGGGCTCTATTTTTGAATCGCTCGATGCTTTCATGCGAAATTACCGACGCTGCGACTGCGAGACCTTTTCGCGCGACGATACGATTCGCGGTTGCGTAGCGTTAGTAAATTTCGCATGAAATACTCAGGCGAGCGATTCAAAAACAGAGCCCCTGATCTTCAGGAGTTTTAATTACCCGACTGCCCAAGAAGGAGTGTAATGTTTTTGGGTTGTATGTATGTTGTATGTTTTTAAGTTCTTAAATAACTATTATTTATTGATTTCGATGAGCTAGGTTTCGTTCAATTCGTCTTCATGTCCTATGTGCCATAGGCTACATTTTGTAGTCGTGTTTTTTGTTTTTCTTTTAATAGTAGCACCAAAGAAAATCTACACGAGAAGAATAACCATCTCATACAAATAAGTGTACCCCCGAAAAAACTGCTTAAAACTAGATGGCGCTTACGTATTTAGTCAGTTGTCCAAAGACTCCAAAGAGCATAGTCACTAACCCTAGTCTTTGTTTAGCCTTCACGCCTTGACCGAGTGCTAACTGCAAACTGGCGAGTCCTTATGATAACAAGCTGGTTTCAACCAGACGCAAGCTCGACATTGGAAATCTGGTAGCTGAGTCATACAGTGCGAGTCCGTGTGTGGTGGGCGGCGCTCACGTTGCTAATAACATAAAAGCATTGTATTTATGTACATAAATAATAATAATAATAAATATTGGTGGACGTTTTTCACACACAGCGCCATCTAGCCCCAAACTAAGCAGGCTAGTACTATGGGAACCAGATAACTGGTAGAATACACAAATACTTTTTATTTTAAATACTTACATAGAATACATAGAAACACCCAGCCAAAGAACAAACACCTATGTTCATCACACAAATGTCTGTCCTGCGTGGGGTCGAACCCACAACCTAAAGCTAAGAAGCGAAATATGCAGTAAATTAAACAAAATTGATTTTTGAAAAATCCTGAGACATGCCTTTCTTTATTGTGTTCTTTATTTCTTATAAGAAACTTTACCCCCCTAGAGGTGGAATCCGCATCCGAATCCAAATCGCAAAATGCGTTCTTATCGTACACCTACACCTAGGACATTCCCCAAATGGTATCGGTGTATTATTGGGTTAAAATTGTACGTCTCTACCATAAGCGGTTTGGTCTGTGCGTTGATGCCTAGAAAATTGCTTGTTCTTTTATATAAAACTAGCTGTGCCCCGCGGTTTCACCCGCTATTCTACATAAATGGTTAAATGTTTCCGGATAAAAAGTAGCCTATGTGTTAATCTATGGAATAACCTACCTCCATACCAAATGTCATCTAAATATGTACAGCCGTTACAGAGTTGAACGGGAACAAACATACTTACACACTTACATACTTACACACTTACACACAAACTTTCGCATTTATAATATTAGTGTAATGTGTCTCAAAAAGGTGCAACAATATTGAAAGATATACTGTAATCATCATATAAGAAAAGTTTTTACTAACCATACATTTTGTTGAGTGTTATTGACATTTTTCTATGGAACAGCTGATATTTTTTCGCGGTTGCAGGGTTGGTCCCATAGTAAAACTTATTCATACTGATGAGTACATACATACCTTTTAAAAGTGTTGCAGCTTCCATTACCACCTTGTATATAGATTTGCGTAGAGGAGCCCTCATCGCATATTGTAAACAAAATTGACACTCCGGAAGAAAATTATTAGTTCCCTCATTTCGTCAACTTTACAGATAAAATGGTCGCAAGCCAGCACTCATTAGCCTATCGTAAGCAGGTTCCTAATGGACAGTCATTAAAATATTGAACCAGACGTAGGTTACGGAGTTTAGTCACGTTCCGTTCGGATACCGTATGCTCTTATTGGTCAGGTAGGCACTGTACAGTAGCATCTATACACATCCAAACATCGGTGTCCGAGGACCCTATTCCTGTGCACTCGAGATTATCTCGGTCACTGTCTCTCTAATTTAGAATTTAATGGGAGTGAGAGTGACCGAGATAATCTCGAGCGCACTGGAATAGGGTCCCAGATACGTGTCTTCAGATTAATGAGTAGTTATATAGTAGTTATATATAAATAGTAGTTATATATATATATATATTGTCTGAACTAGTTATAAACTTGTTCAGACAAGTTTTACTATGGGATGGGACCAAGAAATAATTATGATCATCATCGTCAGCCATACGACGTCCACAGCAGAACATAGGCCTCCCCCTTAGAACGCCACGTCGAACGACAACGTGCCACCTGCATCGGTTGCCCGCGACTTTAACAATGACGTCGGTCCACCTATTGGAAGGCCTTCGCTCCATCTTGCTGGTGGTTGCCTCTCAAGAACCTTTCTTACCCATCGGTTATCAGTTCTTCGAGCAATGTGGCCTGCCCATTGCCACTTCAGCTTGCAAGCCCTGAGAGCTATGTCCGTGTCTTTAGTTCTTCGGTGAATATCCTCGTTCTGGATTCTATCGCGCAAAGAAACCCCGAGCATAGCTCTCTCCATTGCCCGCTGTGTGACTCTGAGTTTCTCCAAAAGGGAAGTCAAGGAGTATGCTTCAGAACAAGAATGATATCACGAGGAAAAAACAGCTGTTCCTGTTCCATAAAAAAAAAATACTCAATCAACGAAATGTATAGAAATGTACGTGTTTTCAGTTCGGACATTTATATCCGGAAGCGGTATAGCAAGCGGAAGTGAGTGTGTGTATTCTGCAAAGCTAAGTGAACGCTTTAGCCATAATGCCCATGCCCATGCTTGACATGCATGCTAGGCTTGACTAGGCGGCTTAGGCATCGCATGACGCTCACCGTTTACTAAAATGACGCTCCTGAAACTCGCGTCCATAGTCCAACAATCGCCCAAACCCTCGCTTGCTATAACGGGAGCGCCACAGTATCAACAGTAGCTAGTATAGATAGTTGCTACGTACTAGTAACTATTGCCTACGCCGCTTACTAACTATGATTAAATCGTGAACGTGAACGCATGAACGTGTATTTTTAACCGTCCGGTTTGTTTTCGAAGTACAAAGTTCGAACACTCGGGCGGGGCATGAAAACAATATTACTATTAATAATTTTATAGCTGAGCCATGGATCGGTGTCAAATCGTGATCGTTGCCAGGGAATAAAATAAGTCTATCGGAATCTTCGGAACAAAACCAAGTGACGCCACCTGGTGAAAGAAAAGGATACAAAACAAAAAGAGTCACGTTCAAATCGTGATTGATACATTTTCAAAGCTTATTTTCGTTTTGATGCTTAGTTAGTTAGTGTTGTATAGATTATGTAATAGTAGTTAAGAAGTTGTGTAATTATATAAACTGTTAGAACATTTTTATTTTTTAAATCTTACCTAATTTAAAAAAAAAGATTTTTTAAATTTTCTAAAAAGTTCAGGTAGGTAGGTTATTAGGTATTGTCAAATCTAGTAGAGTGAATAGATTTCTTCTACGAGTAGATCGACGAGCTTCGTTGTCTATATTCGTAATATTTATAAACGTAAAAAAATTGCATTTTCAGTTTTTTATATTTTTTTTAGTTTTGGCGTCAACCTGGAATTGTCATGTCACTGCTTTGTACTATTTTCCAACACTGGGGTTCTTTCGAGTCGTTGTTCATTTGTTTAGATAAGGTGGATGTAATGTGCTTGAATGTGGGTCAAATCTTAGTAGGTATAAAGTGGTGAAAATTAGCTTTTCGTGTTGCTTACAAAACTCCAAAAAAACTTCCAGTAAAGCTGCGGCACGACATGGGATGAAATGTTACTGAAATTCTTGACCTGGAATTTGACTGAGACTTTTTTTTGCTTATAGTGTGAAACAACTATGTTACTCCATTTTCAAACATTACGAAACTTGACAATGGCTATGAGCCATGGCTATGGGTATGGGAGGAGCGAATTTTTTTTTTTTTTTTTGTACTTATAATGGCAAACAACAATCAGGCGGTCAAACTGCAGGTAAACGTTAACGCCGCATATAGACATTTTTTATTTTTTTTTATTTAATCATTACACGAAAAGTTTTGGTAACAAAAACAACAACTGCAACAATACGTTGCGCTGCGTTGTCGATGCTTTGCCAGCCCGGAGAGGTTTTTGTAGACACCTAAATAAACCTAGAGAACCTAGAGAAACCTTGGAGCAGTCAGTCAATCAGTCAGATTGTCAGCTCAGTCTTCTGTCTTTTTCAATCGAGTTATAATTTCGAAAGAGCGAAAAGGACTAAACACGTAGTAAGGATAACTAATCCAAGGGCACTCCGCGTTTAATAACACGGGTCCATATTGTAGCTCGGCGTAAAGACTATCGGGGAAGGATATTCCACATTTCCAGGAGGGATTTCCAGCTTTTCTAGATATGGCAGTGAGCCTTGTCTATCCTAAATATCAAATTTCTTTAAACCTCTACCACAATCGCGGTAATAGGTTGTCGGTAGGTAACTCAGCAAAGTAAAGGCACAGAATAAATAGCAGTATTTTACGGTTGTTGCCAAGAAATTTGAATTGACATCAATAAAATTGAACCTAGAACGATGTCATAGAATAGATAATAGTACAAAACGCTGCTGCCAGCACATAGTGAGTTCTCAGTTAAATTGTGATTTTTTCTAATTTTGGCTCCACACAACAAGGTGTATTTAGCCAGTGCTACGACACTGGTATTTAGGAATTTTGGTTCATGGTATGATCTATAATTAATGGCATGGAAAATGGCTTATAGTACTTATCATTATATTGTTATCACAGATTTTCTATGGAACACCTGATATTTTTTTCTTGATTTCAGGGTTGGTCCCATAGTAAAAATTGGTCATAATGATGAGTAGGTAATATAAGCCTTTTTCGGATTAGCATACCTTTTCCTCTTAACCCTGTATAGTCGGAATAACCAACAGTATTCCCGATTTATTAAATAAAATGTGTCAAAACCACGTCAGTTTTCATAGTAAAACTTCGTACACGAGTTGCACGAGGGTAACGCTTCCTGACCTTTGGAGATTTCTCATTAGACAAAAAAAAGGTGTCATCCGTCATTGGGCGTAAATATGGCACCTACATTTTATACATCTTCTATCAAATATGTAACAAAAGTTTCTTCGATAGCAATTTATGCTAAGGGTACATGCACATAATTCTCCTAATTAAATAATGTCTTTGGGTACATGGTGGAGTTTCACAACAAATAAAATATTTAAATAATAACACAAAGCACACGTGTGGTGTGTGGTCTGTTATCAGAGTGAAAGCAGTTTTCAGTGGTGGCGTCACGCGCACGACGCGGCGACGTGACACTGCCATGGACCGTGCGTGCCACGCCCGTGAATGCACAAACCGAGTTAGCTTTTAACGTCACTTTGTTGACCAGCTCGCCAGCCTCTCGCTCTACCGCCACGATATCCGCGGGTGTGGCGCGTGTCGACAGCTCAAAATAACTCATAGTATCTGGAAGCACTTTTCTTAGGTAAAATTCTAGGATATTGCGTAGAGATCGTTTGAAACTGATTTGGTATTTGCGACTCAATACTCAATACATTTATTGCAAACATTATGTAAATTACATGCAGATCTTAATTAGCACCCTGATTGAGTATGGCAATATCGCGCGGAGCGGGTCAATCTATTCCAAAATTGTCTTATCTGTCAAAAATTCGTCGAGGGTATAGTAGGATTTCGCGAGTAATACAACTTTTGAATGACAACTATGGCAGACGATTATCCTATCATCAGGGTGAGAATGATGGGAGAATAATATAATCAGATATAGAGTTGGAGAGAGAGTCAGGTTCGTGTTGACTCAACCACGCTTTTTGCAAGCAATAGTGCACAAATTCTTGACGACCGTAATTTGTCACCGAAAGAAAAACAAGAGGCAACTCTAAAATAAATAAGTTGGCCATATGGGCTGCTGTGGGCAGCAAATTACGTAAAATGTTTTAAAATTGAAGGCCAACGCCCTTTGTTTTGGTTTGTTACAGAAATGGGTGTGGCAGATGCTTTGTGTTGTTTTTACGTATCTGTGTTAGAATTTAGAAATTTATGACTGGTTTTGAACAATGCTTTGAATCAGCGTTTGTTGGAATCATTTAGTTTCCGTTTTGATTTCCGGTGACGCAAGCCAAACGGACACCAAAATACATCTGAAGCCACTATCTCATAAAATCTTGAATGATTTTGATTTTAGATTATCTTTTCTTGCAGAAAGTCTTTTAAAAATTTTTTGGTTATTACTTAGTTAATATTATAAAATATAAATTCTCAAACATAATTTATTATTATGTTTGGAAATTTTCCATTGGACAATGTATTTAGCATTATTAACAGTATTTCTTTTTTCCAAAGATTTACTCGTATGATGCAATAATTTTGGGTTGTTGGTTTGTTTTCGAATTAAATTGTGTAGTTACCATACCAAGCTAGTTCTTCTAGAATAAATTAAATTGACTCAGGAATATCTTATGTTTCTAGTTACTTACCTAATATTTGATTTTATCCTTAATTTTTATTTTGTAAAGTGTGATCTCAAGATCTCATATTTTCCATGGAAATAAAAATGATCTTTATTTTTTTTCCAATTAGCATATTTTATCTGACCTGTAAGAAACCGTAGCAGTGCTATCGCTGTTGATAAGAAGTGTATGATGTCAGTAGTATTAGCAAGTGCGTTATCAGCAGGCGGCGGGCCGGAGCGCGAGCCGCCACCAGTCGGCTGCCCGCGCCGGCCCTCCGTGCCGGGGCTCCGCCACCATCACCTAACCTCACCTATTACGTGCTTTCTCACGACCGCATCCTGGAGAATAGTGATCTCAGTGTAGTGATTGTGATAGTGCCCTAAAGGATTGCAGTGTTCCCAAGGAAAGTAAACAACTGACTAGTACAAAACAATCTGTTTTTATTCTTCAGATGCTTAGCTTCGCGATAATATATTTGCCTTACGAACTAGCAACTACTTGAGTAGTCAGAACAGTCTTAAAGATGAGTAGAGCTACAACTAGGTAACGATCATGAGATCTGAATCACAGTCGGTGTCGCGTGGCGGTCAGTGGGAACTGGCGACCGCCAGCGGCACGGCCAGCGGCGGTGAGGGCAGCAGCCGCAGTACGGGCGCTGGCGGCGCGCGCTCCTTCGCGTGACGCTTCTCGTGCTTGGCGAGGTGGTCTGACCGCATGAAGCGGCGGTTGCACACGCGGCACCCGAATTTCTTCTCTCCCGTGTGTGTGCGCTTGTGTCGCGACAGCTCGTCTGAACGTGAAAAGCGACGTTCACACCCGGGCCATGCGCATCGGAAGGGCCGCTCGCCGGTGTGCGTGCGGGCGTGCGCCTTCAGATGGGACGACTTGAAGTAATTTTTGCCGCATCCGGGATAAGAGCATTCGTAGAGCCGTCTTCTTGGTGCGGGCGCGGGGGAGACTAGCCACAGGTGTGCAGTGGGGAGTAGTGTACCAGGAAGCAGAACGGCGGGTGCAGGCCGTGGCGCCAGCGGCACCCAGCCTGGCGCGGCCGCCGGCGACGGCATGCGCGCCTCTGCGCGGCACTCCGCCAATCGCGGCGCCTCCGCGTGTGGGGACGGCACGCGAGCCTCCTCCACTGGCACCGGGGGACTAACAGGCTGCACGCGTGCAGCCTCGGCCACTGGGGCAGCCTGTGCCTGGCTCGCGATATATTTCACTTGAGAATAACTGTGGCCTCGATTCATTTTAAATTTTAGGGTTTTCAGCATGTTCATGTCGTTAGGTGGTGGAGGGGGCAGCGGCTCCGGGCTACATGTGCCATCTTTATGAGCGCGCATGATAACAGAGGGCCGACAGCAAGGCTCCGGCGGCGGTGTGGTGAGATCCAGTCGCGCCAGCTCGAACCGGGACTTCTTGGCGAATTCATCCTCACCCTCGGAGTCAGACGGCTGCGGTGTCACCAGGCCACCAGGCAGAGGTGACTCCCGAGCGCGCTTCACAGCAGCCTTCTTAAAAGGCAATTCAACCTGTAGACAAAGACAAACACACGTAAGTGAACGGTCGCTGCCTCACTCGGTCGACACGCGCGCGCTGCGTGATCGCGCTCGATCCTCGCAAGCGCGCTACGCTACACACCCATACTTTCGATTGCACAAATGGCATAACAATTTATTTTTGGATTCATGACAAAGAAATATTTGTTTTATAATTTATTGAATTTTTGGTGCTAAAAATAATTTTAAAAGTTTCGAAACTTTGCAAAAACTCACTTTGTTTTCCATCAACGGCGGCGTTGACGGCGGTGAGAGAGGTCCACAAACTTCGATCAGAGTCGACATTCTGGTCAGGTTTATAGCATTCAATAAAATAAAACTTTCTTTTTTAATTCACAAAACTTGTGTTTTCGCTACGCGCTTCCGCTTTTAGAGACGTGTGGATCTGTTTGCGGGCGGCAGACGAATAAACCGCTTCGCGAGCTGTCGAGGTTGGAGGTATGCGATGTTGCGGGACGCGGGGGCCGGGCGGCCAATGGCAGCGTGTGGCGCGGCTGCGCGGACCAATGGCGGGCCAGTGATCACGCACCCGGCGCGTGGGAGCGCGTGCTCTTCACGTGGACACGGAGTGACGGCGTGCGAGGTCGCGGCGTGACGTCATCGGCGCGCCCCCGCATGACGTCGTGCGAGGGGCGCGGGCTCGGCAAGGTCGCCCGCCGCTGCCTGCACCACACACACTCAATGACACTTGCTTGCATCTAGCTTCACTATTTTGACAGATTGGGGTCGTCGCCCTCGACAGTGGGGGCCAGCGCGCGGCGCCAGTGGTCGTCCGCAAACTTTCAAGTTTCGAGAACGGCCGAATGAGGTCGCCGTCGAAATGACACGGTAAAATGCGCAAATAAGTATAATATTGCCACTAAATAATAAAATCATAGGTAGCTACAATGATATTTTATTATATCATTGACTAACTAAGAAACATGACGGAATCCTGTTTCATTGCTAAACATTACAAATTATCATGAGCTTATGAACGTGACCTACCTACATCAACTCAGTGTATTCTTGCATCTACCTATATTTAAAATGTAGGTTGAAACCCAAAACAAAGACACCTGGGTTTTTAAGTTATTAACAGTTTTGTTATGTTACTGTTACCAGGTTTCCAGGTAGACTGTTTCAAGACAACTATTTACCGGCGTTGGTGCACCCGTTAGAAAACACACATTTTTCATGCGTACGCGTGTGCGTGCGTAAGTAAGTGTGAGTGTTGCGCGGACGCATCGTCTGTGGCGTCGTGTCTCGTGAAAGCGCGAGCACGCGATCAACGAGTGCCGCAACTACTAATAATCTGTGCCGCGGACAACGTCCGTTGTGACACAGTTCACAGAACAGCTACTACGGGAACTGTACCCAAACAAACTCATGCGTCGAACGAAGAGGTCCTCCTAATTAAAGTTTTAACCTGTGGCGGCGGCGTGAGGATGAGCGAGCATATCGGATTACATTACCCTTTTGATATCCGCACTCAATACAGTAAAATAGCATTTCAAAACATTACCTTCTTGCAAAGTCTAAAAGTCCCTAAAAAAAAAAGAAATAAAATAATAGAAAAAAATACATTACAGTTTGGTAATAAAAGCTTGATGGGACCCACTACCTTTGCGTCATGTTTTGGATAAGGTTGTTTTTTTCAATGCCTGTTAAGTCTAGAAACGAAATACGATCTCGTATTATGAAAATATCCTCGTGATCACAGATAGATCTCGTGATCTTCGTTTTATCGCTCAGCAGGGCTAGCGTGCGTACCGCGACAAAATCTCTTTGTTATGAAAGAACAGGACACGGCTACGATTATGTATACGTTTGTCTCATTTGGTAGAGAAGATTTTTCGCGGTGCGCTTGTTAGCCCTGCTGGGCAAGTGGAAGGCACTCAGAAACTCACTAGACGGAGTTTTGGCGGGAACGTGAAGAAATCTTGTCGCGTCATTTTATTATTTTCCAAAACTTGTGTTATTTCGAGTGTTAATGTGTAAAAACAGTGAATTTTTACCCGTTAAGTGTTCGTGAACATGCACGAGTGTTGGTGAATGGTATAATATCGTGAAACGTGAATTTTCGTGTTGTTTCCAAAACTCCATAGAAAGCTCTAGTAAAGTTTTCATCACTTTACTGAGGCATGACTTGGACTTGACCGTGACTTGCTTTGCTCGCCTTTGACTGTGACTATGACTTATTTGACAATATTCACCAAAACTTGAAAAAATATGAGTATACTTGACACTGGCAAATGCATAAGACGTGCGACGCCATAATCCTCTTAGGAGGAAAGAGAAAAAAAAAAACTCACTAGACCGCGTGGAAGGTCAACCATGCGATGGACCGATTAGATTTAATCTGCTGTTGGCGGTCTCGTGCAATAGCATAGGCATGGCAAGACATTGTGAGGCCTATTACATCTGCCCCCACCATAAATAAATACATTGACGACCACGAGCGGTCTGTCAAGAGCGTAGCGACCAAGAAGACGACCTTACAGCCTCACTATGCTCACTATTCGCGAGGTGGACACATACTGCTCTACTCGCGCTATTCATCCCTTTTACGTCCCTTCCGGTCTTTAGAACCACGCTAAAAAACCGACAAGATTGGAAGATTTAGGAGCGGCCGGCAAGACGAGGAGGATCGTCTTGTAACGAGGACTTGCCGCGCGTTGTATGAATATTTTTCAGACTTCAGACAGAGTTTGGGCCCCATTGTCATCGAACTTGACACGCCAGTACAAGAATACTGTAATTCATATATACAGCTCTGCTTACGCAGAGCTTCTAAAAACTGGATTTAGACTCATTTCAGTGTTCCCCTCCACGGAAATCTTTAGTAAAAGGCGAAAGATTTATACGTGTTGAAGGGAAACCAGAGTGACGAAGTAACTAAGCCCCAGCGACCCCAGCGATAGCCGGAGAATCTCGTCACCGCGATTCAGAATTCCATCGCTCGTATATGAGCGTCATCTAACTTTTCGTTTTGGAACTACGGATCGACTACAAAAAAAGTGTGAAACTACCCTTTATTCAGAATGACCCTGATTTTAATAGTATACTAATTGTTCGCGAGCTGCGGGTAGTACTTATAGTATACGTTCCCTACAATTCCTACGAACAGTATAAATTCCCTACGAAATGTGCGAGTAAGGTGATAAGGGATGGAATGCGATCACAATCAGTTTCACAAACGTACTTACATAAATAATAAGGATGCGTTTTCTTGTAAAACTGTGTTATGTATCTATTTAATTTTTTCGTAAAGACTTTTGACAATTTTAGTAGAATTTTAGTAACCTTTTAGTAGCAACAAACAAACAAACAATGACAAAAAAGCGCGTAATGACAAAAGAGTCTCAAATTGTTAAAAGTGCTAATGTACGTACGTCTGTGGAACACACCTTGTATTTTGTTTTCTTGTAAACTTGTAATGTAAATCTTCAGAGTATGTCTTAAGAGTGGCAGAACCCCAATGCTCTATGTTGTTTGGAAAAAAAAATAGTCGACTTGAGAACCTTCTCCTTTTTTTAGAAGTCTGTTAAAAAGGTTGGTTTGATCATTTTTATTGATTTTGTAGTTATCTATACCAATATATAAAGAGGAAAGATTTGATTGTTTGTTTGTTTGCATTGAATAGGCTCCGAAACTACCAAACCGATTTGAAAAATTCTTTCGTTGTTGGGAAGCTACACTATCCCCGGGTGACATAGGCTACATTATATTTTCAAGAAAATTAGGGAGCCTTACTAAAAGTCCAATAATGTAACCCAAGATGTAAAAAAAATTACCTTAAATCTATACCATATACATTTTTTTTTTTAAAATACCCGTGCGAAGCCGGGGCGGGCTGCTAGCAGTAAATATAGCTCAGCCTAAGCTAAGCTTCTAAAAACTGGTATTAGACTCATTTGAGTGTTCCCCTCCACGGAAATCTTTAGTAAAAGGCGAAAGATTTATACGTGTTGAAGGGAAACCAGAGTAACAAATAAACTAAGCCCCAGCGACCCCAGCGATAGCCGGAGAATCTCGTCACCGCGATTCAGTTTTACCGCTCGTTTACGAGCGTCATCTAGCTTTTCAACTCGGAACTATTGCGAAAACTAAAACTCAGAATAATTACATGTAATGTAAAACGGCACCGAAACGGCAGTTGGTTTGGTACGTGTGATGAATTTTGGCAGAATTATTGGTAACAAGTAAGTGCAGTAACAATATTAAAAATTTAAAAATATATAAAATAATACGAATATTGTGAATATTGTTTGAGCAATCTTCTGTTATACTTGAGCAGTCATCTTATAAAAACGTATAGGTACTAGATATGGGATCAAAACTGAAATCGCGAAAAAAATTATCTGTTACCGTTATCTGTTTTTTTCTATGATGTTATAAGTAAATTTATTGTATTTTTAGCTGTACATCCTATGTACATTTCGTGGAGGGTGAATATATTTTCTATGGAGCAGGAAACAGCAAGTTTTTTTCAATTTAATCGAAGTCCCCCTAGGATACTATATCCTAGATTATTTATGTCCGTCGGCGAACCGAACACCCAGTATTTTGTCCGCTTGTAATACAGTTTTTTTGAGGAAGTTGAAGATAATAATTACATTATGATAATAACTTACAGTTCACAAGGTTTTCGAATTCAAACAGTGATGCAGAATTAAACCGCTTGCATCGCTTTTTCATGTTGGAACTACTATAAATGCATTTTAGCGCCACCTACCGACGAAGGTTTAAACTATTACATATAGTTGGAACCTAAAGTAAACCACTCTGTGGAAGTTGCTATGTATCTTGAGTTGAGAGATATGGTGTAGGGCCGTGTTTAGTAAGTTCGTCCGACGACGCTCCATGACATTAGTTCTATTTGTCTGTGCATTACAAGTATGCTGCATATGTCATCGAGCGTCGTCGAACGTCCTTACTTAACAATGACTACATTGTTGCTTGATTGAGTATTCGGTATTCGGGGGATATATTGGTGGACATTTATTTAATTATTTGTTATAGATTATTTTTACCGATTTATATAGCTCTGCCTAAGCAGAGCTTCTAAAAACTGGATTTAGACTCATTTGAGTGTTCCCCTCCACGGAAATCTTTAGTAAAAGGCGAAAGATTTATACGTGTTGAAGGGAAACCAGAGTAACGTATTAACCAAACTACAGCGTGCTCAGCTTTAGCCGGAGAATCTCGTCAACGCGATTCAGTTTCACAGCTCGTTTACGAGCGACATCTAGCTTTTCGTATTGGAACTATTGCGAAAACTATAAAACTCAATAATTACTAAAGCTATGTAAAACTGCACCGACTGCACGTAAAGCTAAACGACAGTTGCCAAATTGCCAACATGCATTGGGCCAGCATCGTGGATATGGTCTAAACACCCTTTGAGGGCAAGCCTGTATTCTAGATGTAGTAAGGTACAGTATCAGTTAAAATATTAAAAACAAGACGAATTATTGTAATTACTATTATTCTAAGGGACGAATATTGTGAATACATATAAATTATATCTGTTTGTGAATATAACCCTAAGTAGTTTGTAAGCTTGTGTCGGTTAGTTAGACGATAGCCATAAGTATACATATATAATTTTTCTATACAGCAGGATTTATTAGGCAGAATTTTGTGAGAGCAGGATGTACTTAAGTACTTAGCTGTTTTTTTTCGCAATTTCAGGTTTCGTCCCCTAATAGTTTTTATAACGATGAGTATCCTAGATTATTATGTCTGTCGTCTAACGGAACTTCCTGTGTTTTGTTCTTTTGAAAGAAATCTTCAAAGGTTTTTCTCAAAGAGATCGAAATTGAACACACAGAAGTTCTCAAATAAAGCTTCTTTAAAATACGCGCAATCTAGCTTTTCATGTTAGAACTACTACAAATGCTTTATTCTCTTGCTCGCAGCGCCACCTAGCGACAAATGTTTGAACTTTTGTGGGAATATAACAAAATCACTCGGAGGACGATGAAAAGTAACGTGTAGGATATAAGGCCTTTTAAATGTTCGGTAGACTTTTTATAGATGGTACTATAGTGTTAGTTAAAAACGCTTTTGTAACATTTAAAAATAAAAATGTTCTTTCCTATTAAGTTTCCTACTTCGTTAAAATATTACCATGGAATTTATGGTAAGGTAATAGACGTCAGTAAATGCTTCGGCATTACCGTTTGTATGAAACCTAAAGTGTAGGGTTATTGGTATATAACAAGACATCTTCTAAGCAGCTTCCTACATCATATCTAACAACTTTTGTTTCATAAACTAACATATATTTTTTTCTCCCGAAACATAAACACAAACGATTTAATTAATTAATTAGGGTCCAAACGACAGTAAAAAAAACGTTTATATTGAGGTTAGAAACGATCTAGTTCAAAATAAAAAAAAACACACTAATAATATTATAAATGCGAAAGTTAGTAAGTCAGTGTATTTATTCCCGTTCAACTCTAACGGCTTGACGGATTTGAATGAAATTTGGTATATACGTCAGCTTGCCATCCCGGAAATGTATTCGGTTTCTGTAGAATAGCGGGTGAAACCGCGGGGCGCAGCTCAAATCATATCATAATATAATATCAAGGCATATTTTTACGTCAAATATCGCATGTATTGGCGAACGTACGTCTCGCACTATTCACAGACTGAGGGGCTGAAGCAAGGTGAGCGCCGGCGCTCACTTTAAAGTCTTCCAAATTCTTTTACTTGGGCCCGTCGATTCATTTTACTTTGGTTGAAGCATACCAAGCAACAAGAAATGAACAGTTTTTGTCATAAAATAAGGTTTCCTTGGAAACTACCATACTGGTACTATCTAAAAAAAAAAAACTCTTGTAAGTGGCGTTAGCTGCGCTCGTATCGTGAGGTGCTTATTGCTGCGCGACCATATACCTTATCGTGCAGCGATACGATTCATGGTCGCGCAGCGTCAGTAACTGAACCTAACATTCATCACAATAACCACCTCACGGTACGGCCCCTGATGTGCAGGCCTCCTTGAAGCTACAAAGAAAAGACATCAACGAGTATAGCCATCAATCTGAGTCCGCTTTCCTCATAAGCTATCGGCGCATTTTTACCCGACTGCCCAAGAAGTTAAATAAACACTGTTTTAAACTTGGTGGTTTACTACATTACTATTAGTACTCATGGGACATTTACCACGATTTTTATTTTTATTGTTTAATTAATATCGGGAACTCAAAAAAAACAATAAAAACGTGGTAAACACCCCGTGAGTAGGTACTAATAGTAATGAAGGTAAATAAAGTTTTAACATAAAAAAACACTGTGGGAAATATAATAATATTAACAGGCATTTTTTTTAAAATAACATTTCACTGTTTGATAGCAAAAATTTTAATTCCCAGTGTCCCTCACTGGTGGGGACTATAGTGGGGAGGTTGGGATAAGCCATTTTTGCGAAGATAATTATTTTCTTTTAAGTTGAAAATTAATGATTCCGCCTTTAACATCCTCTCGCGCACTTATAAAATGGTTTTTTTTCGAGCGCCAAGCAGTAGTCTGCAAACATTGTGTTCCGGATTGAAGGGCGATGTTTCCAGCGTAATTACTAAACAAAAAGAGATTTAAAATCTATCGAAGTGACAAGCGCAGTGCATTGCCGCGCGTAGAGTTCAAAATCCTAAATGCAACTGAACTGTGGCTGTGATGCTTATAAAAAACAAGCAATATCATCAAAAGAAAAACAAAATACCCGACTGCAAAATGTAGCCTATGACACTCCGGACGCCAAGAGGAATCCAACGACACTTCGTTTGTCCAAATCGGTCAAGCCGCATCACAGATTCATCTGTGAGCCGCATAGACCATAGGCCGTTTTATAGGAACACACAAACATCCCAACTATCCTAAAGCTTAGGGGTATAAAAATGAATACGTTCGTCTCGAGGATAAAATTTCGCTTGCGCCATTCAGAACTCCCTACATTACAGTTACTGTATATCACAAAGACGGACATAGAATACTTATTTATGTCCAACGAAGTCGCGGGTATGGGTAACACTTACACTCCAAATCATTTCCTCCTTCTTTGGGCAGTCGGATAAAAAAGAATCATGGAGGTCGACTCTATGACCACTAAATACTAAACTATACACTAAATTTCCAAAATGTAGTGCCTGCGGCAGATTTTTTATAAGAATAAAATAAAAAAAATTATATTTATAAACTGGTGATGATGCCTCAAAAATTGGCATCTCAAAGTAAACAGGGTTCGATTTCCGGCACGACAGGTTTTTTTTTCATGCGACTTGGTGACGAGACCAGGAAGTCGCTCACCTGTTAAGCTTCGCGCCTGCCCATAACAGTTCAGTGCCATCCCGAATTTAGAACTTCGCAATAGTTCAAAACCATGAGCGGCAATGCACTGCGCTCGTCACCATGAGATATTAGATGTTAAATCTCTTTATGCCCAGTAATTACGCCGGAAACATTGGCCTTCAATCCGGAACACAGTAATGTTTGCGCACTACTGCTTGGCGGTTGAATAACTGGCAAAGGTGTCGTACTGCCCCAGGCGGACTCTGCGAAAGAGCCCTACCACTACAAAAACAGAATAGACAGGTGTTTGAATGATGCATTTAAATATCTGTAACGTGGTCAAAAACTTGACCACTGGCCTTTTGGAGAAACTCAGAGTCACACAGCGGGCAATGGAGACAGCTATCCTCGGGGTTTCTTTGCGCGATAAAATCCAGGACGAGGATATTCGCCGAAGAACCAAAGTCACTGATATAGCTCTCAGTGTTTACAAGCTGAAGTGGCAATGGGCAGGCCACTGCACTCGAAGAACCGATAACCGATGGGGAAGAAAGGTTCTTGAGTGGCGACCACGCAGGCTTCCCACTAGATGGACCGATGACATTGTGAAAGTCGCGGGCAACCGGTGGATGCAAGTGCACGTTGTCAGTCGGTGTGGCGGTCTAAGGGGGAGGCCTATGTTCAGCAGTGGACGTCTTCTGGCTGATGAAGAAGATGATTTAACTCTGTATTAGGTTTGGATGTTAATTGTTACATATCTGTGTGTGGTCCATGGAATCCCCGACATTGGGAATCCTTGTGTGGGAATGATTCTCTGTACGAGTGTGATGCGATGATGTCTCCATGTTACCTTATCATTTATTTCAATTTCAGTCCTATAATAAAAAAATAAAAATAAATATTTATAATTGAAAAGATAAAAATATATTTATAATTGAAAAGTTCATTGTCAAAATCGGTCAAGCCATTTAGAAGATAGTCCTGCTGCGAGGTTCGATATTTGAAATTGCTGCCGCTTTGTTTCTCATGCTTGCGATAGAGAGAGTTAGTGAATTTTCTTAACTTATTAATGAAATTAGCGTTTCTGGGGTAGTCTGTTATCGCCCCCTAAATCTTAGCAAAGTCTCTTGTTTTTGATGCCAATGGCTTGAATAAGCCATAACCTTTTTCCTAGTATTTTAAAAAAAAATATATTTTATTCTATTCTATATATACTGCGAAAAAAAAAAAAAACAAACATAATTTTTTCACAGTGTAGATGACATATAAAAAAAAACAGCGAAATTGGATAATGGCATTATACTCTATTCTTAAAGCTACAACTACAGGTAATATTATAATAACTCACACACATATTATATATACTTACTAGTTTACTTACATAAATACTTACAAACTTATAACCCGAAAACATTACCTTTCCTCTTTGGCAGTCGGGTGAAAACGGAGTGATTGTTGTCAACCGACTAGTGTGCCAATTATAAAAAATACTTTTAAAAGATTACTTTATAATTTTCATGTAATATGTTGTTACTATCTGTACCCCGCAGATCCCGTTATCAGCAGCCATCTTTTTTTTGGGTAAATTCTGGGGATAAATCCTGTCTCCATAACAAGTTTAATTTAAATCCATTTAGCAATTACGGAGAAAAGTGGGAAGAGACAGACACATTCAAATTTATTATATCAATCTGTTAGTTGCAAAAGTTCGTAGCAAAAACTGAAACCTGAAAATAAAAAGTCTTTTTCCAATGCTACAGCAACGTCTACGACAGCTACGCGCTACGGTCCGTAGCGGGGAGGGGGTACCAAGTGGGCGGGGCCAATCTGCCCCTCCTTCCTCCAACGACGCCTCTCTGTCAGTCGCGCGCCGACCGTGCAGCCGAGCGCACGTCGCACGCCGTTCTCGACGAGACTTCGCGTCACGAGTCAGTTCAGTGCAGTGAATGTGACATGTTGGAACCAGGTGCAAGCTAGGTCATGTCGCGAAGGAAGCAGAGCAACCCAAAACCTTTAAAACGTAAGTTCTAAGCTTATTCTAAGTTAAGATTAAGTTAACAACTTAGTTGCACCCATCTAAGTTGCTGATAAGTTTGTTGTCAACTTTTTGTGTCTGAAGGTTTGTTGATATCTTTGGGTTGTTTTTGTTAAGTTTAAGTAATTGGTTATACGAGTTTTACTTATTTGTCTTTTGGAGGTTTGAAAATAGTGATAAGACTTTGTTGATAAGTTATACAGAGATAAGTACGTACCGTTTTAATTTTAAAGTTATTTTAGGTACTGTACAATACTTTACATAACTGTAACTTAGGGTTTATTTCTATTTTACTATTTTATAGATAAAAATATGTATTTTTTTATGTTTTACAAACACAAAAAAAAGATACGGACTACTTCCGGACAACCGGACAACTATAGTAAAAACATATGTTTCGTTCTTTTAATTTGAATGTGCCAAAATTATTGTCATCCTATTCTCACATGTTGAAATGAAAAGAGATACAGATGATTTTAGTTCTGTCAGTTTGTTAGTGTACGGTTTGTAGTGTGTATAATAGAATATCATACTCATAACTTTACTATCACACTAATATTATAAATGCGAAAGTTCGTTTGTAAGTATGTAAGTGTGTTTGTTCCCGTTCAACTCTGTAACGGCTGAACGGATTTGAATAAAATTTGTTATCGAGGTAGCTTATTCCGTGGGTTAACACACAGGCTACTTTTTATTCCGAAAAAATATTCGGTTTCTTTAGAATAGCGGGTGAAACCGCGGGGCGCAGCTGGTGTAGTATATCAGAGTCAAGTTTTCAATTTCAATTGTCAATTTGTCAAGTAAACTATTTCAAAGGGAAAATCAACGATTTAAGTCACTGTCCAGTCAATGTCATGCTTTGACGTTGTGTTAGTTCAAGCTGTGCAACCTCATTCTTTCCTAATTTTGGCTCTACACATAGTGTATTTAGCCAATATCAAGTATTTTTTATTATTATAAGAAAAATTGATTACTACTTCTTATCAGCTCTTAGACGCCCTCTACTGGACGGAGTATTTTATTTTAGTGTGGTTTAAAGAATTGTTTTTATTTTTATTCATAATTTTAATTTGCAATCGCGTTGTCCGAAAATAAATACAATTTGGTCAATTTGATTTGATTCGTTATCAATGTGCAAAGTAGTTAGATTACGTTTTCCCACTAAAAACAGGAAAACGGGATGTTATGTTAGAATTACGACCAATACCTATATATAATTCCTAGGATATGTTTACTACAGAAAGAAAATATGTTTCCTTGTGACGCATTATTATTTCGAAATCGTCGTTTTGGCATCTTTTAAATTAAAAAAAAAGGTCGACATTATCTTAATTTTTTCGGTTTTTTCCAAATAAATTTTATACCCAGTAAGTTTTTGTGGCAATTTTTTTTTTTCAGTCTAGCTTTTATGAAATCCGTTATTGGTCGTGTAAATGTCAGCTGTTCAAAATCCATCAATCTGCCGTTTGTTACCGAGGAGTTCCGTTTTCCACCTTCCGTTTCCATCATCAGATCAGGGCCCGTACAGTGAGGTGCTTATTGCTTTATGTTTAGGCTCAGCCGAGGACGCTGTGCGACCATACCCTTATCGCGCGGCGATACGGTTCGTGGTCGCGCAGCGTCCTCGGTTGAACCTAACAATCATCGCAATAAGCACCTCACGGTACGGGCCCAGGGCCCGTACTGATCATAATATTGTACTGTCATCGGAACTTGTCAGGCATGCAAATTTTCGACACAATTGAACACGGGGAAATGGTCATAAATTCAGTTAAAAGATTTGACCTTATCATCACACTAATATTATAAAAGTGTGTAAGTAGGTAAGTATGTAAGTGTGTTTGTTCCCGTTCAATTCTGTAACGACATAATGGATTGGATATTTGGTATGGAGGTAGCTTATACCCTGGATTAACACATAGGCTACTTTTAATCTCGGAAAAATATTTGTGTGCTGTAGGATAGCGGGTGTAACCGCGGGGCGTAGCTAGTACATACATACATTGTAAGCTGAATAAAAGCTTATAAAAACAAAAACATCATTGGTTCTAAACAATTTAATTGATGATAAATAGTGTGGGTAATTGTTATATTAGTCGTATAATTACGTCAGTCATGAAAAAAAATATGTTTTCTTTAAAATAATATTCAATAAATAAATAAATTCTTAAATAATTAAAGATATGTACCTAATTATATAGATATATAACATTTTAATCAACTAAGATATTATAATGTTGCATTTAAATATTTGCTTTGGGTCTGGGTTCCGTATTATACTTAGATTACTAGCGATGCGCCCCGGCTTCGCACGGGTGTAATTTAGAAAAAAATAGAGGTGAAAAATGGGAAGTTACTGCCTTGTATATACGTTCGGTGAAAAATTGTCTATCCAATGGTGAAAACCGCATCCGTAGCGCGGCTTAGGAGAAGTAATGGATATACAGACAGACGCGGAAAGCAACT
This sequence comes from Apocheima hispidaria, assembly GCA_947579745.1. Classification (NCBI taxonomy): domain Eukaryota; kingdom Metazoa; phylum Arthropoda; class Insecta; order Lepidoptera; family Geometridae; genus Apocheima; species Apocheima hispidaria. The sequence continues at coordinate 15,579,323 of OX388147.1, forward strand.
TTATTTTATACTATGTAGAGAAGAGAATATTAAGTATTGAAACATCTGCCCGGACGGGAATCAAACTCGGGACCAGCACATAGGGGAAACCTACTACGTACTAAGCCAAGAAGCTTGCTTATTGTACTAAACACAATTTTTATAGTCATCTAATTATTACACAAAAACCACAAAGATTTGTAAATGTTTTGAAACTGTGATTTATTTATTTTGAAGTCAAAACTCAAATGTTATGACCGAATTATACTTTATTAGATTTTTGAATAAGATTTAAATATTAAACGGCATATTAGATTTATATTTCCGTAGGATTAGACCAACAAGAGAATTCCAATTATTGATACGCTTGCAACAAGTTCTTTTTTTTTTTTTTTGTTACTCGGTGACGAGACGAGCAAGTCGCTCGCCTGATGTTAAGCGTCACGCTTGCCCATAACAGTTCAGTGCCATCCAGAATTTTGAACTTCAATACTTCAAAACTATGCGCGGCAATGCACTGCGCTCGTCACCCTGAGATGTTAGATGTTAAATCTCTATATGCCCAGGAATTACGCTGGAAACATTGCCCTTCAATCCGGAACACAGTAATGCTTGCACACTACTGCTTGGCGATTGAATAACTGGCAAAGGTGTGGTACTTCCCCAGGCGAACTCTGCAACTTTTCGTGTTGTTTCCAAAACTCCATAGAAGGCTCTAGTAAAATTTTCACCACTTTACTGGGGCATGACTTGACCGTGACTTGCTTTGCTCGCCTTTGACTGTGTCTATGACTTGTTTGATATTATTTAACAAAATTTAAAAATATATAAGTATACTTGACACTGGCAAATGCATAAGACGTGCGACGCCAAAATCCTGTCAGGAGGAAAGAGAAAAAAAACAGGGCCGGCACGCCAAAATATTAATGTACAATAAATTACGATACGATACATAGACAGTCTAGCATTCTCAACTAATGACATAAATAATTATTATGTTACATTATTTTAATCTTATATTTCTTGTTAATTATTATTTTGACATTTATTTGTAATTTAATCAGTGTGTTATTTTTAATTTAATTTGACGTAATTTGATTAAATTACATTTGACATTTGTATATTTTTATTTTTTTCATGTAAAATAATACAATGTAAATTTTAATTCTCATTAGCGTAATTCGTGTTCGGTGCTGATGATGTAAATAAATAATCTAAATCATAGAAAATTTAAACTGATTCATGAACGTTTAATAAAAATAATCCGTTGTAAAAACTAAGTGAGTATATGTCAGTTAAATTCACGGAATCCTCATTTTTGTGTAATCAAAAAACTGATTAAAGCACATAAATACCTGCCTGTCATACCACTACTACTATATCAGCCTTTAAACATCCCACTGGCCTAATCACCCTCGAAGGGTGATTAGGCCATATCCATCACGCTGGCCCAGTGCGGGTTGGCAGATTCACATACGCCATCGAATTTCTTCTCCGGAGATATGCCTGTCATACTATTATTAAATTGTTTAAATTATTGATTAGTTTGCCTAATTTAACTCTAAGCGTAGTTTAATTTGTAAAAGTGACTTGCCTGTAATATGCAATATAATAATATGTAATATGGCCAGGAAATATTTCTGATTTCAGATTTCATTATAATATACTTCACACACTCTCACTGCGCATACAATACACACTCTCACTGCGCATACAATACACACTAACCAAACTTTGTTTTTGTTACACTAGTTGTTTTTGTACACTAAGGCATCTGTCTGTAGTTGTCCCATTTTTTAATTATTTATGTTACGTCTGATAAAATTTCAAATGTTTGAAAGAAACTTTTGATATATCTTTGACTGAGCCAAAACCGAAGTCCTGGGAAAGGGATTTTCACTGTCTTTTTAGGTGAATTTGATGAACTGTCTGGCAAGAGGTCTCCTGTCAGAAATTAAATTTAGAATTGATTTATTTTGGAAATGTTATAGCACGGAGGCTATGTGAGTTACGGAAATAGCGCTTGTATCGCCGTACCGCAGCATACAATGACAATGAAAAAGTCCTTCGGAAAAACAACAACTCGGGGAACCGTGTTAAGACAATTTAAAATTGAACTTCAAAAATTTCAAAACATCGATAGATTACCGTCGAGAAGGCTTTCAGTGTTGTTCATAATTATGAGCACAACGATATCCTAGAATATGTCGTTAAACCTGTATACAATACAATATTACGTCTATAGGGTTCATCATCATCATCAACAGTCCGAAGATGTCCACTGCTGAACAAAAGCTTCCCCCTTAGACCGCCACACTGAACGACTATTTGCAACTTGCACCCACCGGTTACCCGCGACCTTCAAAATGTCGTCAGTCCACCTAGTGGGAGGCCTACCTACGCTGCGTCTTCCAGCTCGTAATTGCCACTTAAGAACCTTTCGCACTCATCGGTTATCGGTTCTTCCAGCGATGTGGCCTGCCTATTGCCACTTCAGCTTGTAAGCCCTGAGAGCTATGTCGGTGACTTTGGTTCTTCGGCGAATATCCTCGTTCCTCGTAGCGCAAAGAAACTCCGAGCATAGCTCATGCAGGATTACTATTAACTAACAACCTCTCGCAGGCACCTTCCCTCAATCAGACCTGAACAACTTTTACTCCGTGATTTTTAATAATTCGTTTTTTTTTTCTCCGAAGAAAAAAAAAACGTTTAAAAAAAACTTTTAAATCAGTGCTCCCGATGTATTTATTAATCTACTTATTCAAATTATACAATTTAAAATGACCGACATTCTGATAGACATTTAAAAAAAGAACAGGAAATTTTACATTTAAAAGGCGAAAATTTATATTTATATGCAATTTTGACTTAACGAGGTCTTAATAAATATTAAAGAACTTTAGATAAAGACAGACCACTTAAATAAAACGGTATATTTTAATATAAATCAGCTGATTTTCTAACAATTTTTAGGGTTCCGTACCCGAAAAGTGTTAACGGGATCCTAGTTCATAGTATTTATTCATAACAATTAGTTACATGTCAAAAAGTAAATTAGCTTATTTAAAAATAGCATTCAATTATTCAATCAAATTAATTACAAGTCACATGAAACATACATAAAAATTGTAACCTATTGCTAATCAGCGTAATTACTGGTCACACAGAGATTTAACATGTAACATCTCAGGTGACGAGCGCAGTGCATTGCAGTGCATAGTTTCGAACTGTTGAAGTTCATATTTCTGCGTGGCACTGAACTGTTATGGGCAAGCGTGACGCTTAACATCAGGTGAGCGACTTGCTCGTCTCGTGACCGAGTAACATAAAAAAAAAAATATATGGTCCGTCGTCTGTCCGTCCATCCGTCCTACCTTCAATATGCTCTATCTTTTTTAACGTTATAGGCAGCCGCTTGTCAAAAATATGTGTTATTATTTGGCGGATTTCTTAGCAAATAATAAAAAGTACAAAATTAAAAGAAACTACATTTTTCGAATTTTCTTGATTTTGTAAAATTTTCTATAGTAAAATCGGGGGAGGGTATATCGAGAGAAAGATGGCGCTATACACTTTCGCGCGGAGATGAAAAGAGCGCGCGCGCTAGTCAAAAAACTATGCAAACCCAGATATTATTATTATCTCACTATTAGTTTAATAATCACTTTAATATACACTAGGGGTTCCGAGCGCCAGCGAAAAATGTGTGTAAATCAAGGTCTTTTCAATGAATTTTATTTTCGAGAAAATGTCATGTAATCAAGTTATCCCCCCACGCAATGCTAGATGACAGAACCAAATAACATATTCTAAAATAAGATTTTTAATCTACATAGCTAATGAGAGGCATTAAATAGAAAAATCATATTTATATCGAACTAGGTCGTTAAGCGTCAAATTTGGGTTGATTAGTAGAATAACAAAAAATATTAAAAATCGGTAAAGTGTGAGTCGAGGCTCGCGCTGAGGAACCCGAACCGAATATGTGTGAATATATGTATATGTTGTGTACATACATATATGTCGTCCTATACTAAACATCGTAATCCTAACTAATATTATACATTTGAAAGTAACTCTGTCTCTCTGCCTATCTGTCTCTCTGTCTGGGTGTTTGTCGCGTTATCACGCTAAACGGCTGAACAGAACTGAATTTTTTCATAGATGTAGCTTAAAGATCGGAGACGGACATTGGCTAAATTTTTTTTGTGGGACACGCCAACGAAGTTGCGGGTAACATCTAGAACTCATATACATACTTTACACCCCAAAAACAATAATAAATACCTACATCTTTTTATCCTGAAATATGTAGCCGTTCGGCGAATAGCGGATGAAACCGCGGGGCACAGCTAGTTAATAAATAAATCGAAGTCAAACAATCAATATTTTTTTTTAAAGAAAGTGGCCAGTATCGTTTTGCTGATATGCTGATAAAAACTTTTTGTCTTTTGGCATTATTACTGACAATAGAGCAAAACTGGCCTCCGGCTCGGGCCGGTACTGTGTTGCTCAATGTTACATACCAAAATACACAAAACAGAAAAAAAAAAAACGTGCGCTTTAGCAATGGATTTTCATGCACTTTTCCCGCTCGCTTATTTTGTACGACAGTAACACATTCTCCGCCGTTAAAAAAGGAGCTGTACGAGAAAGTGTTGTATAAATACTGAAAAACTGATTTTATGGTACTAACTGATTTACATACAGGGCTATAAAGAAAGGGTATGCTAAGCCGAAAAGGGCTTATAATACTCATCATTATGAACAACTTTTACTATGCGACCAACCCTGAAATCGAGAAAAAAATACCGCTTTCCATAGAAAATTGTCAATGAGACTCGAAAAACAGAATTCAGGTTTGATCCCATAGTAAAAGTTGTTCATAATGATGAGTATTATAAGCCCTTTTCGGCTTCGCACACCCTTTCCTTATAGTCCTGTATAATATCAATAATGATGTGATATGTTCTGTGCCAGATATGGCTTAGGATGCGTGGTCAAGGACTGCTATAGGCGTGACTCGCGCGCGTCTTGCCTTGACTTTGTCTTGCACTGAACGCCAATGGTTTTCCTTGAAAAAGTGAATGTATCAAAGATATGAAGTGATTGAAACTATAGTCGGCATAATCGACTCAATTTAAAGCGAGTCATCATCATCAACAGCCTGAAGAGGTCCGCTGCTAAGCCTCCCCCTTAGACCGCCACAGTGAACGAAAATTAGCAACTTGCATCCACCTTCAAAATGCTGGTGTTAACGCGAGTATTCATTATATTGATAAATTTGAAGACCCATTTTGAACTTGACACATTCTCAATACAATACAATATAATAATAATAAATCATTAATTTTGACATAAATTAAACAAGTACAGAAAGTATAATGAATCCCAAGGCTCCTAAACTAGTTAGAAACTGTATTTTAGGAGCCGATGACCTCTCCTAATAAAAGAACACAATGTTATTTAAAAGTATGCCCGATCAAGAAAGTAACACAGTGCCAGTATAACTTTATTATACACCAAAAAGACAATCAAACTTAAATATAAACAATAATAGAAAAACCGGTTGTATAATGGGCGGCTTTATAACCTAAAGAGATTTTTTCCAGACAACCTTGTCTCTGGTTGTCTGGTGTTGAGTCTCTGGTAGAGAGTTCCACATTCTCGCTGTCTTTTGACGTCGATACTGTTTTTTTTTTTAAATTAATATGTTTTTACAAATTAAGAATTCCAATGCTTGTAACAAAGATCCGGGTAAAATCCACGCTCAATCAAATGATTAAACAGTTAAAAATAGGCACAATTTTGTTTGTCCGATCGAATCAAAGAGGGTTCGTTAAACCGCTATCTATGCTTAATGTATTCTCCGATTGTTTGCTTATCACCGCCGCTGATAACTCGTACAGTTAATTTATTTATGTGGAAACGTCCGATCGGTTGCTTAAGATTTTTTTAAATGGGAGACTGTTTTCTCATGTTCTTTATGTAGTTTTACTTAAAATTAAAGTAGCAAGAAGTAACTTAGTATAGTTTATATAATGCTATATGGGAATTAAGTAAACGTCACCCTTCTTAAGGGTGCAGATATAGGGTGCAGTGACGCAAACCTGCACTCAATCAAATAAATATTATTGTTAAAGAAAGAGAAAGTGAAGTGAAAGTGAGTGATAAGCACGTGTTAAGAATGTGACCCGCTATCAGCCTTTATAAACAATTAGTTTTGATCGTTATTTAACTTGGGCTTGTTGTTGTATTATCGCGTTAAAAAAAATACCGATTACTTACATTGCTTTGGTTACTATCTCGATTGTTCTCATACGTAAATTCATAAAAACGATTTTGCTGTTGTTAATTACAAAATACATGAAAAATAAAACAAACTCTATTTAGCCTACTACACATAAGTTTTAGTTAGAAGTTAAAAGTTAGTTAAGTTAGATTATTCACTTTTATGAAATTGGTTTGAGTTCAGTTTTTTTTATGTCAGAACTTCTGAACTCTCGGTATTTATGAATCGATTTGGATATTTTTTTCTTCCAGATTGGTCCTATTTTTATCAAAATCAAGTTCCGATAATGGGATCCATGAATAATTGAGGGAACTCCTCAAACATTAGAGGCATACATATAGCGATTTGGGTATTTTCTTCAACATGTCAAGCATTTGCATTCAGATAGTATCATTAGGTGAAGTGGAACTGATGAAGAAGACCACAGATGGCCACCGGAATTCCTCAATGATACGTATTTCAACGCGCCAAGATAACCTCGATTATGATAGTTAAGCGCCTATGATGAAGCAATTTAAATATATGGTCCTGATGAAGCCGGTTTTTTATTTAAAAAAATATATAAACTTTAAGTTTTAAAAAAAGACCATCGTATCTTTAAAATATTTCTAAATACACTGTTATTGGGTTTTCGTACTCTATCAATAGTAACAATTGTAAAAGTTTCGATTCTGACGAAGGAGAAGGAAAAATCATTTTTTTTTCCGAGTTTTTCCTTTTCCTCCGATGTCGTTTGATTCGTCTTTATGTCCGGAGTGTCATAGCATAGGGTACATTTACCAGTTGGATTTAATTATACTTGTCATTACCATAAAGTGAATACGTAAACTCATGGACATCTGTATTCTTCCTAACCTCATATTTATGACCCCACAAAAGACGAAGACGTCGATAACGCGACTAAAAGTTGCATCACAAAAAGCAATCACTATTTAAACAAACCCTAGATAACTGAAAAATAAACAGAACATTTATCTCGGGAAAAAACTTTACCAGTACACATATCGGTAATATAATTATGGCGATACAAAACTTTCTACAATGACGGCATACTTTTAATCGGGTTAACCTTGGCGTTATCTCACTGATTGTCACCTTTCCCCCAGATAGAACTTTTATAAACATTTGTTACAAACTTGTATCTTCTGAAGGTGAACGTATCTTGAGAAACATTGACTCGTAATCTAATTAACTTATCATAAGCACTTATTTTGGACATGATGGTATCATACAAAGATGAAAACAAGAGCTACAGTAAAAAACTGTTTTTTCTACTTACTGTGGATTCTGTTGTACAATTTTGTAATCGAAACTAAATTGGACAGTTTTAAAACGCTAAAAGTCGCACTCAAAAACTTGTAACGATTATTTAAACTGTCACTAAGTAAAGATTTGTTTGTACGCTACTAAAAGTAAAACGTAAAAAGTGGAAAGACGAAAAAATTATCATTAAATGTCTCTGAGTGCGGATATGTTGGTGTCTATTCAATAAATAAATAGATATACTGTTGGAGTTTTGACAGTTACGTGAACAGGTCTGCTTTTGTTGTAAAAGTGAGAAAAACATATCTGAAACCATATAACAATGGTACGGAGTAAAATATAAAAAAGATGATGTAGTGTAGTTTAACTTTAGTACATTTAGTTATTTTGAGAACTTGGCGTCCTGCCCCTAAGCTAATTAAACATAATACCAGGTGTTGTCGCGAATATTCGCGAGGCTAACACATACTGCGCTACACATCCCTCTTTGCGCTGTTCGTCCCCTTATCGCTTTATCTCTTTTTATTATCTATCCATCGATCTCGCTGGATCTTTAACTCACGCGACAAAATCAGGAGCGGTGAGTAAGGAGAGGAGCAGGACGAGTAACGTGGCTTCACTACATCTCTACTTACTTCCCTCTCTACTTTTCTCGACACTCGTCGAGTATGTGGCCGCAGCATTTTAAGAAGGTAAGCTCTTGGACGGAGCACACTAACCTAAAAGGGACCCCTTTGATTACAAAGTTAAAAGCAAGCTCGGATTCGCCGAGTGGCCAGCCCTGGTTTCTGAGTTTTCAGTTTGTACTTATAAAAATACTATTTATAAAACAAGTATAATTATAATTTAAAATCAAATAAAAACCCCGATTGCAAAAAGTGGCCTATAGATGTCACTACGGACGTTGAGAAGAATCTAACGACACGGCACTTGTCAAAATCGGTCAAGCCGTGATCATAATAGGAAAACACAAACTTAAATACATACCTACAAAAAAAAAAAAAACGTAACTCTCTTATTTGGGCAGTCTGGTAAAAAAGAAACTGACAGCAACGGTTGAAATAATAAGTACAATAGAGTCGAAAAAGTACATTTGGCTGTAATCTTTTAAAACAAGTTAACAAAGTTCTATGCATTTTTATATTGTTTCTTCGACAAAATGATATACAAGGCAGTGACCAGTAAAATCCTGTCTAAAGAGCCCATATCCACAATCTATAGATATCGCCGGATGCCGAAGCGTAGATAAACAGATGTAATTGGTCCATTCTACAGATATTATTCAATAAATGGAGCCGCGAGTGCTGCGTCACTGTAAGAGGATAACAGTAGCTGATGTTGACAAGGTCTTGTTGCTTTTATTTTGACGAATTGTGTCTGGACTAATCACTTACGGGTTATCGTATAGGTGATAAACGATTTAAGAGAACACGTGCAATGTAGTAGGTAAATAAAAATAACTTTCTAGATAATAAAGAATACTACGGAACCCTAAAAACCGACTTCAAGACTATATATCTACATGTATAAACTGAAACAAAAAAGTTCAAACCAAAGCAAGCAACAAAATTATTGACACTTATAAGACTATTTACAATTTATAATAAGTAATTTCTGAAGTCTGTGCCTCTAAGAAGGACAGTTTACTGCCTTGGCACCACAATTTTACTTAATAATAATATAATATATATAAAATAGTTACAACATTTAAAAAACTTGTATCATGAAACAGATTCAGCATAATAATAGACGTCTTGTTGTATTACCTCAATTTTAAATCCACAATAAATCGTGTGCATGTGTGCGTGGGCTCACCCGTCGAAGTTAAGTGACTGTTTCCCGCTACACTGCGCCCGACTCTCGTACTAATGGAGTTGATAACAAGCTCTTGTAGTTATTTGGGTTTACATCTGATAGCGGCGCGGGCGCCGGCCGAGAGTTAGCACTCGGGGGATATACAGTGTGCCCGGGATATACAGCATCGGTGTCCGAGCCGTAAACACGTACAAGTACCTACTCACCATTCTGAATAAATTTTACTATGTCACCACCACCAGCTGTTCTATCCATTTCGTTAAGTGTGAATTATATTTTTCTTTCGAACACCATCATCAGGCAGAAGGCGTTTACTGCTGAAACAAGAACAAACTGCTGAACAAAGGCCTCCCCCTGAAGGAGCAGGCAGTTGACGTCTTCTGGCTGATGATGGTTTTCCATTAAAAAATCTCATTTTTTTTCTTTATAATTCCCTGGTTATAATTCCCAAGCTTAAGTACACGTACTTACTTCGATATCCTTCGCTTCGTTAAAGACATCTTAAAATAGAGTAACATTATTTTTTTGCTGTTACGAAGATGATATCATTTTTTAAGATATTTGGCGGCTATGTGCCGGCTTTTATCTGCTATTAAAGTCATGGTTAAATCCGATAAACTAACAAATAAGGAGTATAGTGACACTAAGTGGTCCACATTAACAGAAATACAACCAAACGAAACCAATTAATCTTCCCCATAAACAGCAGTTAAACAAACATCCAGTCCATCTTATTTTACATGACTAAATGCTTGTACGAGAGCGTCATGGCATGGCATGGCGTAGCATGGGTTACGATTAAAACAGAAACAAATAAACCATGGGACATGTCGTCTTTTCGTCGTGGTTGCTCATGTATTTTATAAGAACTAATGCTCATACATGTGGTATATAATATAAGTACCGAGCCATTTTAAACATGGCATACTAAGCGAGAACTAGAGGTAGAGGACTGTCTTACAGAATACGTTTGGGTAAGTTTCTGAACTTTGATTGATAGTCAACCGCCAAGCAGATATAGTGTGCAATGATTAGTTTGTTCCGGATTGAATGGCATATTTCCGATGACATTACAGGGCATAAATACTTGTAGAATTTTAACACCTAATGCGATTACCATCAGACTAGCAACATAGCACCTCTGTAAATTCAGTTGTATAAAGAAAAAACCCAGTCGTGGGCGTGTGGATGCAAGTGGCACATTGTCGGTCGGTGTGGCGGTCTAAGGAGGGGAGACCTATGTTCAGCAATGGACGTCTTCTGGCTGATAATGTAATATAAAAAGAAAAACCCACTGTAAAAATGGGATATTTGGTGTTAGTATCGCAGTTGTATAAACCTTATGTTCACACTTACTGTCTTAGGAATAGCTTTTCACGTCATGTCCCAGCGTTATATTTGTCTACTGTAAAACTTTACAACCCTACCCGATACACAATACACTCGATTTAAGATTTAAGGAGCACCTGATGGTCACCCAGGAATTATGCGGGCGGCGACATCAAAGAGTTATTGTGTGCCATCTTGTACGCAAATTACTGCTCACGCGCAGTGCGGCTGCGTTGCGATCGAGCTGAGTAACGATAACAAGGTTTTTGTATGAAAAGTAGATTGTTCCTTATTTTATTACTTTATTTCCTTATTCATAGTTGACTAGCGTTTGACCACATCCTATCTGGTCTAGAATAGAGCTCGCTTATCTTTCTCGCTCTTGTTAGCTCGCGATCACGTTTACTCTACAGGTTGGTCAAAACGGCGACTTCAATCCGAAAAATATAGGTCCTCATACCAAGGGCTTCACGAAAATACTCCATGCATACATGGAGTATTTTCGAACATATTCTACGATGTGTTTTCCAAATGAGCGACTTAAAAAAATCTTTTTATGAGTGTATTTTTCGATATGTTTTCATGCAAGCTTTTATAAAATCCTTTATTGGTACTTTAAGTTGATCAAAATGAATCTAAACTCCATCAACTTTGAGCCATAAGACGTCCACTGCTGAACACAGGCCTCCCCCGTAACTCGATTGAACAAAGAGAACTGGTCTAAAATCAGCTGCAAGATTTGACATGAACATATCAAAAGAGTAAAATATTAAAGAGCTCGTCTCGCGCCGTTTATTTATTTAATACTTTATTGCACACACATACAACGTATTTGGTACAAGAGGAGGACTTAATGCTAAAGCATTTTATACCAGTCATCCCCGTGGTTGAAGAGAGGGAGATGTAATGTAGTATGTAGTTTTATATCCGTGGTACCCCAGTTTTACCACCAGTGGTACCACGACTACTTTTTTTATAACCTTGGTTCCTCAGTGGAATCACGGTTATTTTTTCCTAACCTTAGTATCACTAAACAGTTTAAAGAATTTTATTTATTACTAGCTGTTACCAGCGACTTCGTTCACTAGACCTACAGTTTCAAAAAAAAGTTGCCTATGTCCATCTCCGAACCTTAAGCTATATTTTATATGCAAAAAATCAGGTCGATCCGTTCAGCCGTTTAGCCGTGAAAACACGACAAACTCCCAGACAGAGAGACAGAAACAGATAGGCACAAAGAAAGAGTTACTTTGGCATTTATTATATTAGTTAAGATTCTATGTTTATTCGCGCAGTGAACCCCTTCTCGCTTCTGTTTAATATCTGGGCAGACGATGGTCAAAAAGGAGTCGACATGGAACTTTGAAATCGTCTGCACAAGACGCTTAAATTAATAATGTATTTTCATGACTGTATAATTATTTAAATTTTAGATTTAGAGTAATCTAATACCCGGGTATGTCCTAAAACTGCGACCAGAACAGCCGGAGGACGGGCAGCAGTGTCCTCTAAGTAAACAGCGAAACTTCTGCGATCTCCAAGCCACCTAACAAGCTTGGGGATTATGGCAACCAGTGGAATATAACAGAATAATAAATAAATATATTTTGAATTCAGGTAAATTACCAATTATATTTTCAGAATTAGTTCAACTGGTCATTGGCTTTACAGTCATAGTCATGACGAATAGTTTTAAGAACATCAGGACTATCAGAAATATAAGGGTTATTTTCCGCGTGTTTCCCATACTGTAACAAACACAAACATTTAGAATTAGTATTATTAAGTATTGTTTTGTTATCATTATCCTGCAAAAGCAAGATTATTGTTGTACCTACTTGGATATACATTATTTTAATATAATGGTAAAGGTTAATGTAGGTTTATGTAGGTTAATTACTGAAAATATGCGTTTAAACTATATTTTCTCGGAAAGTTCTTTCTTCCCTTGTTTTTAAATGGGTGAGAATGTGCAGGACGTTTATACGCACAGCTGGCAATGGAGAGCTATGCTCGGGGTTTCTTTGCGCGATAAAATCCATATGTTAGTAAAAATATTAGTGGTTTTAGTTTGTTAGCTACAACAAAAGCCGGGGGCTATAAGTAATAAAAAACGGATTTATATCTCGCGCCGTGTGTTTGAGTGTTTATTTATGGCTTGAAACGAATCTTAGATTTTATCTGGTATATTTAAACCGAGTTTGAGTGAGGCTCTTAGACTAGCGAGTAAGCTTTAACTCGCTTCATCATACATTATATATTATATACTTTTTCTCTTTCTATAATTTATTACTTGTTTTAGTTATTTAGTTAATTTATTTTGTGATGTTTGGTGCTGCATTTTGGAGAAACTCAGAGTCGCACAGCGGGCAATGGAGAGAGCTATGCTCGGATTTTCTTTTCGCGATAAAATCCGGAACGAGGATATTCGTCGAAGAACCAAAGTCGCTGTATAGCTTTCAGAGTGTGCAAGCTGAAGTGGCATTGGGAAGGCCACATCTCTTGAGAACCGATAACCGGTGGGGAAGAAAGGTTCTTGAGTGGCGACCACGAACCGGAAGACACAGCTTAGGTAGGCCTCCCACTCGGTGGACCGACGACATTGTGTAAGTCGCGGGCTACCGGTGGATGCAAGTGGCCCGTTGTCGGTCGGCGTGGCGCTCTATATCCTGGAATAGAAATGCCCAATTAGATTCGTTGGCTCCGCTCACTGAAAAGACCAACAAAAAACCCGACTGTGAAATGTAGTCTTTGACACCCCGGATATAAAGAGGAACCTAAAAACACTTCATGCGTCAAAATCAGTCAAGCCGAATGGGTTTAGGCTATAGAAAATACAGGAACATACAAACATACATAGTTACAAAGCCTCCTTCTTTTGTTTTTAAATTGTTTTCTGCACTTGTACTATAACTTATTCTGTGCCCCTACGCAGACTTATTTTAATTATGGACTATATTTTTAGCTAACTGCTTTTAGCTTAGCAATTGCTTATTTTGTGGCCCTACAGCTGCTGTATCCTACAAAAGTGTACATTGTAACACGTGATAACTGATAATCTTTAAATAATCGTTTGTATACAACTTTTAAAGGCTTCTTCGGACTATGCTACAAATACCTATATTAAGTATATCATATCGTTTTTACGCTGTCGTAGTGATAGATAAGATAGATAAATGCTGAACAGATGATGATGTTACTGATGTGAACATGCCATACATAATATGAAGGAAGATATTGTTATGATATGAAAATATTAATATAATTTATATTATACTAGCTGTTATCCGCGACTTCGATCGCGTGGATCAACAAAACAAATAAGCAGCCCATGTCCGTTACCGACTCTTAATCTATATCAATTAACAATTCAGCTTGATCCGTTCAGCCTTTCAGCCGTTTAGTCGTGATAACGCGACAAACACCCAGACAGGGACACAGAGAGACAGAATTACATTCGAATTTATAATATTAGTTAGCTATGCTAATCCGCGGGTAATGTTATTCAAAATTATGAACTATACAACTCTAAAAGTGCGAGAAAAAAATGGCCATTCCTTACATTCCTTTGTCTAGTGGCTTAGTTGTCTTTGACAAGCGTTTAAAATTGAGTACCTAATGTTTCAGCCAAAAAATGCCGGTAAATGGCGTCATAGCAAATTTCCCCTTCTTAGGGGAAATAACTCTCCTATCAAAAATCAACATAACAAAAAAAAAAACTGAAGTTGTAGAATGTAGGTCGTGCAAAAAAGTTTGTGCCCGCGAGACCTACTGTTAAATTCGCAGAATATCCTAACTAACTATTTATATCCCAAATTCCTACCTAATAGGTATAAATGCGACTAACTCTGTCTCTCTCTTTATCTGTCTCTCTGTCTGGATGTTTGTCGCGTTATCACGGATAATCTATGATGAGATGTTATAGCTTAGTGTGAGAAGATCTCCATTGTGCAAACTTGCCTCAGATAAATAATTTTGAAGAACAACGATCGTTATTTTTGTAAGTGATTACAAATGCGATAATTATCTGTGTTGTGAGAAGACAGAACCTTCTGGAAGGTTTTTATCTAAGCGAGATATAGTTACAAAACAAAACAACTTTGATCGTAGCCATTGAGAGTTTAACGAGGTATGTGCTCCTGTTTTCTTACTTACTTTTATATAATAAATAATTTTACATGCATGCGTTATAAAAAAATATTTGTTAAATACATATTGATAAAAAAAAAAAAAAAACTCTTTTATTTTTCTTTTCTAATAAGAAAAGGGGGGAAAATGCTTAGTTTTTTCCTGACTGAATTTAAATTCTTATCGTCCCCAGTAATTTTATTTGATCAATTGACCAATGGCCTCGTTACCAATTTGCCAGTTTTGACGAATGGGGACGTTGAGCATTTAAATTCCTAACGTCCCACACTAGTAATACAAGCAGGAGGACGTTGGGATTTAAAATTCGTCCCACTATCGTCCCCACTGGTGGGGACGATAGTGGGCACATTGGGACCATATCATTTTGTATTGCGAGATGTCGTAGATACATCTAATTGCAGTTGGGTTTTTTTTTTTTTTTTTTAAATTCCTACCCGACCTGCAGATTTGGTTTGCGCGGACCGCCGTCCAACAAACGAGAAAGAAAGGGAAGTAAATATATTGAAAGAAATAAATAATATTTTTTATACTTGTTGGTTACTGGCTAAAGCCGCGTGACGAACAAGTATAAATAATACAATGATCTTGATCTATCGCAATGATCTGATCAATTTATACCGTCATGGGAACGGTACCAAGGTTAGATCAGATCGTACAATCTAGATTAAACCTTATCAATTACAATTTTAATACCTATCTTTATTTCACTAATGTTTATTTTACTTTACACGGATCAACAGCCTTCGTAATAGGACCAAATTTGTTGCAATCGACAAATTGTTTTTTTAGTGAATTAATTTTTTATTTAATCTTGATAAATATAATCGATAGGAATTATCCGGAGGTGGATTATAATCGAACGAGTGAGATAGCGATCGGTATCACGAGATAAAGCTTCGATATTAATAGGTAGGGGGTACAGTCGTTAACAAAAGATCGTTAAGATAAGAATTGTTATAATACTTATATTACTTCGTCGATTCCATGGTGCGTACTAGTACAATAAGCACTTTTTTAACTCAGTCGATGGCGATCCGTGCTAGAGAGCGGTCGTCTCGCGTCGCGCACCCGAGAGCCATACACGGACAAGTTACACGTCTAAGGCACGCTGTAATTCGATGCAGTTAGTAAAGATTTCAAGGGAGATAGGCTCTCGCTGTACTGTGCATGTTAAAATTATTTATTGTCGTCTCAGAGTGAGTCAACTGAAATTGTACATTTTTTTTTTTTTAAATTGAGCTTTTGTTATTTTTTTTTTTTAAAGATTTGTGCTTGTTATCATAGTACCCAAAAATAGGATGATTTATTAGAATATGTATAGATAGATAATCTAACCCAGCCATACTTAAGTTGTGGGGCCCTATGACTCCGCAAACCTTCTGTGAGAGCTCCTTGAAAATACAGGTCATAATGAAAAAAATATAGATATTAAAGGGGTACTATAAGGTACCACAGTGAAATAAACAATATAAAAAACTAAGTAGTAAAGTAATATGATTATTAATAAATAGTTAAAGTCTAAACGAATACTCGAGATATCGTTAAGGTACGCGACAGCTCCCCTTCGTAGTTTGGATTTTGATAAAATGGGAGTTCCCATTAAATTAGGATATTACATTGGAGATTATGTATATAACTAAAAAAGTAAAATTAAGTGGTTAGTGGCCGCAATTCCACCGTGCACTCACTAAACGCAATTATGCTATCGTTGTCTTGTACTAAATAGGAACACAAGATAGAGATGACATTAATTATAGTGCTGTCAAATTAGTCACTCTTAGTTCTCCATACAAAATTAGACGAGACCGTAGCGGGTGCCGATTTAAAACAAGTTTTAGGTGTCGCTAGCGTACGTTCTTCTTCGCGGCTTTAATCGGTAAACTCGTTTGACAGAACTAAAATGCATGCTATCCTTTTCTTGTGTTTCTATTAGTAAAAGACAGCACTAAGTTTGGTTTAGCGGGAATCGAGGCCAGTTTTAGCCACAACGCATCCCATAGAAGATATATATTTTTTACATATCTTTATCTTTTCTGTGACGCATCCAATTCTTATTCACAGGATGACAAATAAAATGATGGAACATAGTACAACGTTCATTAAACCATGTACACAATGCTGTGACGTCACACACGGTAATATTGACGCGATATTTTCTAAAAACAACAGATAATAAACAAGTTTTTATTTATGGAAAAAAACAAATTGTACGCAAGAACCAAAAACAAGGTAGACAAAAAATAAAACAAAAGACCTAAAACACATTGTTTTTAACCACAAACCGACTCCAGCTGAGCATAATACTGGTTGCGAACAACCAGCGCTGGTCTTCCAAAAGCTAAAGCTAAAGTTTCTAGTAAAGATTCCACCACTTTATTTGCTGAAGCATGACTCGGACGGGATCCTGATCTTGACTGAAATAGTTTTGCCTTAGACTATGACAGACTTTATTTATAAATAAATAATTAATAAATATTGATGGACGTTTTTCACACAGCGCCATCTAGACCCAAACTAAGCAAGCTATGGGAAACCAGATAACTGATAGAATACATAAAAGCGTATTTTTTAATTCTTACATATAATACATAGTAACACCCAGACAAAAAACAAACATCCATGTTTATCACACAAATGTTTGTCCTGGGTGGGAATCAACCCCACAACCTATAGACCAGAACGTGGAAATCCACCCACTGAGCCACAAGGCTGTTGTTTATACTCTTAGATTAAACTTTATTTGGTAAAGTTGAAACGCGACTTCGTTCGCGTGGATATAAAAAGTATCCTATTTCCGTCTTCGTGATAAACAGTAACTCCTTATTTTATCAAGATCCGTTCAGCCGTTTTGCCGTGATAATGCGACAAACATCCAGACAGAGAGACAAAGTTACTTATCATCTAGCGAACTAAGATGACGTTAATCAATTTTTTTTTTTTTTTTTTTTTATTGTATGCACTGACATTTGTAATGTAGGGAGTTCTAAATCACGCAAGCGAAGTTTTTTGCTCGAAACGAACGTATTCATTTTTATACCTCGAAGCTATATTGTTTCTGATACGACTGCGGCTATTTTCCTTTGAATTATAATATTAGTTAGGAAATTAGAATTAGGATTAGTTAGGTTTAGGATATTAAAAAACTTGATCCGGGCTAAATACATTATGTCCAGAACGAAAACACAAGAGGCTGACATGGGAACGCATAGCCTAAACTGGTGGGTCTAGAACCATGAAATTATGCATGGGAGCTCCTTATTGACCAAGTGAGCGAAGCGAACGAAAGGTTTCAGTTTTAACTGGCAAAATTTTCTTTCATCTTTCCGTATGTTGGTACTCCGTTTCTCGTCAAAAATAAAATATTAAATATGAAAGCCAGAAGGGCGGTACATCTTGCTTGCGTTACACAAAAATTTATATGGAACAAGAAACCTGATTATTTATTTGAAAAATTGACTTGGTTGAAGGATATTCACTTGTGTAATACTCGCTCTAAATCCCTGAATGCGTTATCCTTCCCTAAGCACAAGACCACTCGATTTAAAGGTTGCTTCAAATACAGTGCGTCTAAAATTTGGAATAACCTACCCCCTCCTATGAGGAAAAAAATGAATTCCGATACTTTTAAACTAAAATATAAGGGTTTGTTATATGAACTACAAAAGCAGAACTTTGAAGCAACTTTTAAAATTACTTGAGATACCGATTGACCATCACACTCACATCTCTCTCATACACACACACAACAAATACACAAACAACATACACAAACCTTTAAGTACTCTAATATTAACACTTATATTATACTTAAGTTGATATTTTAATACCCGCAGTCGCTTAATGCTCACCTTTCATCTTCTGAGCATAGGTGTACGCTGAAAACCAGCCCTGCGTGACCTTTCGGGAGCTCGCAGCATAGCGCTGAGCGTACCCCTATTGCCAATCTAGTATTTGCTTATGCTACAGTGTCCATTTTTATTATTTTTTTTGTTTTGTAATTGGCAATAAATATTTTCTTATTCTTAATCTTATTCTACTCGCGTACAGGTCGTATTTTTCAACCAATCGTGACGAAGCTTGGTATACAGGTTCTACAATTTTGTAGATTTTTTTGTCGTCGGCGATTTTTGATGGTGGGGTATTTCCCCCAAAAAGGGGGGAAGTTTGCTGCGGCACCATTTACCGACTGTTTTTCATAATATTTAGCACATACATTCAGTCCTCGATTCTAAGCAAGAATTTTGAATATGAGCTAAATCGGTGAAGAGGTTGTTAAGGTCGTGCGGCTTCAGTTTGCGACATCGAACAGAGAAATCACAACCTTGTATCTTGATTGACAACCTCTTGACCGAATCTGCTTACATTCGATAATCTTGAATTAATTATTTAATTTAATTATTTATTTTATTTATTTAATTAATTAATTTTTTATTCGATTTGAGTACCAAAAGTTTATGTCAAATATTATCAAAATCGATCAGTAAATGGCGCCGTAACAAACTTCCCCTATTTTGGGGGAAATACCCCATCTTTCTTAAATCTCCGACGGCAAAAAAACTATGAATTTGTAGAATTGTGATTATGCAACAGTTCAAAACCATGCGCGGAAACGCACTGCGGTCTTCGTCCTGACGTCTATTTGTGTCGAGTAAATCCGCAGAAGAAAAAAACATCCAGTCTGGAACACAGTAATCTTTACAAAATAATTGTACAATGTTTACACTACTGCTTGGCGGTTGACTAGCTGGCAAATGTAGTTTTCCATGCTACAAAAACTTGACCGAACACAGTTTCACAAACTTTTTTTTAAAATTACGATGCTGTTGGCCTCCATCGCCTTCTACAGCTTTACCGGACTTTTGACGAACGCAGATGACGTTGGCCCAAACACGCGTGCTCTACATTTTTATAACACAATATAGTATAATACATATATAGTATATTTATAGTACAATATAACTTTACTACACTTATTTTTAACTTACTTATTGTCCCATACCGGTTTTCCGCCCACCAGTACGCATAATCCGTCCAAAACATTTTCTATCCGTGTAATTTGATCTATATCTATCGGTCCCTAATCGTAGGATTTACAGATAAACCGCTTGATCGATCATTCCTTGATATAAAACTTAGATAGCGATGTTTATCACTCAGAGAGATTTATAATTTTACCTTCATAATGCTTAGAAATTCCTTTGGATCGTAATCTGATTAGGCATTGTGTTACTGGATTTTGGTGCGAGGTTTCAGATAGATAGATAGCTAAACATTTTTGCTCGGTTCAACATTCTTTAATATCCCCATAAACGTATAATTATTTCAAAGTGTTAGTGTACTGTACAGATTTGAATGAAATTTGGCGTAGATATAGATTGTTTTGTCAGATACCTTTTTATAGCAAACACTTCGGATGGTGTGAAAGCTTGAAGCATATTAGCGCAGGAGCTATTTTCGTATGAATGACTCCTAAAAGCAGAGATAAATAACACAGCTAGCGTGCACAGATAGCGCATACAAAAAAAACTTTATAATACATAAAAAATCGGATGAAAATTGATATAACTAACTAATTTAATTTGCGGCTACGCAATAGAATACGGTATCCTTATCGTGCCTATAGTAAGAGCCTAGGACCTAGGACTTCTGGGCGTGGGGAGCCCGGGGAAGAAGACAGCGTCGAGTGGCTAACGTTGTCGCAGGCGGAGGCTCGTGGAAGGAGCTGAAGCGTGGTGCTGAAGGCCCCGGTATGTTCCCTTGGAGATCCCGGAGCCCTCAGTCAAGAACCAAGGCCGGCTACCGGGAGGGTTTTAGTGAATATAATCCCATATAACCCGGCTGCACCCCAATGCAGTCGGGTATCTTTTAAAGATTTTCACCTCGTCAAAAAAAATGACTTATCGTAGGCGATTATGGTCAGTATGATATTTTTCGCGTAATATTTCCGTGAGGGGAATTGGTTTGAGCTGTCAACCGGTTATATGGTCAATACTTTAAATTATAAAAGCCCGTGTTGAGCTCTGTAAAGCCTGCGTTACGTATTTTCTACCTAGGTTGTTATACTTCCAAGGAATTGTAATTCCTTAAGTTTTCAAGAAATTCTTATTCCCATACTTTCAAGAAATCCTAATTCCTATTCCAAGGAATCGTGTCCTGTATCCCGTAACCGATCATGCGATCCAATTAAACATAATGTTTACTTCAACGTACAGATCGCAAGCTCTGATTCCATTTTATTTATTGTGTCGTGCATTGATAAAACGTATGATGTTATCTTTGAACACAGTCATGATCTGACCCGTTTCAATCACGATTCTGTGCTTTGTTGATATTTATTTAAAGTTGAATTTACAGTAAGAATAAGTGTCGTCAAAATGTAGGTGGATTTATGCACAAAGCTTAACATGTGTTCAGGTGGGATGAAGACATTTGACTTGGCACCCATCTTTTAGTCACGAATACGAGGTTTGTTTTGTTTGGTCAGTCTCTACAGTTAGTCGAAGGGATTTTTCGTAAAGAGACGAGCAATTCATTTGCCTGACGTAATGAAAAATCAAAGTATTCCAGCAGGCCTAGCATCCACGACAAAATCTTCTCTACTATTTTTGCTGTGCTAAAACGAGATTTGAGATATGTTTATATTTATAGACAACTAGCTGTTATCCAAAATTCGCGAAAATTCGCGAAAACTCGTTCGCGTAGACCAATAAAAAAAAGTAGCCTGTGTTCGTCTCCTGCTTTTAAGGTATAACTATGCAAAAATTCAGGTCGACGCGTTCGGCCGTGAGCCGTGATAACGCGACAAACACCTAGAGAGAGAGACAGAGAAACAGACAGACAGACATGCAGACAGATAGACAGACAGGCAGATAGATAGATAGGCAGATAGACAGAGAGACAGAGATAGAGTTACAGATGACATTTATATAATATTAGTTAGGATTAGCTGCATGCGTCTCAGGGCAAATTGTACCATAACAGTTTGTGATAAGAAACAAGAAAAGCTTGGAGTTTACGGGAGAATATTATTAGTTTACCACTATCAGAATATTTCATAAAACCGCCACTTGTGGATGACTAGACACTTCCTTTAGTTATTGCTTCCTTAAACACAAGACGGATAAAGAATTGAAGACACACGGTGCAGCTCAAACCGCATAGATGTGGACTCAGCTATACGTAGTTTAGTAGATACAAACAAACACAAAACACAACGTGTTAATAATATTAGTGCGATACAACATTGATAACATTAGGCCACGACATGTGTAAATTGTGTTTGACTACACATTTCATGTTATTTAGGTTTGTCCATCGATAATGCCGTGATAGCATATCAGGAGTAGATCGAGCTACCGATGTTGCGATAGCAATTTTACATTTTGCGATAAAAAAAATCACTAACTGCTGGGTTATAATAAAAATCAATTAATGAAATTTTATTGAAATTCATTCTTATTATTTTACTTCGCAAAGACCGGGTGAATGTACATTTCCAATTGTACCAACTCTGTGCTGATAACGAGTAGACCTAGATAGATATATCGCACCATTGTGAACTCAGTCGGACGCTGTTAGCGCTGTCGTCGCATTTCAGCAGGCGCTTCTCACAATACATGTACATATATATTGTACAGGCATGCTACAAAATGATGTAGTACAGCTTTCGACAGATTGAGCTCAATTTACAAATACTAAACCTATTTCTGAAACGTGGTCCTTGACCACTGGCCTTTTGGAGAAACTCAGAGTCGCACAGCGGGCAATGGAGACAGCTATCCTCGGGGTTTCTTTGCGCGATAAAATCCGGAACGAGGATATTCGTCGAAGAACCAAAGTCGCCTATATAGCTTTCAGAGTTTGCAAGCTGAAGTGGCAATGGGCAGGCCTCATCACTCGAGGAAGCAAGGTTCTTGAGTGGCGACCACGAACCGCAAGACGTATCGTAGGTAGGCCTCCCCCTAGCTGGACCGACAACATTGTGAAAGTCGCGGGCAACCGGTGGATGCACGTGGCCCGTTGTCGGTCGGTGTGGCACTCTAAGGGGGAGGGCCTATGTTCAGAAGTGGACGTCTTATGGCTGATGATGATGATGAAACATATTTCAGTTCGGATCACCGAGTTGGTCCGCCTCTAGATATGTAACTCTATAATAAATAAGTAAAAAGATTTTCTCTTTTAGATCCTCTTTGTATTTTGTACCTTTTCACGACCTCGGGATTTAATTCTAATGCTGCCTTTGTCTGGCACTAAGCAAATGACAAAGACAGCAATATACTTAATCTGTTGTCAAAGTTAACAAACGTTTCGGAATTCCGAGGTAAGCATGATTTTTGCTCAACTTGATTCGATATAATTTTTATCCCTTAGGTTACGAAGATAACAAAGTCGTATAAAATTATTATAATAATATATGTAACGCCGACAAAGTAGCAGTTACGTTGTTTATTGACCGAGCGAAGCGAATATCTCAGCGTTAAGTCGGTGTTTGATCGAATGATATGCTTCTGTTTTTGTGTGTATTTTTCCTACGACGAAACTAACTTGTGAACTGTTGATCTGATATTCGTTAAATTTTGTTAGCAAGTATAACAGGTTTTATTTTATTGAGCATTTTAACAACCATTCAATATAATCTAATATAGCAATAACAAAATATTTACAAATATAGCAAGTGGTCCTTTTGAATAATTTTTTTTTTAAGTTCGAATGTGAGCAAAATTTAGAGCAAATTTTAACTGAAATATATGGTGTCTGATAAGATAACATCAATTACATTACATTACATTATCAGCCTTAAGACGTCCACTGCTGAACATAGGCCTCCCCCTTAGACCACCACACCGACCGACAATGTGCCACTTGCATCCACCGGTTGCCCGCGACTTTCACAATGTCGTCAGTCCACCTAGTGGGAGGCCTGCCTACGCTTCGTCTTCCGGTTCGTGGCCAGCGGGCAATGGAGAGAGCTATGCTCGGAGTTTCTTTGCGCGATATGATCCGAAACGAGGATATTCGCCGAAGAACCAAAGTCACCGATATAGCTCTCAGAGTTTGCAAGCTGAAGTGGCAATGGGCAGGCCACATCACTCGAAGAACCGATAACCGATGGGGAAGAAAGGTTCTTGAGTGGCGACCACGAACATCAATTACAATTAATTAATTCTAATTTTATGTCTATTTGTAGTAAATAATTCAATCATTTTTCAATAAAAATCTTAATCAAAATTTATAAAAATGAATCATGACTGGAAAGGCTATCTACCAAAATACAGATGTTCTCACACCTAATTTAGTGGTCGTGGCTGCAATTTTTATGTACGCAACAAAACGATTTTTAATTAATTAAAATCGGTCCAGGTTTTACAAAATTCCGGGGTCGTGACGTTTCTGTTCGGCGCGAACATAAATAATTGGTATTTAAATTAAGAAAAAAAACTCTGTCCTCAACGTTTCACCTATTAGCTAAAGGAAACGACTAAAATATTACAATTACTAGATTTAAAAACCCCTAGATCAGACTCTAGTAACATCGGCATCAGATTTCAACTGGCTAATATTCGTGCCTTATCGCTGAGTAATGGCGAACGGGATGCGAAGTGCTGATAGTACTGTGTGAATCTGTTATTTGATTTCGCTAATTCAATGTCCGTATAACGCGTCTTATCTTTTAATTTATTCGTGATTAAGTGGATACATTTAAGGCGAGATCTAAGCGCAAATACTACAAAAAGTAGTATTTTGAGCGCCTACTTTGAAGTGACGTGATTTAAATAATCAGGTGCGAAAATACTGCACGTATGAAATTAAAAAATAAATACGTTTAACCGAATAGAATTTCGAAATTCAATTCATCGAATTCAAATTTATTACCCAGGCTAGTGGTTTACACGGCGCACCAGGTAGTTTTTTTTATTTGATTTGTATATTTCCGATAATCGGCGAAAAAGCAAAGAAAAACTACAATTTGCCGTTTTGTTCATCAAGTATGATATGCGATTTTCAACTTTAAGCCTTAAAACTTTGGGCGGGTACAATACTCATTTAAAATCACGATCAGGCCTCGCATTAAAAGGATCTATCGTGAAAACAGTAACAGCAAAGAATATCTACAGGAGAAACAACTCATACAAAAAAGTGTAGCCCGAAAAAATCCCGTACATTTCTTCTATGGTAATATAATTCGTGAAATTGTCACAGAATGTATTATTATGGCAGATTTCCTAAAAAATAGTATAACTTACAAAATTAGGGGACGTCCCCCATACGAGTTTTTTTTTCATATTTGTTTCTTTTGCACTATCGTAAAAACAGTAACATACACCTGAGCCAAATTTGGTGTGATTATAGTACAAAATCATACCATTTGGTATAGTATACCAAAAAATATAAAAAGTGAGGCGGGCCTGCGCTAAGGATGTCAAATACACTGAAGGCGTTAAAGTGACACATATTCTGTCATTGTTACATTACATTATCAGCCAGAAGACGTCCACTGCTGAACATAGGCCTCCCCCTTAGACCGCCACACCGACCGACAATGTGCCACTTGCATCCACCGGTTGCCCGCGACTTTCACAATGTCGTCGGTCCACCTACCATTGTGAAACCTATCACCATACTATCTATCTACCTGTCATTGTGAAAGAAAACAATTATTTTATTAACTCGGAACACACGGTGCGCGAGTCCGATTTGCACTTGGTCCGTTTTGGGGTGAGCTCAGTGCTTCTTTCGGATCACTAACATAATAAAATAATTCAGACAAAATTGTTATTTAACTGTCCATCAAGAGATAAATACAATAGACTTTTGTAATGCGCCATATCCGTGAACATCATTTTTTCCACCGACTCTTATCGAACGAGTTAAATTAGAGGTCATCATATATCGATAATTACTTTCGAACCAACCTAATTGTCATCGATATTATCTTATATCAGTCCACCATGCGGCCATCACGCTACCTCTGTCCCTCTCTGGCGCAGAGATAAGTATCGCTATCTCGCTCGGTTATCAGCTTCAAATTAAAAATATAGTATCGCATGATAAGCGGCCAGCATCCGTCGCATATCTATAGCGTTGATAAGAACACATCTGCTGTGTCAACGGTCGCTTATGTTTCTATTTTGTACATATTTGCGTAATGCTTTGCCAACCTGTTACACTTTTCGTGTCGTTGACAGTGGTTTATATTTATTGAGGGTGATATTCATACGCGGGTGAATCCGTGGTAGCTCAGTGGAAGCACGCTTGCCTCACATTCGGGCCAATGAGTTCTTTTGAACTGACTGACGTACGGTACCACTGACTTTTGAAGGAAAACATCCCGAGGAAACCTGCTTATTTTCGGAGAAGAAATTCGATGGCGTATGTGAATAAGCCAACCTGCACTGGGCCAACGTGGTGGATAATAACATGGCCTAATCACCCTTCGAGGGTAGGCCGATATTCTAGAAGTGGGATGTTTAAAGGCAGAGCAGATATTCAAAAATATTTGTGCAACATTTTCTTTATTGCAACATTTAGATTTTAATACTATAGAAGTAGTTAGGTACAAGCTAGAATGGTGCAATATGATTACAATTTTGGATTACACTCAATACTCAATAGACGCGAATCGGGCTACGGTGCGTGACTTGAAAGAGTTACGTAATCACAGTGCGGACTGACCCATAATTATGATGTAGTACTGTTCAGCTTTTTATCCGACTGCCCAAGAAGGATGGTTATACATTACTATTAGTACTCACGGGATATTTACCACGGTTATTATTTTTGTTGAATTCCCGATATTTCGGCACAGTTGCATGCGCCATGTTCACGGGTAGACTGAATATCGGGAACTCAACAAAAATAAAAACCGTGGTAAATATCCCGTGATTACTAATAGTAATGTTGTAAACCACCACGAAAGTCTAAAACAAGGATGGTAATGTTTTTAGCGTGTATGTATGTGTGTGTGTTCCTATATTCCTTTCTGTAGAATATACGGCTTGACTGATTTTGACAAGTGTGGTGTCGTTTGATCATCTTTACGCCCAGAGTGACATAGGCTACTTTTTGCAGTCGAGTATTTTGTTTTTCTTTTAATAATATTTATTAGTTGTTCCCTAATTATAATCATGCCAGAATATCGTGTTGAACGAGACTATCTGATAATAATCTGAGTGAAGTGTATCTCGGGTCAGCGCTATCTTGTTAGATTAGGTAGCCAGTCGAATGATGACTTCAGATACTCTTAAAACTACATCAATCTATAACATTTGTGCATCGACTAGCTGATGCCCGTGACTTCGCATGCAGTGATGCTCCGTAATGTAACCGTGACGTACTTATTGCAATGATTGATAGGTTTAGCCGCCGACGTATGGTATCACCGCACAACAAGGAGAAGGAGAGCGGTTCCACGCTCCTTACGAAAATCCTTACTGTATTTGATGTCAAGTCGTTTATTGGTTTCATAACATTCCAAAAATATTAAGGGGAAAAAAAAAGTTGTGTGTATTTTGGGTAATGAAAATTATTCTTTTATTTATTTATTGAGATACGCCAACAGTGAACATATTTTACATATTCTCTCTGGCTCGCTGACATTTTTAAGGACGTAACCCCGTGTCGGAAATTAACTATTTTAGAGATGGGAAAATTTGTGATGTAATCCAGTGGACGATGTCATTCGTCACAAAGGTTCATGGTCGCGCATGTCTGCAGCTGAACCTAACAATCAAGTAATATGTCTTCGCGAATCACGATAAAGCTCTGTATCGTGATTCGTGACGACTTATTCTTAGTCTTCTGCTTGTCTTATAGTCTTATTCAATATACAAATGACGAACTTTCATATTAATTTAAAAAAATCTTAATTTATACTAAGTAGGAATGATTGTGCAACATTTCTTTTAACCTTACTCTCTTAACATCTGATAGGACAGTGCCGTCAAATAAAATATATCGCCGTCTCAGTGTGTGAGAAAAGGATATCACCATATTCAATAAAATTAACGTCATCGTTTGAAAAACCCAGTATCAGTTTGGTCGCGGGCTACATAATTCATGGTAATCAGTATATTCTTAGTAGTTCCAGATAAACCTTCCAGAATATGATAACGGTCTTAGTTAAGACCTTATTTTTAGCTTGCCCCGTGGTCTTACCCGCTTTCATACAAGATAGATAACTCTTTATTAAGGCTCTTGGACACGTCCAAAGTTATCTCGCTCACGCGATTTCACGTTATTGAAAATATAAAATCAATTGGGGTGCGTTTCTAAAAGTATAGGTTGTTTTTGTGTTCGTTATGATAAGATTAAATACCTACGCTTTAAAAAAACTCATTTTTATACATTTTTGACGAAGGAGATTGAAACATTGATCTTTTCCTTCACATTATATGATATCAAAAGTCTTCACCGTTTTACTGGAGCATGACTGGAACTTGACCTTGAATTGAAACAGACTTGTTTTAATTGTGAAATATTACTTCTCTAGAAATATCACAAAACATGACACTGGCTAAACACATTAAGATAGGAGCCAAAATTTAAGTGAGAAAAAAAACAATACAAAGCTTCTATAGAATATTTACCATACAAAATATTTACAAAATTTACGCCATTAAGCACGTCCGTACTGTTTACCTGTTTGTCGCTTAACTTAACTCCTACATATCTAAATGCACCTTAGCGATAAATTAACAAAGTCGAAACAATCAAGATCACACAATGTGTTGGCGCGTGTCTTATCAGGTCCACCCTATCGACAAAGAGGTTGATGCAAACTATTACGTACTCTTTGCTCAATAATGTTATCAGTAGTAGTTACTTAGTTGCTGCAAGTGAGTTGCCTGTTTTGCTTTCGTCACATTACAGTTGAACAACACCGGTCGCAAGTGCACCGCGAGAAAAGCTAAACTCTTTATGTCGTGTGGAAACGAGACGTAGGTATACATAATTATAGCCGTGTCCACTTTTTGCACGACAAAAAGAGAAGAGAAAAGTTTGTCGCGGTGGTTAAACTGTGGAACCAACCGAGAACAGAACAACTGTTCCATAGAAAAATATCAATGACACTCGACAAAATGTATGGAACATTTATAGCAAAATTTAAATTATACAATTAAATTAATATAACAATAATTGAAAAAGCAAAATAAACAAAAAAAAAATGATAATGACATTCATACAATGGTTAATTAATATCTAATCAAATAATACTAATATAATTTACATAAATCAATAATAACCAATTAATATATGTATATATATTTGAGTGAAATTTGGTATGGAGGTAGCTTACACCCTGGATTAACACATAGGCTTCTTTTTACCCCGGCAAAATATTAGGTTTCTGTAGAACAGCTGGCGAAACCGCGGGGCGCAGCTAATATATATATTTCTATGCAATAGTAGATTTTATTCAAATCTGTGCTGGAGGTGGTAACCCGAACATAGTGTCTCGTAATATTGAAAATTGAAAATGTTGATATCTCTACTAAGTGTGTCGCATTGCAATGTTTATATTAGTGTGTGAGGGGCTCTCGGGAGCTGCGCAATGCGTGATACACGGTCGCTAGGACGTGTTACCTTCGACTGAGTTCGAAACGGTGCATTACCTTGTACGCACCATGGATCCTGTATACGTCCCGTGATCCCGTCACGGTTTAATACACAGATAAAAGGTTTTTAATAGCGCTCGGCAAAAGTGGAGGGTGCTTTACGCATGTGTAAATTCGTACACAGACCTAAAAATTGAATTCACGGTCAGCGCTATTAAGCCGTGCCGGTAGCTGTACCCCTTGAAATATTCATTCGCCCGGTCTTTACGAATATATGTCAGTGAATAATACTTGCAGATTTTTGAAAAAGCTTCATCAGTTTCCATCTAATATAATTATCTAATATTGAGAAAAAGTAATAAAATGTTTCTTTTATAATGTATCTACGACTAAGTTAGATATTGTGGTTGTCGGACTGATTCGGATGCCAGTTCATCTGGCAGATAAGCAGCAGTAATGATAAGGCAGATATTTTTCTTAATGGACTCCGTCGAGTCTCCGATAAGATAATGGTAATGAACGACGTCAAATATAGCTCGATGATATGAGTATTTATTTATCTCGAGGGTCGCTACTTTGCAGTTTAATAGGACCAACGAGAGAAAATAGGAGGAAAATACATTTCTCTCTCTTTCTCTTCCTGGTTAAAGACGGCGATACACTCGAATAGTTCTGCTAGCACTGTTATGTATTTGACCTTGCGCTAGGATAAAATACTAAAGTCCGACGACTTAAAAAAGTCGGCACACTTAAAAACCAATATGATGTTTGCTTAAAATTTTCATAGAGTGCAACTTATAAACGAAAACCTTTTTCAACTCTAATGATTAAAAAACACCACTTGCATTTAAGCAAGTAATTGAATTAAAACACCACAGATGTTATCTACCACCTATTAACTCACCACGATTAAACAATAGACTTCTAATCGAAAAAAATAATTTCCTAATTTGTCCGTACGGTCAGATTGATGTGCCGTATTAATCTGCAGAATAAAACTGTCTGATTGTTAACCGAATTTCTGCCGTAATTAGTGCTATTTGTTTTCGCCGTACTATCTTGATCGGGCGCGGGAAGACAATGGAGAAAGGTAGGATTTTTAATTTGATTACGCTGTTTTTTTATTCGGTTTCGGTTAAAAGGTTTTCTTAATTTTGAGAGTTCGTTTTATTGTGAGGATGCTCAGTTGAAATTGCCGTGGAAACTGTTAAGAATTTTTAACTTAGATTTTGAGATAGTAATAAAACGAAGCTGTAAAGTGAAAAAAAGTGTAATTTGCCATAAATATTCACCATAGTTTATTTTTCCTACGAAACGTCGTTATTCCTAAAATATATTCTTTTAGGGCGATTATGAAGTGTCGAAAACGAATGATATCTTTCAAGATGTATAATGAGCCTGTCGTTTTGGATTACATAGCAGCAAACATAAAATAAATCTCATTTTATTGCTATACATAAAATATACTAAAATAGTTTTATAACCTTACATTTAAGTTGCAGCCTTATTAAAACCGTATCCTTTACTTGAACGGTGCAAAACTACTATCGTAAATATCTATTCTATCTTTACAATCAGGCGTTATATAAAACTCAACACATATGCACGAGAGCTTGAAAGGTAGTCGCAAGACCTTGCAACCTTGGAATCCTTCCCCATGGTTTTTTAGCAATCCAAAATATGATTTTTCCACGAAACTTATGGTCCAAAATTTGCCATAGTTTTAATATGTGAAATACTCATCTCTCAATTTTGCCGTAGTTACTTAGTTAAACTTTTCTTCAAATTATAAATGCGAATGTAACTCTGTCTCTCTCACTGTCTGGGTGTTTGTTGCGTTATCACGGCTAAACGGCTCAACGTGTCGACCTGAATTTTTGCATAGTTATAGCTTAAGGATCGGAGACGGACATAGGTTATTATTTTTTTGTAGGCCTGCGCAAAGTTGAAGTTAACAGCTAGTCTATAATAATTTCTTTAGCTCCATATTGCTATAATAACTTGTCATGAGTCTGTATCATATCAACTGTATGGTACGGGTACCATGTAATCCAACACCTATTGTGCCATACAAACCCACAGGTGTGTTGTGTTCTGCGTAGTGCGCGGGTGGTCCCTGGTTACTGTCGATCTATTACAAAATTACACTTTAACATTTTTACTGATAAACATATGTTTGTAATCGGTATTTGTCTTTGGATACGACCACTACCTATTTGGCCACCACTGGTTACCGTAATCTGTCTTGGAGTAAGTAGGTACTTTAAAGTTACACAAATTATTATATATAGTAGCATTTTCAGTACATAATCGTCTCAGTTTTGGCATTTTTTTGGGTTTTCGCGTTTTATATTTGTGATGTTTTGTTATTTAAATCATTTATTTGCGTGTAATAACGCAAATAAGTCATCAATGTTTTTAAACATAAAAAATTTATATTAATAAAACGTATTTGTTTATTTTATTTATATTATTTATTTTTATAATGTTGTAAAAAATTAGAAACAATAAAATAAAATACAAGACAAAATATATATACAAAATACAAAATAAATGTTCAGATTTTCGTTACAACAAAATTAACAGGCAGTCTAGATGCTACGGCATTTGTTACCTATCACCTGTCTCAAATCTAGCGCAGAATTTTGGTAGAACAAACGAAAACCTACTCTATGAATTAAGTTTTAGAATTTATTCTTCTGCAGTTAGTAAAATAGTTCTCGACCTCAACCCCAGATCCATTTCGTCTCCTCCGAGCATAAAGTAGAGAACGCGCGTCAATTGTTAACAGCCTCTCGATTCTCGTGAATCGATACAATCGATTATGTTGTTTATTTTCTCGGAATAAAGTTCCGATTGTTTTATTCCTTTCTCCCCTCGGGCCATGATACGTTAGTCAAATCGAATTCAATTCTCGATCTCATTTAGAGGTTAGGATTTTGACACTTGCATATCGATTCGGATGACGGATACGAGTGTCAGAATCGATGTTGAGATTGTTTTTAAGGTTTTGGCTACTTATATTGTGCTTTATTGTCTTAAGAATAAGCCGTGTAGTTGTTTGTTGTGTTTTTATGTGTGTTTAAAAGGACAGTACATTTATTTTGACAGGCAGTGTACGGTTACGGGTGACTAAGATTGTACGATTGCGCGGAGCGTTTTAGATCAAGAGATATGGCTTTGAGGACACAATGTTCAATAAGTACGGGGGCTGTGTACAGACAGACCAAATTATCTGTACGGTTATCCATATGGAGGGAGTAAAGTTTTAGACACTTTAAATTGTTTAGAAATGTGATCTGGTGGCCCTTCTGTTCAATTTAACAGATAAGCTGGACGACACTCTTAGCTTGTTTAGTAGCACCTCTGCTCTATGGCTGAGTATATTTTTAAATATCTGATGGGTCTGGTCTGGGTCTGGGCGTTAGTTCGTGTCTTTTGTATTTTTTTTGTGACGAGGAGAGCTTTGTTGCTCATCTGATGTTAAGTGTCACGCTTGCGCATAACAGTTCAGTGCCTCCTAGAATTTGAACTTCAACAGTTCAAAACCATGCGCGGCAATGCACTGCGCTTGTCACCCTGAGATATTAGATGTAAAATCTCTGTATGCCCGTAATTGTGCTGGAAGTATTGCCCTTCAATCCGAAGCACAGTAATGTTTCCACACTACTGGTTTGCGGTTGAATAACTGGCAAAGGTCTTCCTTCTCCAGCCTGACTCTGTAAAAGAGTTCTTCCACTATAATTAATTTGATTAGGTAATTAGTTTAGTCCTAAAAGTTCCGAAATATCCAAAGTCTTTTTTGCCTGAAATTCTCTTTGACTCAGAAAAAAAAACAGGTTTTTGGAAACAAAATCTTTGCCTTAAGGGTAGCGCATTTAGTTATTTTAAAAAAATATTAAGCTGTAATTATCCCACACCAAGAAAGACCATCCTATAAATTAAATAAACACATACATTTTACAAGTTGTTTGTCACACTACCAAACAGTGTGTCCCGAAGGTTTTACATTACATATTGTTTGGTAGGTTATAGTTTTTTGTGGTCTGTTAATGGGCCGATGGTGGATGAGATATGAACAGACAATGTTTTAGTTTAATTATGTGTCTACGTGTTTGTGTTACAACTAATAAATGCTTATTGTTAAGGAATGTTGGGCTACTAGTTAAGATAATTAACTATTATTAAATCTGAAAAAGAAAATAGCAAAAGAGCGAGAAAAGATGAAAGATAAAGATTTTTTTGGTGTAGTTATTTTTTCCTGATCTAAAGATTAATATCGTATTGAGAATTGTTGACAATTTAAGCCCCAAAGCCGCATCCACTGTTATCTCGTTCGCGCATTTTCAAATTATTGACGATATAAAATCACTAAATGTTAATTTCAAAAAAGTATTTTATGTCCATGTTGAATCCTGAAAAATACAAAATATAGGTTGTATTTTGAATGGTGAATCAACGGCTGAGTGCTATAGGACCTACATAGCTATAGATATAACCCTTCAATCAGGACTTAAAAATAAAATAGATTGTCCTTAATCCCGCAAAGGTTATATCACAATACTTATTAGTAAGTGAAACTACAATAACGACATATCCCCGCGATGCAGGCTTAGCTTTGTGCGGGAATCGCTGTATTAACTTTTTTTTTTGCATATTGTCATTCTTTAATATAAGTCTTCTTGTTATATGCACTAATTTTTAATATCTTGCTGTTGATGTACCTTATGTTTATGTTAATAAATGTTAATGTTTATTTTTTTTCATTTTCAATATCCCAATATCGAATCTTGAAAAGTATTGTAAGACAAATTCGTTCCTGGCAAATTGGTTGTACCTCATAGAGCTATCTGCTGTACAAGGCACGCGATGGTATCGCAACCAGCGTAGAGTCAAACAATAGGTGCGTAGGCGACGATGCTTACTACCCGCTATCCAGCCATCGTGGCCACCTTTATTGGAACTTCCAAACTGGATAACAGATAAATTGTTTGTGGAAAGTAGCTCGGTGAGCTTCAATTATATTGGTATCTAATTAAACAGAGATGTTTTTTTTATTTATTTATTCTTATTCTGTCTGAATTTAGGGTAACTTTTAATTCACTAAGTTCTGTCTCTAAATCAGAATAATGGTGAAGGTAAAGCGCTGACTTCTTATAAGCTATTAGACGTACACCACAGGAAGAAGCCTTCCCCCTATGGATTGCCATAATCCCCATGCTTGGCAGGTGGCTTGGAGATCACAGAATGTTCACCGTTCACAAAGAGGACGCGACTTCACGTATTCCGGTTGTTCTGGACGCAGTTTTAGGACATACCCGGGCCCTGACATAAGAGATTTTTTTACGTAGCTAAATTTTAAAATAGTGCCTGATTCCAAGTTGAAGTGAGGTCCCATACTTAGCTCAAGGCCCGTACCGTGGTGACCTAAGAAAAGAGTTAGAAATATTGGGGATAAGAGATAACAACAAGTAGATGAGTATTACTAATAGTGATTATTCGTCAGTATTAAAATAATTAGATTCCAAAATAAAAACTAGGATTGTGTTTGTGTGTGTATGAGTATGAGAGATGTATGTGCTAGTGTGTTTATTGTTCTATGCGAATCAGAGTTATATAATTAGGTAAAAATTGCTCCAAAGAAATACAAAGAAAAAATATATTATAAACTAATAAGAATAAAATTAATAGCTGATTAGAAGCTAAATGTCAGCTCTTTAAATAACAAAAAAAAAACTGCGCACGCATTGTATGTGTCACGCTTAGCATTACTTGATAAAGGTCACCGAATGTGATCGAAACTATAGTCGGAATAACCGACTCAATTTAACATGAGTATTCCCGTTTTATTAAAACCGAATGTATTACAGTTCGTTATTAGTATTAATATAGGAAAGTCAGAGGTTATTAGTTAATTTAAAAAGTCCTTTATAAGAGAAATCACAATATTCATCATCTAAATCTAAATAACTCCCGTGTATATTTATACGGAAGTTTTTTACCATACAAAATTCAAAAGTATTAAGACTGATATATCCCAATAGAGACTTCGTATACTATCGCACATAAATAATTAGTATTTTAATATCGCACGTGTAATTATAAATTATAAAATTGCCTATAGAATTCGATGAAATTACTGAGCTGATCGTGGGACAGATTGTATCAAAATTTTGACAATGAGTTGCATTAGATCGAAAGTTGATTGTTATACAAAACTGTAAATGACGTGATTTAAAATTCATATCAACTGCTACAGTTATTAAATGTCCATCACAAGTCACGTATAAACATGTACTTAAAAATAAGTAGTGTTGTCAAAAACCGATGATAATCTTTAAAATTATCGAATAATCGACGAAACGGCTGCGCGCACGCCGGATGTCAAAATAATCGTTACCATCTCCGTTATCTACGTATTTCACTTTTATTTTGTACGGTATAAGGTTTATTTCAACGTGTTCTGTTTGTGATACAGTTTGTCTGTCATAATAACAGTGACCTGTCACAGTGTGACATTTTCAAAGATTACATCAAACCATTAAACTAGTGCTGGATAGAAAGATGGATTCAAACGTGAATGGTCTGTAGTTTTTATTTCAAACTGTTACTAATGTACCTGTACAGTTAAATGGTAGAGCCACTGTCGTATTTTTCTCAATAAAATTGATAATCTTCCGTTGAAAATTTTAGTTTTCTAATTTGGCCACCACTTCTAATGAGTTGGTCGCAGTTGAAGTACTTAGTAAGTATTCGTATCGATTTCTAAAACCAGTAGCTTGATGATAGATAGCATGCTTAAGCCTTATTTTATATGTACTTGTGTGGTATCCATGTGTGTCAAAGCTCTGCTGCGTCTTACGGTTTGTGTTCTACACAAGAACCTTCAAAGAACCGAAGAACCGATAACCGATGGTGGATCGGTTATCGGTTCTTCGAGCGGTGTGGCCTGCGGTCTGCCCATTGCCACATCAGCTTGCAAAGCCATTTCTGTGACTCTGTTCTTCGGCAAATATCCTCTTTCCGGATTCGAAACATTTACTCCGTATTTCTTACGCAGTTTCATAACTTCATAAATTGTTGGATGCACTCAGTACTTGGCAGGCGTTGATCAATCAATGATTTAAAAGCTGGTGTTGAGAGGTCGTGCTGATCGCGGATACGCTAGCTTCTAAAATATAGTTTCATGCCTAGTGTTTGTTAGGATCGGTATTCATCCTCATCATCAGCCAGAAATGCTGGACAAAGGCTCTTTTGGTTAGTCATAATCCCCACGATTGTCACGCGGATCGGGGAGAACTTTGACTGAGTTTTGATGAAACGCCCGTTTTCGTCCTCCTTAGAGTGCTGAGTTCTAGACTCTATCAAGAAAATTCATAGACTAAAACTTTTCAATAAGTATTCACTTATCCTAACTAATCCTAGCTAATATTATAATTCAGAGGAATGTAGCCGCAGTCGTATCAGGACCAATAAAGCTTCGAGGTATGAAAATAAATACGTTTGTCTCGAGGGAAAATCTTTGCGCGATTCAGAACTCTCTACATTACAACTGTCAGTCCACACAAAACGTCATTAAATGCATAAAAATGTATCAACGCCATCTAGCGAACTATTGGAAGTAACTTTGTCTCCCTGTTTCGATGTTTGTCGCGTTATCACGGCTGAACACCAGAACGGATCTTGGCAAAATTTGTTAAGGAGTTACTGTATATCACAAAGACGGACATCGTTTTTTTTTTATGTCCACGCAAACGAAGTCGCGAGTAGCAACTAGTTGGGTCATAAATTGTTCGCGGCAGAAGAGAAGGAAACATTTTGAAATTTCAAAATCATCTCAAATGATCTTCATAAAAAATAACCTTTACCCGAACCTGTAGTTCTGGTGCTGCCATATTCGTGAACGGAACAAGTAATACGTAGAATTACCTGTTGGCAAATGCTGCCTGATTGTGGTCGCCACAATCGGCGCGGGGCCCTATCTGGCCATCGGTAATTTGGTAATAAAATGAAAATACACTCGGGTCTTATCTATAATCCGCTCTATATAAACACAACGCACTATATAAATATTAACAAACCTATGGGAACAACGTAAACGCCAAAATACCTCAGCGCAAACCCACCCTTGAATACTGCACAAGTACAGTGAAAATGTTCGGAATTTTCGCAAGCAATAAAGCGTATTATTGCGTGATTGAACAA
Organism: Apocheima hispidaria; assembly: GCA_947579745.1. NCBI lineage: Eukaryota > Metazoa > Arthropoda > Insecta > Lepidoptera > Geometridae > Apocheima > Apocheima hispidaria. The sequence goes on from OX388147.1 coordinate 15,616,910, forward strand.
ACGCAACTCCTTCGTTCCGATTTCGCGTGGCTGCAAATTTAATTTTCTTTAATAAGCTCCTTGTAATCCTTCATTGGAAATCCTACTTAACTGCTAGGATTTATGGTGTACTTTCGTAGAGTGTTCAACTCAGTGTTGGAAGGCATGTATCTGGATGGTAAGCATGTTTCATCTCGAGATAGGTGCAAGCGATAGCAGCTCCGCCCATGCTTTTTTCGTGGTTTCTCGAGAGCAACAATGGAGTGATCTGCTAACTAAATAACGAGAATGTTGGCAAGAGAACAATGTTCGTTTTATTTCGTCATGTTGGTATTGACGCTGACGCACGATGGAAGATTGAGCTCTCATGAGATATTTCAGCGAGGGCATGGGATTTGAGGCTGGGCGTTAAATGGATCGTTGTAATCTTGATGATCGTAGAATCGCGAGGCGGGCTTCGTCAGAATCGGGAATTGATCTGTGTTTAAGGTGGAACAATAATAATGAAATTTAATTAAATATTACACATTCGTTTTTTTTCGTTTTAGAATTGGTTTGATAGGTAGGTATTTTTAGTTAAGTTTATTGAGTCCTTAGAACAGTACCCGCATAATTTTTTTTTTATATCGAACTAGTCAAGCGTTTGACCACAATCTCTCCTGATGGAAAACGACGATGTGGCCGAAGATGATGACTACATCATCATCACCAGCCAGAAGAAATCCATTGCAGCAGTGGTAGTTCAGTGGACTTCGTCCAGCAGCTGGACAAAGGCATCCTTAGAGCGCCATACTGAACGATAATTTTGCATTTTATAACCAGTAGTTCTGTGAACAGTAGACCTCGCGACCACGAACTTTCATCCATTTTTTGATCAATTTTTTTTAAAATTTCTTCTCTGTAATTTTTATAGTAGAAAATGTCTCAATTAATTATTGTTATTTAATATGTAATAATATCGAAACAAAATGGCCGCCGTTGATTATTTATAGTTGTTATACACGAGTAAACAGTGGCCATATCTATCGATATTTATAACATTTTATGGAATTATTTCCCGTAAAATTTGTTTGTTATCATTTATTCTAATTATGTATAGTTGCGTCTTGATTTTCCTGTTTATTATCGAATGTTAGGCTTGTTTGCTACCTATGGATGATTATACAGAGTGTAAACTGAGAGATGGACCAGGAGCTGGATGGGTGATACATACAGGGTTATAAGAAAAATATACGTTAAGCCGCAAGGGGCTTATAGGTACGGAGAAAAGCAGTATTGAGTACGGCACAATTTGCGAAACAACTAGTAGTTATTTTAACGATTTCAGGGTTGCTTTTATAATTTTTCTCAAATCTGCTTGGAAATTTGATCAATTTTTGCTGTTAATTTAATAAAAATTAACCAAACCTTTTACTCTGAAATATTGCAATCGAGGATCTTATCAAAATGTTTATTTAAATTCTGAACTGGCTTTCAAAGGGTCTATGTCTGTGTGTAAGCATGTAAGATTTTTTTATGGGAGACTTTATTCTTGTACAGCCTAAAAGGCAGGTCCGGTTTTAACGAGTGAAGTTGTGAGATTGATCTTTGCATCCGGAGTGACATAATATATTATATCAATTTGCGGTCGGGTATTTTTATTTTCTTTTAATTATATGACTTGTTTACAAAATAGAACAAAATATTATGTACTAGCTGCGCCCCGCGGTTTTACCCGCTATTCTACCGAATATTTTTCCGGGATAAAAAGTTTAAAAAAATAACCTACCTCCCTACCAAATTTCAACCAAATCTGTTAAGCCGTTACAGAGTTGAACGGAAACAAACACACTCACATACTTACCTACTTACATACTTACAAACAAACGTTCGCATTGATAATATTAGTGTGATTGATTAGTCCTCAGATTGATCTCTCTGATGACATCCTGTGTACAGGTTTTGGTTCACAGAAATAACAATAAATAATAATCAAGTTAGTAATGAGTTACAGGGAAAAGCGTTAGAGCATTATATGTGTCCTAATGACGTGTTTTCAAGGGTTACTCATTGATTAAGTTTTTCCTTAAGGACGAGGGATTTTTTATTGAAACAAAACTTTGAGGTAAATCTTTAGAAATGCACCTAAACAGAAACATCACATTAATATTATAAATGCGAAAGTTTGTGTGTAAGTGCGTAAGTAGCTAAGTATGTGTGTTTGTTCCCGTTCAACTCTGTGATGGTGGAACGGATTTAAATGAAATTTTCTATGGAGGTTGCTAATACCATGGATTAACACATAGCCTACTTTACATCCCGGAAAATATTACCGTTCCTGAAGGATAGCAAAAATCACCCGATGATCACCCGTTTTTGCAACCATTTTATGAAGCGAAGCCCTCGAGAGTTATGTATACACATATATAGCAAAGCTATTTATTTTATTTTTTCATCTCTTGAGGATTTTGGCGTCGCACGTCTTTTCTGAATTTCCCAGTGTATAAATATTTTCAAGTTTTAGTAAATATCGTCGCCTTATCGCGGCTCAACGTGTGTACGGATCTTGATGAAATTTGAGAAGGAGTTACTGTATATCACAATGACGGGCATAATTAGGATACTTTTTTAAGTCTACGCGATCGAAGTCGTAATATAAAAAATATATCGTTCTTTCGAGTATATTTATGTTTTCGCGCTAGCAGATTCGTGCTTATTTAAGAAATAAGTGTCAATCTGTGGTATGTGGTGTCAAATCATTATTTTATTTTGCTAGTAATAATTAAGAAACTTGTAATTAGCCATAGCAAAGAAAATCTACACGAGAAGAATAACAATTGCATACAAAAAAGTATAACCCCGAAAAATCTGCTTAAAACTAGATGGCGCGAACGTATTTAGTTAGCTAATATGCAAACCGGTATAAAAGCCGATTAAAATATGATAACTAGCTGCGTCCCGCGGTTTCATCCGCTATTCTACAGAAGCCGATAATTTTCCGGGATAAAAAGTAGCCTGTGTTAATCTAGGGTATAAGCTACCTTTATACCAAATTTCATCCAAATCCATTTAGCCGCTACAGAGTTGAACGGGAACAAAAACACTTACATTCTTACCTACATACATTCTTACACACAAACTATCGCATTTATAATATTAGTGTGATGTGATAGCTGCGCCTCGCGGTTTCACCCGCTATTCTACAGAAGCCGAATATTTTCCGGGATATAAAGTAGTCTATGTGTTAATCCAGTGTATAACTTACCTCCATACCAAATTTCATTCAAATGCATTCAGCCGTTACAGAGTTGAACGGGAACAAACACTCTTACATACTTACGCACTTACAAACTTTCACATTTATAATATTAGTGTGATATACGTAGAAACATGGTTATTACTTATTATTGTCCACTAAATAAGATTGCAATATACGAAAACAAAAAAAACAAAAAATGTTTGTCTAAAAACAATGTTTCTACGCCATCTGTTGAGAACATAGTGAGTTTGCAAATAAAATATAAAATTAACAATTTTAGTGATATTATTAATGCAAATATATTCATAACAAGTCGCGTATTTTCTCCGTACCATTTAATTATGAATGACTTGGCTTGGGTTTCTATTTCAAGCCAAGCAGAAATTGCAACGATCATGTCACAGATTAAAGCACTAGCGACATCTTAAGTCCTTATCAGTACTACAATCGAGTTACGCTTTTGTCTATGGACATTAGTCTCATAGTATAATTTCTCAATATTTATAGGAAAGTTTAAGGACAATTGAGTTAATTATAATGTTTTAATTTAACTTGCACTGATCGTAATGCTGCATGTCTTTCTTTTGTAGTGGCTCTCTTGCAAAGTCCGCCTGGGGAAGTATCACACCTTTGCCAGTTATTCAACCGCCAAGAAGTAGTGTGTAAGCATTACTGTGTTCCGGATTGAAGGGCAATGTTTCCAGCGTAATTACTGGACATACAGAGATTTAACATGTAACATCTCAGGGTGACGAGCGCAGTGCATTGCCGCGTATAGTTTTGAACTGTTAAGTTCAAAATTCTGGGTGGCACTGAACTGTTATGGGCAAGCGTGACGCTTAACATCAGGTGAGCTACTTGCTCGTCTCGTCACCGAGTAACATAAAAAAACAAAAAAGTCTTTCCGGTTCAATTCCTGTAATTTTGTAAGGATTTTTAGATAACTTTCCTGTGTCTGATCGAGCTCAAATTTTATAGATAATGTGTGCTTCCGAAATTAGATGTATTAAGGAAACCACCACAAGAGAGCTGATCTGATGATGGAGCCGGGAGAACGGCACTGGAACTTTGTAATTACTTCCTCCCGCCGAGTTTGGATTCCTTAGACTTTTTGTCCAATAATCATCTTCCACAAAAATAAAACAAATAAATAGCTAAGGGGATTTCTTCCCCTTCCACCTCTCAGCTTTGACGCTAAGGGGATTTTTGTTCAAAACTTCCGAAAACCGCAGGGCATTCTTTTAGGGGTTTTCTGGAGTAAGCTATTCAAATGTCAGTGGAATCTGATAATCACCAAGCTTATTCTTATTTCGAGATATTTTTTCTTAGCTAGCATGAAACAGGCATAATTGAAGCAGTAAAGTCTTATAGCATTCACACAGCGACCAACGTTATCTTTAGCTGAGTGATACGACCAATCGAGATCTCGACAGATAAGTTTGTGGGTCTATGTTGCTTTTGTATCGAGGCATCAAGGCGGACGCGGCACAGGCTCCTCCCTTTACAGCATGGCTAGCTAGACTGGTCTTGCAGCTTTTAGAAGCTTGCTACTGGTAGCGACATCTGTTGATAGCCCGGTGAAACCAAGGCAAAGAAAATTGTGCGTAATGTACAATGCATTTAGTCCCCTCTGTGGACGAAATATGAATGTTTAGGTAAGTGTTTTCAATTCCTAACAAACATTGCCGAAATCTCTAAATCTAAATCTAGTGAAATCTAGTGAATCTCGATCACAGACGGTAGAGTTTAGTACTGGCGTCAATTCTCTTGTACCCTTTTAAAAATCAAACCAATCTGATATCACTAAAACTATACGCGATTTTCTTTTAAATTTTGGCTCCTCAATAAAAACAAGTCAAAGTCAATAGCTTCAGTCACTGTCTAAGTCATGCTTCAGTAAAGTGGTGACAGCTTGACTGGAAGCTTCTACGGAGTTTTTGAAACAGCACGAAAATGCACTATTTACCACTTTATACGCTGCGTCTTCTTTTATTTGAACTAGTAAGTACTATCTAGCGAAAAGCTTAGAGGTGTCATTCATATATAATACTAGTTGTTACCCGCGACTTCGTTCGCGTGGACCTAAAAAAATTAAAGTAGCCTATGTCTGTCTCCTATCCTTAAGCTATATCTATGCAAAAATTCAGCTCGATCCGTTCAGCCGTTTAGCCGCGATAACGCCACAAACACTCAGACAGAAAGACAGACAGACAGAAAGAGTTACATTCGCATCTATAATATTAGTTAGGTTAGGTTAATATTAATATTAACGCTACTATTAGTTTAATTTTGAAACGTAAACTTTCTAAGCTTACTTACAATGTTAAAAAAATTGCCAAACATAATCCGCGAGAAGCCATTTTCAATTCGCCATCATCGATAAAGGTTGTTTAAAACCGATTTCCTGACGGGTGATCGCGCCCGCCCGCGGCTCCGCGCGCGACAAACAAATTAGCGCCTTCAAAGGACGAGATGGTATTAAGAAATAAATTGGACGACGCTTTAGGGGTGACAGGAAAGAGATGAAATATATGAAAATAAAATTATTGAAAAGTTATTTCATGGTTTTGTATCTTGTGTCATCATCATCAGCCAAAAGACGTCCACTGCTGAACATAGGCCTCCCTCTTAGACCGCCACACCGACCGATAATGTGCCACTTGCATCCACCGGTTGCCCGCGACTTTCGCAGTGTCGTCGGTCCACCTAGTGGGAGGTCCTGCCTACGGTCTTCCGGTTCGTGGTCGCCACTCAAGAACCTTTCTTACCCACCGGTTATCGGGTTTTCGAGTATTGTGGCCTGCCCATTGCCACTTCAGCTAGCAAACTCCAAAATTCTTGTTTAAAACCGAGTACTCAATGTTTAAATGGTAAATATTATAAAAATCAGGCGGTAAATGACACCGCAGCAAACTTCCCCCTTTTTAGGTGAAATACCCCACTAATCAAAAAATCTCCGACGACAATAAAATCTACAAAATTTTAGAACCTTTATACGAAAAATACGATCTGTACGCGACTACAACATACGGACGATAAAAGCAAGTTTTGCCAGTTAAAACAGAGACTTTCGTTCGCTTCGATCACTCGGTCAATTATATTTCTGTCTTAATTAGTCAACAAATAAATTGTCAATGCATGCAATAATTATTATTCTGCTTCTCATTAAAGCAAATGAATTTCCTCGTAGCTCCCTTTTGACAACCCTAAAGATCGTCGGAGGGTGGCAGTATTGGCTCGCGGCGTCGCATATAAATTACGGATTTACACATTATAGTCCTTCATTTTTCACAGTCGGTTAATGTCACGGATTGACGGCGATGGCAATTTCAAAGCATCCTTAATCAGTTTTCAATAACTTGATCTGTGTCGCGTTAATGGGATGCTTTTCTTCGAAATTGTATTATAAGTTTTCGTGATTGTATTTATAGCTCTCCTTAGTTAGAACATCCACACCCAGACAGATATTTCAATGATTAATTTGGAGATGGTCAATGATAGTACTAATAAACTTCAGTTCCATATATGTATAACAACTGTTTCTGTTTCTGTTCCTGTTTCTTCCTTTCGACAAGTCTTAGTTAGAAACGTCGGTGACCTCCTGCTCATAGGGGTCTGCCCTATGATCAGATGGTCCCTGGTTTGATTCCCGGTATTTGAATAATATATTTACAATATAATTATTATTTGTACGTGTAGGGCTTGCTTACCAAACCCTACGTTTCACTATCCCCTCACAGTGGCTCGCCGATGCCCAAGTCACCACGTATCTGGTGGTAGCTCCGCTGTGCGTTCACAGCTCACACTCTCCCGCGGCTCACGTGACACTGACGTTTAGCTAACCAACCAGGAGCACGAGACAGCGTATGTATGCTATAGCGCATACACTTACAGTGCGTGATTCTGATTACTAAGAATTTGTCTGATCCTTCTAACAATGCACTTGTTACATTAGTTTTCCAATAACATGTTCCAATAACAAAAAACTATTCATCACAGTAATCGCACGAAGCGATCGTCTGTTGTTCCAGGGGTTGTATTACCCCCTTTCATCCCTCCAAAGACAGGAGGTCGAATTTCCGCCGCGGCCTCACCGGAAGCGACGCCATGTTTACAAATCGCGCGGGAAACGTCATCGCGAATTTTAAACAGTCAAATGATGAAATGACTAAAAGAACCTCTTTGCAGGATATTAAAATATTATCAAATAATTTGTAGGTAGGTGTTTTGTATTCGAGTTTGGTTTGGTCTCAGATCAAAAGACGTTTTTTTTTAATCTGAGGGTTTGGTAGATAAAGTTCAATCTTGTCTTCAAGATAGACATGACATGGCGTCATGTCATGAGGCGCATGACGCCATGTCATGCCAGAGCTTTCACTTGTACATTTTAAAATTAGAAGCAAGGTAAGGTAATGTTTTTGGGGTTGCATGTGAGTATGTAAGTACCTATAGTGTGTATTTTCTTGTGTTCTTATATTACCTCCGAAGTGTCGTTGGATCCCTCTTTACGTCCGGAGTGACATAGGCTACATTTTGCAATCGGGTATTTTATTTTTCTTTTGATGTACTTGTTCCAATAAAAACTGTATATTGTGTCCGTCTATCATAATATCATCAAACAACAACATCAACTTTTGTTATCTTTTAATTTGATGGTCCAACGCTATGGCGTCTTTCAGCGATACCAAGGCCGGACGACGGGACGGCGGCCGTTGGGAACTCCAAGATACGCCTTCTTGACATTGCGATCCTCCCTCTTTCTCAGCAGGTGGCCCGTCCAGCGAAGTCTCTGGGCTTTGGTCTCTCCCATGACGTCCGACTCTGCGAGTAGCTCCTCAATTTCCATATTCTTTCGCTGCATCTTCTCTTTGGACTCCACCCAGGATATTGCGCATATATAATTTTCCTCGCCTCCAATAAGAGTTTATCTTCCTCTTAAAGGGTCAGTGTCCAGGCTTCATTTTCGTATATCAAGATTGGTCTGATAGCATGCGTATGTTGGTTTTCCTACTGAGTAACCTGGGTACTAATACTTTGTGAAGTGCTGCACTACATCGAAGGGCGTGCTTCTCTTGTGTTTGAGTTGGACATGCGCGAGCTCCAAGTTTCCGACTGGCAGGAGCGCGGAACCGATGGCATCTTCTTGTGTCGGAGGTGAAGACATACTTCGGGTGGCTGCGCCAGCGGAGTAAGTGTAATTTGATGAAAGAAATTTAAAAAAAAAATCAAGTCTCCATCCCGGGGCAGCTACATGCTGTCTCAAACCACTCTCATCCACTATGTTTTTTTTTTTAAATTAATTTGAATGGAATTTATGGAAGTACGTGAATGTAAGTATCAAAACAAAACAAATGTATGCGCTAGTTTTAATAGGTTTATGTATTATGTTAAGTTTAAGCTGTTGAGATTTCCATTTCGTTCTGGAAACGGAAGTTATTTTCAAGGAAAATGACCAAAAAATGCAATTTAGTTAATTGAAAAAATCTCTCCAAAACGAAATTTTTCATGTCTAATGGCCTCGCAATTTTTGCTAATGTTCTTACGTCGGCATTTGGATTAAAATGTGTAATTAAAAACATATTTTTCGTAATTACCACTGAAAAAGGTAAGTATTAGGTACCTACTGGTATTGTAATCACTGCGGTAGAACAAGTAATAATTTAATTTCAAATTACATTTCTTTAGGTATTTTAAATGTTTTATTAGTTTATAACTAAAAAGTTACCTAACTTTAAACTTTTTGTTTTCACCCAGCAACAGCAAAGCCAAAACTAGTGTATTGTCGATTATTTGTAAGTCACATGAACATTTATGTATGTTTGTATTCACACCAAATTTTTTTTTCCTCCTAAGAGGATTTTGGCGTCGCACGTCTTATGCATTTGTCAGTGTCAAGTATACATATATAATCTCAAGTTTTGTTAGATATTATCAAACAAGTCATAGTCACGGTCAAAGGCGAGCAAAGCAAGTCTCGGTAAAGTCCAAGTCATGCACCAATAAAGTGATGAAAACTTTACTAGAGCCTTCTATGGAGTTTTGGAAACAACACGAAAATTCACGTTTCACGACATTATACCATTCACGACCACTCGTGCATGTTACAATTCACCGTTTTTACACATTAACACTCGAAATAACACAAGTTTTGGAAAATAATAAAATGTCGCTACATGAATTCTTCACGTTCCCGCCAAAAACTCCACCTACACTTTTAAAGACGTTTGACGTTACCAAGTGTTGTGCTATCCCAGGGTCCGAATAAATGAATTGAATTGAAAAGTCTAGAATTTCACTAACCGTAATAATGTTTAATTTCAGGTAAGTTCTTTCAACAATCAAAACAATGCCATCGACAACACATCGAAGGGCGTATGTAAGTAGTCACGGATATCAGACTATACGAACTTAATACTTACTTATCTATGATACTAACTAATACTAACTTTCTATGATACTAATAAATATTTGTATTAGTACATGATAAGATCATTCCTATTATTCTGTAGTGTTGGTCTGTGTTAAATTTCAGCACTGTAAATTTTATATTTAAAAAAATGTTGTGAAAGTGCGAACGAGATTGCGAGAGCCAGGGGAATGATGTTGTCAATCTGTATTCATTCATTGACTATTCGTTCATTCTTCTCTGCTCCTATCGCTTTACACAACGCTCGCACGGAATCAACGAAGAGTCACATGCCACAAACTTTTTAATCTGTTTAGACAATTCAAATGCACATTAAGCTTCCGAAGCAAGTTTAACAATGGGCTAAAGCCAGTTAGCAGCGGTTAAAGCCAGTTTAAACCGGTTTAAACAGGCGAAGCAGAGGCAAAGTGGGCTATCTCTGGGGTATTGTAGTGCATGTGTGGAAAGTTATAGGAAGCTTTGACGTTTGGTCCTTTTTTGAATTGACTTTTTTCAGCGGCGCTGGTAATGAAGTTTAGCGGGTAATGATAAAACAAGACTGAAAACGCAGGACATGTTTTTAAAAGACATTTATCATCTATTACATATATTTACTCATCTATTACATATAATAAAATGGGCATTATCAAAACAATGCGATGTAATGCAAGGGAGCCTCGAACATCATTCATCTGCAGTGCGTCCGAGCGCAAGTCGCGATACGTCGCTGGACGTAACGGGAAATGAGACGCCTTCGAGAGCTGGGACCCTATTCCTGTGCGCTCGAGATTATCTCGGTCACTGTCTCTCTAATTTAGAATTTAATGGGAGTGAGGGTGACCGAGATAAAATGTCATTTCTCCGAATAGGGGCCCAGTTGAGAGGATCGTGTAGACTACCTGTATGACGCGTGGTTATTATAGTTCATTTGTTTTTTTTTGTTCAGAATAGGTTTGCGTTTGACCATATCTTGTCTGATGGTAAGCTATAAATTGGATGGAACACGTTTATCTAAAGGTTAAACGGATACTCTGCATTTAAAGACACCCCTATTGTAAGGGGAAAGACAGACTCTGGTTGATAACTCACAAAAAAAATGCCCTTAAAATATAAAACTGACGTAGTTTAATTATGTACCTACATGGTTTTAAAGTACCTTTACAGACAAAATGCTTTTAAAATTAATGAAATCCCTCTTACAGGCTTACATCAAAATTTAACAACTTTTGTTACATAACTTTTCACAAAACTTACTTTAAATATTTAAAAAAAGTTTGTATGATCTTTTTCGCTTTGTATGTATTAGGTGCAAGAGTACTCGGTACTTGTTTAATCTTCGCCCGGGGCCCGCGTTCCTCCTCATTTGTGACCGCTTAAGCTTTTTGCCATCTAGAGTCCATTTTTGATTTGTTTCCGCATTTTTTTTTTTTTTTTTTTTTTATTTACAATATTGCTCCATGGACTCCGAAGTCCGTGCCATTTATCAAGTTTTACAAATATTTTATCAACTAAAACGGAATATAAAAACTAAAGACTTTACAAAAGGATCTGTAATTATTTATTTATTTATGTAATACCTACCTTGAATGGGCATTACAGTTTCCCAATTCGCCCATTCAAGGTTCATAATAAACCTATATTCATATATATTTAAATTTAAAGCCTTATAATTAAATTATTACACAATAAAAAATACTTAATTAAGAGTACGCCAGTTTTGGATTGGCAATGACTAATTCCATTGCCGCTCTGTGAAACTCGTCATTGTCGTTGTTTACGAATAAATCCAGATCCCGGTACAGGTCAAGCGCAGCATTGAGAAGGTGCAGTGCCCGTTGCAGTGGGGCCTGTCTCCCGAATTCGGTCCTACAACCCGGCACCATAAACAGCTTGTGCTGACAAGCTCTAACATTTGAGCTGCTCGGTAAGGCAATAAGTATTTGCTCCAGCACTGTGGTGGGTTACTGAGACGCGCGACAAAAATAATTAATATTGTAATTTATCAAAAAATCATGCCGATTAAACTGCATCCCATCCCATCCAATGATCGTCCATCCATTCGGAAGCTTCTAAGCTACAGACAGACACACACAGACATAGAGTCGACTTCCAAACACCGATCGATTCGAAATTTGACAAGGTAGTTTAAAAGACATCAAATTTGGCAGTAGCCAAATTGTTTACTTTTGGCACGAATCACGTGCACGAAGGGTTGGCGAATAATATAATGTTGTGAACCGTGACTCTTCATGTTGTTTCCAAAATTCCATAGAAAGTCTAAAAATTATCCACAACTTTAAAGGGGCATGACGTGGGCTTAACCGTGACTTTCTTTGCTTGACATAGGGTACGATTGAGACTTATTTGTAATTATTTGACTTTACTTGACACTGGCTAAATGCACAACACGTGGGTCCAAAATAAAAAAAAAATTGACAAATTTAGACTTGAACAGTTATTTTCTAGCCGAAATATGCTTCAAAATTATAACAACCTATGTTTTTCGGCGTCTGGTTTACAAAAATGCAGAAACAAAGAGAATAGAAATACTGCAGAAAGACAGACAAGACAAGTACATTGAAAATTATGGCTCGTCTATGGTTATTGCGCCAGCGAAGTTGTAAGCAGTTAGTTAATTCTTTCAGTAATTTTAAAGACTCGCGCCTGTGTAGTGCAATAGTGCAAGTAAGTAAGATGCCGCTAGACAAGACGGCCGCGGTGTCATCGTGGCGATAGCGCCGCAGTATCGCGTCGCATTGTGCGATAGATATCGCGACGTGCACTTTCTCGATACTCGTAGGGTTGTTACATATCTGATAACATAATAGGTAGTTTTACTTTTTTTAGTATGTAGGCAATACTCAATACTCAATACTGTTTGCAACAATGTAACGTATAACAGGGTATAATGTGTAATTTAGTACATTCTCAAAAATGTTACCATTACGCATTATGTGGCAATGTGTACTTAAATAAATAAATAAACACATTTGAAAATACTTTTTTTTTTTGAAAAAGCGCTCTACATATCAAACCCGGCACGGCACGGTCCGTAAGAGGAACGGTCGCTATAGCACCGGATTACTAGATTTAAAATAAGCTGTTTATTATTTTTACCCGACTATAGGTGGGTAATGTTTTTGCGGTGTAAGTATGTAAGTATGTAATAAGTATGTAATTATTTGACAGAAATTGTAACAGGACTTTCAAGAAATGATAATTTTTTTACGCATATTGACATGGTGATAGAATATAATGATCTATTGTAATGTGGTCGGGTGTTTGATTTATTTTAATAGTTTAAAATTGATTTCCAAATAGATGATCTTGTTTGTAAACGAACGGATTTTTTAAAATAAATAAGTAATATACCAAGTTTTGAACATTAATTGTCAGAATTGAATGGAATTGGTTATTAATATGTAAATTTATTATCTTGCTATCGTCATAACTGGTTTTGGTATGTACCGGTAAAGACTAGTAATGACTCGCACTTTTCTAAGAGCTCATTTTTTTTTTAGTTTAATACGTAATTTTTTATTTTGTAACCAACTTCCCGAAAAATGGAAATGGTTCTCAAGCCGTCTGTCTTTTTTTTACCTCAGAACTCCGTCATTTATAAAAATAAAATTGGAAAAATATTTTTTTATTTGGAAGGATGTACTTCCAGGTCCTACTTTAATCAAAATCCAGTTCTGATAATACGATCCATGAAAAATGTTATTGATGGAACTCCTCAAATATGATAATATATATTTTTAGTATTACATAATTTTGGTATTTTCATCAACAATGAAAAACAAAATCAACAACATGATCAACAAAATGTGATGTTTTCTTTTCTACTTGAAAAGAACACATCACATTTTGTTGATATGACTAATTAAGTAGGCACTTAATTTTAAGCTACGTTTTAATTCGTTTTATTTTGTTGGCTACACTACGCAGACGGGTATTTTGATAAAAAATATAATAATATAATATAAACTTGTTTCAATAGTAGTTACACTAACGCAGGCTGGCAACCCTAAGACGTCCGACAACGATGAAACTTGCACCCGATAGTGCATTGTCCCGATAAACTTGTTATTGGAGATAACGAGAAAGCTATCTCTGCATAAATATTGCTAATTAACTGACAAGGTGACTCAATCTGATGCCTGATGTAATTCTAGATACGAACTCGAGTGCCTAGTGCGAGTTTTGAGTGCCTAGTGCGAGTTTTGAGTGCCTAGTGCGAGTTTTTCCAAATGCCTTTACTTACGCGAACGCGTTTACGTTAACTATGATTTGTTTGAAATAAGAGCAGCGCCGTCTAGCGTCATATATGTGGCACTGCTCTTACTCCATACAAATCATAGTTAACGTAAACGCGCAGAGGCGGATTTACCAGCAGGCTGAGTAGGCTACAGCCTAGGGCGGCAGATTTTTGGGGCGGCAAATTTGGGGACCGTTTTTTTTTTGCTTCCTCATAGAAATCAAGAAAGAAGAATCTAGAAACATTATCTATTCACGTTTACCAAATGTACATTATTGTGTAAGAAGCACACCGCGCTCGTACATGACTGAGCTTTGATTAGCTCAAAAATATACCCAAAAAATATTTTACGTGTAATTTCAACGAAATTTTTGGATTGTAAAAATAATGTAGGAGATGACAATTGTAGAGGCAAGGGCGGCAAAAACTGTATATAGCCTATGCCTTGAAAATTTGTAAATCCGCCACTGTAAACGCGATCGAATATGTAAACGCAATTACAAAAACTTGCACTCGGTACTCTGTTGTCGGCTACCGCTAACAAGAAGTAAAAAATAGAGTTACACAGCCATCCAAATACCCAATTGCTAATTGCCAATATTGGCGATTTGGCCAATTTTCGTTCAGTGTGGCGGCATATGAGTATATATTCCCAACATCCCAACTAAACTGGTTTCAGTGACAGTTGGTACAATTATAGCTAAAATCAATCGAACTACCATCTCTATTAGTGGTCTATTATTAAATTCCCAATTTCGGTGGGAATATAACCATATGAGGGGTATGAGGCATATGTTCAGCAATGGACGTCTAACGGCTGATGATGATAGCAATCTAATAAATGATCTGATCAGAATGGTCTGATGATTTTTTTCACAACAGAAAATACATAAAATATCGTCCCTTCTAAATATCTCAAGAAGGATAATGCGATTAGCGGCTTGTTAGTCTCCGGACTCGAACCGGCACTCGCTGACGTGGACACCTCTGCCCTTATATTTATTGCAAATTATGCCCTTATCCGCGCCATCTCTATCTCCCGATAATGGACTTCATACGGCGTTGGAGCGATGTGGACATTACCAAACAATTTTATACAGGCTGTGTGATATATTAAATATATTCTCAAATTCCTCGGCCAAGAACCATCAAGACCGACTATAGTTGACTGTTGTCACTCTAGTTAACTGTGTCATTCTCGTTGACTGTAGTCACACTAGTTGACTATTGTCATTCTTGTTGATTATAGTTACACTCGTTGGCTATAGTCGTACTCGTTGACTATAGTCGTACTCGTTGACTATTGTCACTCTTGTCGTCTATTTTCACCCTCGTAGTCTATAGTCACTCGCATTGACTGGAGTCACTTTAGTTGATTATAGTCACGAAAGTGACTATAGTCACACTCGTTGACTATAGTCGCACTCGTGAACAGTAGACACTCTCGTTGTCTATACATGGAGCTTTTAGCTTTCCCTAGCTTCGGCTAGGGAAAGCGGCTGTACAGTCACCGTTGCTGACTATGTTTAGTCACTCTCGTTTACTATGTATGATACACAAACTTTCGCTTATATAATATTAGTGTGATAGGCGTATCTTCTCATTTCTTCCGCAGCTATTGACAGGGCGGGTGTGAGCCGATACCGACTGATTTATTCACCATTACCAACTGCCCGCCTTAACTGATCCTCAGATATTACAATTTTTAAACGCCCTAACGACCTTTCGGACGGGACGATTTATTGGGTCAATTTTTGTGCGATGGTGGATGATCACGGCATCAGATCATGTAACCAGGATCACGGCCCATCATGCGAGCCAATAAAGTGACTGCTTAGTCTTATTTTCTGTTATGAGAAGTGATAACACTAATATTATAAATGCGAAAGTTTGTGTGTAGATATGTAAGTAGTTAAGTATGTAGATGTGTAAGTATGTAAGTATCCCGAGCAACTCGGTAACGGCTGAACGGATTTGAATGAATTTTGGTATCAAGGTAGCTTATGCACTGGATTAACACATTTGCTTCTTTTTATCCTTAAAAATGTAATTTGGGTAAAACCGCGGATCGCAGCTAGTTTGTAATAAAAACCACAAGCAAGTTATATTTATTATTAAAAGAAAAACAAAATACCCTACTGCAAAATAAAATAAATGGGGATTTCAAGACCTTTTGTATAACCAATAGTAATAGAACTATTTCGTATAATAATAGAATGCAAATTTTTACAGCGTTACAAAAATATTGCTACCGCAATATATCAATTCTTACGGCTATACTCTCCTAATACGACCATATAGCGATGCGTGGCAACGAAAGTACTGACTAGCTGGTCATCGTGGGAAACGTGCACTTGAAGAGATCACGCGGTACATCTCCAAGTAGACCAGAGACCTGACCAGCTCCGAGAGGGGAAAACGTTTATGATGTGGTGCAGGCTGCCAACAGGAATCGCTGGCGACAAGCCGTCCCCTTCAGTGCAGTAAAGACGTCTGTGATCACGATCTTCAGAAATGAAGTACCGACCACAGATAGATAAAAATACTAAATATATATATTTCTTAAACTAGTACTTGTAAAATGAAATGATTGCCTTTAGTGATCTGTCTTTGTACGACATTGGTTATGTAGAATTACAAAATGTTATTTCTACGATAATAGCCTACGAAATAATCCACGCTACGAAGCGTGGATGTTTTTGGTATCGTACGAAAAAAAGGTCTTCTTACGCAACTGGTTATGTAGAAATAGAAATAGTCTTTGTACAGCACAGTTACGTAGCACAGGTTTCGTAGGCGGCCGAAGGGCACAAAACAAATAACATAGGTAAGTTTATCACAACTAATAATTCCGATCGGAAGTTTTCGACAGTAGCCGAACGACCAGCACAAATGGTAGAGTGTTGCCTCTGTCCTGCTTACACGATTCATGCACGGTCGATCAATAACAGCGATGGCCGCGATTTTGCCGCGAAATCGATCGACCTATAATAACGCAAGATTTTAGCGCCATTGCCATTGGTCGAAGTAAAATTGGTCTACTCCGCAGGTAGATACATCGAGGGGAACCATTTGTTGTGCAATAGTTGTACAAATGTCGTTCATATGAGATCCAGGTAATGATATATCAAACAATAAGTAAAGGCAAGTGCATAAGTGTTTATTTATATTTTTAAGTACAAGTGCCAAGCAACAACTCTATGAATTCCCGTTTTCTAAATATCTAGAAAATAAATAAATTTATGACAGATAACAACGGGCTACTTGTTTGACTTTCGCATTTACTAAATTAACCTCGGGATTCTGAAACGTTTGTTAACTTTGACAATAGCTTAAGTCTATTGCTGTCATTTGATTAGTGCCAGACAAAGGCAGTATTAGAATTAATCTGTTGTCAAAGTTACCAACGTTTCAGAATCCCGAGGTTCAATTAGTACTCATGGTATATTTACATGATTTGGTTTATTTTTGAGTTCCCGATAATAAAATAATAAAAAATATCAACTAAATCCAAAGAATATTAATATAAGCGGTCTACTTCCCCGTGACTAAAGATTTAACAATGTATCATGTCTATCAGTTCCTTACTTAAGAAAATCTCGATAAACGAATACGGTATCACTATCGATATGAATGCTAAAACATCGACAAATCGCTACAATGTTGCTATCGCCCACAAATGCAATTTGTAATATTCTTGTTTATGGGCACTTTGCGAATATCTTCTGTCATTAGAATAATCTTTGCCTATGAAGTTGATAATTGGCATGATATTTTCAATGGGTTTGATTTTAAAGTGATTATTTATGTAAACTAGTTAGACCTTGGACACACAGAGGCTCATGAGAAGAATTATATTCAGGGCTATAAGAAAAGGGTATGCTAAGCCGAAAAGGGCTCATAGTACTCATCATCGGCCTTGGGTTTGGTCTTCTGAATCACAGAACCCTCACCATTTACTAAGAGGACGGTACTTCCGTCCTCCGATGATTCTGGTTGCAGTTTTAGAACATACCTAGCAGGGCTAGCATGCACATCGAAGCAAAATCTTTTTGTTATGCAAGAACAGGACACGGCTACAATTATGTATACGTTCGTCTCATTTTTCACGACATGAAGATTAGAGAAGATTTTGTCGCGGTGCGCATGCTAGCCTTGCAGGACCCCTATTCTCAAAAGCTGAGATTCAATTTCATCTTTAAAAAAATGCCAAACTTGAGATTTCTTATTCTCAACGCTATCTTTCGAGATATTCACGATGGCTAGCGTTCGAGATACATCGAGTCGAGCAATCGAAATCGACATCAATTTGTCATATTATCTCCGAATAGGGACCCTGGTATGTAGTAAGTACTAAAAACAGGTCCTGCTACTTATTTTCATATGAGGCAGATGTTTTCGTACAAGGCGAATAAGTATATATCCATATATATATTATATATACGATAATAAAGGCCACATGGTTACAAAGACCGGAACACATGAGCTTAAAATAATAATTCAACGTTATACTAATTATTAAACTGTATTACAATTTAATGATTTTAAGTGAACTACCATTAAAAAAACAACAACTATTTTATGTTTTCTTTTAATAAAACGGGAATACTCAAGTTAAATTGAGTCGGTTATTTCGACTATAGTTTCGATCTCATTCGGTGACTTTTATCAAGGAATGCTAAACGTGACACGCGCGCGACCTCGTCTTGCCTTGTAAGACAAGGCAACTTAACTGCAACTTAACTTTTAACTTGAGTATTCCCGTTTTATTAAAACAAAATGTGCCAAAAATACGTCAGTTTTCATAGTAAAATTATTTTACGCTTTACCGTGACGACAAATTTTTATTTTGCGTGGCTGAGTATTGGAAGCTTCGTAAAGTAAGCACTGCGTTTTGGCGCGTTGATTTTGAATCTATAGTGTCTTTGATTAGAATGAGAAGATGGGTGAAGAAAGCCATGAAAGAATGCGCTAATTCTACGCGTATTATTTTTGCCGTCCACAACGACTTGAAGCTACCTCAAACGTTATCATTCCCAACAAAGTACAGATGAATTCAAATACACACAAACGACCGTCCATTCAAAGATAAACCACCTAAAAACGCTTTACATCCCAGTTAAGACGCTTCGTTCCACCTGTATTATCAATTACATCAAAGTTGCGTACTCTACATGGAGTGGCGACTGTATCGCGGGGGTTAATGGTGCGAAAATGGCTGATAACGCCCCCCTTCGACAACCCCTAGATCCCCCAGGGGGTGCGACACCCCCGACACCTTCGAAGTCGAGGCTAGTGTACCTGATCTTGGAGATTGGGCAATTGTCTGGCTATAGATAAGTGTTGAAGTTGGATTTGAGAAAATATGCGATTAATGAATATTATGGTAGTGTATGTTAACTATACAGAATTTTGATGTTTTTATGAATTAATTGATTTTTTAAAAGCCAAAAGATAGTCCAAGTCCAAGTTGTCTTTGCAGTTTTATGAAAAGGATTTGAAATTAAAATACGTTTTGAAAAATTAGACACACAAATCTGCAATACAACATCTAGCCTAATAAAAACCACTTAACAAAAGTTTTATTATTATTTTATATGTGATGATCAAACGCAAACTGCGTTTGATTGCATCCATGGTGTGGTCTCCGATGAAGCACGCTTACCTAGAAGGTACCCGTTTACTCTTGATTTTAAGACACCCATATTGTTCTTTTCAGGAAACAAGGGCTCCGGTAGAGATTTCCATAGCCTCGCTGTGTGTATAATGTAACATTTACAAAACTAACTAAGAAAACGGTTATATTTCCTTTTTCGTTTTCAGAATATGTCTATATTTCGTAAGATTCAATTAAAAAAAATATAGAGACCAGGAGGCACAAGATGTTTGGAAACCTGGTATGACTTGGGAAACCAATGAATGAAAACCACCATAGAATTAAAGACAGAAGGAAAGAGAGCACCGGGAAGACCAAGATGAACGTTCATAGCCCAAGTAAAAGAGAAGGCAGATGTCATGTCGTACAAGAAAGTGAAAACGCTGTTAGAAGACCGTCAATGCCTTGAAATTACTCCAGTTTTATATTTCGAACCTTCCGAAACAAAAGGGAATAATGAGGAGTAAATCCTAATTATTTCTGAATCTTTTCTTAGCGATATCTTATCGACGGCAATTCTATACGGACTCGATCCTGACGGACGTTGGAAAAATCCCGCGACGTGTCCGCGTGCGATAACGTCACCGTCATGATCAATCTGTAGGCCCTTTTCACGTGTAATCTGGGATAATATATTTCGCGATTCACCTGCCTGTAGAGATACCGAAGGTGCTGTTGATGTGGTTATTCTTTGTTGAGCTTGATGTTTGACGAAGTTGATCTAATGTTTGCTTTATCAAGTTTTATCTATTGCATTCACTAAGTCAATGCTAGGTGTCTGTAGTAATCCCGTATCATCGTTTCCCCGGGAAAAGGATAAAATAATTGAGTATGATCCGTGTGCGCGCGATACGCGATCGGAACAAAGGCACGTGAGGCGCTATCGCTCCCAGCCAGCTCTGGATGACGCCCGCCCAGGACACTGTTCCCGCTGTCACTGTCGACGCGTTTTGTTAAATAACTAGTTGCGCTCCGAGGTTTCACCCGCTATCCTACAGGAACTGTTAAATTTTTGGGGATAAAAGTAGCCTATGTGTTAAGTGTTAATTCCAGCTACATCCATACCAAATTTCATCCAAATCCGTACGGTCGTTACAGAGTTGAACGGGAAAAAACACACTTACATACTTACCTTCTTACACATAACCTTTCGCATTTATAATATAAGTGTGATTATTTAAAAGTAATTGTCATAACATACTTGGCTTCGACTATTTACGAAGTTGGGACTAACAGTACGCAAGTTATATCGTCAAATAAAATACAAATTACGATTTCTCTTCCCTTAGTACCAGCAACACGTTCGCTTTGTTTGTTAAAAAATAGGAAAAGTCACGGTCACTGTAAAAAAGTAAGCTCGTAGAACGAGCTATGTAACAGTGACAAACAAACATCAATAAATTTGGCGCCGATTTCAATATGACGGACAATAACACAAAAACCAACAATTTTTTTATTGGTGTCCGTCATATTGATATTGCGACCGCACAGAATTCTCCCAATTATTGGGTGACAGTCATACTTTTTTTTTGCCTTAAATTTTGGCTCCACACGTCGTGTTTTTAGCCAGTGTCAAGTTTTGTAATATTTGAAGTGCAGTAAAGTACTTCACAATTAAAACAATTCATAGTCTATGTAAAGTAAGTCCTATTTGTGGTAACTTTTAATTAGCTTTAAGTTAAAATATTAAACCTGTTACTTAAGCGCTAGCTGTTAGTTATCCTAAGAGAATAAAATAAAAAATAAAATAAGTCACGGTCAAGTCCAAGTCATACCCCAGTAAAGTGGTGGAGACTTTACTAAAGGTGTCTATAGAGTTTTGGAGACAACACGAAAAGTCACGCATCACGAAATTTTACTATTCACCAACACTCCTGCACGATCACGAAAACTTAATAAATAAAAATCCACAATTTTTACACATTAACACTCGAAAAGACACAAGTTTTGGAAAATAATATGATGACGCGACATGACTTTTTCACGTTCCCGCCAAAAGTCCGACAGTCATAATCATTTAGAAAGAACAACTTTCTCCTTGTACAAGTTTCCTAAAAATCGTACGACAACGTGCACACGCGAGGCCGTGGCTCGCAAAACTGCTCTAAATGAATCTCTTATGAAAATGCGATACAATGTACCGGGATAGCGAGATAGGAGATGATGGAATGTTTGTGAATCCACGTGAGTAAGCAAGATTACAGATATTCAGTTAATGTTTTATGGATAGTATATGAATAGGTTGGAAGGCTGGAACGTACCTACCTGGCGAAAAATTAGAGGTGCTTAAATGATAATGGTTATTCTTAAACACTGTTTTAGACTTTCGTGGTGGTTTATAATACTAAAAAAAAAAAAAAAACGTGGTAAATATCCTGTGAGTACTAATAGTAATATAGTTATTCTTATTTTATTTTTTAAGTAAGTTCGTAAAAGGCTAGCGGCAAGCCCTAAGGCTTGAGTGAGAGTGAGAGAGTGAGAGTTTTTAGGGTACCTGAAGGCCTCTAACATGGTTGGATGGTTTTTAATAGGTATAGAACAAACAACCAGAGACGTTATTTTGTGTCTTCGTTCAAACAAGTTAACTATAGGGTATTTCGTGCAATGATGAAAGAAAAGGACCTGTTACAAGTCACGTCATTTGCGGCACTTTGAATACACAATATGGCGCCAACTCCACCCCTTTCACTAGTGATTTCCTAATATTTCAAAAACATTTGACACTTTTTGACAGCTAACATACTAGGTTGGCGGTATACAAAACATGGCCGACGTGCCGCAAGGCGGTCTCAAGTGACGCAAACAATACTTTGTATTTCGAGAGAAAGATAGCGCTATACACTTTCGCGCACAGATGAAAAGAGATGGTATAAGCGCGCAGTGGTCAAAAAACCAGATAATTGCTAACTAATAGTTCTGCGAACAGTAGACCTCGCGAGCAAAAAGTTTTTGCACAATGGCAATTCTACAATTTCATAGAATTTTTTAGTCGATTTTTGATTGGTTGCATTTCCCCCCCAAAATAGAGTAAGTTTGCTGCGGCGTTATTTAAGGTGCAACGTTTCGCTCAGCGCGCGAAATTCAAATTTTCTTGCGTTTTATGTCAATTACAGCTTAATTACTCATCGTAGGTTCATGGAAACTAATTTTGCGATAATAAATAAATTGTTTCAAGAAATTACACCAACCAAAAATTCAAGTTGAAAGCTAGTATAAGTACATTTCCCACTAAACCAAAAACCAAGATGAAAATCAGCTTATTGAAATTTGTAGCTAAACCAATGTTATCTAGGTGATCATTTTACCCGTAATTTCTTAAAACAACTTATTTATTGGCGCAAAATTGGTTTCAATAAATCCACGCCGAGTAATTAAGCTATAATTGACATAAACTGAAGAAAATTTGAATTTCGCGCGATGAGTGAAACGATGCACCTTAACGCCCGATTTTGATAGTAAGTGGCATAATCTTTCGGTACTCAATTTTTAACAAGAATATCATATATGAGCAAAATCGGTCAAGAGGTTGTCAAGATATAAGGTCGTGAGTTCTCAGTTCCATGTCCCGAATGAAAACCTCTTAACCGATTTTGCTCATATACAAAACTCTTGTTTAGAATCGAGTACTGAATGTTTAATGACAGCAAAGTTCCTTGTTGGAAGAAATAACCAATCAAAAACCGCCGACGACAAAAATATCTGCCTTGTACCTTTAACTAATATAAACATAATTTCTAAAAATATATCCGACTAAGCATAATATCAATATATAATTTTGGACTAAGCATATATAATTATTAAGGTTACTTCTTAAGTGCCATTGTAAAGCTAAATTATTTAACTAATTCAACTTAATAAAACCTGAAATCCCCAAAAGTTTTTTTTTTTTGTTTTAATTTGTATTCCTTTCCCAAGTGCATTTTCAGTTATATATTTTGATTTTGTATTAGTTTTAAAAAAACAATCATTCAGGTTATTGTTAAAAACCGTCCGCTCCCGATACGCGTTATCGCGTTACGCGCAATTTGGCGGCGCGCGCCGTTCGAACTAACGACGCGCATCTACATCACTGATAGCGATGCTTTGTGGCTGGCTACTAGCACAAAATAAATAGAAACAGGAGGCCGGCTTCATACACTAATACATAGACGTGTACGTGCGCGTTCGTACGACGCCGCGGATCTAGACGGTCGATCCGACGTACGTACCACAGCTTTGTTAAGAACAGATAGCTCACTCCGTGGTTAGAGCTGCTGTGATCTCACGTGTATTTACGCACGCACACATCTGCAAATAAGTAAGGATACTAGCGTTGTAGTAGACAGCCGATCCCGTGCCGTGCACCTGCTCACGCGCGTATGTAAGCATCGCGGTTGCGGCTGCTGAGTGAACGAGTACTCATCTATGTTTGCGTATACCTGTTATCCCACGTTGTATGGAATCGGCCCTCTGTTGCTTTTTATTATGTAATACTGACGACCGCGCAGATCGGTGTTCCAAGTTAAAGAATAAGTAATTTTTTCGAAACGTATGATGCAAACAGTCTAATGTAGAAATTCTAAGTCTAATTTTAAAACTTTATCCTGTATCTTGGGCAGTTGGTTAAAAAAGGTAAATTTCACACAAATATTGCGGAAGGAAGTGCGGACGTGTATGGTTTAACACCACGATAGCTTGGTTCTTATAATTACAAGCGTTTAAGTTCAAGTTGCGATTCTGAACTGTCTTAAATATATGAGTATATACAATATAAGTAAAGTGCCTTAAGTCTTATAGCTTCTCCGTCGCCTATAAACAGTCTAAAACAGATGTCTTTCTCCGAACCGTTGAGTAACAAACCGCCGTTCGGACAATTACGTTCTTTGTAAAAATAACCGTAAATGAGCCTGGCTTAACTAAGGAAGTCGAGTGAGAAAGAATTTAAGTCAGTAGCTAAGCTTACTTGTTTTGATAAGCATAGTGTTTCACTTTCCCCTCCACCAGGGGGCTTGTTGATTAGGTTTTTGTATATAATTTAAGTTGTTTAAATTTTAGTAGGTATGTAGTTTGTTATATTTTATTGTAAATATGTACACAATGTCGTAGAAAAATGTCAATGACACTCGAAAAAATGTATGGAACAGCAGTTATTTTTTTCTCGATTTCAGGGTTGGTCCCATAGTAAAAGTTGTTCATAATTATGAGTACTATAAGCCCTTTTTGGGCGGTCACTTGCCGATGGGCGACTAATTTTAGTTGTTTCTAATATTGTATAACTGTTTGATACATAAATAATATGATAAAATTTTTTTTTTCGTTCTAGCCGGGCCTTCAATTTTCCTCAGTTTTTGAGATATATTTCGAGTTTTTTTGTTTTTAGTCAACATTTCATTTTCCAGAGTAAAGTTTTTTAAATAGGCATTTTAGCCGTGATTTTCCTTTATTTCTTGATTGAGAACAAAATGTAATCAGTAGCCGGGTGTAGTGTAAAAGACATTAGCTACCTCATTTAAACTATTTATTAAAATATGCCAAAATGCGAAAAATTACAAGTGAAGAAAATGTTTTTCAATGTATTTTAATGCAAACATCGCAGATAGGAAATGTTAAATGTTATCTATAGAATACAAATGAAAATGTATTATATTACTCCAATAATAATGTTGTTTTTTTAGTGAATGATAAGGAAAAAACTCGAAAAAAATGCTTATTCAAAACCAGTTTTTTTTTAATTTCCTCTTTTTTTTTTGATAAAGTCCTAGCGAGATTTCTGAATTAGGGAATAAAAAAGTGAGTACTTAGTTATCTTTTGGTCAAATATCCCATCTAAGATCTATCTACACTCCGGTGAAGCGAGGTCAAACTTGATTCTATTCAATATAACGACAAAATCCTTACCTTGGGCTAGATTTTTGGTTTTGGTTTTAGTTTGTTCACTGACTCTCTCTGTGTAGTGTCGAGGTGTCTCATTAGAGACCCAATTGAGTGAGAGAAGGATAAGCTAAGTTGTTGTAAGGTGTGAGCTTAGACGCGCGTTTATTAAGAAATATTGAAGTGCGTTGTCGAAAGATTAGCTTTATAAAACATTTTTACCAACATTTCACTCTAGAGCACAGGAGTAATAGAGACAGTGCCGGATAAAGCCGGCGCAGGGCTCGAAGCACACGTGAACAAGAGGCTCTTGATTTGAATTAGGTATGAAAGTTAAGAATATAGAATAAAAAAGCACATTTATAAAAATAGTTTTCGCGGTATAACAAACCTTCTTACTTTACTTTACGTATTATTTTCGGCGAACGAGATGGCGGTATACTCTATTCTTAAAAATGCAACTTTCTCTCACACATTCCCAGAACGAACACTGCATGTGGGCGCTGCATTTTTGGCGTTTGTAACGGTTATTATTCCCACATTAGGGCTAACCGAACACGACTGTAGAGCTCTTCGAGACGGCATAACTCTGTGGCTTCTCATCCGAGCCACGGTTGAATACAACTCGCGATTAATTAAAAATAACCCTATATTTATACGGTGCAGTTTTATGGAGTGCACAACTAGCTACTATCATAGTGCATCATAGTACACCTGAAAACCAAGAACAGCAGACCAACAAGAGCATGTAAGAGAAAAACTTACTTATATCTAAGTCATGTTACTTACTTATTAACTCTTTTTCTCTCGTTAGAACGGCGCAGGTATGTTAGCACAATTAGCACAGAAAATCTCTACTTAAATATTTTATCACAAACTTAAAAACCCTAATGTATCAAACAATTGAAGCCATTTCTTATAAGAACAGCCATTACAGTACATTCCATTAAATAGGTGTTCACATCAAAATATCAGTTATCTGGGGTGCTCCATCGGGGCGGGGGCGGGTGGCACCGCGCCGGGTGGGGTGGCTGCATTCGCCAGATAACGGCAACTTGCGATACGTTCTCACTTGTTTGGGGTGTTTATAATGTGACAATTGAATGCGGTAAGAATTCTGAAGTCACAAATGTAAGACCGTATCACAATTTGAAAGCTGATTGACCGAGCGAAGCGATCGTCTCAGAGGCTACGGAAACATCATCGTTCCATATTCAAATTTAAGTTTGGACCAAAGATATTATTAGTAAGAAGAATTCTGTGGTTTGGACGCACATTGGCAAAACTCGTACTTTAGATGCTGATATAGATTTTACAATGGAAACTGAATTTTAATCACACGGTGATTAAAATTAGTATGATAACTAATATTATATAATAGACGTCAGTGGGCTGTGGAAACAAGTCAGTGTTTATATACAAGGCTGTAAGGAAAGGGTATGCTAAGCCGAAAGGGGCACACAGTACACATGATTGTGAACTACTTTCACTATGGGACCAACCCTGAAATCGAGAAAAAAAATCAGCTGTTCCATACATTTTATAGAGTGTCATTGACATTTTTCTACGGAACAGCTGTTTTTTTCTCGATTTCGGGATATGTCCCAGTAAAAGTTGTTCATAATGACGAGTACTATGATATATATGATGATATGATATGTTTGTATATTATTCAGATGATAACTGGCAAACCATTGATTGGATATTTATTATTCTTATAGGCATAAGTAGAACTTAAAAAAAAAAGTGAACGTGAACAAAATACAGTGAAGCAAAGAAACTTGGCAGTTTAAGAAAGGAATAACCCTCTGAATGTTGAAGTCAATAAGACAAAAAAAAAAGTTTGTTAACTTGGTGCCAATAAAGGAAACACGTGGAAAACTCGTTTGAAATTTTCTAACAGTATTGATTATGGACTGTTCACCTCAATTCCGTGGGATCTGGTTTTTATTATCTACAAAATACGTTTCTCGTAACTATTATAACAGATAATTTCTGAGATATCGATTGAAAGATCATAATTAAAAGATAAAAGCCGCTAGATGGCGTAAATATCCGGACTTTCGAATACAAATGACGATTCGATAAATAAGCTAGCAATTCGATAAGAATAACGATACTGAAGAGGTATCATTATCTTGAGGAGAGGTTTGTTCGAGCATTTAAGAGGTACAAATGGTTCTGAGCTAAATACACGATTGAAATTAGTCTGGATTGAAATAAATACTTTAAGTTTTTAACTTAGGCATAGCGTAACAGTTAATTCCGTAAAATGTTTTAAAGCTATGATGAATTTGATAGCACTCAAATTGTAATTTTATTAAAATCACACTAATATTATAAATGCGAAAGTTTATGTGTAGGTGTGTAAATAGGTAAGTATGTAACCCCCGAATACTGAAACGTTTGTTAATTATGACAACAGATTAATTCTAATACTGCCTTTGTCTGGCACTAAGCAAATGACAAAGACAGCAAAAAAAAAACTGTCGTCAAAGTTAACAAACGTTTCAGTATTCGGGGGTAAGTGTGTTTGTTCCCGTTCAACTCTGTAACGGCTGAACGGATTTGGTTGAAATTTGGTACGGAGGTAGGTTATTCCCTGGATTATCACATTGGCTTATCACATCACATATACCTATTATTTATCCCGAAATATTTAACCGTTCCTGTAGAATAGCGGCTGAAACCGCGGGGCGCAGCTAGTATTTTATAAAACTATGCTATGTTATGCTGTTTTTTTCCGCGATTTCAATATTTTTGCCTTTATTTAAAGCTGTAATCAAGTTTTATACATACAGTGATATCTTAGAATGATACAGTGATATCTTAGAATGATACAGTGATATCTTAGAATGATACAGTGATATCTTAGAATGATACAGTGATATCTTAGAATGAGTAATAGTTATAAATAAAATAAATTGTTGGTGGACGTTTTTCACACACAGCGCCATCTAGCCCCAAACTAAGCAAGCTTGTACTATGGGAACCAGAATCCAGATAATACATACACTTTTTTTTTTGTAAATACATACATAGAATACATAGAAACACCCAAACAAAGAATAAACATCCATATCCATGTTCATCACACAAATGTTTGTCCTGGGTGGGAATCGAATCCACAACCTACGAAAAACCTACTGGGCGGAAATCCACCCACTAAGCCACAAGGCTAGTCAAACCACCATAAGTTTACCGAACATAAGCATCTAAGTCACTTTGAGCTGATAAATTTCATGAGTTCATTTATTTATATATATTATCGATAGACGGGTGATAACAATATCAGCCAGAAGACGTCTGCTGAACATAGGCCTCCCCCTTAGACCACCACACCGACCGACAATGTGCCACTTGCATCCACCGGCTGCCCGCGACTTTCACAATGTCGTCGGTCCACCTAGTGGGAGGCCTGCCTACGCTTCGTCTTCGGGTTCGTGGTCGCCACTCAAGAACCTTTCTTTGCCATCGGTTATCGGTTCTTCGAGTGATAACGTGTCGTCGAAAAGAAAAAATAAATAAAATAAAATTGCTTTTAAGAATAGAGTATACCGTCGTCTTGTCCATACAAAAAGCGAACTCTGATACCCCGAAATAATACCCGATTTCGATATTTTTTTAAAAATATATTATCTGTACAGTAAAAAACTATGTTTGTATGTTTTTTTCTAAATTTCGCAATATCTTCGTTGTTATAGGCACTTACCCCCGAATACTGAAACGTTTGTTAACTTTGACAACAGATTAATTCTAATACTGCCTTTGTCTGGCACTAAGCAAATAACAAAGACAGCTATAGACTTAATCTATCGTCAAAATGAACAAACGTTTCAGTATTCGGGAGTTAAAGAGGCAATTTTTTTGCGCCAAAAATACGACGAAGAAAAGTAGCTGTGATTAGAATACCATATTTTTTTTTTTAAAAATAGAACATGGCGGCATAGATGATGGTTTATTCAAACCATTGACATCAAAAATAAAAGATTTTGTTAAGATTTAGGGGGTGATAACAGACTACCCCCGAAACGCTAATTTCATCCAAAAGTTAGGAAAATTCACTATCTCTCTCTGTTTTGGATGCACGAGAAACAGAGCGACAGCAAACAATTTCAAATGTCAAATGCGCCAAAAGGTTCCGGTATTTGGTAAGGATTACATTTCTAATGAGGCGTTTTCCACAAAAAAAAAAACTGGTAATAAAAATACCCAATAGATGGCGTTAGATGTAACTTGAACTTTTGCTGTCACTGTCAAGACATGAAAGATAAAAAAATGTAGGTGTGCCTTTTTTTTCTCGTATTTTTTGGCCCCACATGTGTATTTAGACAATTTCAAGTAATGTAACTATGTATTTGACTTCATTTGAAATATTACAATAGTTGACACTGGCTAAATACACAACGTGTGGAGCCAACATTTAAGTTTTAAAAAATAAACATAAAATATTTCGACAGAATTGACAATGAAAGGAAAAACCATAGGACTATTACGCCATCTAGTAAGTATTCTTATTCTTATTCTTATTCGAGATGGGGGCGATGAGTCCTGCACTGACGTCCCGCATGGGGTGTATTGTGCATTCCCCCCTGCCAGCGTCTACCCGAGCCAACCCAGCTCCTTGAAATAACGGAGCGTGGCTCTGGGCCGCTGGCATAGCTGCTCCAGTTTTTTAGATGACGATGATGATGAGACCAAGTCAAGTTGTCGGGATGACATGGGTGATGTTGCCTCAAGCAACCTAGTGGCGTTTCTAGCTTCTTCTGTGGCTGTACAGTGCCACAGCACATGTTCCACTGTTTCGTTCTGCTGCATGCAACCACGACACAGCGGACTGTCCGTAGCTCCTATTTTGTACAAGTGACTATTCAAATTGCAATGACCGGTTATGAGGCCTACCAGTAGGCGAAGGTCCTGTCGTTGCAATTTCAATAGATTGTTAGTGATTTTTCTGTCGAGGGTTGGAAATGCGGCCTTGGAGTGTTGACAGTCGGCCTTCTTATCCCACAGATTTTGTTGTTCTTTGTCGGTGTGGCGGCGCAGTAGCTCACGTACTTCCATCGCTGATGGTTTGCAGAGACCCACTACGTCGCCGTCTGTTTGTTTCCTTACACCCTCCTTGGCAAGGGTGTCTGCCACGTTGTTGCCCGGACATGATCCGTGACTCTTCGTCCATCTCACAATGGTTCTGAACTTGTTAGAGAGTGTTTGTAGTGCTGTGTGACACTCAGCAATGACTCTTGACCTTGTTACAGGTCTCCGAAGTGCATAAATAGTTGCAGCACTGTCGATGGTGATGATGAGGATTTGTGTGCCGTCTCGCTCTACGGCGGCTGTGAGAAGCTCATTTATTGGTCCCACAGCTCTAGCTGCCAGTAGAAGACCCATGGCCTCAGCCTGCAGCGCTGTCGTGGTTTTGTTCAGGGCCACGGACACCTTGAGTCCAAGCTCCGGCGAGTAAAACCCGCAGCCTGCTTCTTCCTTGTTCCGTGCACCGTCTGTGTATATGTTCCAAGTGGGCAATACACCATCTAGGACATTTTCCTCTGTGACCAGCTCATACTTTTTGCTGTCCAGATATGTATTAGCTATCTTATCAGTACCATGGATAGCTTCGGGAATTATCCTCGTTGCTCTATCTACTATTCTACAGTGGTTCGTGATAGCACCCGTACTTTTCCACTGATTTGTAGATTTAATCCTTAGTGCTGAAGCCATTGCTTCCTGTTGTATATGCAGATGCAAAGGAGTCAGACCCAGGATTACTTCGAGAGAAGCTGAGGGCGTCTTCTTCATACATCAGCTGATTAACGAGCATGCAAGCCTTTGAGTTTGCTGTAGTTTAGTAATTACAGTTGCTAGGTTGGTGCGAGTCCACCACACTATACAACTGTAAGTGAGAGTTGGTCGCACTATCACAGTGTATAGCCAGTGACAGAGCTTCGGTTTAAGGCCCCAGTCCTTACCTACTGCTCTGGTGCACTGCCATAAAATGTTAGTTGCCTTCGTGGTAATGTAGTCTAGATGTTTTCCCCACAGAAGCTTACTGTCTAACCAAACGCCCAGATACTTCACTTCCTTGCTGAGCGTTAGTTTAGTACCAAACAGTGAGGGATTTTTAAGATTTAATGTCTTCGTTTTTCGTGTGAACAGAATCATTTCTGTCTTTTGTGGATTCACAGAGAGGCTGTGGCGCTCACACCATTTTTCAACGACCTTAAGTGCTTTTTGCATTTTATCACACAAAGTCGATTCAAATAGTCCCGAGACCATGATAACCAGGTCATCTGCATATGCTACGGTGACGATGCCTTCTTTATTAAGGAGTTCAACGAGTTTGTTAACCACTACAACCCAAAGTAGTGGAGACATAACTCCTCCTTGCGGGCAGCCCCTCGTGACTTGGCAACGTGTTGCGCCCGCTGTCTCAATGCTGGCAGTTCTGTTAGCGAGCATTGTTGTAACCCAACCACTCATTCTGTGGTCTACTCCATGGATTTTCAAACCTTCTTCAATACTCGGGAAGGTAGTTTTATCGAAGGCCCCTTCAATGTCAATGAAAGTGGCCAGGCAGGACTGTTTGCTCTCCAGTGCAGATTCGATTTTGTGAACCACCTGGTGGAGAGCAGTCTCCGTTGATTTACCCGATTGGTATGCGTGTTGGTTTTTATGGACAGGATTATCCACCAACGGTCCCCCTCTTATGTGTTTGTCGCAAAGCCTTTCCAGTGTTTTCAATAGGAAAGAGCTAAGACTTATTGGCCTGAAAGACTTTGGGTTGGTATAATCAGCCTTTCCTGGCTTTGGTAAAAATACCACCTTTACCTCCCTCCAAGCTTTAGGTATGTACTTCCATGCCAGACATGATCTAAATATGGCAATAAGGTGTGATTTTATCCTGTTTAGGCCCCATTGGAGAAGAGCTGGAAATATCTCATCTACTCCGGGGGCCTTGTGCGGTTGGAACGTGCTTATGGCCCAAAATAGTGCCTCTTCTGTAACAATAGAGTCTGCGAAAACCCAATCCTCTTTGTCAGGATTGTGTGGAGTGTGTGGTTCCCACCCATCGTTGTCATGTATCCGACAGTCTGGGAAGTGTGTCTTGAGCAGTAATTCAAATTGTTCTTGCTCCGAGATTGTGTAAGTGCCATCTGTCTTCTTTAGAGTGCCTAGCTTTACTTGCGTGTCGCTAGTTATGATTTTTTTAAGTCGTGCAGTCTCGCTCTCAGATTGGATGGAGCTGCTGTACTTTTTCCACGAGCTGTTTTGGCTCTTTTTGACTTCCACCTTGAATCGGTGCCGCATCTTTCTGTATTCTTGCCAGTCCACCATCGCATCGGTGTTCATAGCTCTGTTGAAGTGGTGTCTCACCTTTTTTCTAAGTTTTGTTAGGTCTTTGTTCCACCACTTATCCTTCTTGTGAATTATATTGTAGCTTTCCTTTTTTAATGGACAAGCTTTTTCATAGCTCTCTTTTAGAGCGCATACTAAGTTGTCAGTCGTAGCTTCTATTCCCTGCGGTGGTAGTTCAGCTGTTGGGTCCACCAGAGGTATCTCTGACAATGCCTTATCCAGCGTTTCACTAAAGATCGACTTGTCAGTTTTTTTCGGGTTCCTATACATTCTTGGTTCAAGCTCACCCACTGTCAGGTTGTACCTGATCCATCTGTGATCCGAACCAGAGTATTCATTTATCGCCACACGCCAATGCTCAATAGCTTGCGAGATTTCGTTTGTGGCCATAGTAATGTCGACTATAGTTCTTGCCCAAGACGTTACGAAGGTAGGCTCGGAGCCTCGATTTAGTAAGTTCAGGTCTAAATCTAGTAAGTATTTTAGAACTATACTTTTTTTTGGAAACCGCCTCATTTTCGTGATAATTTGAAAGTAATTAATAATTACTTCCAAGCGATCCTTGATGTGGGTATTATGAAAAGCACACAGTATTTTTACGTCGCTGTTTGTGGATATTAATTAAAAAGATAACATCTGGGCGAGGTGCGCCTGGACGCTTCTGATAACGTTGAAAGACTGTTTATAAAGCCTTGTCGCAGTAAACTTACTCCTTGAAATCACTGAAATTAAATATGAATATTAATTTCATTACATACTAAACTTCATAGAATTGTATTAATTTCGCCTTTTATAACCTAACTAATATTATAAATGCGAAAGTAACTCTGGCTCTCTCTCTGTCGCTCTGTCTCTCTGCCTGGGTGTTTGTCGCGATATCTCGGCTAAACGGCTGAGCGGATCGGCCTGATTTTTTTACAACGGAGACGGACATACCCCCTAATATATATTAGCTTAATTTTCACTTAACTTTGAGCCTCTTACCGCCGAATACTGAAACGTTTGTTAACTTTGACAAAATAAAATATAGTAAAATATCGAATACGATTAAGTCTATTGCTGTCTTTGTCATTTGCTTAGTGCCAGACAAAGGCAGTATTAGAATTAATCTGTTGTCAAAGTTAATAAACGTTTCAGTATTCGGCGGTAAGAGGCTCAAAGTTAAGTGAAAATTAAGCTTATATAAGACTTTAAACATCTAGCTGATAGGAACTTGAAAACGATGTCGATTTCACAATGTCGTCGGTCCACCTAGCGGGAGGTCTGCCTACGCTTCGTCTTCCGGTTCGTGGTCACCACTCAAGAACCTTTCTTCCCCATCGGTTATCGGTTCTTCGAGTGATGTGGCCTGCCCATTGCCACTTCAGCTTGCAAACTCTGAAAGCTATATCGGCGACTTTGGTTCTTCGACGAATATCCTCGTTCCGGATTTTATCGCGCAAAGAAACCCCGAGCATAGCTCTCTCCATTGCCCGCTGTGTGACACTGAGTTTCTCCAAAAGGCTAGCAGTCAAGGACCACGTTTCAGTTCCATATGTCATTATCGTGGTTAAGTTTATTAATTTTGTTTATTCATAAGTCTT
The DNA here is from genome assembly GCA_947579745.1 of Apocheima hispidaria. Taxonomy (NCBI): domain Eukaryota; kingdom Metazoa; phylum Arthropoda; class Insecta; order Lepidoptera; family Geometridae; genus Apocheima; species Apocheima hispidaria. The sequence continues at coordinate 15,651,236 of OX388147.1, forward strand.
TTAAGACTTCAGACACGTCTTTGCTGAGAGTAAAGTATTTAATTACCGAAATCGTATCGTGCAATTTGGCGAATTACAGGGTGATTCCGTCAGGGCGGCGATAGAGCGCGTAATATCCGGTAGAGCAACAGGCGACTCTACACCACACACCGAAATACACCTTATCTTGTCATCGCAAGACCCATTTTTGTTGAAATTCAAGTGACTCTACAATTCCTAACGTTACAAATGATATTGCACCTTATAGTATGGAAAGTAGAGTTGCTTGTGGTTCGTTTTTATAAAATGTAGAGTAATTTGCGGATAAACAGCGAGTGTTTGTGTAAAGTGCTTATCGATTTTGTTCTTTTTTGTGGGTTATTTGGTTTATATTTAACTAGCTGTTAACTGCGACTTCGTTCACGTAGACATAAAAAAAAAGTAGCCTATATCCGTCTCCGACCCTTAAGCTATATCTATGCAAAAAATCAGCTCGATCAGTTCAACCGTTTAGTTGTAATAACGCGACAAACACCCAGGCAGAGAGACAGAGACAGAGTTACTTTCGAATGTATAATATTAGTTAGGACTAGTTCGTTTAAAAAAAAAATATGAAAATGAAATGAATGGGTTTGAATATTCATTGAATATTTCATTTTTTTTTTTTTTTTTTTTTTTTTTATTGAAAAAAAATTATATTACCATTTTCACGGACACTTAAACAATAGTATTTAAGTTGTTGTTCTATTTTTATGTATAACCAGCTGATGCCCGCCATACAAACCTTGTCCTCACAATTGGGTGTTTCGGAGGTGGGCGTTGCTACCCGCGACACAGTTATTTAACTACTGCGGGTAGCATCGTTCTATTTGCATTATTCACTAAGTTTTTGTTCCAAAATAAAGAATTTTCTATTTTGTATTTTGTATTTGTATTTGTAATTACGAACACAACAAAAAAGAAATCATCGACATCGGTCTATCCTTTCACATATTATAGCGTGACCAGGAAAAATAGGGATTCATTTTTATTTATATATTGATCTTAACGTTTAGTACTTAGTATGACTAAATAGAAAAAATAAGACGGCTTAAAATTTACATTGCTAAAATGTAGATTTACATCTTTCGTTAAGCCGAACACCTAGTATTCACTGTGATTATTATTGGAATGTAAATAGCATTTTTTTTACTCTTCTGCTTTTTTTTACAATAAACCGTTTGATTGTAAGTTTTTTTAAGTTTCCACACAGTCATTTTTATATTAAAAAATGTTGAAAAAGTGCGTACGAGTAGTTGAATCAGGGTAGCGAGCCCTTAAAACAATATGAATATATCGTCAGGGCCAATTGTGATCCTGATCCGATATCTTATCTTTCTATAGGGACGTCAATTAATGTAAAATCGCAAATCACTGCTTACTGTTCTTTACAAAAGTCATCTTGTTATTAATTTGTGTTCTTTCACTCACTAATTCAAAAGTTATTTATTTCCTTAGTCACTAAATTAAACCTCAACTAATTAAAATTAAATGGCTACTCTCAAAACGTAAGACAGTTCTTCGGGACGCACGCGTCTAGCATTTGCTTTCCCTCAACCATAGATGAACTCTCAACACATAATGCTGAGCCTCAACCATAAATCACTAATTATTATTCTTTACAAAAGATATCTTATTATTAATATCTGTTCTTTCATTCGCTAATCTAAAAGTTATTTATTTCCTTAGCCACTAAATTAAACCTCAACTAATTAAAATTAAATGGCTACTCTCAAAACGTAAGATAGTTAGTTCTTCGGGCACACGCGTCTACCATTTGCTTACTCTCAAAATACAATGTTGCGCCGTCGCGGAGACTCTGCCGAAGCATCAAGAAGCGTCGCTTGCGTTCTAAAGCACGCTTTGGAGGCCATGCCGACAAATATATTAGCCATACTTATCAAGAAGATATCACTAAGGTCGACCACGCAAGGTTGACGTGTCACTAGGAAGCCATTAAGGCCCTCACATACAAGTACAGACATACAACCTTACATACAGCCTTTTAATTTATCATTTAATGGTTTCCGTGTGTCAATCGGTAGGCAGTTAATTTTCACAACGATAATTGATAAGAGTTCCAATGTAACCGATAAGTAAGAATGATAAACAAGTTATTTTTTCGAAAATAATAATTAAATAATGTAATGTATTTTTTGCATTAAGTATGTGAAGAAGTCATGTCGCGTCATTGTATTATTTTCCGAAACTTATGTTATTTCGAGTGTTAATGTGTAAGAATAGTGGATTTTTATCCATTAAGTGTTCGTGATTGTATAACGTTGTGAAACGTGATTCTTCGAATTGTTTCCATAACTCGATTAAAACCTCTAGTAAAGTCTCCAACGCTTTATTGGGGCAAGCCGTGGACTTGAACATGACTTACTTTGCTTGATTTAGACTATGACTTATCTAAATTGTGAAAATTTTGACTTCACTTGAAATACTACAATACTTGACACTGGCTAAATACACAACGGGTAGAGCCAAAAAATAAGAGAAAAAAAGATGTATCATTATTCCATTCATTTCATTCAAAAGTCAGTTGTAGGAGTCACATCGTAAACTGGTTGGTGCAGAGGTGGTGGTTATAGTGCAAAGTTTCGCTCAGCGCGCTAAATTCAATTTTTCTTGTTTTTTTAATATTAATTACAGCGCGTGGGTTAAAATAAAAATGCGCTAATGAATAGGTTGTATCAAAAAATTAAACTAACTATAATAAAATATTTTGATAAAATTTTACGTTTTACGTTTGGTAACCGTATGAAGCCGGGGCGGGTCGCTAGCACTAAACAAAATTGAGAAAAGAGATTATTTAAAATTCCGTTTTCATTGGATTATTAGACTTTTACAGTTAACGTAAAAAATCTGGATTTACACCTGGTTATTTATTTCTTCTTTTATATGTCATTTACCTTCGTTAGTGAAATATTTTTACACTTGCAAATTAACTGCTGGCTAAATGCATAACCCCCGCGGAGCCAAAAACATTACCATGATTTGACAGATGGCACTTCCTAATTTAGCAAAATCACATTTTCAGGAAACTCGCCCGTGGAAATTGTCCCTTAAACGTAAAAAGCATCAGCGTGTGCTGTGTGTGTATGTTTGCTTGTGTGAGTTGCGATAAGGATGTATTAGCACATTCCGAGAGCCACTGTGTTGTTATCCGGCGGGGCAGGTTACACCCCTAGTGACGGGATGGCGATGTGAGTCTTGTTTATTTGCTAGTGCAGGCAGCACTATCGATATCGATGAAAAACAGCACCTATCTATTCATAGTTCATTTGGCGCGGGATTGCAGCCAGCTTTCTTTGGACTTTGCCACGTGGACATTGGAATTAAATTTAGTTTAAGCTTTTTTTATTTACGAAGCACTTCTGTAAATATAACTGAAGAATGTATTATTTTCAATGTTATATAAATGTTTATATTTATTTCTTATGTAAATATTGAAGAAGATATATATAGATATATAGAGAAGATGAAGAAATTGAAACAAAATTGTTTCAATTTCTTCATCTTCTCTACTCTTCATGTCGTGAGAAATGAGACTGTTCTTGCATAACAAAAAGATTTTGTCAAGGTGTGCATGCTAGCTATTTAAAAGTTACGACACGCCCGTAGCTTATTTGTTAACTACTCCTCGCTTGCTTTTCCAGGAGGTATTATCATATCTGTGCACTAAATTTCATTTACAACGTTGATCTGGAGCATACTATTAGACCCGTCGACACAAACTTTCGCATTTAAAATATTGATTGACTATTTTAAGTAACCAACATGATAAACAATGTTATCGTAACATTGTTTAACAAACATAATCCATATCACAGAATCTTCGATACGAGAATTCAGTTTTACTACCCCATCCCTACGGCTCAGAAGGGGGTGAAGCGCCGCTTGGCGCGGCGAGATAGCGCGAGATACCATCGCGGGTGGCAGCCCTGATAGCGCGAATAATAATAATTTTATTATCGCGATCCCAGGGTTGCCACCTCGTTGCTATCGGAGTAGTGGGTTGTTGTTTTGTGGAATATTTGAGGAGATAAAACTCTGATTTGATGTTGGAAAACTTTTTGGAAAATTTTCGGATTTTCTTCTTGACACTGTCTCTGATTATCAACACTTGGTTGCTTATACGATGCGTGAGAAAAAGCAAGTAGGTACACAAATCTTCACAAACTTTTGTAACATTTCAGAGAAAAAACAAACTATCATTCGAGTAGCAGTTGTTCTAAACCTACAATGTAAGGAGACGAATTTGTACAACTATATATCTGGGTGAAATTACATAAAGTACAGTTTAAATATCATTTATTGTGGTCTGGCATAAGACTGTGTGTTCGCGTCGACTTCGCGACCTGTTTAAACTTATTTTCTACTAGATCATAATTTAAAACTCGCGCCATTTGCGTAGCAATCATTTATCCATTCTTTCACTCATTCACTCACTTAATTCATACTTAAAAAAGTATGTTCGAGAATTCATGGAAATAATAAGCGGATTCCAAAAAAATCTGTATTTTTATACTTCGTACTGAAAACTGAGTTTAACACCAAGACAAGTCTATACTTTAAGACTTTATCACTATATCAAAATCTATTATTACAAGAAATATAAAAACACGAAGTGACCGGCAACGACTCCTGTATCCGGCTTAGGGGTAGTTCCCAGGGGTGTAAAGGGGTGAGGGTAGGCAGGGGTAAAGAGGGGCGTCCTTATCTCAGACTCGCAGATTGAATATATTTCATGTGCGAGTTCATACGAGATCCGCGCAAATCGCGAGATTTTATACTGTTTTCCGAGTTTATACTATATTATTATTATATTCTATGGGAGAATTGCTTGGGGATCGGATTTTGAGATGCTTTACTTAGCTTCTTTGTAAGTTTGGATTACTTTGTGTGCGATAATCGTAATTTATGTGATTTCGTACTTTGCTTGGTTAGACAACGGTAAAATTATCAACTTACCCTTTGTTCTAGAATTGAATCAGACTAATATAAACATGCTTCAGTAAATTATTATTACATGAAAAACAAAAAAAACCCAAATAAAAATGTAGACAAAAAATAAAAAAATGCATTTCAAAATCGGCAAACATACGTAGGAACAAACACTTACATAACTATATAAGTTACATAAACACCCGAAAAACATTACCCACTTTCTGGGCAATCGGATAAAAAGACCTCGATACGAGCGTATTTAAAATAATTAAACTATTTATCGCTTAAGCAATTGCGTTATCATGGTGTTCACTCGCGAATACTTATCAAGTAATTAAGCCAGGGTCGGTTTTACCTAACCTTCCTCTTGTTCTGTTTTGAATACAGCTGCTTATTACTTGTTTAAAACACGTAAAGCACGACCGGCATTCAATTATATTGTTAATTGTTTTTAATTGTCAACTGATGATAGCTGAGTGATTTTAATAGTAATTTGAAATGGATAAGACGTAGGTTCAATTCCGACATTTGATTTTGAACTCACGAAGAAACTAAACCATAGTGGCAGGGTACTTATTTTCTTTATTATATTAAATTTTAGAACTAGTTTATATTTCAAGTGCTTGCATGTCGCCGCTTTTTTGTAAACCACGCAATGTACAGACAGACACAGTAAGCAGATGGACTAGTTTTCTATAATTGGGGGGTTTTTCGCTTGAAGTGATCTCTTCCAGGCTACCAAGCACATAAAGCATGAAAAAATAGTGGCCCTTCAAATAAAAATAAGAACAACTTAACCAGTCGATAAAAAAACAATTTAAAATAAGACTTTTAATTTTATACATAAACTAGAAACAAATTAACTTAGGCCGGGTTGCACCATCTAGATTAACTTTAAACTACAGTCATAACTGCAGTTAAAACACACGTTAAGCAGAAAAATGTGTTGCACCATTTTAACTATGGTCAAAATGAAGAATATCACATGCTGGTTAAACTTCATGGTTACAGCTATAGTTAATTTAACTATGACAGTAACTTTAACTGGGATTATGGTGTACCCAGCCTTAGGTATTTACCATAATGTCAGATATCGTCGAACTAAGAATAAAAGGCAACAAAGTATCTTAGCTTTACATGAAAAGGCCAGACGGAGCAGGCACACTAGTTAGTTAATTTTCAAGTGATCATGTTAGTCGCGAGCGTAGGTTGTATCTGGCATTTACACATTATTAAAGGTGTTTTTTTATATCTTTTTTTTAAAGGAGTTTTGTCACTCAGTGGCTATGCAACCCCCGTAACAGACAAAGGAACATATACATACACTAATACTTATAATACACGCTTATATAATTTTAACAGCATTTTAGCTTCCTCGGGTACTGGCGAAGCCAAAATGCTGTTACAAAGACCTATATTATACATATAATTGCACAGCAAATCCCTTATCAGGTTTAAAATCACTGAGTGTGTTTTTCCAAAAAGTATAAATGTTGTGTCTTTTCATGACGAAATTACAAGTTTTGAAGAAAAGATCATTTTGACATTGTATAAATAAATATTTATCATATCCTGATAGTAAGCGTCACGCCTTCAGAATTTTGGCGTTTCTAAAAGTTGTAAGTTTTTTTTTATGGTACTTAGTGACGATACGAGCTAGTCTCTCACGTCCCGCTTGCCCGTGACAGTTCAGTGCCGCCCAGAATTTTGAACTTTAACAGTTTAAAACCATGCGCGGCAGTGCACTGCGCTCGTCACCCTGAGATATTAGATGTTAAATCTCTTTGTACATAGTTATTTCGGTGGGAACCTTCAAACCAGAACACAATAATGCTTGCACACTACTGCTTGGCGGTTGAATAGCTGACAAAGGTGTGGTACTTCCCCAGGCGGAGTCTGCAAAAAAGTCCTACCACTACCAAACTACTACTAATGCGTAGGCTATAGTATTACCTCATCACTGTCTTTCGCGTATGTCAAGATGGGCTTATGTCTTGCGTGGCACATAATTTCAAGATTTCCAGCTGTCCTTTGTTATTAATTTAAAGAAAGAGATCGTTTTTTTTTTGTTAAGGACGTACCATACAGTAAATATAATATAATATGGTGCCTCATCAATATTACATTTATAATATTTAATATATTAATATTTCATTTTATTGTTTTTATTGTTTTATTATGCTGACATTTTTGATTATTTTTAATTTTATGTTATTATAATATTAATAATATACATTTTGTACCAAAACTGACATTCATAAGTGTACTGTCTGTACCCATATTTGAGAAATATATGAATTGAATTGAAAAAAAAATTGAATTGAATTGAATTGACAATCTAGACTAATAAGTAATTTACTTTAACTTAATCTGCTAAGTAGAGTAAAATCTAAGAAAGTGTCCACTAACACTTTTCTTATTGTCTCTATTTAAGGGGAGGACACTTTGTATTACACTACACTATTTACACTGTCACTATCACTAAACTAACTCAAAAGGTTTCGTCCGTTTAAGTCTTCTCACTATATTCGTGTTATCGAGGAGCTGGATAGCCTCGACGTTCACGTGATGATGAACTCTTCGTTCGTGAGCTTCGGCGAATTTTCTAATAATATTTGTAACATTTGAGATCGAAAAACCAACACTACCTATAGTTTTGGAATTCTATATTACTCGTATCAAAAAAAAAACAAATGCACCAGTGAGATAGATGTGGCGACTTAACACATCTGTTTTAGTTTATCACACTAACTCACAGCATAAAACACAAAAACCTCCAGACAATTACTAGACAATGTCACTATCAGCATCAGAAAAACACATTATAACCCCTTTTAAAACGCTTCAATAAACTCATATCGGGTGAATCTGGCCGGCGTCCTATTCTGGCGGGGGGATAGGAGGGGGTGTTAGTGGGTGCAAACGGGACTCCCGGCACTGAGTAGAAAATGTACAAACGAACAGATACTTACAGCGCAAACTGTGGGTATAGGAAAGGAGGCATATTCGGATTACACTCAAATTCTCATAAACTAGCAAAGCCATCTGTGTTTTCTGGAGGTTAATTCTTGAACAAGACGCCCTCTACCGATATACTTTGAGCAACAGCTTATTCTTTTAAATATGGCGTCCCAGGCTAGTATACATTCATCTATGGTCCCAGGCTTCCAGACTGTTCTGTAAAGTAAGCGTAAAGTTTTAAATCCATTTTTACCATTTAATAGATCTTAAATTTTACAAAATCAGTTTGATTATGAGAAATACTCATTAATTATAAATATTATAACTGAGATTATGTCTAACCACACCTAGTTGGATTATATCGCTTGGTGGTAATTCTGGCTATTCAATTTATATTGAACTAATATTATAATTCAGAGGAATATAGCAGCCGCAGTCGTATCAGGACCAATAAAGCTTTGAGGTATAAAAATGAATACGTTGGTCTTGAGAAAAAAAAAACGTTGCTTGCGCTATTCAGAACTCTCTACATTAGAACTGTCAGTCCATACAAAACGTCAAAAAATGCACGATAATGGATCAACGCCATCTAGCGAACTATAGGAAGTAACTTTGTCTCTCTGTCTGGATGTTTGTCGCGTTATCACGGCTAAACGGCTGAACGGATCTTGATAAAATTTGAGAAGAAGTTACTGTATATCGCAAAGATGGACATCATATAGATAACTCTTTATTGTTCATACCAATAATGACATACATAAATAAAAAAACCTCTAGTTAGTGTAACAATCGGCCTTATCGCTTAAATCGCTCTTGCAGGCAAATTTTGCTTGGAGAGGATTCTATAAAATTGTATTATTATTATATTGAAGATGTTAAAATTACTAAACGTAACGCTCGAATACTTAGGAAGATAACTTTGTCTATTCAAACAATTGCTTAAGTAAAAACTCGCAAAACTAAGTGAACATAAAAAGGAATACCCTAATCTGTGTTTGTTATAGTTTCTAGTAAGTTACTTTATACCATGAAATGTTTTCGTAAGTCTCTTCTAAGACAATTGCGCAAGACCGATTGAACGAATGAACTAGGGAAGCGAGCCTTTAAAAAATCGAGTTATAGATACAGATTATTTATTAATAAATTATAAAATTTACAGGTCAAGATATCACTTATTTCATATTAGGTACATCATAGGTACATACTAAGTTTGTATATACTTACTTACTTGCTTACTTACTTACTAAGTATATATGGCTACATAAAGCGCAGTGGGCAATAGTGACAGTGGGATGGCGATAGCTGTAGCTGTTGCATTTGAATGGAGCTGTCGAGGTCACCTCACAACGAATACTTATTTTGTACGTTTGACAGACGCACATGTTAGTAGACACTAGTAGGAGCTGTACATCTGCAGTATGATTTGCTCAGCAGTCCGGGGTGGGATTGGTGAAAAACGTGAAAAGTGTCCGTGATAACCGAGTTTTGGCCGCATGGCCGCAGAGATAGCGCCACTCTTGTTTTACAATACTGTGGCGTGTGTTACGTATTCAAATTGCCTTTTGGTAAAGATACGATTGTATTGAGTGTAAGTACCAGCTAACAGAAAATGTAGTAAAATATAAATATTAGATTTTAAAAATATTGGCTGAAACCGCACTGGAATCCGTACGTTTATATCAATAGCCCCCGAATACTGAAACGTTCATAAACTTTGACAATAGATTAATTCTAATACTGCATTTGTCTGGCACTAAGCAAATGACAAAGGCAGCAATAGACTTAATCTGTCGTCAAAGTTAACAAACGTTTCAGTATTCGGGGGTAAGTATCCAAAAAAATCTTCGTTGCGTTTCTGAGAGTAAGTGTATGTAAATGAATTTTGTTTTAATAATACGGGAATACTTATTCCGACTATAATTTCAATATTCGATGACCTTTATCAAGGAGTGCTAAGCGTGACGCGCGCGACCAACTCAGTTTAACGTGAGTATTCCCGTTTTATTAAAACAAAATGTGTCAAAAACCACGTCAGTTTTCATAGTAAATGAATTTATGAATGAAATTTCTATTGACGCCCAATAAAGGGTCCTCTGTTCCATTCTTCAAACATTTTTATCGAATACAGAATAAATATTATTTTGATATCATTTGTGCTACACATAATTTAATAAGCGAGACGTGTTAAAAAAAAAACATAAAAAGTTTTAAAAGTCCAATGAATGTCATACGGTCCATGGCGCGGTACATGTTAATAATATATACACAATTAGAATCTAAAAATAAGTGTATCCGGGCTACAATGTTCACCAAAAAAGTGGGCCAATGCCCACTTTCATCATTCATCGCTGACCAACGGTGTATAAATTCGTACGTTGCCCATAAGAGTACGACAGAGTTTTGCTGAACAATATTCATGGTAATTTAATGTTTCTTATCAGAACTTAACCACGCTAAAAATATTTGATTAAAAAATAAAATTAATGAAATATAATAATTAATTTATGAATGACAGTAATGAACCACGAACCGGAAGACGCAGAGTAGGTAGGCCTCCCACTAGGTGGACCGACGACATTGTCAACCGGTGGATGCAAGTGGCCCGTTGTCGGTCGGTGTGGCGGTCTAAGGGGAGGCCTATGTTTAGCAGTGGACGTCTTCTGGCTGATGATGATGATGAATAATTAATGAAATAGTATTAGCGTGGTTAAGTCATTAAAACATTAAATTATGTGAAAGTTTAATAGTAATATTCACGGTCATTGTCGGAGCCAAAAAAAAAGTAAGTCTTAAAACAAATCATTCATGAACAATGTACTAAAACTACATATTTGACTGCCCCGGTGGCTCAGTTCGTAGTGAACCTACCTTCTGTGTTTGGGGGCGTGGGTTCGATTCCCATCAAGGACAAACATTCATGTGATGAATATTTGTGTTTGTTCTATGTCTGGGTGTTAATATCTATATAAGTATGTATTTAAAAATATATATGTACGTATATCAGTCTCTGGCAGCCATATTACAAGCTTTGCTTAGTTTGGGGTCAGATGACAGTTTAAAAAAGAAAAAAATATTGACCGACGTGTATTTTCTTTGTTTATGGTTTATAGCAAACGAAGTAGGGAATTGACGCCACAGTTATTACGATACCACCTACCGTCGAACACGTCTCTTCCAATGAGAACAAATGAAAATATCGTTTAAACTAGCGACATATTTTAAAGTTAAAAACAACAAACAGTACGGTATTTTATTCATACACTAGAAGAAAAATTTCTATCAGAAAATATTCTTGAAATAAGTATGTAATTTTGAGTTAGTGTTAATTCGTTTTTCATTTTCCTGTAAATTTACAGGTATTTTTATTTCGGACAATTTGAAATAGATTTTCGGTGTTATTTTATGCGACCGAGTGAAGGGATGAGCACTTCACTCGCCTGATAGTAAGTGTCAAGCTTGCGCGTAACAGTTCAGTGCCCATTCAGAATCTTGAACGTCAACAGTTCCAAATCCATCGCGGCAATGCACTGCACTCGTCAAACTAAGAGACATTGTATTCGTGTTGGTGCAATAAGCAATGACACGTTTTTTTTATCGAAACATATATATAACGTACCTACTAGTTATCTTCGTTCGCGTGACCTAACAAAAGTATCCTAAGTCCGTCTTTGTGATATGCAGTAAATCCCTTTCAAATTGTATCAAGATCCGTTCAGCCGTTTAGCCCTGATAACGCGACAAACATCCAGACCGAGAGACAAAGATATTACTTCCTATAAGTTCGCTAGATGGCGTTGATCCCTTTTTGTGCTTATATTGACGTTTTGTATGGACTGACAGTTGTAATGTAGTTCTGAATCGCGCAAAAGAAGTTTTTCCCTCGAGACGAACGTATTCATTTTCATACCTCAAAGCTTTATAGGTCATGATACGACTGCGGCTATGTTCCTCTAAATTGTAATATTAGTTAGGACGAGGATAACAAAATAAATAGTAAATATTTCAAATTGCAAATTTGTACTTTTTGTGTATCTTCCCCTAATACTAAAGTCAATACACACTCTCAAATACACACTCTTTTCCATACTGCTTATTTTCTCATAATAAACTATCAAACAACGTTTCCTATTCATAAATGCAACGGTTACTTCCAACAATATTGATATTAATACTAAAATTATACAGACAAAAACTAAATGCATTCAATAAATATTGGAATCAATGGCATGTAGAGACGGTCAAGCGTGGCTCCTGCTGGGAGCCACATATAAACAATACGTAGGTACTAACCGAGGTGGGTCACAGAATAAGTAATCATTCAATGAAGACCAACGAGAACGGTATTTTTAGGGTTCTGTAGTACTGCAAGGAACCCTTATAAGTTTGTCATGTCTATCTATCTGTCTGAATCATTTACAGCCGTATAACTTCCAAAGTTATAAGCGTACATGCATGAAACTATGTACATACCTCTAGTTAAAAAAAGTACCAGTACAGATAAAAGAGATAGAAGATGAGTTCAAATTTGCTAAAGCCCTAAAAAGTGTATTACTCGCGAAATCCTACTATACCCTAGACGAATTTTTGAGAGATAAGACAATTATGGAATAGATTGGCCCGCTCCGCACGATATTGCCATACCCAATCAGGGTCATTATGATTTACCTATTTAAAATATGCTAGTTAAGATCTGCATGTAATCCACATAATGTTTGCAATAAATGAATTGAGTATTGAGTATTGAATAAAAACTTTTTTTTTTGTAAAATAAGGGTAAGACATGTAAAGAGGGGATAGAAAAAAAAAAACGCTGTACGCCATCATGTGGGTGTCATTGAACAGGTCTTGTAAAAGTAACAATTTTGAAAGAAAAAAAACATTATTTGATAGGCTACATTGGACATACATGTAAAATGGGGATAGAAAAAAATCGCCTAACCCCTACATGGTATCACTTTAGTAATGGTAATTTTTTAATACAGATGTACCGCTTGCGAAATATAGGCCGACAAAATTGCTTGCAATGTGCCCCCCCCTGCCATTTCTATACCATGCATCTAAGAAACTTGTTATCTTCCATGTTGATAGATCTTAGTAAAAACTATCTTTTAAAATTATTTTGAGTAATATGTTATAATGACTTTTTGAAATAAGCGGGAAAAACTGATAAATACTTCAAACGTCCTACGCTTCTACGGAACCCTACTAAGCATGGCCTGACATGCTCTTAAAAAGTTATTTGTATACTATATTATGATTGAAGATCCAGAATTATTAAGATTTGGCAATGCAATGTGGCAATGCTGCCAGCATTCTAGCCACCTTTTCCTCTACCCAGGGGGTGGTAGATTAGTTTCATAATTAAGTTTGTAAATACACGTTTTGATAGTTATTTTAAGATATTTTAGTTTTATACATAATTATAATATAATATTTTTTCCTTTAGATTTTTGACTGAATCCTAACTTCCTTACTAATGTAATAAATGCCAAAATAACTCTGTACCTCTGACTGGGTGTTTGTTGCGTTTTCACGGCTAAAGGCTGAAAGGATCGACATGATTTTTTGCATATATATAGATTAGGTGTCGGAGACGGACATAGTCTGCTTTTTTTTTGTATAACTTACTTTTTTTATTTATAAATAACGATTTTTCAGAAATAGTTGACAAAACATTATTATGAATATTGAGAAAAGAGTGATAGAGGTGTTGTTTATTTCATATTGATTTTAATTTAAACTTTTTTTTTACCTCGTATCTACGTTGTGTATTTTTTCCAACATTTCAAGTAGTATTAAGTTTGTATTTCTTTGTGCCCATTATTTTCCCTAGTGGATAAATAAAACTTGTCCCATAATATAACCCGATTTTTAAAAGTTGTTTCAAAAAAAAAACTCCTTTCCACGATAACAAATCAAAATGACCGCCATAAGTACTTCCATAAGGCATTAACGTCACTTTTTCATGAACACTCGAATAAGCACAACATGCCACGACACGACGCATGCAAGCCTCTAGCTAGATCTAACGATAGCAAGATTTGCATAATACTGCAGATTTTTTTCACAATACATACGTACAAACTTGGTTATGCGATAATAGGAGAGTGGGGTACAAGCGATAAGCGATCTGAGAGCGTATATTCTTTAATCGCTGAGTTTTTTAATTTCAATGTCAAGAATTTTATCAGGCGAGCTGGCAAGTCTATAAGTTTTTTTTTTAAATCACTGCGGTTTTGTAACGAATTTTATGTAAGAAACTAACTGATGCCCGCGATATCGACGCCGTGCTGCAAGACCTTCGACCGCGCAAATACAAAGTTAAAATTAAGAACTTCAATACAAACTTACATCCCCGATGTATCGTAGGGATTTATTTTTTAAAAGTGTAAAGAAGTCCTGTGCTAAATGTTTTGCCTACCAATGTAATGTTTGCGTTGTCTATCAGTCAGTTTGAACCAATAGAGACCGACAATTTAACTTGTCAGAATGAGAATTATTATAAACCTCTGAAACAGGCTAATTCTTGTAATCGCAGATTGACTATCCTTGTGGCTCAGTGGGTGGATGTCCACCTCATGACCTATAGGTCGTGGTTGTGGGTTTGATTATCACCCAGGACAAACATTTTCGTGATGAACATGGATATTTATTCTTTGTCTGGATGTTTCTATGTAGTCTACGTACGTAACATTTAAAAAAAAAAAAAATTGTATTCTATCAGTTATCTGATTCCCATAGTACAAGCTTGTTTAGTGTGCTTGTATTTTTAAGTAAAATAGTTTATCGCTTTCCTAAAATTGAATCTGACAAGTGTTATACTCAATCGTTCATAACTTGTCCCACAAAGTAAGGTCAATTGCAGGTCACGACCTAACTTTACGATCGCAATGATATTATATTGTAATTTAATTTCGTTTTTTTGCAGGTAAGTAGACCATCAGGCGATTTCCTTTCCAGACTGCGCTAATGCACTTGAATGCAGAAAAGGTTTGGCATTTCTGCATTACATAACAATAGCATAAACTGACGTTTATTTGGGTAAGACACAACAAATTTGTGTTTTTTTAACTATGTTTTTTACTAGTACGGAGAACCTTTGAGTTTGGTGATCACTGCCAATTTAATATTTAGTAAGTACGTGTTTTATGCAAAAACTTGCTTTCAAACACACTAATTTTGTTTCATTGTAATGTTAGGTTTGTGAGTGTGAGGAATGTAAGGGTGTTTGTTACCACTCAACTCCGTTACCGTCAAACGGATTTGGATGAAATTGGGTTTGGAGGATGTTTATTGGATAAACGCATAAAGTTATACGTTATCCAGAAAACACTAATGGTTCCTTCAGGATCTTGGGTTAAGCTATAGTCATTATTATTATAAACTTGAAAGGTTGTTTGTTTGGCTTTCGACCCTTCTGGCTTAGTTGGTAGCGCGTCTGCCTTATCAACCCGGTCCCGGTTTCGATTCCCGGCCTGACAGATATTTGAATGACGAATTAAAATATCTGCTCTGGGTCTGGGCGATAGTCACCGTGCCACTGTATTCTTTGGAGCCAAGAGTTGCAAGCATTATTGTTACATTGTTTGAGGATGGATATATATCATCATCATCGTCATCAGCCATAAGACGTCCACTGCTGAACATAGGCCTCCCCCTTATATCTATATCTATCTATAAATAGATATATATTGAAATTATACACTAGTCGTTATTACTTATTTCCAACACAGGTGAGTAGACTAAACAATATTGAAAGTTATGTATGTCCTCATCATTATGAACAACTTTTACTATGGGACAAACCCTGAAATCCAGCTGTTCTATAGAAAAATGTTAATGACACTCGACAAAATGTTTAGAACAGCTGATGCTTTTCGCGATTTCAGGATTGGTCCTATAGTAAAAGTTGTTCATAATGATGTGTACATACATACTTTTCAATACTGTCGCAACTTTCAGTAAAATCCTGTCTGTATGGCGGTACCTACAGGAACCAATTTGTTCAAATAATATTGTCATAATTTCAAAGCCATCAATTTCTCTAACGTTCCCTTTTACTATCCTCATAAATAATCACATCCAAAAAGTCGTATCCTGAATTTTACAACACGTAAATCTTATTAGTCCTCAGTTTACCTACTCTTATTACCCTCACTCAAATATATTAAACGCGGGGGTGATGTATGTTTCGGGGGGTATTTTGGGGGTCAGGGGAATCTAGGGGGTGGTTAGGGGTACAAACAGCAAAAGTTCACGATGTCTTATCTCATCTGTTTGACGGATTCGTAGAGACAAGAGTATTCATATTTTGAGTAGATAAGGGAGAGACAGAAGAGGCCTATATTTTGTATGGTTCATTTGGTTTTTTAATTTGTTTGCTGTTTTATTGTGTTTAGGATGAAACAAGTATGAATTTAATTACCGATCAATACAGAGAAGATCTCATAACTTTAAAAAACAGACAAACTTTAAATAAATACAGCTATGCACATACACTAAATATTAAGGTTTTTTTAACGGCCTTTATTAATTTCCTAAAATTAATTCAAACTATGTAACTACCAAAACTACTTAGCCTACTACATAAAAATAGCAGTTGGATTATCCAGAGACCATTAAAGGTGTATGGATAATCCAAATTATTGACGTTTTTTTTTTGTCTGGGTGTATCTATGTATTCTCTATTTTATCAGTTATATGATTCCCATAGTACAAGCTTGCTTAGTTTGGGGCTAGATGGCACTGTGTGTAAAAAAGTCCACAAAAAATAAAATAAAAAAGTTTTGGGTATAACATACCTCAAAATCATTACCCTCCTTCTTGGGCAGGCAGATAAAAATAATATTAAAATAAATGTATTAGGAAATTAAAAACATTTGAATTATAAAAGAACATAACTCTCCAAAATATAACTTTCGAGTGTAATCTCTAAACACACGCGCTCTACCCCGCCCAAGATCCCGGGGCGGCGCTGATAAGGCCGCTATTTAATCACAGATACCATCGCAGGGCGGGTGGCGTTATCGCCCGAGGCTTATCGCCCGCCCGCCCTGCGTTATCACACTCCGTATATATTCTTATCCGTTGCTTTCAAGGGCGGTCGTGTTTGTGTAACCAATTATTTTGAATATAATTGTGTAACGAATTATTTTGAATATAATTGTGTAACAAATTATTTTGAATATAATTGTGTAACGAATTATTTTGATTATAATTGTGTAATCAATTATTTTCATTATAATTGTGTAACGAATAATTTTGATTATAGTTAGGATTAGGATTAAGATTTTTTTATTTTTTTTATTTTACTCGGTGACGAAACTAGCAAATCGCTCACCTGATGTTAAGCGTCACGCTTGCCCATAACAGTTCATCTACAACATCCTAGGATTTTTTGGGGTTTTTTGAGTTAGGATAGTATATCGTCACTGATGAAACTTAAGTTTTTCATTCGCATTTAGATGCCTGCAGCTGCCTTCAGCCCTTCATACTTTACATATTGGTGTATTTTTTTCTGTTCAGGTAAATATCTCTTTATTTTTCTCACCAGAAATGACATAGAGACACCTCGCTGAACGGATAAAAAAGCTCCAAAACGATTTAAGAATCAAATAAAAAAACTACAGTGTTGTAGCGCTACTTACCGTTACTTAGGCCTTGCTGTCAATTATGATATATTGCATAAACTTTTGTACCATATTTTTAAACTAGTGAAATAACTACGGACTCTTTTTCTGTCCTCCTGGAGATGTACAACATCTTTCTATCTCATTAAAATCAAATCTACGAGCTACGATTCAAAACATCAGTAAAACTCAGGTCAACCCACGTTAAGGAATGTCCGCATTGTAAAACAAGATCAATAATACAACTAGTAAACGTTACGAGATCGGAATCGTGTTCTATCGCTGTCCCAATCTGTTTTCCGCCGTTAAATCTGATAATGGACCATATCTGTTTACTTACAAGCTCGGTTCACAGTACAGAAGGGAAACAGTAACGCAATTTTGTTGATATCTTTATAGGCTTACTCTTTGATTCTGGGCCCGTACCGTGAAGGCTTATTGAACCTTATTGCGCGGATATACGATTCCCTGTCGCTCAGCGTCAGGGGCTAAAACCTAACAATCATCACAATAAGGACGTCGTGGAGGCCATGGGGGCCTATCAAAATCTTTCATAGTATGGCGAGAGGGAACGAGGGACAGGAAATAAGATAACATCAAAGTGACTAGCTTTTTTCCCACCCAGGACAAGCATTTGTGTGATGAACATGGATGTTTGTTCTTTGTCTGGTTGTTTATATGCACTCTATGTTAGTACTTACAAAAAAAAAAGTATTTATGTAATCTATCAGTTATCTGGTTGCCATAGTGCAAGCTTGCTTAGTTTGAGGCTAGATGGCGGTGTGTGTGAAACACGTCCACCAATATTTATTTAAAGTTAGTAAAGTTCTATTGTATACTTGAGTTACTGTTAACATTTATACAACCATATCTGTCTGTTTGTCTCGGAGAGCTATAAAACCAATCGCAACCTGTTTCTCGACAGATAAAGAGCTGTGCATAGGTAGTTTTATCTGAGAAACTGTGTGGAAAACAACTGATATGTGGCAACTGTGCGCTTTTATGTATACTTCATCATCAGCCTATGTACACTCACTGCTGGGCTACATACGTGCTTGTGCTGGGCTAGTGGTAGGACTCTTTCGCAGAGTCCTCCTGGGGAGTTACACCTTTGCTAGTTTTTATAAATATATACATATACAGGGTTATAAGGAAAGGGTATGCTAAGCCGAAAGGGGCTCATAGTACTCGTGATTGTGAACAACGTTTAGTATGGGACCAAACCCGAAAACGAGAAACAAATAACCAGCTGTTCCATACATTTTGTCGAGTGTCATTGGATTTTTTTTATGGAACCGCTGATTTTTCCCCCTCGATTTCAGGGTTGGTCCCAAAGTAAAAGTTGTTCATAACAATGAGTTCTATTAGCCCTTTTCGTCTTAGCATATCCTTTCATATAACCCCGTATATAAGCGAGCGAGATAAAAGAAAAAATATATGTATGTAAGCTGTTCCATCATAATTTTACAAAAATAATATTTATATCACATATATGGTTTCCCTACCGTTCTTCCATACACGAATTGTGATAACTGTGGAGAGAATAAGGACGTCAAAGGAAAGTTCTCAACACTCTGGCATGGGCAAAAGCTGATTCGAGGATACTTAAATTCTTATGCCACTAACACCCGAATACTAGTCTAGCTACGGGGCTTAGTGTGGAGGACCCGGACCACAGATCAAACTAGATACCGCATTACGAGAGTCGTTGTTCCTACAAAAAGTCATCAAAGTTTGAGGAAGGCGCGGGTCGCGGGGAGTGCGACCAAGCGTTCTCATTGGCTATCTCAAGCTTACGCCTACTCGCGCCTAACAATCAACCAATCAGAGACATTTTTTGTAAGTATATTTAGACAGATGCGTGGTGCGCTTCGAGCGTCCTGAATGCAGAATCTATGGTGTGATCTGTGACCCGGACATAATTCATAACATGAATATAAAAGTGTGGTTGATATAATTTGCTGACGTAAAATCAATATTAAATTAAACAGCCTGTTTAAGCAGCACATTAATAGTATATAGAAAAAGCATTAACGCTTGAGTCAAAATACATTATTGTCGTCGACGCTGCTGTGCTTACGGTTGTCATCTAAAGTAGACGCAAATAGAGACAATATTGCAAAATGTTAAATTTGAGTCTGTTCCGGATACGCATTTAGTTCAATTATTATATATTAATGTGACAGATTGGTTCTAAAATTACGTACAGAAAAAACAATCTTGTCATTAGTTACTTTTGGGTCAAACGCTAAATTGACTGGGCTAAAACGCCAATCAGATATTTAAGTTCTCGTCAAACACCTGAGACCCTGTTATCTATGATAAACGTATACAGAAACGCAAATTAAATCATCACTTAAAATGTAACACGTCTGAAGTATCTATGACCAAGAATAAATAATTCATGAATATAATTTAACCCGTTAGACACAAGGGTCAAATCAAACCACTCAACCATCCAATCAGAGTCTGACACACCGTGTCACCAATTTAGCCCGGCTTGTGTCCTTGTTCATAAAAGTATTATTATATGACTATAGCCGTAATACTATCGCGCGTACTTCCTGCCTCTGTAGTAAGATATAGATTACATCGAGCCTGTTAACTGCTAATTAGACTTATCGTAGACCAATTATTTATAAGCTTATCGTTTCGCTGCGCCATTGTTTTGTAAAGTTTGCGGTTGACATACGGTAGGGGAGTTTTGGGGACAAGTCCGCGGATATTTTTTGTGTCTAATAAAAAAACTGAACTGCAGTGTGTTTAATTGCCGCTTCAGGCAAAGTGCTACTTTGAGATCGGTGGCAGGTGTAGAGAGGCGTGTTTTTTTTTTTTTTTTACTCGGGACGAGACGAGCATATCGCTCACATGATGTTAAGCGTCACGCTTGCCCATAACAATTCAGTGTCACCCAGAATTTTGAACTTCAACAGTTCAAAACTATGCGCGGCAATGCATTGCGCTCGTCACCCTGAGATGTGTTAAGTCTCCGTATGCCCAGTAATTATTCTGGAATAATCCGGAACTCAGTAGTGTGCAAGCATTACTGAGTTCCGGATTGGCGGTTGAATTACTGGCAAAGATGTGGTACTTCCCCAGGCGGATTGTGCAAGAGAGCCCTACCATTACAAAAACGTTGACAGTGTCACGACCTTAGCGGCAGGCTACGTTCTCGCCGTGACAGGAAATCATTTCGTACAAAAACATAGAAACCAATAGTGTCGCTGTGATCTGCCTCAGCGTTCGGGGTTCGTGCGACACTGTCGCTACCGCCTGACGTCGCCTGCCACCGAGCTCGGAAATATAACTTTTCAGAATTTAAATTGTTGTAAATTAGTGTAGTATTTGACTATCATTTTCTCATAAGATACCTAAAATAATTATTTAGTCGATAGACTTTCTTTTTTCAGTAAAAAAATCGGAATATAATATGTATTGAAGTTTTTTTCAAGCTAGTTGTAGCGATGTATTTCGGACAGATATTTAAGCCGTGTGTATTTCAAATAACATGCATAGAGCATTTGAAATGTTTGAAGTATTCCATTATAAGATAAGGCGTTTTTCCTTGACTCTAGTTTAACATTAATTGGGCTCCAACGCACAAGTCACTAACTACGAAAACGTTTAATAAATAAATAATCTATTACCCTGTATTTTATGTATAATAATAATAAGTAAATTATCTATTACCCTGTATTTTTAGGTTTATATATAGCTACTATATCTTTGCCTGCATTTTATTGCACCATTAGACTACGTCAGCTCCTTAGTATCCTTCCAACTAAGTTATTAACAGCTTGTACTTAGATACTAGTATGAACTGAGTCTTCGATATAATAACTACTCAACCTCTAGAGTCTAGAGTTAATATATAGTCTAAGTTTATTGTAAATTGTTATAGCCTCTCGTGGATCAATTGCGCGATTTTAAGTCTATCTCTCTGCCACAACACAAGAATAGGTAAATTCATAGTAAATCCTCTCAACATAAATGAGATCAACATTGACCCATTTGGAATTGATGCTAGCTACTCTTAACGTAACGCCGCGGGGCGCGACTAGTCAATTATTTAAATAAACAAATACTACAACATTATTTTTAATGGCTCTTTAAAAACTTAATTTTTTGTAAAATGCGACTTTTGGCTTTTCCGTTTCAAAAGGTTGGCGACCTCTTCTCTAGACCGATTTCACTCTTGTTAAATCCTAAAAAAAACAATTAAAATGAGCTACTTGCTTAAAAAAAATCATAAAGATGATGGTTCAAATGAAATGATGAATGATGATTGAAATCATTAAATTAAAATTAAATTAAATTAAATTTATTTATTGAGACAAAAACGACATAATCAATTACATTTATCTCACAATGAAAAGCAAAGTTATAATAATAAATTCATAATAAAAAATAAAATTAAAATAGCACAAGAAATAATAAAATCGTCAGGTTTTAAAACTAAGTTTATACAATTATTAATAAATGTCAAAATCATTATCGGCTTTATTGCCTCTGTCCCATTGGTCAATTAGATTTTCAGAATACGTCAAAATGGTCATGAATGGTTCTCAAGTTATCTTCAAACAAATATACATACTTACAACTGCCGGTTTTCATACATATATTCATAGACCTTTGCTTTGCTCGGTTAATAACACGTTATTATGGAATAATTAGATAGACAGGTATATACCCTTATTGTGAATGTCAGAAAACTAAAATCACATGCATAAAAGCCCTATAAAGCAATGTGCACAAGTGGCAGCCTTATCGCTAAAAGCGATATCTTCAAGGCCAACTAGGCAATATTTGTTTTCACAACTTTTCTCGCAGTTTAAACTTGTTTTCTTGCAATCAAATGCAAGATTAAGCTTTTTTTATTTTTATTTGGTGACAAAAAACGTACATAGAACCCAGAATAAGCCATACGTAATAACTCAAGTCCTACCACATATTCCAAATTATACGGTTCTATTGAAGCATGCATGTTCAAAACGCCGACCTAATCGCGGCAGTTTAACCTATTCTACAATGAAAAGATACATTAAATTCGCATTTTTCCGACCATCAATTGTCCGGAGTAACGTTAAAACGAAATATATTGCCCATAAAAATGTTAATACAGTAATGCAACTGCACATTTCTTATGTGTGTAATTTGCCACGTAGCTAACTAAAAATGGACGATGGATTTTGGTGTAAATTGCAGGACGCAGCGGGTTAACGTGTGGATTTATGCGCGTTGAATTTTGGTAAATAATTTTGTTTAATTTCAACTTAATCACCCCTGCTTGAAAAACCGGTAAGGTTCCGCTAAAAACAAAAACTGCCATAGACAACAAAGTGTAATTTTAGCTAGAACTAAGTTTGTGACGAAATATGTTTCTGAATACAAATTTCATTTGATTGTCTTATCTTATCTTGTCTCTAAATTTTAGCTTAAAAACATTAAGCTGAAGAAAAAATAATTAAATGCGCTTTAAAGCACTTTAAAACTCTAGACTAGATCTTAAAAAATCTGACACGCTTCGTTCACGTACCTTGGATATATTGCTCAGAGAATGCAGTACACTCGAAAATGGCTGTTAAGGAAATGGGACATGTAAATGAAGCAATTAAGTGCCACGACACGACACCGATACGATTTTTATGATACCTGTATGGTCTGGATGCCAGTATGTTTATTACTTCGTCAATTCCTGTATTTTAATTATATATTTTTCAGACCCATTAGAAAATGCATGATGTTAAGTGATCGTATGGTTGAAGAAGGTAAACCCACCTAGCCTGGAATGGCCACTTTGTGTGTTATAAAATTACATGTTTAACATTACTGTATACGGTAATTCAGTCGGCTATTCCTACTATAGTTTCGATCACAATCGGTGACCTTTATCAAGGAATACTAAGCGTGACACGCACGCGACTTACTCTTGCCTTGCACTGACTTAATTTAACGTAACGGTATTCCCGTTTTATTAAAACAAAATGTGTCAAAATCACGTCAGCACGTCACTAGCAAGACAGTTATTTATTTACTATGAAAGTAAATAAATAACTGTCTTGCTAGTGTAATAATAATTTATATTTGACTTCACTAATAAAAATTTGACAACACCCATAAAACACATATATTTTAATATCCATAAATCCAGACTGCACTATGAAAATGTGACAAATTGAAATTATTTAAAAACAATGTCAATAAATAATACATGTAATTGAAATAAACTGTTTTATTCATGGTCAATTTATAAAATCAACATAATAACTTTTAACTGCTTTACATATGTATGTTTAAGAAACATTCATTTTAGAGCCTATTAACTCTGTCAGATATAAAATTCTCAAAGTTGTGTAGATTTAAAATATTTATTTAAAAATAAGACGCACAAGTTGTGTGCGTTTAGTTAATTACATTTCTATTTGGGTTTCTAATTCTTATATACATAAAACTTGTGAAGTGCCTGTTGTAACACGACCGTGGTAGGGTTCCGTTGTCACATAAATAAATTAAAAAAAAGGAAAAAAGGTGCCGAAATTTTGCTTCATAAGCCTTATTATCTTTGTCTTTGTGTATTGTCTGGAAATGAAACGACTGTGACAAGCATACGGACAGACAGAGCGAAGCTATAATATGGGTTCCGTTTTTCTAATGAACCCTAAAAATGAGACGCAACTGACTTTTAAAAGATAAAGTTTGCATTTTAATAGTTTAATTTTTTTTTTAATTATCATGATTATAAATTATGTATGTTATAAGACTGTGAAGATATGTGGTAATGTTGACACTTTAAGCAATCGTTTGATAGGTGGCGCAGCAGGGGTTAAATTGGGTGCCTTAATGAACATTAATTGTGGAATTTCTGTATGTAATTGTATCATGAATATATTTTATTCCCAAAAACGAAACGAGTAAAGTAAAGTAGAATGTATAGTCATAAGAACATTACAATATTTGGATTTCGATTCGATAGGCGTTCTAAGCACAATTTTATGAAGATTAAGGTTTGTATTTTTATTAAGTGAAATAAGCATAATATGACTATCGATAATTACAGTAGATTGTAATCTACTGTAATTAACTAATCCAAGGCTATTCTGCGGCCCCACACTATATAGGCTCAAGGTATTGCGGTAACCTCTGTCAGCGAAAAAAATATTAGTTTAAAGGTACCCTACGTGGTTTAGTACCGTTTTAGTATTTTAGTAGTGGTAGGGCTCTTATGCAGAGTCCGCCTGGGGAAGTACCACACCTTTGCCAGTTATTCAATCGCCAAGCAGTAGTGTGCAAACATTAATGTGTTCTGGATTGAAGGGCAATGTTTCCAGCGTATTTACTTACATACAGAGATTTAACATCTGATATCGAGCGCTGTTGAAGTTCAAAAGTCTGGGTGGCACTGAATTGTCTCGGGCAAGCGTGACGCTTAATATCAGTTGAGCAACTTGCTCGTCTCGTCACCAAATCCCATAAAACAATAAAAACTCTGAAAATTAAAAGAAAAACATTATTGTTACTTTTTTTATTCGAACACGAGCAAAATCGGAAGAATTCAACAGGGCTTGTGAAGTTACAAGGAACCCAAGGTCTCAGTTCGGTTAACTACTCGTTTTTTGTTCAACGGTAAAGTATGCAAAGCCATAGCCCCTAAATATTGGCCCTATCGCATTTTCAGCAGATTTTTTTGGCACAAGCCTCATGATCGACCCCATACGTTTTCCTCGGGATTTTGGCAAGCTCTACCTTCGATACTCGATAAAGGCCGAAAAATTTATACGTCTCAAAAAATAGTTTACTGCTAGTTGTAGTTTGCGTGTATTTTGTTTAGTTTATAAAGGCCCGATAAAAAAAAGTGTACTGCAATGTCAATGATATTTTATATTTAAAGGTTTTATCTTCAATATGTGCGCTCTGAATTCGGCTCCGCTGCAGTTTGTATACGGCCGCCAAAGAGTGCGAAAGAAGATTCGAAAAGTTAGAGAGTAAAAAAGATAGCTATAATGAAATCTGTCCGAAAGGACAGATTCGCGAGGTTATTTTAAGTGCGCTAAAATCGTATCTCTAGTAAAATAATATTGTGCTATGTACTTACATATCACAGATTAATTACAACTAGCGGCGCCTCGTGGTTTCATCCGCTGGGCTACAGGTACCGTTAATTATTGGAGTAAGTAAGCAAAGCTATGTGTTATCTAGGGAATAAGCTACTTCCATACGCAATTTCACCCGAATCCGTTCAGCCTTTACAGCGCGAAGAAGTAACAAACATTCTCACGCACAAACCTTTATTTATAACACTAGTAGTTCGCGCCGAACTGAAACCTCGCGATCCCTATATCTTCACAAGCCCTAGACCGATTCAGCTCATATTCGAACTTAAAAATTGTATTAAAATGAACTACTTGCCTACAAAATTTCATGAAGAATTTCAAGTTATCGTCAGACAAATATACACACAAACATACAAACATACATACAAAAGCCGATTTGTCCCAGTAAACTCTGAGACCTTCGCTTCGCTCGGTCAATTAGTGTGAAGATGTGATTTGGACTGTATTCGGTGATCATGGTAAAGTTGATAAGCTTTATCTGCGCTGTGTGGTGAGTATATTTCGTAATATTTTTAAGCTATTTATGTGCGGGTCATCAGGATCATTATGCAAAATTTTGAGTATTTACGTTATTTATTTTCGAGAAAAACCTCTGTGACAGACAAACGGACAGATGGACACAAGAGTGAACTATA
This sequence comes from Apocheima hispidaria, assembly GCA_947579745.1. Classification (NCBI taxonomy): domain Eukaryota; kingdom Metazoa; phylum Arthropoda; class Insecta; order Lepidoptera; family Geometridae; genus Apocheima; species Apocheima hispidaria. The sequence goes on from OX388147.1 coordinate 15,677,543, forward strand.
AGTGTTCCGTGTGTGTTAAAATTAAATAAATATTAGCGTTATTATGTAAAAAAAGTCGTTTATTTTCGGATCGTACTCAGGTGCACCCAGATCCATAGATTCATCATCGTCATTAACCACTTTGCACCCACTGTTGAGTATAGGACTCGTCTTCAGCACGCCATCTTGTTTCTTCCATAACTTCCCCCTGCTACCTTAGCGATGATCCTTAGCATTTTGTTTAATTCCAGAATGATAAGATTATCAATCTGGAATTAAACAAAATGAATAAGGAAGAAATTTAAAGTAATTTTAACCCAACCCGTACCCGCACTTCCAACTCACACTGGACCAGCGTGGTGCATAGGGCCCAATCACCCTTCAAAGGTAGGCCAATAACCCAGCAGTGAGATGTTAAGGCGAGGACTGATCGTGATTTGAAATGAGTATTGTCCCGCTCAAAGTTCTAAGGTTGAAAGTTGAAAATCGCATATCATTCTCGATCAGAAAACGGTAAATTGTAGTTTTTCATTGCTTTTTCGCCGATTATCGAAAATTTACAAATCAAATCAAAAAACTACCTGGTTCGCCGTATAAACCACTAGCCTGGATATTTAATTTGTAAAAGAAAACTTGTAGTTACCGCAGAAAATTCAGAGCATTTCATTTCAGAAGGGTTTTTCAGGGGGTCATTTTGCGATTTTTTATTTTGTAACCAAGACAGATTTTCGAAATTTTATTCGGTTAAACGTAATTTTAGTTGTATTTTCTATCTGCAGTATTTTTGCACATGATTAAGTAATATCGTCACTTCGAACAAAGCGCTGAAAAATGCTACTTTTTGTTGTTTTGCGATTGGACCTCTCCTTAAAAGTATGATGCAGGGTTCATTTCAAACGTATCGAGGTAGATGCTCAGTCATATTGGTTCCTACAAATATATTTAGTTTTGCCTTTTGAATGGCCTGACAAACAAAACAAATTATTTTAACATTAATGGGATGAATTCAGTTACCAGAAATGATCCAACGACCCTCTATTTCGCAGCCGGCTTCTCACCCACTAGCTAAGTATCAATATTGGTACTTTGATAAGATGTGATATCAGTGGCGCCTGCGCAGATAACGAAACTTACCGAAAAAACCCGATCGTGTCCGAAAACTGCCGATCCTAAAACCACTGGCGCCGGAGCAATCAGATTCACTGATAAATACTTAATTATTCAAAGTAATATTATCAAGTGAGTTAAGTACGAAATCTTATCGAATAAGTTGTTTTATCTCAAGGTTTTCTGGCCCATTTAGATATTATCGAAAGCTTTCTGTCAGGATATGTGACCATAAAACTTTTGAAATATTAAAGTCACGTTTATCTTGGTAATCGAAAAAAGCTGAATACATTTTAGCGCATTGAATTTTTCGGGGCTGTCATCATTATTTATATAAGTTATTATGGTAATTATGGCTTCTAATTGCAAGTCACTAAAATTAATCCCTACTAATTATTATAAATTATAGATATTTTAGATTAAATTTATTTAAGTATTTTAATTTTGTTTGTAGTTTTAGTTTTAGTTTGTATATTTAAGTTTAGATTATAATATAGTTTACTTTAGAGAAAAAATTGTGAATAAATTACATTTGTGTATGTGTTATTTTAAACATTTCTATTTTTGTTTCACGTGGATAAAAAATTATAAATGCGGAAGTGTGTTTGTTTGTTCCTCTTTTTTTATGTTTGTATGTTTTTCATGCGGGTGAAACTAGTAATGCTAACTAATATCATAAATTCGAATGTAATTATATCTCTCTGTCTATCTGTCTCTCTGTCTGGGTGTTTGTCGCGTTATCACGGCTAAGCGGCTGAACGGATCGACCTGATTTTTTGCATATGTATAGCTTAAGGATCGGAGACGGATATAGGCTACTTTTTTTTAAAGGTCCACGTGTAAGAAGTCGCGGCTAGTAAAGCTAGTAAATAATAATCATTGAAATTTTAAGGTTTTACTAACGTTAAAATAAGTAGTTAAGTTCTTATCAATCTTATCCACACTTTATCTGGAATCACATAAGAAAGTACTTGGTAATGGGTAGCTAGGTAGATACTAAAAATATAGACCCAAACTTAATTGCGCTTTTAAAGCCGAAAAAGCTGAGCATCACGTACGGTACTGATAAGGCGCGTCGTTAGGCTGATAACGGCGATGATAAGATGGGCGATACGTCGTCGGCAGATTAATGCTGGTCCTCTGTTGTGATGGCCAGGATAGAAGAGTGTTCGGCTAAGTAGTACAAGGAGGAATTGTAAAACTTTAAAGTAATTCAACATAATAACAACAAAAAGGAACCAATTAACCATCATCATCATCATCTCAGCCACAGGAAGCGGGTGGAAGCGGCTCGCATCCAGCGCGTTCCTGCGGTCTTTATCAGGTCGTCCGTCCACCAACCAACCAACCAATTAACCAAACCTCTGGTATTTAGTTTTGTTGAAGAATAGACTCGTATTGTTTTAATAAAATGGGAATACTCACGTTAAATTGAGTCGGTTATTCCGACTATAATTTCGATCACATTCGGTGACCTTTATCAAGGAATGTTCAGCGAGAAACGCGTGCGCGCGCGCGCGTCCTCGTCTTGCCTTGCAAGGCAAGACGAGGTCGCGCGAATGTGATCGAAACTATAGTCGGAATAACCGACTCAATTTAAAGTGAGTATTCCCGTTTTATTAAAACAAAATGTATCAAAACCACGTCAGTTTTCATAGTAAAAAATAGACTCGGAAGTTTTAAGACCCGAGTGCCCAGTCTCTGAAGTAATATTTAACTTTACTGGAAATAATAATTTTGACAAAGAAAGGGCGGTTTTTTTTTCTTGTTCTTGTTATTGTAAAATTTCCATACAATATTGGCAATGCCTTGAAGAACCGATGGGTAAGAAAGGTTCTTGAGTGGCGACCACGAACCGAAAAACACAGCGTAGGTAGGCATCCCACTAGTTGGACCGACGACATTGTGAAAGTCGCGATTAACCAGTGGATGCAAGTGGCCGCTATCGTTCGGTGTGGCGCTCTAAGGGGAAGGCCTACGTGCAGCAGTGAACTTCTTCCGACTGATGATGATGATTTAAAATATTATTCTGTTGTTATAGAAGACAGGCTAGGCGTCATTAAAAAAAAATTATCTTTAAAATATTAAAAATGTGTGAATAGATAGCTCTAGCCGGGAGTATGTTTGACACAGACAAACATGTCTAGTTTGTATTGGAACCTGGCTCTCAAGGAAAAGGGTTGCACTAACAAGCATATATAGTCTTCTAACAGTTTCTTTTCATTAACATAAAAAATACCATAGCTACATAAAGCCATATCCATTAGAGTAACATACAGAAGGACAAACACACAAAAGATGAAAGATTTCGAAACAGGAACATAACCACGACATAACTTTTAATAACGTGACAGCTGTAACACAAATCCAGATCACAATCGAACAAAATCCGAGAGAACAATATTATCGATTCGAATAAAAAAAGGAGACACTCGAGTAGTGACTGGTTCACAATAACACAACAAATGAGAGGCTGCATGGTAGATAAAAATAAAAAGATATGACTACTGTCGTACGAGTAACATTCATATATCATAGACCAGAAAAGACGTATATCACCTCTTTGCACCGCCACTTATACCTTTTCTCTGTTGGTAAAATCGAATAGTATATCGATGATTATCTTACATCGGCGGTTTTGTTCGATTGTAATTGTACAGCCTCGTTTTAAGGGAGTAATGTTGTGGAAATAGGTTTAAGTTTACAAATGTTTTTGCGATGTATGACGCAACTTTGCGGTTAAATGTTAGCATTTTTATTCGAGTTATCCTTTATTCTATTACCTTCTGTAATGTAGGTACCTAACCCTTTGTGGTTATACTTTTATTTATCCAATAAAAATGAATCAGCTTTTTTAATTCGAAGTTTTAAAGCCGCACCCGGCCAGAGCTATCTGTTTTATACATTTTTTACTTTTTGAACATTAATAACTTGTTAAGAGCATGTCAGGCCATGCTTAGTAGGGTTCCGTAGGCGCGTAGAACGTTTGAAGTATTAATCCGATTTTTTAGCTTATTTTTTTAGCTTTATTTATAGCTCAAAAAGTTATTATCAGATATTGCCAGAAATAATTTTAAAAGAAAGTTTTTACTAAGATCTATCAACATGGAAGATAACAAGTTTCTAAAATGCATAGTTTAGAAATGGCAGGGGGGGGGGGGGGCACATTGCTAGCAACTTTGCCGGCCCATATTTCGCAAGCGGTACGTCTGATAAAAAAATGGTATAGGTAACCTTATTATCATTTTGAAAGACCTATTAGAGGCCAAGGATGCGTGGAGGGAAGCGTGCCCAAACTCTGATTTTCCAATTACTTCATCTTCTCAGCGTCAATGGGATAGACCGATCTGTGAGCTAGTGCGGAAGCAACTTTATAATACGTGCTTAAGTTCTGCAGATCTCGCCCGTCTCTTAGCAGTTGCTGAGTGGGAATCGGGTTTGTGGCTACAGGCCCTCCCTTCGCCGAATACTGGCACTTTATTAGATTCCTCAACTTTTAGAATCGCGACTTCCCTCCGATCGGGCGCATTGTGCTGCGCTCCACATCGCTGCCAGTGTGGCGTTGCTGTCGACCGTCTCGGTCACCACTGTCTTTCCTGCATAAGAAGCGCAGGTAGGATTCCCCGCCATGCCAGCTTTAATGATATCATCCGCCGGGCTTTTACCACCGCCAACTGTGCTGCCGTTTTGGAACCCAGTGGCCTTGTACGGAGCGATGGTAAAAGACCGGACGGTATGACCTTGATCCCTTGGAAGATGGGACGGCCATTAGTTTGGGATGCCACATGCGTCGATACCCTTGCGCCGTCACATCTTCCAGATACGCAAAATAAGGTTGGTGCGGCGGCTGAATCAGCAGAGGGCCTCAAAAGGCGCAAGTATAGTACCCTTGATAGCGGGTACATATTTGAGCCTTTTGGGGTCGAAACCCTAGGACCGTGGGGAACGAGTGCAAAGAAAATGTATAAAGAATTATCATCGCGTCTGGTCGAAGCATCTCGTGACCAAAATGCTGGCCTCTACCTTGCCCAAAGAATCGCCATCGCTATTCAACGCGGCAATTCGGCCAGCATTTTGGGCACGATGCCTGCTGATAGCGGCTTATAAGATTAGGGTTCGTTTTAAGTTGTATATATATTTATGATTATTTTTACTTAGAGTTTATTTTAATTTAATTACTATTTAATGTTATTTAAGTTATTGATATTGAATATAAATAAAGTTTTAAAACTAAAAAGACCTATTCAATGATACGCCACATGTGGGAGACGGTAACTTTGGAAGTTATAAGGCTGTAAAGGATTCAGATAGACAGACGGATAGACAAACAGACAGACGGAAACGACGAACGTATAAGGGTTCCTGGTAGTACTACGGAACCCTAAAAATCACTGTGGGAATTAAAAAATAAAATTATAAACACTCTGTTGTATTTAAAATATCAACGCCAATGTTTCTATGTTTTACCTATTTTGGTAGAAAGAAAAAAATTCGTAAATTTGTTTTCGTCGTCAAAATAGAAAATATTATTTTAAAAAAAAATTGCTTTAAAACATTGACATTGTTATTCTTAAGAAAACTGACTGCTTCATTTTATTTCTCACTCGGTACCTAAATAGTATTGAGGTAATAATATTATCTAGGATAGCATAGACCACAATTTTGATTGGTTTAGTTTTAATTAGCAATTCTCTGATTTTTACTATAATGCGAGGCTAAAGTCGTATAATATTATCTGTTTTTTTGTTAATTAGCTTCTTAATAGAATACAACGCGTGATCACTTATTGTGAAGTGGTGTGGTCACCGAGACTTTGAGCAAAGTGACCACAATTAAAGGCGACATCGCAATGTAGTTCAGTGTCACCTCTAGTTTGTAGTTCACAGCTGAATGATACAGATGCAGTTTAACCAAGTTGATGTTTGTAAACACAAGCTACTGTCCTGCGCAATCTTTGATCCAATCAGTGATTCCCGAAACATCGTAACCCGAGCAGAGCCAGTAACAAATGTGTTAACTCTTTAAGGCGCGAGCACTAGCTATTGTTGTAAGATGGCTATCCAGCACACAAAAGCATCGCCACAGATTGATAACCAGTTTGTACGGTGTCGTGGTGGGGCGAGAGTGACAAATGGGCTCTTTGGCCCACCCAGAGAGTGGGATTGGAGGTTTTTGAGGTCTGGAGTGGTAATCGGGCGGGCGGGACGTACTTACAGTTTTCGTGTTGATTGTTAGATTAGGTGCGTTACGTGATATATTTCATATCAAACACAATTACGAGTAGGTATATAATTTAAAATTTAACCTGAAATAAATGATTTTGAATTTGAATTTTGAATGAAGGGAAGAAGATTTTTACCATGAAGGTACCATTAAATATTTGTGTGATGAACATGGATGTTTGTTCTTTGTCTGGTTGTTTCTATGTATTCTATGTATGTATTTACAAAAAGAAAAAGTATTTATGTATTCTATCAGTTATTTGGTTCCCATAGTACAAGCTTGCTTAGTTTGGGGCTAGATGGCGCTGTGTGAAAAACGTCCACCAATATTTGTCTCTTTTATTTTGGGATTTTCTACAAATTCAACGCAGATTTTACAATCGCGCAGGCAATTAAAGAGATTTTTTTTTTTTTTTCTTTTACCAATGTTTTCTAGCAATATTCATGTTCTAATTTTTATTTTGGAGAATAAGGCAAACATTTCGAAATAAATGTTTTTCTCCTTCTTCTTCGTCAAATAGAAAATGCTTTGATAAAAATTGCTTTAAAACATTGACAAAGTTATTATTATAAAGATATATTAATGTTTTACTATGAAAACTGACGTGGTTTTGATACATTTTGTTTTAATAAAACAAAATGCCTTGCACTGACAAGGTGCAAGGTAAGACGAGGTTGCGCGCGTGTTTCGCTTAGCATTCCTTGATAAAGGTCACCGAATGTGATCGAAACTATAGCCGGAATAACCGACTCAATTTAACGTCAGTATTCCCGTTTTATTAAAACAAAATATATTAATGTTGTTTTTTAAGCTTCCATTCAGTAATTTTTACATTAAAAATGTTGAAAAGGTGCGAACGAGAATGATGAATGATGATGCCGAATCAGGGAAGCCGGCCCTCCGGCAAAGGTGTAAGCAACCAGCCCAGATGGTGAAGTAGGCCTTTCACAAACTCTCATGAATTAGCATTATTGGTTCTTAAGAAATACTGACACCTCTATATCGTCCTGTATTCTGCACACATCCATGGTTCTTTTATATCTCAGGTCAGGAATCTCGTCCGAGTAACACCGCGTAACACTATCAGTGTCGGTGTTGCCATTTTTCTTCAGCACAAAGGATGTAATCGGCCGTGTGTTAGTGATACGGGTACAGGTTACAAGGTAGAGCGGTACAGGAAAAATCGCTGTAATTTCTATGTGTGCTTTATCGATGAAAAAAAACATGGAATTGAAGCTTTTAATATTTTGATGCGAACGTTTGGAAGCTGTATATATACGCTGCCGAAGCCCTTCTTTCTCGACAAATACAATACAATCGTATTTTTAGATTTTGCCGTTGCTGTGGTTACACGTAAAACTACAAAAAAAAAAAAAAAAAGGTTTTGGTACAAGTTTTTTTTTAAATTAAAAAAATTAATTAATTATTAATTTTCAGATTCTCTGTTGTATTTCTTTTACGACGCTTCTAGAGCCCATGTGTTGCGTTTCGTGGCCTACCTATAAAAGACAGTAGTAAACCTGTTGCTGTTTATTATTAAAATGATAATTCCTTAATCACTAACTTTAAAAATAAATTAAAAATGTTTGCGAGTAAGCGTGTTTGTATATGTTTCCCAATCAAGTTTGTAAAGGATTTGGATGTAGTTTACTACGGAAGTACTTATTTATCTATTATCTTACTTATCTTACTTATCTTACTTATCTTACTGCCAAAACTGGTGTCAGTGCCGCGCTCGCGGACAAATCTCCTGCAGGAGGCACCTTTTACACGGGCACTTCGCACTCTCAACGTCATTGCGGTTGAAATTGACCTATTCGATTGTGCTCTGAGTGAATTTACAAAGATAGCGGTAAGGGTGTTGTGTTATTGTTAACTATACTTATACTTAGCTTCGCTATCGCATTAGGTAGTAACCTGTAATGATAGCTCCTGGTAACCTAAAGGTATTCATCGCGGCAATTTGTAAATATGTTTGACTATTTTAGATTTTGTTATTGCTTACTTATCTTAATACTTTACAGTTGAAATAATATTCTTACCCTATAATCAACAAAAATGAACGGTTTGTAGGTTAGCGGATAAACCGCAGCTCGTTTATAAATAAACTAAAATCGCTACAGTATCATAGCTTGCACCACGCGACGCGATAGGACGAGTCAACCGTCACCCTCTATCGGCTAATGATTCACTCAGATTCCATCGCGGTCACTTGGAATACTTATACCTAAAATAATATTTATTACTGTTTGTTTGAAGCCGCGGTAGCTCAGTGGGAGCACGCTCGCCTCATATTCTTGAAAGTCGCGGGTTCGAACCCGGGCGGGCCCTTGTTAAAATAAAGAATATTTATTTACACAAAGAATTTTTATTTACACAAAGAAAATTACATCAATTAAACGCATTCACAATCAAATGGAAGTTAAAATATTTTTTGTTGTTTTTTTACTAAACCATGCTTTGCCTAGAAGGCGTACAAATTTATTTCGAGTTAGCACAACACTGCTAATTTTTTATAATAAAAAATATGATTTATTATCTTTAATGTCAGTAGGTAATAAATAAAATATAATGTCAAACAATTGAAAGTTATAGTATAAAAACTAAATAGTTGAGAACAATTTCAAGAGTTTTGGCGGGAACGTGAAGAATTCATGTCGCGTCATTTTATTATTGTCCAAAACTTGTGTTATTTGGAGTGTTAATGTGTGAAAGAGGTGATTTTTTACCCGTTAAGTGTTCGTGAACGTGCACGAGTGTTGGTGAATGATATAATGTAGTAAAGCGTGAATTTTCGTGCTGTTTCCAAAACTCCACAGAAGGCTCTAGTAAAGTTTTCACCACGTTACTGGGGCATGACTTGGACTTGACCGTTACTTGATTTGCTCGCCTTTGACTGTGACTATGACTTGTTTGATAATATATAGCAAAACTTGAAAATATATATGTATACTTAACACTGGCAAATGCATAAGACGTGAGAGGCCAAAATCCTCACAGAAGGAGAAAAACAATTTCAAAATTTAAAATTTAATGTCACGAATCTTAGAAGAAGAATTGGGGTCTTAGAATCACTAACCTTGCATTAGCATTTCTCGTCTCAAAGTTTTTTTTATTCAAACTTATCAAACTTATATAGTTTTTTTTTAAATACAGGTAAATACATATTGTATGGACGATTGCCACATTTGTTTTGATATATACGCAGTCTTATCCCAGATCAGATAGTGCAGAAAACAGTTCTGGACGAGTTTTTACAAATAAGGTGTTTACAAAAAGTTTTTACAAAAATAACAATTTTCCAGTAAGCTAACCAATAAGATCTTCGGAACTTACGTACCATTGGTTGTTAGCTGAAGGAAGCATCGTTAGGAAACCTGCATATTTCCGGAGAAGAAATTCGCGTTTGTTGCCCATGGTATACTACCAGTATTACTACCTGTTGTACCACGGGTAAAAAAAAGCTTTCCTTAGAACAACCACGCGATCCAGTAGTACCACGGGAAGTTTTTTTTACCCGCGTTACACCTTTAGTCGACATTTCATAGTTTTTTTTTCCGCTTAAATTTTGGCTTCACACGTTGTGTATATAGCCAGTGTCAAGTTTTGTAATGTTTAAAGTGAAGAAGAGTATTTCACAATTAAAACAAGTCTCAGTCATAGTGAAGTCAAGTAAAGTAAGTCACGGTCAAGTCCAAGTTATACCCCAGTAAAGTGGTGGAGACTTTACTAAAGGTTTCTATAGAGTTTTGGAAACAACACGAAAAGTCACGTTTCACGACATTATACTATTTACTAACACTCATGCACGGTCACGAACACTCAATGAATAAAAATCCACCATTTTTACACATTAACACGCGAAATAACACAAGTTTTGGAAAATAATATAATGATGCACCATGACTTCTTCACGTTCCCGCTAAAACTCCATTTCATAGTTGGACACTTGTCACTTTGATTTTTGCTATTCGATGGCGTATGTAATTTCTCATAGAGTCAAAGAGTATAGAGATGTTATTGGCAAGTATGACACTTACCATCAAGTAAGCACTTTCTCATCTCATACTCTTCTTCCTACTTATTCTTATCCGTTTCTCTTATCCAATCTACAAATTTATATTATAACAAAATGTAAAAAAACCCTGTGTTAAAAAAACAAAAACGCATATTTTATATGATAAAACTCACATGTCGACTCCGTTAACACTCGAAATGCGAGCTCAATAATAACCTTAATGTGGTCATATATATTATATTAAAACTCAGTAAAGATATTGATTTGACATCTTATATCTCAACTGGATCTTTTGATTCTTTAATAAGGTAAAGGCACACCTCACGAGATTCTAATCAAAGTCATAAGATCACGACTTTTATTAACTTAATTCATATACCGAGCTATTCGGAAAGGCTATGCTGTGCCGAAAGGGCATATGGGCTATAGGGGCTTCATAGTTTTAGTACTATGTAATTAAGACCAACATTTACTATGTTACCAACTTTGCAATCAAGCAAAGCATTTGCTGTCCATGTCATTCGGCGTCGACGAAATGTTTGGGGTTACTCATATACTCATTTCCCGCGATATCAAGATTTTAGGTCCTATAGTAAGGTAGCTAACACGCCTGACATTAATTCTTGCCAATACTCCTGTAATGGTAATAATAAGAACTGATTTTTCGAAATTCCACCCCTAGAGGGATAAAATGGACCCCTAAAGTTTGTATGGATATTAAAATAAATCATGCTAAGCTAATTAAACTCGGTTTGTGTACTAAGCAATAAAATTTTTTTTAATAAAGATTTTTCGAAAATCAACCCCAAAACAGGCGAAATATCGTGCTTTCATTAACTGTAGCTTTTGCGAGCAAGCAAGCTAGTAATATTTTTTTTTTTACCCATAATTTCACAATATTAAAATCCAAACAGAAGAAACTAAAACGTAATAACATTAAAATTAAATTTGAATATTTAAAACTAAATATAAATTAAAGTAATATTAAGTACCATGCGTATATAAAAACCCCTTTCGGCATATCATTCCCTTTCCGAATAGCCCGGTAGAACAATAATTTTAAATGAGTATATTCATTGTCCATATCTCCACTGCTTGTGTCTAAGTATGTATATTATTCTTAAAGTGTTTATTTATGAGTAAAGTCTTAATTTATTTGATACTCGTACTAACAGCGCCCCGCGGTTATACACGGGCATTTCTTGTTTCCCGAGATTTTCCTGAGATAAGAAATGACCTTTCTCCAGCATTTGGACATAACATACAAAAAATACCGCTAACTTACATGGGACAGTTTTTATCCACACAGAAAGCGTGACAGACATCTTAACTCTCACATTCCCGATATTTGTGACTGCTAAGCAGAATTTTAATGAAAGCAATCCATTTTCAAATTCTGATATTAATACACCATATTTTATTGATTAATATGTGAAATTAATAGTAACATAACTCTATAGTTTTTATCATAAAAATAACTTTTTGAATTATCTTAAATTAATTTACCTGTTTGTTTTCTAATTGAAGGTTTAAATAATGTCATACGGCTTAATAAAGTTGATCAATCAGAAATATTGATTAAGACATTTAAGGTGCTCATAGTACATATAGTACATATATATAATTAATTAACAATAGTAATGTTTTGGTCTAACGCGATTGTAGCGTCAGCGAAGAGATAGCTTTAAGATCGGTGTAGTTAGTAACTGCCGCTTTTCCACGCTGACACGCAGCTACCGCTTGTTTGACTGAAGCTTTATCTTTAAGCATAACTTTATGCTGCCCCAAAGTATTATTATCGGATATGTATCAGACAAACTCTTGCATTATTTTCAGGATTGTATCAGATTGACGGCGTAAAGCCCGCAATATTTCAGGAAATCTACTCAGACTGAGTAAAACGCGATCGGTTCCAATTTCGCAAAAACTACACAACACGATCCGTTGTTCTGATCGTCTGATAGGGTTGGGGTACTGTCGGCAAAAGTAGTGGGCTTGGTATAAGTATTAATGTTTTTTTTTAATGTTTCCTGGTCGTCGCCACCTCTATGCGTTAAGGTGCGTTTTGTGGAGCAACATTTTGCAACATGAAGTAACATTCTCAAACTTTTTCGGCTAAATAGCTTTTGTTCTTACCCACTGTTGCATGCTAGCATTTGTAAACGTTGCTCCACAAAAAGTGATAAAGTAGCTTTGGTGTGGAGGCAAGTAGCCTGCGTTTTGTATTGATCTACTCAAGTCAGAGTTTTGACAACTTCGAATGATTGCTGCCCAAGAATAAACAGTTCCTAGAAGTAAATTGGTTTTTGTCAAAGTCAAAGTCAAAATTTTATTTGCGTGATAATGGGTATACAAGTCATTAAATCTAAAATGTCCATCCATTAACAACCTTTACAGGCGTGCAAAATTATTTTAATAAGTTTATTATTAACATGATTTTAGAATAATTGTAATTAAATTAAATTAAAGAATGAAATTGATATAATAATGTCAAAATTAAAATATAAATAATTACAATTGTTGTCAGTCGCTTTAGATCAACAAGCCCGTTTGTATACATGTAGACGAAATTACTTTTTCTTTTTCTCCATGTAAAAAGGCTAAACTTGACGTTTAGAATCGACAATACTGATTTTGGTCAAATTTATCGATCGATAAAATGCAGTAATTGCACTGCAGGGATGTAAAAACTTAATATCGCCCTTGAAATATTTATGGAGACGTTGGTTAACGATAATTTAATCTCATATTGTTTTTTGTCGAATGGTAGTTTTGTGCTGACGCTGCGCACACACTGGCGCGGTATCTCGCCATCTAATATTATTCTGGGAACGGCCTTAATAAGTCACTACAGAATGTTATCTATTCCATTTTATCGCGGCGCGATACACATCTCAATCCAATTAGCCTTACAATGCAATATGGGCCGAGCTGTTATGACGGGACGCTTCGGATACTTTGTGTCTTTCATGATTTATAAGGAAAAACGATAAGAATAAAAGAAAAAAATAATAAATTAATACAAAAAGAACAAAATTCAAAAGCTGGTAAATGATTCATACGAGTATATACTCGTACTTAGAGTTCCATCTTCTGGTTCTATCCTCATCTTTTTTTTCAGTTTTACTCCAATACAGCTAAGGTTATATGCCATAGCCGCCTGCCAAAGGACTGCGGCAAGCTCCGCGATAGTAAGAGCTTTGTTGCACTGCACTTTTTATGATCACACTTTTTAAATAGGTTGAAAAACGAAATCTCGACTACATTACGAGACGTCGCATCTTGATTGCAAAACCATTTTTGACGAAGTTTTTGTATTTTCGAAAAGTTTTCTAGTAGTTTGTCATTTAGATAAGTTATACTTAATGATATTTTACTAGCGTAGGCAGGCCTCACTAGGTGGACCGACGACATTGTAAAAGTCGCGGGCAACCGGTGGATGCAAGTGGCCTATTGTCGGTCGGTGTGGCGGTCTATGGGGGAGGCCTATGTTCAGCAGTAGACGTCTTCTGGCTGATAGTGTATGTAATGTAATGATATTTTATGAAATGTGACATCTTATTTTATCTTTGTTTTTCGTCATATTGGATTGTGATACGCGTAGTGTTAAGTCGCTTGCCGAAATCTGATTAAAAGCTTAGGAGATACGGAATTATGCACTTACATAGACGGAAAAAAGTAACCCTCTTTTTGCCGTGGTCGGGTAAAGGCACCAGTTGACCGCGGATCGGAAATCTTAAGAGGCAGAAAAGTACACGAAACAAGTCGATGATGATCTGTAGTGACGTAACCGATGGTGGATGGTAGCCCGACTCCTACAGTAGGTAATCTCATCGGACGGTCAGCGAGCGGTAATTTGATCGTCCGATTATCAGCGCTACCATCTCACCATCGCCTAAATGTAATGTACAGATAGCAGACTAACTTTGAAAATCAATTTTAGAGGGCTACAGTAATTTAGTTCATCGAATAAATAACCTTTATCACATTTATTATAGAGGGTAATTCTTTTGGGGTGTATGTAAGTAATTAGGTTTGTGTGTTGTTCCTTTATTACTTTCTAAGCCAAACGGCTTGACCGATTTTGAACTCACTCGTAGCTGTCTTTGGATTCCTCTTTATGCCGAAGTGTCAAGGCTTCATTTTGCAGTCGGGTTTTATGAACTGGGGGCATGGCAGTGCTCGCGCCAAGTCGAGCGAAAACAATGGCATGGCCAAATCATCCTTTCCTCGAAGCAAATCACGGCACTTTTGATCCGCCTGTATCTTCGTTGTGAGTAAAGCCAGAAGTCTCACATTACCCGGAGCATTAGCTGAACTTACCTCTACGCACTAATTACAAGTTTGTTCCTACATTTTAAACGATTTTTTTCATCTAGCAGACCTACGAACTTGAAGTTTTGGATAAAAAACTATACAAACGTTGTTTGGGGTTGGTAAACTAGATTTCCATACAGTCTTTGCAAAAGTATGATTTTTCAGCTGCATCCATGAATGTATGGAGTATCGCGAGTCCACCGCTGCCCATCGCCCCATGCGTCTCGACCGAGGTTATCTAAGCGCGTGAGCTTTCGTAAGAAATGATTGCTATTTGGAAACAATTTGATGACCTTGAAGGTTGTGGTAGATAAGTAACAGTTATTATGTTGCCAGTTGTAAAGTCACTGAAATAGTCACAAAATGCTTGTAGTTAACTAATTAGGAAACAATGTATGACAAAGTTTTTGAATGGGTCTGGTGCTTCCTTAATAACTAAAATAACTGTCTTAGCTTTACATGAGATCTCACACACTTGGCATTTTTGTACATTATGTTTTTGATGGGATATTCTTTTTATAATCATAGTTATTGTATATTAATGTTATTATTGTTCACACAATATTTTACACATTCAAAAACAGGCTTAAAAATTAGTGTAACAACTGGCAGCCTTATCGCTGAAAGCGATCTCTTCCAAGCAACCATATGATGGAGAGGACTCATAGAAGGGGTGGAAGACGGGTACAATGATGGAGATTATGTGATCTTATACTCTAATAAATATAATACCAATATAATACTATTAAAGTCTATTGAAACTTAAATAAATAAATTAATATCAACTTGAAATGCATACCATATTTGCAGATTTAGTAAAACAATTGTTGCCTGGTAATATTTAGAAACTTAGGAACCAGATTATGTTCCAACGGTACACCACCTGTGGGGAGATCGGGCGTGCACGGGAGGGGGTGGTAGGTGGTGCTGATAACGTATCGATTGACCGGCTTATCGTCCGATCAAATGAAACGAGTCCTATCAAACAGTTGTTTAGTTGTGTAGCCTGCTGGCTGCGTCCTATGGCTTCTCTCGCGGTCACCATCGCGCGGGAACCACAAAATTCAAATTTGTCGTCAAGCATCTAAGGGCAGCCTTACTTGAGAGCCTGTTCATCACAAGTGCGGTATTTCATTAATCGACAGAGGATGCAATAAAAGTAAATTTCTCAACAAAAATTCTAAAAGGTAATATTTCAAATCGATAAATTTGTTCTCTCGACGACAAAATTGATGTCAAATATGATCAACAAAGACCGTACTTGCACTGCAGGCTAGACATGTTTACCATCTTTGACGACACGTAATTTAACATCAGGTAAGCTATGGTCAAACGCCTAGACTGTTTCAACCACGACAAAAAACGGGGTACAAAGTATCATCACTCTTTGGTCTTTCGTGCAAAATTGGAGCACTGTGTTGAGATTTAAAAACGACGATCTGACACGATTTAATAAAATTATTTTGCTGATAATATCTGATTAAGGTCGATTAGTAAGGATAGCTAAGCTTTTCGATGCTGCCGTTTTGTTTATAATCTTAGTTGTTTGAATCAAAATGCTATAAACACTTTTATGACAAGTTTTATAGGTTAGTATTTTTAGTATTTGCATAGACAAATTATATAAAGAAGAGTGCCAATGACCATAGAAAGATGCGTAACTCGATTGTAGTCATTGGTACGAGCCTAAGATGTCGCTAGTGCTTTAAATTGTGACATGATCGTCACAATTTATGCTTGCCTTGAAATTTAAACCAAAGTTAACTCATTCGTGAAGATTCGGAGAAAAAACGCTACGTTAGTAATAATTTTGCATTAGTAATATCAGTAAAATTGTTAATTTTATATTTTATTGCAAAAAACGCTAGGTTCTCAAGAGACGGTGCTGAAAAAAATATTTTTTGAAAACTATTTTTTACGTCGAATATTGAAATCTAATTTGATCTAGCATTGCGGTCATATACCAACACTATGCTTCTATATCAACCACATTTTCGATGCTTTTTGTAGCGGTTTGTACATTAGCTGACTAAATACGCAAGCGCCATCTAATTTTGTGCTGTTTTTTCGGGGGCACACTTATTGCTATGAGATTGTCATTCTTCGTGTATAGTTTGTCTATGGTATTTGTGTTAATTAGTTACCGGCAGATTACGGTTGTTTATATATGTTATGTTATTATGTAGGGAGAATGGGAGAATTTAAATTGACTATCAGTCGAAGAATTCAAATCACCTCGCATTGTGAATGCAAACTTAAGCAGTTGGTATATAGACGTGCCATAGCTATATAGCTGTCACTCTTACTCTAGACTGTGTAAATTTCCAAAACCTGTATACTGTATATTAAGAGGAAATTTTCGATTTGATGAGTATACTTTTTACTTTTTTCGTGGTGGTTTACTTTTTTTAATCTGTAGGGACAATATAAAACGAAATTTTCTTTAAAATTAAATATTAAAATATCTGTATCTTTATAATAAGCAGACATTACTATTAGTACTCACGGGATATTTACCACGATTCTTATTTTTGTTGGGTTCCCGATATTACGGCACAGTTGCATGCGCATTCACGGATCTACCCGTGAACAACAAACTCAACAAAAATAGGTATCGTGGTAAATATCCCCTGATTACTAATAGTAATGTAGTAAACCAGCACGAAAGTCTAAAACAGAGTATAAGCAGACATTATATAACTTCTTAGAAAATAAATATTCAATAATGTAAAAATGCGCTCGAGCGAGACAACAAACTCAGGGCCTTAATTAATAATTGCCTATCTCTCTCCCCTGTAAATATTTAATCAGTGTGTGTCGAGCCCTTTTTTTCTGTGTAGGTAAAGTATCGCACGAGTTTTTGGCGAGAACGTGAAGAATTCATGCGCGTCATTGTATTATTTTCCAAAATTTGTTTTATTTCGAGTGTTAATGTGTAAAATGGTGGATTTTTATCCACTGAGTGTTCGGGAACGTGCACGGGTGTTGGTGAATGGTATAATGCTGTGAAACGTTTTTTTCCAAAACTCCATAGAAACCTCTAGTAAAGTCTCCACCACTTTACTGGGGCACGACGTGGACTTGACCGTGACTTACTCTTTGCTTGACTTAGACTATGACTGAGGACTTATTTAATATGATATATTTGACTTCACTTGAAATATTCCAATACATAAACTGTATAATAATACACTGGCTAAATACACAACGAGAAGTACCGCACAAAACAATGTCATCTTTCCGTACCGAATAAATCTCCAAATGCCATTTGCAAAGTTTACGATTATATGAAGAAACGTACACATTTTCTTGAGTTTTTGTTTTAAACTTCGGACTTCGACAAAAATATGATATAGGCGATATCGATATCGGAATAAACATCGTTATCTCTTAAACAACTAAAAACTTGTCCCGTCCACCGACCGCATTAGGAATCCATTAGGTCCTCACGAAATCGTACTGATTAATACGTTTTATCCTACAGAGGACTGCGTATTATCACGAGAGAAGTACCATCAGTTGATTTATACCAGTTATCTTCCAGAGATGGCGCCATCGTCGACTCATATCTCCACACACTGGCTTTCTTTTATGAATTTGAAGTATTCGTCCAGTAAGTGGCAAGATAGTGGAACTGGAACGTCTAAATGCTCCCGATTTGTTTTCTTTTTTGACGCGTGTGAAGGAATGTCGTCTACGTTGTTAACAAGAGTTACTTGGTTTCGATGTGGTTTTTGATGGTGAGGTATGTAGGGCGGATCTGTTTAGGTGGACGGTGTTGTGATGTATGAGTGGATGGTGTACAGTTACCAGTTACAAATAAGATTTCTCATCAACATAAGTAACATTATGATACAAATGTTATACATATACATGATGTTTTTTAATTGGTTAGGGAGCGGTTGTGAGGGTGCTGTGTACAAGATAACGAACCACTTTTGCTCTACAGCTTTTGCAAATCCAACTGTTTCATACATTTTATTGCGAGATCCACGAACATTTTGTATGGAACAGAAGTATTTTTTAAGGAATTTTCAAAATTCGCAGTACGTTGCTCGTTATCTTGTACACAACCACTCCCTAGCCGATTAAAAACCACCATGTATATGTACCATTTCTATTAACGAAACAGACAGGAAAGTACATGGAGTAGAAGCTAATGAGCTGGTTAATTTGCGTTTTTTTTTTTAATTTTCTCAATCATCTGCATGGAGGATGATGTAATTTATAGAGATTGTTCGATAACGGATAAAACTAAGTGTTATGGGTTCTTTTCCATGTAGTCTGTTCTGCCATATCTATTTTTTCGTTTCGGTAAAAAACAGCCGGTAGGTATTATATATAATGTTGATGGTATTGAAAATCAACAAATACACAAATAGGTAATAAGCAATCTAAAGTAAAATTATTGATTTTCTCTTATAATAAATTTAATGAAAACTTTTGCTATCGTAATGTTTTTGCATTTAGGTCGTATACTGCAGTTAAGTAGTACTTTACTTTATTTAATTACTAGCTGATGCCCGCGACTTCGTACGCGATGCAATGACGCGTGGACAAATCCAACAAATCAATGATCATAAAACTCGGTTAAGTCGTTCTTCAGTTATAAATGGTGTAACTAGCCCGACTTTATTATATATATAGATAACAATATATTTTTATTTCATAAACATATTTACAATAAAATATAACAAACAAGCTAGCTACTTAAAATTAAAACAACTTAAATGTTACTTAGGGCAATGTTACCAGCGTAATTACTGGGCATACAGAGATTAAACATCTAACATCTCAGGGTGACGAGCGCAGTGCATTGCCACGCATTGTTTTGAACTGTTGAAGTTCAAAATTCTGGGTGGCACTGAACTGTTATGGGCAAGCGTGACGCTTAACATCAGGTGAGCGACTTGCTAGTCTCGTCAACAAGTAACATAAAAAATTAAAAAAAATTACATACAAAAATAAATAAATACAAAAACCTGATCTACAAGCCCCTTGGTGGAGGGGAAAGTGGCCAGAATGCTGGCAGCGTTGCCATGCTGGATGGCAATTATATTTAGTGTAATATTATAAAATTAATTATTTAACATATTCACCACAAAAAGTATTATTATGAAAACGTCTGTTACACAAAAGAAAAAACATCCAACAAAGTTATTATCATTATTCTCCAACAGAGAAAAACTTAATCGATGGTAGATAAAGGCAAGCGTCGAAAAATAATAGTTTTTATGTAAATGAACGTTGCATCGAGATGGGGCCGAGATAGCACAATCAGTAGGTACATCGGAACGAACGCCGTGAAGGTACCACGCTATCTGAAATCATAACCTTGCTGTTATCGTGCCATCAGACAGGGACGGGGGCGGATAAGCTTGGCTAGAGAATAGGGGCCCCGTAGTATCAAAGCTTAGCTAGAATATTGGGGCCTATTAATATTGTAAGGGCTTGATAAGAATATGTAGACCTCGTGTTTGAGAACTTGGTTAAAAAATGGGACACCTTGGTGTGAAGTTCGGTTAAAATATCGTGGTATAAAAAAAACTTTATTTTTTCAAATGTAAAACAATATTGGAACTCCGTTATGTTAAATATTGCCTGAAGTTTAAAGGTTCCGTGGTGTAGAAACTTGGCTAGAATATTGAGGCATTTAAAGCCCATGCAGAGTATTTCCCCATTTCTACATTTGAAAGGTAAAAAAAAAGGTAATTAAAAAATATAACTATATTTTTTTATACTTACTTAGCCCAAGTAACAAACAACTTTATTGATCCAACAGCTTTCTTCCAGCAGTAAAAGACCCGGGAGATGAAACGTGAGAAAGCTTATTTTCTGCCACACCATTACCCTGGTATTTGCGACAAAATATTTATTTTTATTATTATTAATTCAAATGTGATTGACGTGCTACTAGAATCGCATAACAGTTCCGTTTATAGTGTTCGTCATAAATTATATCATCGAGTTTTACCTTCCTCTGTCCGTTCCAATTCTCTATCTCATGCGTACCTACAAAGCCCAGTAAGTATGTAACCTCTTTTTGTTTCTTTTAGTCATTGTTAACCAAAGTTATATTAACACTCTATTTGAAAAAAATAACGAAATAACTTGGCTTTTAGCATTCCGAACTCATTAGGTATCTTGTTACTTATTTCAAAGCTTTAGTCACTCGGAGTCTAAAACATCTGGATCCATCCCTGTTCAAAGACGAATCTTAGTTGCTGTGCTAAGTGCGCAGCAGTTATTATGTATGTTATATCGCATATACGCTAGCTGAATCAATTCAACCAGTTCTCAAGGTTCCGTGGCTACCTATTTTGATTAGTTTAAAAGATAAAATACACTAAGGCTAAGTTAGGACTGGTTAAAAATTTAGCACCCAAAAAAGTTAAGCGATTTCGTTTTTGCTAGCTCTTCATTGTTTTATTTTCAGATGTTTTTAAATGTTATTTTCCTTTACAGGTAAGTTTTCGAGCATCCGCCCAGTAAAGGCAATTGAAGTCAAGGTGTTCCAGAGACCAGTCAAATGACAAGAAGGTTATGTTTTCTTATCTTTCGCCGTCCCATTCCTTTTGCATTATATAAACGTCATCCATAACAGAGATAGCCTTTTAGACACAATCTCGAGTTAGAAACCCCTGAAATTAACCTAGCGTACTCGCTATCGGGCAATCGCCGGCCGGAGATACGACTTTTATGGCGTGCAGCTTTTTTATTTGACATTTTATACAAGTTTATTCAAACAGTAACGATAGGATCGGAGACGTTATCTTTCAATGCAACGTTACCGCGAGCTCGGCGTGATACCATCTGGGGCCATTGCTAGTTAAACCAACCTGATAAGGGATCGGGGCCGGGTGTGTGCGTGCGTGTACCGACGCTCGCCGCGCCAGTGTGCGGGGAGGGGCGCCCGACCGCCGACCAGCCAGTCACTCACTTTACGCGGCAAAAGAATGACGGTCGAAACGAATATACTCTGTGTTTTACTTTTTAAATACTAGTGTTGGGAAAAGTGCACGGGATGTTACTGTGATGTTATTGTGGCTCAAGTACCTGAAGGAGCTGGAGCTCGCATGCGCTAGAGCCGCGCAGGTGCCGCCAGGTGGCGCTGCCGACGTCAAAACAATGTGTAAGGCGCTTGTTTACTTCTGCTATCTTTGTTTATAACGCTGTTTTTTCTTGTATTTGGATCATCACGATCATTTTATTCAACCGCTCCGTTGACTAATGAAGCAGATAAGCTGCAATAAAGATGATTCACTTGTTTTGTCTGCCAACAAACAGAAATACCAACAAAAACATAATATTTGTGTGAAGCAAGATTTTCTTCGAAATTGCGATAAAAACATCGTTAAGATTGCTTTTTTATCTTATTTGTGTGCGACTGATAGCCGTTACAGTGGTACTAATGTAAATACAGGATTTTTATTGCTGTGTAGATACTTATCTGTACATGAAACGATAATAAATCATTGATAAGTTTAAGTTAGTCGATTTACTTGTCATATAAGACGCATGTATGATAGATTTCACAGTTCATTCTAGCTTAATATAAATCCACTTCTTTCTAATATAATTACATATATAATTAATATATTTTTAAATATTATGACAAAATCACCAATTATTTCAAATTAACTTATTTAAATGTTGTTTGTGGAGACACAAATTATTTACCATCTGAAATAGATTCCCTTTGAATTATATTTATTTAAATCGTCATCATTGCCTACACCACTTAAACCATTTAAATAGGTTCTTATATTGACATCCATGTCATGAAGTGGTTTAAGAACTGATGGACATCAAACCACAGAATGAATTATAGTATCAATGGTCCTGCCACAAGTGGTCAAGAAAATAATCTCTTTAGACAAAGGCATGCACACACTGACACACGTTTTGACATTGACAGCAGCTGTCAAAATGAGAAAATGCCGCACGCGCTCGGTATTTAAATCCTACCTTGATTTTATCAGCCATGCCTACTTAGTAAAATATGATCTTGATAAAGTTAAGATGTTAATTTCCTTGAAGATTATTAGTAATATTTTATGTGAAATTAAAGCGAACGAGATTACAAATAAAATACAAGAAATCCTTCGTTTTTAGCCATGTATTTTTATTTTCGGATCATTACCTCTTTTTTGTTTTTCTGTTTCGCTGATATGATGCTTAAGGTAAAGAACACACTTAAGAAAATTAGTTCAAATGTCATACAACCATACCTATTTCTACCTAAAACAATTATGATTTATTATTTAAATGCGTATTAATAGTAGTGCATCGCCCAGAGCCAACATTTGCTCTAGATAACAAGATAATGTATCTCAATGTAAACAAATCATTCAATGTTAGATAATGTTATGTTGTAGTTACTGGTTTTAAAATGAAAGTAATGCTATGAAAGTTATACCATAAGAGAGTGAATGAAAAAAATAATAAAAAGTAATTAACACAACATTAAAATCAAACCGCAAAAAATGTTTAATGTTTTGCAATTCAAACTTTTTCTACTGAAGCGTTTCTTTTGCTTATCTAGGACACACCACTCATGCTATTTTTGTACCTATTTTGTTTATTTGTTTAAAACAAAACAACAATAGTCAGTTGAGCAAGTTTAAAAATGGAGTTTTGGCGGTAACGTGAAGAATTCATGTCCCGTCATTTTATTATTTTCCAAAACTTGTGTTATTTCGAGTGTTAATATGTAAAAACAGTGAATTTTTACCCGTTAAGTGTTTGTGAACATGCACGAGTGTTGGTGAATGGTATAATGTCGTGAAACGTGAATTTTCATGTTGTTTCCAAAACTCCATAGAATGCTCTAGTAAAGTTTTCACCACTTTACTGGGGAAGCTTGTTTGATAATATTTAACAAAACTTGAAAATATATATGTATACTTGACACTGGCAAATGCATAAGACGTGCGACGCCAAAATACTGATACAAGAAGAAAAAATAAAATAAAAAATGTTTATGTTATATTTTTAAATTTCCTCTTAATTTTTATATTGTCTCCACAAAAATAAAACAATAGTTTTCAAGTTAATTAAAAACTATAAAACGCCACTAGTGTGTGTAGTTATAGTAGAAAAATAAAATGTTATAATTTACCACAATGATAATTATCGATAATAATATTATTAATTATATAATTTATCTACATATATTTTTTCGAAACTCATGATGATGATTTTAGCTACTAGAGCTCGCTTTCCCGTTATTGATGGTACAACTGGCACCGATTTGTCCCACTAGTACCATCGATGGCACAACATAACTGGCACTTGCTTATTATCTCCGTACCAGATGTACCATTTACCTACCATTGGTGGTACAATTGGCCGGAATTGTCTCACTTGTACTTGTGATATACCGGGTATTACTACAAGAAACTCCGGGCCTATTTATGGGAATAAGATTTTCTATCCTATCGGATGATTGACTGAAGGTTGAAAAAGTGACCACAATTAAATGCGACATCGTAATGTAATGCGGTCTATCCTCTAGTAGCTAAATTCATCATCACGAGTTTTGAAAAAATATATGTACTATTTTGGTAAATTATAAAATGGACATAGCAATGAACTGTGTCGCCTCTAGTACGTAGTATATAATAACTCCTACCTTAAGACTTAATTGTATTGTTTATCACAATCATGACTTGAAATAGGTAGTTGCAAATCCATTCGCGCATTCTTACTGAATAAAAATACTAATCGCAGACAGAACTTGAACAAAAAAAACAAAATTTATTTTCTAAATGTTGGAAAAATACACTTTTAAAATTATGTAAAGTCAAATTATAGAAAATAAAATCGCAGTTCGTTTTTAAGCGTTCCGAAAACTGACACTAACGCCACTAGCGTCGGAAACTGGTATCACGCGATAACCATGACGTGTGTGTTTGAATGGGCCCCGATCTAAAAGATAAAAACGGGGGAAGGAGCGCTATCTCTGCTCAGATTTCACGTTCATTATCAACTGTTTGCATGTGGGGGTGTGAGCGTCTGTGTGAGGTGGCTGGTGTGGGAAAGTTTGGCTGGGGGTGCAGCACTTTATCTTTATGTACTGCGGTTGCATGTGTGTATAAACAATTTTAAGAAATTCATATAAAGCAGATACTCAGTTTTTCGCGTATAGTCTTGCTAGTGTTCCTCGCAGTTTTATCTGTCAGTCCTACAGCAAACGTTTATTTTTAGCCGACTGCCCTTGGGCAGTCTAGTCTAGTTTAGTCATGAAAGAGATAATGTTTTTGGCGTGTGAATATGTAGGTTTGTATATTCTATAACCTCCTGTAGCTTACACGGCTTGACCGATTTTGAATAGATTTTGGCTTCCTCATTATACTTAATTTGTTCGGAGTTTTTATTTTGATTTATTGAACTTGTTGGCGAGACGAGCAAGTCGCTCACCTGATGTTAAGCTTCACGCCTGACCATATCAATTCAGTGCCATCCAGAATTTTGAACTTCAACATTTCAGAACCATGAGCGGCAATGCACTGCGCTCGTTACCATGAGATATTAGATGTTAAATCTCTTTGTGCCCTGTAATTACGCTGGTACCATTGCCCTTCAATCCGGAACACAGTAATGTTTGCACACTACTGCTTGACTGTTGAATAAATAGCAAAGGCGTGGTACTTCCCCAAGCGGACTCTGCAGAAGAGCTATACCACGACAAAAATGTATGTATGACACACAAATATCGTTTTAATAAACCTTAAATTTCTCAGAAGTATTCCAAAGAGTTCCCAAAAAGTATTTCAGATAATTTTAAACGTTTAAACGTTAATTTCAAAGTTTATTATCGCGATATTATCAAAAAGAACCTTTATCGGTCGATCTGGAAAAAAACCGTTATTTTTTTTTATTTTACCGTATCAATTAGGCAAGCTTATCGCCTACCCTCATATTGTGGAAGTGTGCTTCCTTTGCTGATAACAGACCCGTGATAAGGCTTGCTGATAGCGACTTTGTTCTCTTAATTAGCAAATACCTAACGAAGCTGCGTTATCGGCGCTTCGGATAAGAGACGATAAATTTGAGTAGCTTGCTTCTCGTATCAGAGTGGCCAGTGGCCAGTCCTAGTGTGGAGTTACTTACTTGATATTTATTGAGTGGGTTTTTTCCACATCTAATGATTCTTCACATCTAGGTTCTAGGTCTTTGTGTGTCTGACAACCCGGCTGCACCCAGACCAGCCAACCCATGTCCTTTAAGAAAGTCAGGCCTCGCAGCTTCTTCGGTCACCCGAGTGCGTGTTATTCCGCCACGCTGATACAGTCTTAGCAGCATGAATGCGGCTATTTATCTGCTTCCCTGTTCCGTCAGGGCTAGCTGCGCACCGCAACAAAATCTTCTCTACTCTTTAGGACCTGAAAAATGAGACAAACGTATACATAATCGTACCCGTGTCCTGTTTTTGCATAACAAAAAGATTTTGTCGCGGTGCGCGTGCCAGCCCTGCATGAAATCTCCAGTTAAAACTCTTACATACCTATGGATGAGTAAGAGTTACTCTCGCAAGGGAGGACACGGGCAATTTATTGAAGATTTAAAAAATAAATATAAAAAAACGACTTCAAAAAAATACTCTATCGAGATGTTCTTGGTTCCACCCGCGTAATAATTGATTTATATTTATTATAATTGAGGAGTTGAGGTGACAATCTTCTTCATCAGTACCAACTTCACCAAATAATACTTTCTGAATGCTCGACTTGTTGATGAAAATACCAAAATCGCTAATGTTATACGTTTGCCTATATTATTAGAGATGATCAGAACTGGATTTTGATAAAAATGGGACCAATCTGGAATCTTTCAAATAAAAAATTAATTTTTAAATTTTCCAATTTAAGCTCGGCTTATAAATGACGGAGTTCTGTAACAAACATTTAAAAAAACAAATTGAGATCCTCCTCTTTTTTAGAAGTCGGTTTAATAGAACCCAGGAGCTGTAGGTATTTCGATTTTTATACTTTTTTCGTACAAAAACATATTAATATAAAGTAAACTTACACAATCGCACACATTCATACTTATATTTCTCACATTTTTACATAAAAAATTCATAGCATCAAACCATATTTTTTCTCCTAAAATAACGTAGCGTTATCGTGGACGAACATCGGCGGGAATCGAACCCCTTATCTCGAGCCCGTATCGCCCCCGCCTTATCAGTTGGATCTGGGAGTTTTTGTAGGCGCGGATGATGGTGGAAATATTTTTATGTGACCTAGCTCAAGATAGACTGAAGCGCCGTAAACTGTATACAGTCTACGGCGCTAGTTTTTTTTACCGAAAAAACGTACTTTGGTATGTCCTTATAAAATTCCAGATGCGGTACGGTAGAACTTAGCCGGCATGAGCTCATTACAACTTTTACTATGAAAGAAAACCTGAAAACAAAAAAAAAATTGCTTGTCCGTAGAAAAATATCGTTCACATTTGACGACAGGTATGAACACCTGGAAGACGCAACGTAGGCAGACCTCCCACTAGGTGGACTGACGATATTGTAAACGAACATGACGAATCGCGGCCAACTGGTTGTTTAATGTGGCGCTCTAAGGGGGAGGCTTTTGTTCAGCAATGGTCGTTTTCAGGCTGTTAATGATGATGATGGAGGAACAGCTGAGGTCAAGGTTGTAAGTACTCAGTTCCATTTTTAACTGGTATTCTCAAACGCTACTCAAGAAGCTTAAGACCTTGATCAGTAGACCAACCCTCAGATTTTCTTTAAATGGCAACATTTACTTTAAGAAGTGCGTTTTCGATTACATTTATTATTATTTAATATAGCCATTTCGGTATACGCAGAAATGCTTATAAAATTAACATAAAATAATATATCGATTGGATATATACATTGTTTTAAAATTTTATTTCTGTTAAATACATTAAAAAATTGTGAATTTATACAATGTCACATTTTTGCATCAAGTTCAATAATTCTTAGCGCACATCAAAAACTGCCTTTTAACTGGTGATAAATGTTGTAAAATCGGTCGAGCAGAATCGGATAAACCCATTTATTTCTCTTTTCTCTTGAAAGAAAACGATGTTCTTACTTTTTGCCCGACTGCCCAAGAAGAAGTAATGTTTTGTGTATATAATTATTTATGTTTGTGTTGTCCTTTAGTACCTCCTGTAGCCTAAAGATTTTGACGAGTGAAGTGTCGTTGAAAAGTATACCGCCTACTTGTCCATAAAAAAAGCACCAACTGTTTCCCACCCCTTATGTTATCCGATTTCGATGATTTTTATGTTATATAAACACTGAAAAACTGGTTTTTCGTGCAATATCTTCGTAGATATAGGCACTTGAAAGTGACAAATTGCTTGTGTCGAAAATACGACGAAAAAAAGTAGTTATTAGAATACCATAAACATTTTTAAAAAAAACAGACTACCCCCGAAACGCTAATTTTATCAAAAAGTTATGAAAATTCACCAACTCTCTCTATTACTCTCTGCACTAGAAATAAAGCGATAGCTATACAACTTCAAACATCGAATGCGCCAAAGCCTTTCGGGAGGATTGGGGACTCTATTCCTGTGTGCACTCGGTCACTGTCTCTCTAATTTAGAATTTAATGGGAGTGAGAGGGACCGAGATATAGCGCACAGGAATAGGATCCGTCCGTGATTTTTAGTGAGACATCGGATTCATACCGAAGATCCAACTACTGCATCTAATTAATAATATACACTACAATAGGCTTAAATCTAGATTGAACAGGATGTGTTCAATCGAAAACAAATTTGAATTAAAAAAAAAATACAATAATTTTGGTTGGAACTGGTTGGAACATAATTCATTCGAATTTTAAAAAGGTCGAAAAATTATTAAACTTGTTTAATTGAATACTGTGTTGTTTTGAAATAATATTCGGTGACATTTAAAAAGTTATCTGTATAAATTAAAAAAAATGAGTATTGAATAGGCGCCGTCTAGCAATAGACATATGTATTTGTAAATTAGGTTCCTTGTTTAAAAAAAACAATGTCAATTAAGATTTTACGATAAGCTATTCCATAATGCATAATCGATTTGAATTTTAAAATTGGTCTCTGGGTCTTTCCGTATGTCTACAAATTATTTAAGGTTTTTTAAGATTCCGTACCGCAAAAGGAAAGGCGTCACTTCGATGTCGTCTGTCTGTCAAGACCCTTTTTCTCAGGGACGCGGCGTGAAGGTTTTAAGTTGAAATTAATATCAAATTCTTAGGTATACGGTCCTTTGGAGCTGTAATTTTTTTTCTATCAGTATTAGTATTTTGGGAAGTAAAGGAATAAATCTGAAATCATTAAGTTATACCTATATCAACTTTTTTAAATTCATTACAAAGTTAAAATTATTTTTGGAGAAATTACCGTGACTTATATCGGTGTATGGGAGATAATATTTTTCAACTACAATGTTAGAAAGACTCGTTCCTCGAGTCAGACTTGCATTTTTATTTTTTTTATTGTTCCTCCTCTACTTCCCCCAACAGAAGTCGGGGACATTGTCAAGCTAAATATGTTGCTTACGCAGTTTTCTGTTTTGTAAAATCAAGTCGGCCAGATTGGATCGCCGTTTGGAAATCAAATGGTATTTATATCTTAATATCTTAATTGGTAATATCTTAATAGCGGGCAGTACTTTTTTTGTCTGGTTTTTTTTTTAACGTTGATGGTTCGAGTTCAAGTAGTATCCCCGAGCCCAAAGGTCCTCCTTTACCAGAGGCCGGGCAGATGAACTGATGAAAGAGTGATGAAGAGAGATGAACTTTAATAAAATCTGCTTTGGGTGTTTGGGTTTATTACTGTGTCATACTTTACATTTAGGTTATATTTGTATTCAGATAAAAGGTTTAAGGTGTAAAATGTACCTACTAAACCTTTTTTTCTTATTCTGATTTTAATAATTGTATAATTATCTCTGTTTTGGCGTAACTTTTCTTGTAATAACTATCGGACAGGCCATTGGCTCTGAAATGCAGTGTAATTCATAGCTAATGGGTTCAAACTTACGAACAATTTTGTTTATGTCAAATAAATTTATTTGTATTTGTTAATAAAAACAAAATGTGTTACGGTCCCAAGTAAGAGGTTTATCTTTGTATTATTTGTAAACCTTTAAAATCATTTATTTGGTTTGACATTAATCAATTTACTAAAATTGATTTTACAACGTAAATCTACATAATAAAATACGAGAAATTAGATCTGCCTGATTCGATATCAAAGATCAAGGCCATCGAATCGTCGAATCAAATCTGTCGTCAAAATCATCATATATTTACAATAAAAAAAAAACAACGAAAAATTAACAAGAAAAAAACAATGTGAATGAAACCTATTCTAAAAATTTCACTTTATTGCACACCGAAAATAAAATTAAATTTATTTTTCATTTTTATTATATAGGTACTGTTATTGTTTTGAGATACTGAATAATATATACTGTTATAAAATATTATTAAATTATATAGATAATGTAAGGCTTAAATTAAATGGATTATAATTAATAATTGTCCTTTATATATTTTCCATCAATAATGTTCAGTTTGTTTTTATTATATTAAGTTTTTTAAATTTAATTATAATCCCGTACAAAGGTAATAAAATTATGATTGTGTGTGTTTCTCCATAGGATAGATTTTATACTTATGACGGGGCAAGAGCTTTTATTAACTAAACAAAACAAATACAAACTCCTTAGCCTATACTACAACGTAGAGACCATTGAAGTTTAAATTTAATACAATTAATGTACAAGCCCACTACCAGTTGGCAGCGTACCACGCTCAATAGCAAAGCTTACGCATTGCGCCAGATAAACGTCAGCATTTATTTTAGCCACGCGTTGCATATGTATAGCCTCTACCTCGCATAGGGTGTGGGCACAGAAGAGGATTTTTTTTTACCTCTAGACTCTTCTGTGGGTGTGGGTGTTTTTGTCATTTGCTTAGTGCCAGACAAAGGCAGTATTAGAATTAATTTGTTGTCAACGTTCACAAACGGTTCAGTATTCGGGGGTTTATACCTTGTTCTGATAATTGAGAACAAAAATCTAAAAATAAATCAGCCATTCTCAAGTTATATTGGGTCATACAAGTGACAATTACATGCATACTACATGCCCGGAGTATCATAGACTATGGACTGCAGACTGACTGATTACAAGAAGGCTTCGACCAAAATAAAATGTATTGACGGGCCCAAGTAAGAGAATTTAGAAGACTTAAGTGAGCGTCGGCGCTCACCTTACTCACCTTGTAATAGAGATAATTTTAAATACGTACTGAAGCTTAAGTCCGATTGTTTTGACTTGTTATTTTTAAGGTAGATGTGTGGTTAGGACCCGTCTATTCATTTTACTTTGGTCGTGGCTTGTAATACAAACTAACACGGTGCTTTTTAATAGGCCTTAGTTCTTGTGAGGATGTACGCAATGTAAGTGCCACCATAGTTTATCATTTCAAATGTTTCTATATTGTCTGAAAGTGGAACCTCCTCAGCCGATTAAAAAGCAACATGCAAACGCATCTAATCGACACTACTACAAAAACCGGCTATCTCTTAAATCTTCCATTATACCTATCTATAACTACATCTAGCACGACTCGGTATCACCGCATCAGGCATCGAACCCGCGACCTTTCCTCACCACGCCCCCCACAGAATCAATTAGCGTGATCCGACCGGCCCCCTGATACAAACTCTCATATATAAAGTACAGGCTTAGTACGCTGGCTAAATAAGGTTAGAACGGTTGAAATTGTACTCTACAAGGCTACACGAATCGGTGTTACGGAACAGCTGATATTTTACCCGACTGCCCGAGAAAGAGGTTAATGTTTTTGGGGTGTATGTTTGTGTGTTCCTATAGTACTGTAGGCTAAATGGCTCGACCGGTTTTCATGAGTGAGGTGTCGTTGAATTCCACTTTATCAGTGTCCGGAGTCCAGAGTGAAAGGCTACATTTTGCAGTCGGGTATTTTCTTTAATCACATTAGTTGTTTTCCGGATGGTGATACCCAAGAAATGTTCATTCATTCATTCATTCATTCATATTCTTTATGTTAATGTTTTTTTGTAAAACATGACTTACATGTACGCTGGTTATTTATGTGTTACTAGCTCATGCACACGGCTTAGTTTAGTTGTTTTAAAAAATAATGGCGTTTGTGTAGTTATAGTTTTAATTTGAAATCGCGTGATCTCACGAAAAAACATTGAATTTTTCGTTCAAATCTTTGGTCTGAAGCTCACCCTCGGTAGCGGGCAGCAAAAGACGCTTTTAAAACGGACAAGTGCGAGCCTGACGGTACCGACGCTTCCGTACAACTTTTTTTGCATACAATTTTAAAACTAAGTGATCCTATAACAATCAAGTGAACCTTTCAGGGCTCCTTTTTCCTTTTGCGTGTCGGGTATAAAAATATAACGCTGCACACTATTAGCTCCCCACTCGATTTCATGAGGCGAAGATGCTATGAACACACACAAACACTCGGAGAACTAACGAGTAGACCCAGAGCAGATATAACATCTGCCGGACCGGGAATCGAACCCGGACCTTACTAAGCTAGGACGAAATACTATATATAGCTGCATATAACTGACAAGGCCATTATGGAGCCGCTATAATAATGTTTAATTAATATTTAATATTTAATTAATTTCATATGAAAACTGTGTATTTGACGTTACCAAATGTTGTGCAAACCCAGGGTCCGAATAAATGAATTGAATTGAATATACATTATTAAAATATTTAAATACCCGTAATTATGAATAAAATACAAAGATCAATATGAATAAATATATAGGATAGGTCAGTTTAAATACATAAATAATTTAAAAAAAAATATTTATAAAAGGATAGGTCAGTTTTAACATTAAATTAATAAACATGAATATTTATTTGTTTAAACTAACCTAGCCTATTTTATTAACATATTTAATATATTAGTATTAGTTAATATATTAGTCTTTGTCCGTCCCGGCTTTGATCGGGTACAAAACCTTACAGGATCACCCACTGGGCTAATCTGAAGATAGCCGGAAATTTTCATCAAAATCGGTCCAGCCGTTTTGGAGTAAAACTTATAAAACATACATACATACATCGCCTTTTATAGATATAGAACATTCATACCGGAACCATCCATTCGTCCATCCGGAGCTGAAGCATAATGCTGAAGGCTCCGGTACGTTCCCTTGGAGATCCCAGAGTCCTCGGTCAAACACCAAGGCAGGCCACTGAGGGGTATTAGTGGTAAAATCCCACACAACCCGGCTGCATTCTAAAGCAGTCGGGTATGTGAAGATTACCCACAAGTAAATAAAAAAAAAAAATTAAAAAAAAGACCCGACTGCATTATAATCATACACACAGAAAAGATGTAAACAAGGCGTATTTAAAATGAAATTTATTCTCAAAATCCATGAGAGAAAATGTAATTACATGTTTACAGTCGGAGGCTACAAATATTTCACGATAACAAACATACTTTTCTGGGATTATTTTCTAGGACAGTCGGGTAAAAAAGGGCCCCTTCACACCAGCAACCAACAGCCGCCAACAGTCGGGCGCGTATCACACCGTCACGCTCCAATCCTCCTTCCATTTATTTCAGGATCTTAATCTGAGATGGAACGCGGGCGACTGATAAGCAACGCTCGCACCATCGCGATAACGTCTCGATACCGTGCTTACAGTATGGGAGTTTTTTTCGCTCGTAAACGACAATTATAAACGATCTTTATGTTCTTGGTGATAGTTAACAGTTATTTAAGCGAAATCAAATCACTATTTTGAAGTTTTGCGTATGTTTATTTATAAATGGTGTACTTATTAATCGGCTAAACAGAGCGGTTGTATACAAGATAACGAACAACTTTTGTTCTACAACTTTTGAATAGTCACGAGAAAAAAAAACAGCAGTTCCATACATTTTATTGAAAGATCTAAGAAGATTTTGTAAGTATGGGACAGCTGTTTTTTTCCTAGTAAGTTTTCAAAAGTCTTCGAACAAAAGTTGTTCGTTGTATTGTATACAACAACCGGTCCCCATCCTATTAAAAAGCACCATGTATATTTTTTAATGTTATAATCGTACTAGCTGTTACCGGCTACTTCGTTCGCGTGGACCTACAAAAAAAAAACTATGTCCGTCACCGACTCATAAGCTATATCTAGGCAAAAAGTCGGCTTGATCCGTTCAGCCATTCAGCCGTGATAATGTGAGAAACACCCAGCCAGAGAGACAGAGTTACATTCGAAATAATGAAATTAGTTAGGATTTCTCGCAATCATACTGGTTATAAAATGTAGTGTTACAGTAAACTGACATAGAACCGAATGCTATACGCTTCGGTCTGAGGGGGAAATAATTAACGACTAGAATTTTATCTAGATATCTTAAGTACATCTAACTGCTATAACTGTTATGCGCTAACATGCAGCGAAACGCATATACCGTCTACATTAGAATATTACAATCTGTTATTAAATCACATCGGATAAATTAAAATCCTAATCCTAACTAAGTCAATGTAACTCTGTATAACTGTCTCTCTGTCTATCGTCTCTTTGTTTGGGCGTTTGTCGCGTTTTCACGACGAAACGGCTGTACGGATAGACCTGATTTTTTGCGTAAATATAGCTTAAGGGTCGGAGACGGACATAGGCTACTTGTTTTTGTAGGTCTACGCGAATGAAGTCGCGGGTAACAGCTAGTATAATGTTATTCAAGAATAGTGTTAAAATTACAGATAAGCAGCTTTAAATACGCGGAGATGTGTATCATTAAGATCGAATTATTAAATTAAAATGAATATTAATTATTTTACCAGCCGACTTGATTTCCGTTTTAGATTACTGCCAACATTATAAAACCCATTAAAATAAAGCTTTAATCGATTTTAAAACTGTTTTGAACGATTTTTTTTTAAGTCTTACATGCTTGAACCTGTAACGTTCTAAGTCCGTTCAAAGACTTCACTCGTGGGGGCGACAGGGGGTTTTTATCGCCGAAATGGTCCGATAGCGAGCGAAGATTGGGGCGGATCTGACGGCGAGATTCGCCCCAGCGATATCGCGCGATCCGAGACCCGATAACACCCCCCTCCACCGTAGTACATGCCTGTATCTTTTCAAAAGGCTTTTTGTTTGTAATCGTAGCCGAATCTAGTTTTAATGACTTTTTATAATAGTTTTACGCGTGTTGAATATTTCGAACGAGTAAATGTGTTGTGGGGACAATAGACTCGATTATTTAAATCTTATGTTGCATTTAAAGAATGTAAATATTTGCTATCTCATTTTTAGGGTTCCGTAGCAGGAGCCACGATAAAACATCCCCTCAAAGGTTTTTCAGAGTCCGTCCGTCTGTTCGTCTATTTATTGTGATAAAATTGGTTTAGCTATCATACATTTTTATTCGGTTTTCCTTTACGTTTCAAACGCCCAGAATACTAAAATCACACTAATCAATGAGAAAGTTTATACGTAAGTGTGTAGGTATGTAAGTGTGTTTGTTCCCGTCACGTTCCCGTTCACTCTGTAAAGGCTAAACGAACAACATATACTACCTTTTATCCCGGACAAATATTCTGTTTCTGTAGAATAGCGGATGAAACCGCGGGGCGCAGCTAGTTACCTGTATATTTAGTAGAGCCACGTAGAACGTTTTCTATGCCAGACAATATACATTGCAAGATAACAGTCACATGGTGGACTCAAACTGACTTTCACTGTTGTCATTATCACACTAACTGGTTTTCGCATTAATTCGAATAAATAACCAAGAGATAAGTGTAGCGATAACATTTTTGCGCTTTTCAGTATTTTTCAGTGCTAGCTTAAATACGAAATATTATCAATATGGTTAAATGTGTTCGTCTGTCTATAGGTTTCTTGGTATTTTTTTCAAGTTGTTTCAGATCGATGGAAAGTAGGTACGTAGTGGTGTCGATTCTGCTTAGATAGATAGATAGATAATTCTTAACTGTTCACACCAAAATAATATTAGTGTGATTAACGTCTCTTCATGTCCTGCAATTTTACTGAAAACTTTACCTTTCAATCTGGAACACATAAATGTCTACTGACTAGTACTGCTTGGCGGTTGAATAACTGGCAAAGGTGTGGTTCTACTCCAGACGGATTCAACAATATTTGTACTACTAAAAATAGTCTTTGCGTTCATGTAGGATTGCGGGTCAAATCGCGAGCGGCAGCTAGTATAAAATAATTGCGTTTTTATCTGAAGCGAGCGTGCGGGTGTTATCGCAGTCGATGGTGTGATTGCAGCCTGCTTACCCCTATGATGTTGTAGTCCCAGTTACGAAGCAACTGTTGTTTAAACTGTGTCGCAGTTACGAAGGTACTGTCACTTAATCTGTGCTTTACTTGCAGTGCAATTAAATTAAGTAATTAAGAATAAAGTGCACCGCCGTCTTGTTCATACAAAAACCGTAGACTGATATAGGCATGTCAAAGGAAATCATGTCTTAGTCATTTTGGCAACCTCCTAAGTTTGGTGCAACGCATTTTTCATTGTTCAGTACGTCCTATAGAGCTAAGTATAAATAAATAAAAATACAGGTTACGCTGCCAACTGGTAGTGGGCTTGAACATTTGGATTATCTATAGACCTTTAATGGTCTCTGGATAAACCAACTGTTATTTTTATTTAGTAGGCTAAGTAGTTTAGGTAGTTGTAGTTTGTATGTATTTTGCTTAGTTAATAAAGGGACTTGCCCGATAAAAATAAATAAATAAATAATCATAAATATTGGTGGACTTTTTTAATTTTTTTACAAACAGCACCATCTAGCCCCAAACTAAGCAAGCTTGTACTATGGGAACCAGATAACTGATAAAATACATAAATACTTTTTCTTTTATTTGTTAATACATAAATAGAATACATAGATACACCCAGACAAAGAACAAACATCCATGTTCATCACACAAATGTTTGTCCTGGGTGAACGTAGTAATTTATGAGCTTAGGTGCTGTCAAAGCTTAGTGCAGACGGACATTAACCAACTGCTATTGTCCATTTGCCCGTTATTCAACTACCTAAACAAATTGACATATTTTTTGACTATTCGTTACAGGGAGTTAACCTCGTATACAGTTAGGAAGCGATAACAACAACCGATGACGATAATAATTTCCGCCATGCGATAAGGCATGCGATGTGCAAAACTCGCTAAAAGTATCATCATCATCATCATCATTAACGGTCGTTCTTACGCTACTGCTGGATATGCCTCTCCTATTATGCCATCATAACAGGAGAGAACGTTGGGCTTGAACATTTGGATTACCTTTAGACCTTTAATGGACTCTGGGTAATCCAAATGTTGGTTTTATGTAGTAGGCTAAATAAAGTAGTTTATTTTATTTTAATAAGGCTGGGTTGCACAATAATCCCAGTTAGAGTTACTGTTTTAGTTAAATTAACTATAACTTTATTCTTAACTATGAAGTTTAGCCAGCATGTGCTATTCGTCATTTTGACCAATAGTTAAAATGGTACAGCACATTTTTCTGCTTAACGGGAGTTTTAACTGCAGTTATGACTGTAGCTTAAACCTAGATGGTGCAACCCGGTCTAAGAGTGGTAATATCCATGGAAAGATTCGTTAAGTTATTAACTAACAGGATTTATTTTTCTTTACACAATTGCAGAACCAATTTTTCATATGAATATACTATAAATAATTAAAAACGTATCCGAAACAGACTCAAATTTTATATTTTGCAATATCGTCTCTATTTGCACTACATTAGAGTCTATTTCACATGACGATCGTAAGCGAGGCAGCGAGTCGTCGGCGACGATAATGTATTATGGCTCAAGCATAAATTCTGTTTCTATGTTCCGTACCTTTAGATTGTTTAATTTAAATTAATATTGATTGTAGAACTTGCGCCATGTTCACTGAAAATCGCCAAATCTTGGTGCACATCCCGTGCTTACAAATTTAAGTGCAATAAACAACCGCAAAAGTCCAAAATCATGATAAGTTTATAAGTTCCAAAAAGTCGATCAAACTAGTTCATCATCATCATCAGCCAGAAGAAGAAGCGGCTGAACTCAACGACAATCTACCATTCGCATCCAAAGGTTACACGCGGCTCTCACAATATCGTCGGTCCACCTAGTGGGAGGCCTACTTACTACCTACGCTACTACTATGACCTTAGACATCTGCCTGTCTTAGTCAATATCAGGAGTTTTTTTTTTTTTGTTTATGACGTACCATATTATGACATGGTGCCTCATCAATATTACAATCTAGCCTTGAGACTAATAAGTAATTTAACTTTAACTTAATCTGCTAAGTGGAGTAGTGTAATATCTGTGGGATGTTGAGGAAACTTTCGTTGGTGGCTATATAATCCTATTACGCACCTACGCTGCGCCAAAAAAAGTTAAATTAAAACAATTTTGTTCACTAAATTAATTAGTCAAATGACTACAAATCTTTTATTCAATAATATTGCTATTGTTAGTGAAGCGATATAAACAACCTGTAAGTCAAAACTAACGGCGGACGCTCGCAATCAACGAGGAAGAGAATAAATTTAATTGGCAACACTAAAATATTGTTTCTTCGTGCTGCCCGCATCGGTTACGGACTAAGGAGGGGAAATGTTTATTGTTTCTAGTGTAGGGATGATAAAGACAGAAATTGTGACAAGTTGATTTATTTACTTTCTTTGAAAAGTTTTATCTGAAAACAATATAAAAAAATTGTAAGAAGGCAATTGACAGTGACTATATATACAGATAAGTTAGATCGAGCTAAGTCGGGTGTCTTGGGAGATGTCTATAATTTAAAATAAATTCTAATTATTTGCAAAAAGTATATTTTTATTTTTATTTGGCAAGTGCTTTTATTAAATAAGCAAAATACATACAAACTACAACTACCTAAACTACTTAGCCTACTACATAAAAATAACAGTTGGATCATCCAGAGACCATTAAAGGTCTATGAATCGATAATTTAAATCGTAAAAGGTCATACACTTTACTCAAAAATCTTTTTAAAAAGGATAAATAACAGACAATAAATGCCAAAGCTATTGAGTGTTCCGTCGAAAATTGCTTCATCAGATATTTTAATACCGATTTTGTCCTAAAAAAGGAACTCTGTCAGCGTGGCGTGCGCTTGCGTCGATCCCTCGCGCGATTAACGCGTGCAGGTGCGACCACGATCACAGTGCCTTGCAACCACTGAGTATAAATTTCAGAGGTATTACCTATACTTAGAACGCAAAGTTGTATACTAAGTGTTAGGTTTGACAGGCTTATTCTCGTAGGATATCATTATACTCATCATTATGAGCAACTTTTACTGTAGGACCTAACCTGAAATCGCTTTAAAAGTCAGCTTTGCCATACACATTTTTCTATGAACAAGTAATTTTTTTTTTTTTTTTAATTTTTGTTTTACGTCGATATATCGGAAGAAAATTCTGTGTGAGAGGCTTTCCGTCGACCGTACGGTATCGTAGTCTGTCCGTACGCTTTTGCTTTCAAAAATTATTTTTCATACTTACACTTGCTCTTCTGTAAACAGAAAGAGAGAAGAGATCCTGATTACCGTCATCTCGTTCGCACTTTATCAACATTTGTGAGTATAAAATTACAACAAAAAAAGTGGATTAGTTATTATTGTTCTCATTCGTGTTACGTTTTTTAATTTGGCGAAGGAGTAGGAAAAATACTCAAAAAAAATGTGTTTCTCTCTCCTTCGCCAAAGTAAAAAAATAATAACATGAAATTGCTATAAAACATTGGCAATGGTATTCTAAAGATATTACTAATCCAGTTTTTAAATCTCTGTAATTTTTACATTCAAAATGTTGCTAAATGCAAACGAGATAGTGACTGATTAAATGTATTCTTCGCTTATAAAATGAGAGTATAACTTGTTTTTCCCTTCGGGGAAAGCGATACTTTTTTTGATCAATTTATTTTCAATTTTGTTATTGTGACAGCCCTGCTAGAAAGGGTAGGATATACTCGACTTTATTAGAGAGCTGTTTCTCTGCAAAGATGTGATGCTCGTTCCCGCGAGCCTCCAGAGCCTTCGTGACAATATAATTGTGCCGCATACCTCATTCTTCGTACTTAATTTAAACCTAATAGTGAGATAATCTCATTTTTCCCCGCGTCTCATTTACATTTTAAAGTTTTATCTTTTGGCGCTGCAGTCGCGATCGCTTCTCACTTTGGAGTTGAATAAATTTTATTGTTTTAAAGTTTCTGCGCGTATTTGACGGAACGAAGCGAAGGGCTAAGAGTTTACAAACAGATTGACGGTTGTATTTATGTTCGTGTTTGTATTTTTGATCGACGATAAATTACGATGTGGTTATTTTTGCGTGATTATGATAGCACCTGCAAAGATGGAAACACTGATAAGGTTCAGATTCAAGCAACACTGCAGATTTCTTATCTTGATCCTTTGTTGAAATGTTTTGTCTTTGTTTTTATACTGTTTTTAGAAGGTATTTATTAACAAAAACATTTAAGATAATTGCGTGGAGAAACATGGAAGAATCTACATTTCATTTAGTGCTCATGTTTTTTTAATTACTGCACCGAAATATCGGGATCCCATAAGCAATCTAAATCGTAGCATACAGGGTTATAAGGAAACGGTATTCTAAGCCGAAATAAGCTCATAGTACTCATGGTACTACTATGGTAGTACTTTTACTATGGGACCAACATTGAATTCGAGGAAAAAAATCAGCTGTTCCATACATTTTGTCTAGAGTCATTGACATCTTTCTATGGAACAGCTGATTGTTTTCTAGGTTTTAGTGTTGGTCCCAACTAAGAGATCAACTGATTACTGACTTAAATATTATGGAATATATATAAACTAAAACATGGGAGAATCTCTTCATTTTTGCTTTATCTCGACAAATATGAGCAGAATCAAGTCCAAACTTCAAGTTGCTGGTTTAGCCGACCGATGAAAATAAACGCTGGTTATAAGTACGAACGTTAGCACTTCGTGCGCGAGGCTGTAATGATATTGCGCAGATCGCGCAGATTGCGCCCGCGCCGATAGATCGCGCCTTTACGTTTGTATTGGTTACGGTTGGTGAAAAACAAAACTTGAAAAAAATAAAGAAATAAGAGATGTTTTTTTTTTTAAATAGCTTAAAATCTCAATAGGGACGCAGTTCGTACGATTTTCTTATAAGCGTGGTAATGGCACCAGCAAGCTGGTTACACTGCCAACTGGCTGTGGGCTTGACCATTTGGATTATCCTTAGACCGTCATTGGTCTCTAAATAATCTGTTGTGTTTTTAGAGTAGGCTAAGTAGACGCTCATTTTGTGATTTTTTAAGTTTAAAATGGGCATTTTCTGCCTCTACTTTTTTTGGATCATTTGAGTTTTTTTTTAATTATTGTTTTTTTAAGTTGGTCGACCTTTTTTCACACAGCTTTATTTTTAGTTCTGTAGTTTCTAGGCGTGAGCAGCGCACTTTAATTCTAAGCCCACCGAGTTTAATTGGCAGTCTAAGCAGAGACAATGTTTTACTTTGTTAAAGATTTGTTCAGTAATTGTTGCTTGGAAAATATGTGAACCAAATTGGCCCAAAGTTAAAATCAAAGGCACAAGAGCAAGGAGGCACTATACCCAGCAATGAATTGATGCATGTTATGAGGTTGCTGGAGCTTAGATGCTGCCGGGTTCGCGCTGGACAGGCTACTCGAACCCTCCATTTTCGCCTGTGTCC
This sequence comes from Apocheima hispidaria, assembly GCA_947579745.1. NCBI lineage: Eukaryota > Metazoa > Arthropoda > Insecta > Lepidoptera > Geometridae > Apocheima > Apocheima hispidaria. The sequence continues at coordinate 15,718,986 of OX388147.1, forward strand.
CTTAACGCCTAGCCTGGGGAATGTTCACCACGAGGCCAACTCCTAACCTCCAGTATTATACAAGAGGGAGAAAGAACCAGGCTATCGATAGTTAATGTTATGGTAAATCTCTTAACCGATATATTGTAGCAAGTCCACAAGTATTGTAAGTCCGACAAACCTTCACCAAAGTGTTATTTCCAAGCGGTGCGATCATCATCATTAGCCAGAAGACGTACACTGCTGAACATAGGCCTCACAGCCTCCCTCTTAGGCCGCCTCCTCCTTAGAGCGCCACACCGACCGACTACGTGCCCATCCACCGGTTACCCGCGACTTTCACAATGTCGTCGCCTACCTACGCTGCGTCTTCCGGCTTGTGGTCGCCACTCAAGAACATTTCCTACCCACCGGTTTTCGGTTCCTCGAGTAATGTGGCCTGCCCATTGCTACTTCAGCTTAAAAGCTATATCGGTGACTTTGGTTCTTCGACGAATATCCTCGTTCCAGATTTTATCGCGCAAAGAAACTCCGAGCATAGCTCTCTCCATTGTCAGCGGTGCGAATGCTCCGAAAAGTTCTAACGCTCCTTTGGATCATCTGTAAAAATGTCCAGAGGCCCATGATGATGATGATGTTCCTCGAGTGCCTACAGGGCCACCTATGTGCCCTATCCTAGCGTCGCGTGGGCCATAAATCGCGGCGGACGTGCGTACAAATTGGCGCGATCCGATCTGCGCGCGCGCTTGTCTCCGCGAGCTTGTTAACGCAGATCGCATGTGATTTGTCGCGCGACGTTGCACTGTCGCGTCGTGAGTACACCCACGACGCGATTTGGTGAAGTACTGGTATTGTTGATGTAGACGCCCTACTTTGGTACCGCTTCCTGAATGAGTTCGTTGAGATATTTCTGTTTAATTTAAAGCCTCAGCAACTTCCTATATGGTCTTATTTAAACTGGTCTGATAGAGTAAATCTACTCCATGTTTGTTCCCAGCGACATTACTGAGCATAAAGAGATTTAATATTAATATCTCATAGTAATAATTTTAAATAAATAAAGAACTGCCTTCACTAGATTCATATATTTAAATTAGCTTCGTCATAGTCGCGTAACTATCATAATCGAGATTATCTTGGCGCCATCCGTGAAATACTTATCATTGTGGATTTCCGATGGCTATCTCTGGTCTTCTTCATCAGTTCTACTTCACTTCACTTGTTGACGAAAATACCAAAATCGCTATATGTATGCCTTTAATATTTGAGGAGTTCCCTCAATACCTCGTGGATCCCATTATCAGACCTGGATTTTAATAAAAATGGGACCAATCTGGAAGTATCTACTTTCAAATTAAAAAAAACTATTTTCCAAATAGGTTTATAAGTGACTGAGTTCCGAGGTAACAAAGAAAAAAACAGTTTACTCGAGAACCTCTTCCTTTTTTTTGGAAGTCGGTTAAAAAGTGCAATGCATTGTCACGCAAGATTTTCATGTTGAAGTCCAAAATTCTATGTGGCATTGAACTGCTATGGGGAAACGTGATCCTTACCATCCGGCAATCGACTTGCATGACACTCAGTCGCGACAAATAATAAAAGAATTTCTTTATTTTTTTTATTTTTACAACAGTTTCATAAATAGGTTCTCATTTAAGAGACGTCTGAAAAAGATCGCTTTTGGAAAACGAAAGAAAAACTCATGGACTCATTGTAACTACAGAACACAATTTCGTTGTAAACAAAAAATATCAGAATTTATTAAAATAGAAACCTCGTCTCTTAGTATCTTAATTATTTCCTGTCATACCTAACATTCAACAGCCACAGTGCGATGAACTCAATTTACATAAAGGCGGAGAAACGAAAGAATTGAAAATTATCTATGTCAGTTTTGTTCAGTGCAGATAATTTTTATTTTTTATTCTGTTTTACCACTTCGTTACCTTAACTAATGACTGAACTAGAATTATCTCCATCGTTAATTTTAATGTGAAAAAAGTATGGCAACATATTAGAGCACTGCTAATGCATTATTTAAAGTTTGGTTACCTAAGTTACTTAACAATAAAAATAATAGCAAGAAAATATATATTACAAAAATATTTAGTTACCTATCATCATCCTTACTAATATTATAAATGCGAAAATAACTCTCTCTGTCTTCTGTCTGGGTGTTTGTCGCGTTGTCACGGCTGAACAGCTGAACGGATCGAGCTGACTTTTTGCAGATATATAGTTTAAAATTCGGAGACGGACATAGGATTTTTTTTTGTAGTACTACGCGAACGAAGTTGCGGGTAAACGCTAGTTGTTTACGAAACAGTGTTGCGTGTCCGGGCAATAAAGAAACAAATTGGGGGGTAATGACCTGGACACAAATAAAAATCTACAAATCGTAGAAGTTATACAACAGTGCTTTGCTGACCAAAGTCACCGATCTTTTTCGTAAGAGTAACAGCTCAAAAACAATGCGTGACGAAGCCTTGACAGAAAAGGACACACATTAAAAAAAATAACTTTCAAGTTTTTTATTTATTTTATTTTATAGAATATGGATCCCCAACAGAAGTTACACATTACATTCACATTATGAAACATAGGCATCAAGCTGGGTGCACCCCCAATTACAGGAGACCACGTCGTGCTCATGGAGGTTAGACTAGACTAAACTAAAATGAAAATGTTTTTGCTGCATATAGAGTACAAAATAGTTTAAATTAACTTTAAGTTTACATTGGAAGTGGAAACATTTACTTGTGAGTCTTAATACAATGAGAAAATGTAACAATATATGAAGCGAGTTAAAACTAGGAAACATCAAGTTTATTTTAGGCAATGGTAGAACAGAATCGATTCTATTGGCAAGTAGTTTGTCAGACTATACTCAGACATGCGTCCGTTTAAAAGGAATCTGTGAATCACCATTTTCCCGCTAAACAGTCCGGTCACACGCATCGGTCCGTTAGCGATCTCCGATCGGCTGATACACACCAAATTGGTCACCAATGCACGTGCACTTACCTTTTGCAAAACCGACAATGACCCTTAACAAATGCATTAAACGCCAAATGTACACACGCGAAAATTTACCCTAACACTTTGTAACTGAGGCGAGATTACTTTATTACAAAACGCGGGAGTAAAAGACATAAACGCGTGCTCCATTCAAAATTCCGTCGAACGTTGAGGCTGCAACTCCTTTCAAACTTAATTAAAATCAATCTTAATACGCAATTTATTAAGTCTAATTTGTAATAATAACCGACCTTTGGAGCTGTGGATATATTTTATGTTTGAGCTCCAAAAGAAGCCCTAATTGCGTATGTCATAAAGTCGAATATAGCGAATAGAAACTTCGATTAAAATGCAGTCCTTGGCGTGAAAGTAAACCGCGTGCATAGATAAGAAGACTAGACGATGCACAGACATCGCATCGTTCGTCGCGGAATGCAAGCTTTCTTTCACGAGACGAGACAGACTGACACAGCTATCTCACTCACTCGCAAGTTTTTAACCGACTTCCAAAAATGAGGTTCTCAATTCGATTGAATGTTTTAAAAAAAATGTTTGTTACCTCAGGACTCGGTCATTTATAAAACGATTTTGAAAATTATTTTTTTATTGGAATGTAATTACTTCCAGATTGGTCCCATTTCTGATAATGGGATCCATGAGGAAATGAGGGAACTCCTAAAATATTATAGGCACACCTATGGCAATTTTGGTATTTACATCAACAAGGCAAGCATTTACGTTCAGAAAGCATAATTTTGTGAAATGGAACCGATGAAGAAGACCATAGATGGCCACCGGAACTCCTCAATGACGCGTATTTCAAGGAATGTTTGTTACCTCAGAGCTCCGTCATTTATATATATAAGCCTTATATAATTATTGCAGATGTACTATCACATTGTACGTGTGGGAGTGTGTGCCAGTGTGGGTGTTATCTGCACATTGCTGAGTCATGTGTGAGTCAGTCATGGTTACTGATCCGTAATAAAATATTATCAGGTTAATATAACATAGCTTGGTTTATGTATTCTTCACTTAAGTTTATGAGCAAATCATCTAGTTTATTATAACAGTAATATTATATAAGTAATAATTTTAATGAACAGTCATAACTGTTACGTTATGAATAACCATTTGATTATTTTTACAGTTCATTTAACCAATTTTTTTTAATGTGCCCCGGCTGCCGGATCCGACAACTATGAAATAATGAAACGGCTGCCGGAGGTATGACACTGTAAGCCACAGATCATTAAGAACAATCAAGAAAAATAATCATCATCAAGAAAAAATCTGCATTAAGGACGCTCGAAGCCACCACGCATCTGTCTATATATACTTATAAGAAATTACTCTGATTGGTCGATTGTTAGGCGCGTGTAAACGTAACCTTGCGATAGCCAATGAGAACGCTTGGTCGCACTCCCCGCGACCCGCGTCTTCCTCAAACTTTGGTGACTTTTTGTAGGAACAACGAACCTCGTAATGCGGTATCTAGTGTGATCTATGCTGTAAGCAGACCACTGACGTTCATAATAGCGTACTTACTAGTAACACAGAATCAGTAGCAGGCTCAAAAGTATCACCGGGTTTCCGGTCCGATTTCTATTTTACTAGTAATAAAAGTAGTTTATACGACACTGGTTTCCGGGTTGTTATTTAAAAAAGAATCAGAAAGTTGTCAACTGTCTTAAGGGTCGATATATCTTCAGTTAAAATCCAAGGTGCGAAAGAGTGATAAATGTATGCGATCTGCGCGTGCAGGAAGATATACGCACGAGTCGGTGCGAAATAACGTAAGCGACACTTATGTGGAAAACTCCGGATCACTCAAAAACCATTTTAATTTAAAATTAAACGAGTATACATTACATAAATGGCAATTTTAATAAAATAAATCGTCAATAACTTCTAGACTCGGAGAATAAACTATTTATTCTATCGAGAAAAGTCTTATCAATCATGTTTTTAAATTTAAGCAATATTCTGAACTATTTATTTATAAATTTATAAACGGAAGGCCTTGTCCCCAAGATACGGATGCTTAAATGCACCCAGTTTGGGGAATCGCGCTACACCCTAAAATGATTTGTACCTACTTTTTATGCAATAAAATAATGTTGATTTGATTTGATTTGATTTAGAAAAAAAAAGTTACAGTTGCCATAACCGCACAAAATTACGCAACGTAACCCAAGTTGACGACATATTTTTAATCCTGAGAATTTTGGCGTTTGTATTCTGCATTTGTGTTGTGTATATGCAAGTGTTAATTATTTTAATATTTTCACGTAATTGTAAATACCGTCAAGACAATCATAGACACAGTCAAAGACCAACAAAGTAGTTCATGGACAAGTAAGTAGGGGTGGAGATTTTACCAGTAGAAGCGTCTATATAGCTTTAGTAACAACACAAAAAACACTTTTCTTCGGAGCTCGGAGTTTCTTTGCGCGATAAAATCCGGAACGAGTTCGTCGAAGAACTAAAGTCACCGATATAGCTTACATAGTTTGCAAGTAGAAGTTGCAACGGGCAGGCCACATCACTCGAGGAACCGATAACCGATGGGTAAGAAAGGTTCTCGAGTGGCGACCACGCACCAGAAGACGCAGCGTAGGCAGGCCTCCCACTAGGTGGACCGATGACATTGTGTAAGTCGCGGGCAACCGGTGGATGCAAGTGGCACGTTGTCGGTCGGTGTGGCGCTCTAAGAGGGAGGCCTATGTTCAGCAGTGGATATCTTATGGCTGATGATGATGATGATGAACGAACACTTAATGGATAATATCCACCATAAATGTATATACATTAATGCTCGAAAAAAACAAGTTTTTGAAAATATTCATTTTGGCGCCAAAACTCCTTAAAATAACGTGTTTTTTTTTTCTGTTTTGTATTATTCGCATATTGTTTTTGAATACACAGCAGGCTTCAAAATTTAAAACACAAGTTTCAACACACTATGGTTCACGGATCCGTGGGAGGACGATTGCTATTTGATACTATCTGTCCTCCCACAGAAATAACATGCTTGTTGAGCAAATTTTCAAATTAAAAACAAACGAGATGGCTATATATAAATTTCTAGGGGAGCGAAAGGAAGAAGCTATAACCTTAATAGTTTATTTCTTTTGCTCCCCTGAAATTCAAGTCTAGCTGTCCCTTTCACACGATGTCAGGTCAAGCCATGTATAGATCTTTAGCTATAAAGAACTGAGCTGAGTGTCACAATCAAGACTCATAAATAGTATCGAGTTTACCACAAAAAGTTAGCATTGTAAGTTCATTTCCGAACTCGATGTTACCAGATAGCAAATGTGAAATGTTAGAATAAATATAAATACCGAGACAGACAGACAGAAGGAAATTGCAACCGCGATCGCACTGTCAACGTCAAACAGACTTTAATGTGAGGGATACATATTTTGCGAACGTTGTTTTGCAAATATTATTAAGTTGAATTAGCACAGAAAATGTACTTATTTTATTAACGTAATAAAACTTTTTTTTATACATTATACAAGGTGTTACTGAATTGTATTTTTCCATAAACATTGAGCGGAACTCAATACATATGTAATACTATACTTACATATACTATTCACACTTACTAATTATGAACTAACTGCATAAAAATTAAAAAATATATACAAGGTAGGTCGAGGTCGGGCGTGTGTCTCGCTTAGCATTCCTTGATAAAGGTCACCGAATGTGACGGAAACTATAGTCGGAATAACCGACTCAATTTAGCGTGAGTATTCCCGTTTTATTAATACAAAATATATACAAGGTGTTTATTAAAGGTGTAGCAATACTGAAAGGTATGTATGTACTCATCATTATGATCAACATGAAATCACGAAAAAAAAACCAGCAGATCCATACATTATGTCGAGTGTCATTAACATGTTTCAGCTGATTTTTTTATTCGAGATTTGGTCCCATAGTTAAAGTTGTTCATAATGATGAGTACAATATATATCTTTCAGTATTGCTACAACTTTAATAAACATTTTGTATAAATATTTTTTAATTTTGATGCACTTAGTAAGTATGAATAGTATATGTAAGTAAGTAATGAGTAAGTATAGTATTACGTATGTATTGAGTTCCGCTCAATGTTTATGGCAAAATACAATTCAACGGGACAGGTAGGTAGGCAAAAAAAAAACTAATCTTTAGACAGGCTATAGGCATTTGACCAGCGATTAAATAGTTCATATCTTCATTTAGAAAAATAACAATTACTCTGAGTATAACTAATACTCAGAGTAACTGTCTAGTCCTAACCACATATTTTTAAAGTAATAAATAAACGTCCATAAAGAATGTATTTACGTAGTCAACGATAGCAACCCTTTACTCCCGCCCGCGCACTCGATCAGATGCGGTGACATTTACACATTCCTATCATATCCCCCGATCCTTGGGAAAGGCCTAGGGACGGATTCAGGGTGCAACTATTGGGGCCAATACACCCTTGAGAGGCATATCGAAAATGCTTGTTTTGCAAATATAATGGGACTTTTTAATTTATTACTTGGTATCTTTATTTCTGTTTATCAATCAATGTTTATAAAGTCAAAATCGCCTGAAAAAAATGCATGATTACATATTATGACCCCCAAGATAATGTCTAAGGATCACGTCATGCAAACACATGCATGCATGTCGGCATAAACGTTTAAAAGTAAATGTGGGATAAAGAATCCTTTTTTTTTTAATAATAATACTTATGCTACATTGAGTCGGTTAATCCGAATATAGTTTTCAAGGTCTACGTACTAGGATTTTTATAGCACCCTTGAAAAAGATCATCAGCTGTGATATGATCTATATAATCGAAATAATCAACTCAATTTTAAGTTAGTATTCCTGTATAATGTGTCAATACCGTCACACACGTGAACCCAGAAAATGACGCCATTTTTTTCAATTTAAAACGAGCAAAATGATCAGCGATTAGATCATCCTCATGGTTCTTCCATCACCTTCTTCAGCGTGGTGTAGATTGGCCTCGGGGATTTCTCCCCTTTGCTAGAGCTGGGCGCCAGAGGCAAAGACCCCTGGGGAATATGTTTCGCCGCAAGTATCGCTGCCTAAGCAGGTGGCCTCTCAGCGGCTTTTCAGATAATTACGCACAACACAATATGTTATGGTTATAATATGTCGCTTATGACGACAATTTGGCATGGTTGGCATTTCCCTCATCGTTAGCCTCTTAATTTTTTGGGCGTGCATGTAGCGGTGCTTAGGTGTTCCTTAGGAGGAGGTGTGGCCCGCTTTCAGCGCGGCCATACATCCCGCGCGCCAAGCGGGCCCCGAACTCCCCTACTGTCTCAATATTTACGTCCCGGGCGATCACATCGTTTCGCACATACCGCCCGGCTCCTGTGCATATACGCAAGGTGAGATTTTGGACGACCTGCATCCGTCTTCTCTGAGTTTCCGAACACAGCGTGTACCATGCCGGTGTAGCATAGGTAAACCTCGTGCGGATGTAGGCCTTACATATTCCGACCTTAGTTTGCAGTGGGAGTTTATTAAACGATTAGTATTGTGGCCCTGCTTACCACCATAAAGTAATCCCTACCCCCGCCCCCCTGTAAGTCAGGCCCTGCATAGCTACGTCCTCCAGGGGTATAGGTCAGATATTTCAATTCTGGCTCGGATATTGGCGGCGGCGTGACGACGCATACATCTGAGATCGGCCTCGGTGGCCACACGTTATCGAAATATTGAAATCTTGTGTGCATTGAGTTATGTCGGTCGCCGACGCCGACGGGTGCTTGTGATCCAGGATACAGATTTGGACGACTTATATTACGGTTTATGGAGATTCTATCTAAGGAATATTTCACGTAAACCCAACAGTCTTTTTCGACACATTCTATACACTAACATTTCTGCCTTGACAATGTTTGCCGTGCGACTTCGCTCGAATAGGCTACAGTAATTTCAACGCCCTATTTGACCTCTTTAGGGGTTGCTTCTCTTCATAATGCGGTATCAAGTGTTATCTATGGGTGTGACGCTCTAATGGGGAGGCCTTTGTTCAGCAGTGGACGTCTTATGGCTAATGATAATGATGACTAGAGTGTAATCATTTGTACCCTTTGATTTTAAAGTCCACAGGAACCTTAATCTATCTCTACTTATGCATAATTGTATTATACCATTTCATAGGTGAAGTAAGAAAGAAAGTTCTTAAACTATTGCATTATAATGAAAGATTAACAAACAACATAATAATAATATCTAATCAAAATATTAACACGAACCCAACGTATTTCAATCAACACAAACCACTCGAAATAATTCGAATATCGAATCCAGAAACAAAGGAGCATCATTCAAACGAACTAAATGAACGAGTGAACGAATAGATTGAGTGAACAATATCTTATTTTGCAATAATCCGCGCGGGAAGCAAAGCAATGCTAATTTCCTGTGCTTCCGGTTCCAGATGGAACTCTACGCTAACCGGTCTCTATTTTAAACTTCTGTTTACTCTAAACGATTGTTTTATGAATACAAAATAGGCCCGTTTGTTTCGCGTAATCGAAGATTTGGGACTATCTATTGTTGAAATTCTATTTTCAATTTTCAATGTTTTGTTTGATATTTGACGTACGATTATGTGTTTGACCAATTTTAGCTTAGAGTTGCGAAACACTTATCAATTTAGATAATTCACTTACCTACTATGGCGTCGTAACATACGACTTACGACTACTTAAGTTGGATGCTTTGACGTGTATACTATTAATAATGCTAGCTGAAGCCCGCGACTTCGTGCGCGTGTTTAGGGCTCAGAACTGAGACTGAGACATTCTGCTCTCAAATACAAAGTTAAAGTGACAAACTTCCACACAAACTTTTATCCCTTAATAGGTATAAAATACTTTTTAAACCCTTTTTAATGCTATGAGGATATTAAATCAGTTTTTACTAGGCTTCCTTCTTCAAAGCTTTTTACCTAGAATTCTGTATCAGTGTTTAAGCATTCAACTGTTGGGATATTAGCCTACCCTCGAAGGGTGATTAAGCACCACGCTGGCCCAGTGCGGGTTGGCGGATTCACATACTCCATCGAATTTCTTCTCCGGAAATATGCAGGTTTTCTCACGATGTTTTCCATCACCGTAAAGTCAGTGCTATATATCCGTACGTAAGTTCCGAAGAACTCATGGGTACGGGCCCCCGCTCGGTTTCGAACCCGCTACCTCACCTATGTGAGTCGAGCATTCTTCCTCTGAGCTACCACGACTTTTACCTAGAATACAGACGTGCAACATAAGTAAAATTCCCGCCATTTTTGCGGCCATCTTGGTCGGTTCGTGCCAATTTGTCACATGCGCCGAGTTAATAAAGCTGCAAGAAGTGGCAAGTTCTTTGTCTCGAGCGCGGTTGGATTTATCGCGCCTCCTCCGCCCGGCTTCATTTCCTGCGCTCGACTCTTGTCGAACTTGGAAACGGGCGCGAGGTTGTAAGCAAGGCGGATTGTGTCACTTTATATCTGTGTTTCCATAAATATTTTTTTTTTGTACCTATCTTGAAAATTACGAAGAAAACGAAAACGTTCGATACGTACTTTACAGAGATATTATCTTTTCATTCATTTTAGCTTTTGTGAATTAAAAGTAATTAACATAACCTGAACTGAAATCAAGTTGCGAAAACAGGCGTGAACGAGACTGAATATTAACCTTTAAAAAAATCATTTATTTTAATTGCACAAGCTACTTATTACACTAGACATGTTAAGACAATGGTGTCAATTCTTTTGTGTGAATCACTAAACTAAACTAATAAGACAGGACTAAAATTATCTGCGTGTTTTTTCATTTCAATGTGTGAGATAATGATGGCAACAATTTTAGAGGGTCAAACTGAGTTTGGTTTAGAAAATCGTAGACCATAATTAACGCCAATATCACACTAATATTGTAAATGCGAAAGTTTGTGTGTAAGTATGTTTGTTCCCGTTCAACTCTGTAACGGCTGAAAAGATTAGAATGAAGGTTGATGGAGGTAGCTAACAGCCTGGATTAACACATAGGCTCCTTTTTATCCCGGAAAACCATTCGGTTTCTGTAGAATACGAGTGAAACCGCGGGGCGCAGCTAGTAAACCATAAAATAATAAAAAAGCTATGTAATCGCTACCGCTTACAACTCGAAGCACATACGCGAGAGGATAATCACATTGTTTTGTTTTGATTCATTGCACCTCGCGCTGGCACAAGTTTGTATTTATTGTGTTTCTTGCCGCGATCGGATGTTACTCTGTTTACATTAATCATTTCGTGTTTGAAAATGCTTGCTGTTATTTATTATCTGTGACTGCTGGAATGTACTAATTAGTTTTTTTTTGCAGGTAAGTGATTCGAGATTTCACATCAAGGTAAAGCTGCTGTGAGGAAGGCCTGCAGAAATTGTGAGCTCATCATCATCATCAGCCAGAAGACCTCCACTTGACTGATGAACAAAGACATACCCATTAAGTGACACACTGATTATTTGATCTTGATTTATCTACTTATTTGATTACTGCTGCAAAGCAAAGCAAGCAAGCCTATACAGTAAAAGAATTTACTGATAACAAATTTCACATACGTACGTACGTACGTTTTGTATTAGCCATCGTCAACATGAACCTACTGATATTGATATATTTATTATATACTAGCTATTATCCGCGACTTCGTTCGCGTGGACCAACAAAAAAAAGTAGGCTATGTCTGCCATTCAGCCGTTTATACTTGATAACGCGATAAACACCCAGACAGAGAGACAGAGATACTTTCGTATTTATAATATTAGTTAGGATGATTTTGATTTCGTATAGTTAACATATAACACTTATGTAGATTCAGAAAACGCTCAGATTCTAAAGCCTGCTCAATACCAACATTCATCTACGTACAAAAGAGCAAGCAGATAAGCGTAAAGGCGCAGTTTTTCAAGTCTGCTCAGCGTTGAGTATGCTCAACTTGCCCTGATGGTAGATTAGCCACTCGCGCTCTTGTGTGGTCCCTATGAAAAGAAAGATTCGACCACGAGTGGTTGTCGCTACTAATCCGCGTGTTAAAAAAATCATATAACAAGCGTTCCTCATCATCAACAGCCAGAAGATGGCCAATGCCGAAACAAGTAATATTATTAATTATTAAAAGAAAGAGAATACCCGACTGCAAAATATAGCCTATGTCAACGTAAAGAGAAATCCAACGACACTTCACCCGTCAAAATCGGTCGAGCAGTTTTGACTATAAGAGGTAATATAGGAACACAAACCCACATACACCCTAAACACATTACCTTCCTTCTCGGGCAGTCGCGTAAACGTCCGCCTTAGAACGCCAGGGGGGTTCTAGGTTGACATAATGTCTATGTTTGGCTTTTTTATGTTTGGCCATCTTTAGGACATACATAGAGTTACTATCCCTCGCACGGGAAACGAACGGCAATACCTACTACGCCAAAACCTTGCTGCAAGACGACCTTCTTAACTAGATAGGTTACTACTAAAGAAGGCTTTTTTTACAAAATTATAATTTACATTTTCCGAAGAATATATCTCGAGTGTTACGTATAGATTGATTTCACATGGCTCGTCCCAAAAATTAATTAAACATTTAAACACTACCTCTAAATTTGACTGCCGCACATTAATTTCTCTAGCTGTTGACATGCTGTACGACGAGACGTAAATCGTAGGCCGCTAGGCCGATTTCGTGATATAATATCTGAAGGCTAGTCATCCGTAATCGATTTTGGTAACGGCATTTTAATGCTAAGTGGAAAAATAGCTTTGTGGTGTTGCCAGGTTCAAAAAAAAAAACCCGTGATTCGTCCATATCTGCCCACTATTAGATAAAAAAAAATATCTTTTTAAATAGTTTAACAAAGGTTAAATTTAAAAGATAAGAAATATATTTATTATGTTGTGATTAGGGACGCCACATTTCAATAAAATCAGACCCGGAGATTTTAAAAATACTTTTTTTTTATAGTTTTGTATTATTGACCGAGCGCAGCGAAGCTCGCAGAGTTTACTGGGACAAATCGGCATTTGTATGTATGTTTGTGTGTATATTTGTCCGATGATAACTTGCGAACCGTTGATCCGATCTTCATGAAAATTTGCAGGCAAGTATTTCATTGCAATACAATTTTCAAGTTCGAATATGAGCTGAATCGGTCCAGGGGTTGTGAAGATAGAGGGGTCGCGATGTCTCAGTTCGGCGCGAACTACTAGTTTATTTAAGTTTAAGGGTAAGGTATTTTCTTACATTTATTTTTTAATAATTTACCTACTACTTAGTTATAATTACTTAATTCCCCTACGCGTACATAGTACCTTCCTAAGAAAATGTTTACAGTTTGGCAGAATCAAAAAATGATAAGTTTGTTGGAATGGAGAAAAAAAAAAAAAAGTATATATATGTGGAAATTCTCGTCACCCATGAGGCAACACTGCAGAGATAAATCGCCTCTAGATCCCCATTTATTTATTAAGATATAATCTCTGATCTTTTCACACATGCAGGGCGGCCTCGGGTAAGATTACGTTGTGCATAGATTACTCATTTTGATACCATGATCACCATTTATGTTTATATAAGTTCTTGGTATACAAAATGTATACAGGTTTATTATTAACTAAGCAAAATCTTCAGCCAGCTCCCTTTCCATTTATAACAACGTTTGTTCCATGAAGTTCACAAAACCTGACAGATTGCTCAAAAAAAAAAGTATGTTGTTTTTTTTTTACCCATGTATACCTTTTTTTACTAATAGCATCTCATAAGCTTCGCTGATGGCCTTCCCTTTTTTTAATTTGAAATCGCGCAATGTTATTGTCACAAAGAGCCCTAATTTGCAAGCTTTGTTTTGATTTGAGAGGAAAAATTACCAATGACGAAAAACGAAATGGGATAACGAAAAAGCCTAGCATGTTTAGGTGTGATGTCAGAAAGCAGCACGCGTTTTTTTTTTTTTTGGTTAATAAAAATAGCCCTGTATTTTTTTTCATACAATATATTTCTTTATTTACTAATATAGTTCCAAAAACACTGAAAATAGAAATTGAAACTTATAAAAAAACCAACAGATTTTTTAAATTATTTTTTATTTATAATATAAATAATTTCTTAGCCTACAAAGTCACTTAGGTACTTACCATATTCTAGACTAGGTGACTAACCGTCCCAATTCAGAAGAAACAATTGTTGAACTAGCTCCGAGGTTTTGCCGGATATCCTTCAGGAAAAGTCAACTTTTCCGGGATAAAAATGTATCCAGAATGTAAGTTATCTTCACACCAAATTTTACCCAAATCCGTCCATTACGCAGTTGAGTGGGAACGAACAGACTCGAACACACATTAACTTTCGCAGAAGTAATTTAGGGTGATTTACGAGGACTTAGGTACAATCACAATTTGCCTTGGTCTGAATTCCTTCCCTTCCGGTCTCTATCTACAGATGTTTTGAACCGAGCTTATTGTTCAGTTTGTTACCAAAATGCCAAAATCGGGCAGCGTGCGACCAACCTAACATTTAATTATACGCACAGAATACTATAGAATCATAAATCGGGCAGTACCAACATTTTATTTTAATAAAATGAGAATACTCACATTGAGTTGGTTATTCCGACTATAGTTTCGATCACATTCGGTGACTTTTATCAAGGAATGCTAAGCTTGACGCGCGCGCGACTTCGTCATGTCTTACACTCACGCTTAACGTGAGTATATCCATTTACTACAAATCGGGTAACGCATATTTCTATAGCCACGGGCACTCTTTTTTATATAATTTATCTATGATACTACTCTTTTTTTTTAATTGATCCATTTTTGTTTATTGACAATGGTTCCAAATAACCTTTGAACAGAATTTGGATAAGAAATCTAATGCAGTCTTTTAGTTTATGAAGAACGGCAATTGTGCAATCTTAAAAAAAAAATGTGTTTCGGGAAAATGGTTTAATGAAATGGGCGAGTTTAGAAGTATTTAATTTGTCATTGAAACACGTTCGTTACCCACCGTAGAAGCTCTAGTGAATCAACCACTTTACTGAAGCGGAGCTAAGACTGGACTGTAATAAAAAAAAAAAAACTATAACTAAGTCTTGATTATAAAATATATTATCACTTGATATGGAATAAAAATGATCACTGGCTTCACACTTATAAAAATTACAATAAATTAAAAAAATATGTGAATAGATTAGATCGATTATGGATTACGATAGATATTATCTAGAGCCCTAAATCCATAGATGTAGCAGTGTTCGTCGTTTTTGTGAACTTTGTAATCTGTCTTCCACATTCTGTGCTTATGTTTAGCACAGTTCGCGAATCGTGGTATTGAGCGAATCTTGCGCAAGAGATCTAATCGCGCCATTGATTCCACAATCTGTGACGAAATCAGTACATGAGGGATTCTGAACTTGTGATAAATCGTAAAGTTAAATGTCGACGGTAAATATCTCAGTGGATATTACGATAGTTTGTCGATTTTAATTCCTTCGTTATGATTTTATCAAACACAAAGAATTAACGAAACGACATAGATAAAGTTGATAGATTTTACAACCTGCCACGATAATATTACTTTGCTGTGTAATAATTACATATTTGTTCAGAATTATAACGGCGTTTAAAATCTTGGAGAAGTGTCGGAATCACTACGCAGTGTTGCCGCCGACATGATACCCTCAATTTGAGACTATTTTTCTGTGGAATAAATTTCATTTCATTTTTCAAAACCTTATCATTGATGTGATTTTATTCATAACTAGTTGTTACCCGCGACTTCGTTCACGTGTAGTTAAATAAAGTACCCTATGTGATATACAATAACTTTTATCAAATTTAATCAAGATCCGTTCAGCCGTTTAGCCGTGATAGCGCTACAAACATCCAGACAGAGAGACAAAGTTACTTCCTATAGTTCGCTAGATGGCGTTAATCAATTTTTTTGACGTTTTGCATAGAGTGACAGTTGTAATGTTGGGAGTTCTGAATCGCGCAAGCGAATTTTTCCCTCGAGTCGAACGTATTCATTTTTATACCTCGAAGCTTTATTGGTCCTGATACGACTGCGGCTATATTTCTCTGAATTTTTATATTGGTTAGGATTTAGATTTCTAATTTATTTGACGACTCTCTTTGGTAGCACGTCTGCCATAACAGAATTAAAACATTTGCTTTGCGTCTAGTATGTATTTTTGTGTATGTTTCACAGCATCCCGAAACCGGAAAGCCGTATAATCTTTCCGTATATCCGTATATTCTATAATGGAATATTTATTATAAAATTTAGATATAAAAAATATTCATAATAATTAGTCTACATTAAAAAATTGTTAAATGAAAGTCAACAGTTTAAAATAATAATTCGTATAATCATACGAATGGATATACGAATTACGATTATACGATTACGATATAGATATAAATATGTCATCATCATCATCATCATCATCAGCCATAAGACGTCCACTGCTGAACATAGGCCTCCCCCTTAGAGCGCCACACCGACCGACAACGGGCCACTTGCATCCACCGGTTGCCCGCGACTTTCACAATGTCATCGGTCCACCTAGTGCGAGGCCTATCTACGCTGCGTCTTCCGGTTCGTGTTCGCCACTCAAGTACCTTTCTTCCCCACCCGTTATCGGTTGATGTGGCCTGCCAGCTTGCAAACTCTGAAAATATGTAGTGGATGTAAAATTAACTCACGCGCTTTTTACACCTGTTGCAAAAATGAATCGAAAGTAACGTTCCACTTGTGCTTAATCCGGGAATCCTAATTCCCAGCCCTCGAGGAGCGATCGGGCCGCGGAGCGCGATTAGCCGCGCGCGGGCCCTCCACCGGCCGTGATGATGCCACGATATCGCCTGCTCTTTCCGCGCCATGACTCGCCCTTTATGAGAGGTTATTGATACGGCGCCAAGTGGAGAAACGTCTTCGCTTTTGCTGAAAAAAAAAAAAATTACTGATCGTCTTTTTTTCCTTATTGTGAGGATTGTAATAGAACCTGAACTTTTATCATTTGAGATTACGGAGTAATTCCATCACTTACGATTATACTAGTGTTGTCGCTTTTTTGAGCCTTTTTGAGCACGTACACTAATATTAAACATGCGAAATTTTGTGTGTAAGTATGTAAGTGTGTTTGTTCCCGTTTAACGCTGTAACGGCTGAACGTACTAGAATAAAATTTGGCATGGAGGTAGTATATTCCCTGGATTAACACATAGGTTACTTTTTATCCCGGAAAAATATTTGGTTTCTGTAGAATAGCGGGTGAAACCGCGGGGCGCAGCTAGTGATATAATACTTGCCTGTTTTTTCTGTAATTTTGGTCATTTATTTCAGACAAACGTCCTACTTCTTACCGCTTCAACACGAAATCTTAGCAAAATAGGTAGGTAGTAATTTTGAAGTGTCTGTCGAGCCTGGAGTACTTAATACATTTACACAAAATGGCTACTTGCATGATCTTAATTTAACTATTGGTGTCGATTTTGTTGTAGAACTCTCTAAACTAATATGACAGGGCTTATTCAAGTTAAAATATCTGCGTCTTTTTCATTTCAGGGACAATTTTACGGCTGTTAAATTTATATTAGTATAGAAAACGGCACAATAGAATCGAGATTATTAAGTATTACATTTTAACGTATTGCGTTTCTAGACAATGAAAAACATTACTTGACCGAGCACGTGTCTATAGTGTTAATTATTGCTGCCACAGTAGAACTCAGTCGATTGCTAACTGGCGTATCTCTAATGGTTGCAACCTCAGCACTATCTATGCTCTGCCACTGTGAGGCTACAACCAGTTGACAAAGTGCACTACGTGATATTGCAGCCGTTACTCCACGTGATTCATATCGACCCCTTCGCCTCTACGCCCAGCTTTCTCAGATAACAGCCCAATATACCTAAAATATTCCACCCGCATCCATAAACAATTATTCGAATCTGCGATCCAAAAGAAATGTCTCACAAAGAGAATTAAAAAAAAATAATAAAAAAGGTAAACGTCAAAGTGACAGTTGGAATTCGCGCCAAAACTACCGCTAACAAAACACCGGTGAGCTGAAACAATCATCAAATTCACATCGGACATTTATTGTTTGGTATCGTAGCATTCCACCTCTGTTGTTTACAACAGAGACAGCCAATTTGCTCTGGTGACTTTATCTCTCGTTTTTGCAAATTTTTTCGTTGTACGGTGAACAAAAAGTCGATATGACGGGTCTCAATGTAGGGTACCGGTATCTGCGGCGGGGCACGACGAAAAACGAGAATCGAGTGATCGAACATCGAGTAAAAACAGAAGGAACAGACTCGACGCCACCCGCCCGTGACAATTGCATCTGCTCTCGGATTGCGCCCTACATGCGCTGTATCCGATTAATCCTCCACTATGATTCTTTCATGATCATAATATCGGGTATCTTCTAGCCTTCATTCATCACAAGAAATGAAAAACGAATCAAAATATTATTTGTTTTAAAAAATACTTAACTAAATAAACATAAAACTACTTAAATAAAAATAGCAATTGGATTATCCAGACTATTAAAGGTCTATAGATAATCCAAATGTTTAAGCCCACTACCCGTTGGCAGCGCACCCAGCATGCTGGCGGCATTACCACGCTAAATGGCAAATAAGCGTTGCGCCAAATAAACGCCATCACTTTGGTCACGGGCCTTTATTTTAATTTAATTATTATTTTTATCTTTATTTCTTTAGTAAACATGTCCCTAGGATTTTTCCGCCGCAATATTACGTATAGTTGTATTTATTACGTTTTTTTTTCCACACGCTATTACTAAGCAAATGAATGCTAATCCTTTTATTGGTGACCAGATTTATAGTGAATAGTGACCGTTATTTATGAACCTAAAGAGTCGGTAATATGTGAATAAAAAAACCGGTATAAAGTCCCCAAATATGAATACGAGTAGCTTAAAGTTTTCGGCCAGTATCCCTTCTCAACATAATTTTCTAGGACAGTTCAGAGCAACAATAGTGTTGCTTCTTAAAATATTCTTATTTTAATCGAGTGGGTGTATCGAGACGGCGAGTATCGAACCGCTCGTGTGGAATATAGATAGTGACGGACGGTGGACGTCCGCATTCGATACTGCCACTGTGAAAACTATTCAAATTTTTCAATTTCTCAATACATATTTAAACTAAAGCGTAAGCCGCGCACTTAACATATCGCGCCTATAAAACCTATATCCTCATTAAGATAATCAGTATTAAAATTGTATAATTAAAGTTGACATAAAATATGTTTATATCTCACAAATAAGTCGATGAAGGTGTAAATTTATGTATTAGTGTCGTCATTTATTTCTTTGATTTAAATCAACCAATCAGTTTTAAATGTATGGTTTACGTGAGTTATGTATCTATCGCTCCAATCAGAATCGTTGATCGGGCGCCATAAAATGAATCTTAAGTTATTACGAGCTTATAATAGGAAAGAAATCCGTCAAACAGTTGAGCGAGAGCAGCAGAGCTGCTGTCAAAAGTTCAATTGGAATCAATCAAGAACCAGTTTCAATTTCACATAAAATTTCTGGCGGCTGTATTAAGCCAGAGAGCGCTGCACGTCAATCACAGTTTCCTAACTTTGACAGCTTTTAAAAGTGTTCGCGCACGGAGGAAGCAATAGAGCTCTCTTTGTCAGGTTGGCAACAAAAAGGCGGCAAGCGGAGCGTCATCCGCGGGATGGATTCGAAAATTAAAATCTCGCGTTAGTTAACAGTGCTGACGGCTGTCACGTAGCGTACGCTACGTGTCGCCAGTGCTGCCAGTTCGATTTCAGGCTTGTTCTAAATATGTCAACACTTCTTTGTTATCGAGCGACGTGTGCGCGGAAATGAAAGTCCATCGAGTAGACGACTCTTTTATCAATGCATCGCACATTACATTTTTATACTGCAAATTGGTAAGACTTATTTTAAATGTCAAAGTTTTTACGAAATACTTGAATACTGAATTCGTAGAAGGTAAAACAAAACATTGACATTTAAAAAAAAACGTTTTATACATAACATGAAAGATTATTCAGAAACATGAGTAGCTTCCGGGCTGTCAGTGTCAAAAAGCAATTCGCGTTTTTTTTTCTCTTTCCTCCTAAGAGGATTTTGGCGTCGCACGTCTTATGCATTTGCCAGTGTCAAGATACATATTTATTTTCAAGTTTTGTTAGATATTATCAAACAAGTCAAAGGCGAGCAAAGCAAGTCACGGTCAAGTCCAAGTCATGCCCCAGTAAAGTGGTGAAAACTTTACTAGAGCCTTCTATGGAGTTTTGGAAACAACACGAAAATTCACGTTTCACGACATTATACCACTCACCAACACTCGTACATGTTCACGAACACTTAACGGGTAAAAATTCACCGTCTTTACACATTAACTCTTGAAATAACACAAGTTTTGGAAAATAATAAAATGACGCGACATGAATTCTTCACGTTCCCGCCAAAAAAAAAAACTAATTTTTGATGTTTTAGTCAACAATAATTGTTGAGTAGAAAAACTTATATGAGTGACGTATCTATAAGAAGCAGGCGAGAGAGCGATATCCGCATATTTACCTGCTGGAGCTCCAGTGTTGCCACTTCGCTCCGTCACTGGCTTCTAAGCTTTTACTCCGTACGCAGGCGAAAAGTTCCTGTCTGGTATACGCGATAACAAAGCCATTTGCACTCAAATTTCGCAAAACCTGAAGGTTTGAGTTTTATGAGATTATTTTACAACAAATTCTAGTTTTGGCATTTAAAAATAATAATCGACTCAAAATTATTTTAACTTATATTCGAGAGATCGCTTTGAAAATGATTACTAAAAAGCTGAATATGTCAGTTGGCGATATAAAAAAAGAGATTTATTTCAAAACGCGTTAAAATCTTAGAATGTCCAGATGACGAAATAACGAGTGATACCTATTTTGAATTTCACCAGCTGGACCAACGCGTCTCGTTTCGAGTCGGTGAAACCCCATTAATTCTTAGTATCGAAAAGGCAAACATCAAAAAATAAATTAACATTTAACCCGTTCACATTTTTCTTGCCAAACTATTTTGTAGACTACAGCCATAAATATCTACATCAGTGTCATCTTTCATCCACCGTTACCTCAAAAAATACAACGTTTTCTACACCGTCGGTGTTTCGTCACGTCACCTGTCCAGACGATTGGATCGCGATCCACATTATGTGTGTTCAGTCGTCAAAAATTCTTTTGTCCCCGAAGATAAGCGAGCGCGCCACTGTGCGGCCCCACTAGTCATCATGCCGCGCGATTTTTTTAAACTAATGCGTCGATAGGATGGAAAGGGTTAAGAAAAATATGTTTTGGTAAATTTTGTTTTAATAAAACGGGAATACTCACGTTAAATTGAGTCGGTTATTCCGAGTGTAGTTTCGATCACATTCGATGACCTTTATCAAGGAATGCCACGTCAGTTTTCACAGTAAAATGTTTTGGTAACTTGTGAGTTATATAAAACATTAATTTAAATCCTAACTCTTAACTAATATTATAATTCAGAGGAATGTAGCCGCAGACGTATCAGGACCAATAAAGCTTCGGGGTATAAAAATGAATATGTTCGTATGGAGGAAAAAAACTTCACTTTTCACTTCACGATTCAGAACTCCCTCCATTACCACTGTCAGTCCATAAAAAACGTCAAAAATGCACAAAAATGGATCGACGACATCTAGCTAACTACAGGAATAACTTTGTCTCTCTGTCTGGATGTTTATCGCTTTATCATGACTAAACGGCTGAACGGATCTTGATAAAACTTGATAAGGAGTTACTGTACATCAAGAAGACGGACATAGGATCCTTTTTTGTGTCCACACGAACGAAGTCTTATATCGGCTTATACATGACGGAGTTCTGAGGTAAAATAAAAAAAATAAAAAAGTCGGCTTGTTAAGGTCCTCCTATTTTGAAAGTTGGTTAAAAAATAATTGTACGTACAGCTGAAGTTTTCCTGTACGTATTCGTCTTTTTTAAGGTATTTTGGAGTTCAATAGGACAGTGAAGTGAAGACAGTTTATAAATATATTTTCAGGAACTATCTGTAACACGGCGTTCTACTAATTAACTTTTTAGATAAAATTACTAGAATTTCTAGTTTTAGTAAAACTGATAAGTTCGATCCAGGCACAAAATAAGTACAGAAGGTCGGCTCCATATAATGCTTTAACAGGCGCACTAACACATAAGCGCGTAGGTACGACGATGTACGAAGATCTCGGTAAAAATCGGCCGAACACAGCAACTTGATCCGAAATCGTCGTAAGATACGCGTGTCCGTGTGCATTCGCTTGTTTTCGATCTTTGCATGGAGTTTGCCTTCTGTGCCTATTTATTTTGTGCTGCAGGTAATGCACTACTCTATTAGGTTTATCTTTGTAATAAATTGAACGATATACTAAATAGAAAGTCGAAAACAGGTTTTTAAAAGATTAGCCAAAATATGCAATTTCAAAACAGCCGAAAATAGAGTAGAGTATCTTCATTGACATATAATGTAATTATAATCTACCGACAGACAAGAGAATTCATGAAAACCAGTTGTTCAAACATTATTAATGTTGTCTAACCAAACTATTAAGACATGCAGCGCTAGATCGCTTACCCCCGAATACTGAAACGTTTTTAACTTTGACATCAGATTAATTCTAATACCGCCTTTGTCCGGCACTAAGCAAATGACAAAGACAGCAATAGACTTAATCTGTCGTCAAAGTTAACAAACGTTTAGTATTCGGGGGTTAAAGAGATAGATAGATAACTCTTTATTGTTCAAACCAGAAATTACGTACATAATACAAAAATCTACTTAAAACTAGTGTAACAATTGGCGGCCTTATCACTTAAAGCGATCTCTTCCAGGCAACCTTAGCATGGAGAAGATTTTTTAGGAACCTCGCGACCAAAACGTCTTGATGACATTCATGGCGCTTACGCGTTTCGTTCAATTTTGTGTCACAACAAGGTGTACGGATTGCAGTACAGTTCACTCAGAGTGAGTGTTCGGATCGCGAAATCTAATGCGTAGTACATGATATCGATGAGTAGCTGTAAGCTCACTGGTGTTTATAAGAACCACGTGGACCAACGTATATAGGCATAACCACTTAGCCGGTACTGCCACCATTATGCTGGGTACGCTGCCTACTGGTAGTGGACTTGAACATTTGAATTACTTCAGACCTTCAATAGTCTCTGGGTAATCCAATTGTTCTTTTTACGTAGTAGTCTAAGTAGTATTTTTCTTAGTTTTTACGTATCTTGTTTAATCATTAAGGCATTGCCATATTAAAAGAAGATTAACTATAGTCTATCCATTATATAAAGCGCTTTTCGACAGCGCAATGTCATAACTTTGTACTAGGTAGGGTCTAGCAAACTATGTCTCATACCAAAAATACGATCTATATATTATTACCTCAATACAAGAATACATCAACTGTTAAAGTGTAATCGTAATAATAAAAATAACGTATTTATTGTATGAGACCTATGCCCGTCTGCACTAAACTTTGCCGGCTCCTAAGTTCATACTTAACTCTCTAGGACGTACCTAACAGTGAAAAATGCGTTGCACCAAACTTAGGATGTTGTCTAAATGCGTAACTGTAAGACACCGATTTGGCTAAATATAATAACTAACATGTCATAAGGCTAAACAAGCGCTTAGCAAGTGTCAGTGTCAAACTGTCTGTCATAGGCACATATAAATTTTGAATATCATTCAAACGTCAGTTGTAGGAGTTCAACGTAAGCTGGTTGCTGCAGAGGAAGTTGATGCCTAAGTCCAACTTAGTTTAGGTGATGCTTAGCTAAGTTTTATCTTTGTTGACTTTAGTACAGATGGGTATTAATTTGCTATACGCTAGTACAAAGCTATCACATAGCACTGTCAAAAACCGATTAACATAATGGATGCATGATAGGCGCAATGACATGCCCAGCACTTTCAAAGACTATCCAAAGATTCTTCCAAGATAGCGTGTACAACAGATTTGTTAAGTAAATCGATAAGTTCAGATCGAACAGATTTGTTAAGTAAATCGATAAGTTCAGATCGAATCTGTTTATCTAAATCGACATCTAAGTAATGTTTACATGCGAGAAACGAATATCCCACTTGAATAATAAATGTTTACAGGTAACACTGCTTGTTCTTAAAACGCATCCGGTTTGTCCAAATAAATAGATATGTTTTTAAAAAGGTAAAAAAATGTTCGTACCGGACCGGAGGCGTGTACAATGTACATACATCAATCAATATCATCGAATTAGTGTCAGCTCAGAATAATGTTAGCCCAGACATCAGGATATTTTGCAAAAAAAAAAACTGCATTCTATGACTTACTACGACTGATTTTTATAATGTATGCCAATTATGAACACCTACTATTAATATTTTGTGAATTTGTATGAGTCTATGTTACTTGAGAAATAAAATAATTAATAAAAAAATAATATGACGGCATTAATTATAGCTATCTCTTTTACTGTCTTACTTTTTGCATCTTCTTTCACACTCTGGTGAAACTTGGTTGCTAGGTTACAGTGAGCTGTGAACAGACTGCGGTGGGGCCGAATTCAAAGCGCCATTTCGAAGGTAAAAACCTACATAATATTTGTGTCAGGTATATCAAGATATATATCAATTGATTTTTATCTTGATATATATCAATTGATTTTTTCCTGTCTTCTGAACTAAAATTTTTGCTGATTAATGTTTACCCTGGCAACACGTAGCGGAAAAACTACAATTCAGAATAATTTAGATTGTTTCCCAAAATGGCAACCTCATTTAAAGTTGCGGAAATCCCCTTTACTTTAACTTAACAGTACGGCTAGCTTTTGATTGAAATTCAAACCTTAACTAAACTATAAACTAACTTAACTATAAGGTTTATTTTACGAGGTAATCAAAAATGGGGATTCTATGGTGCTCCTAGCGTTAATTATTTTCACTTTCTAGGGAAAATTTGCTTCTTCTTCTTAGCCTGGATATGTATCCGACATATATCGGATGTATATAAAATATCGGAATTTTGATATTTATTATAAAAATCGGATTTTTTCAAACCCTGATTTGTATGATGTGTGATTTACAAACTTTGAAAACTTTGTACATTATATATAATGTACAAAATGTAAAATGTATATAATGAAACTATAGTTTCATTTCATTCCAATATGTACCTAGTTATTTCCACAGCTCACTGGCAACGTTAAACTCGCGCGGTTGGCACAATCTTATCAATTTCGAATTATGTACCAACAATAATTTTGATCGTTATCGGTGTGTGTAATCCGCCATGTCGACTGATAAGGGGAATCGTAAAAATCGCGCTCGATTAATACTTTATCGGCTTTGTGATAAGGCCGTGGTCGCTGCGCTAGGTACCATCAGTTCGTCAGTTTCCATTCGTGTGGTTGCTGGTTACCAGCGTGTTTTAGTTGATTACCGGTGTGGTTGATAGTTATCTTAGTTGTCAAACTGTCTGCTAGCAAATCTGTGGAAGGCGACAGGTTTTACTTGCAGGTTTGGTGATTTACTTTTTTTTTGTGTTAAATAAGGCTTAGTTGTTAAGAAGAACATTGTATGCTGTTCCTTTTTTTTCCACAACTATGCTCAAAAAAGGAGTTTCTAGTTTTTAGGTTTGTGGGTTTCGTAACGATAACTCCCAAAAGCCTGGATCAATTTTGATGTGAGTCGTATCGTTAGAATCCTTGCATTAGGTCCACGGACTATATTTTGCAGTTGGCTTTTTTATTTATTAGCCTTTTAATAATAACTTGCTTAGCCTAAGTCTTTTTAATTATGGTTTTACATATACAGTGAAAAATATTAATTATACAATGTTATATTTAAAAAATAAGTAAGTAGGAGTGAGTATAAAAAATCTTAGTTATAATTTTTGGCATAAATAATATGGTATTTGCCAAAATTTGTAATTATAAATAAAAACCATATGTAGGTACGTTTGGCGGATGTTACTTTGGTCAAAAACTCAGCATTGCCATCCAATGCTGAGTTACTAGCTCTTTCTGTGCAACAAGGCTGGTACATACTTTTTTTTTAATTCGCATAGAATATTGGTGCTTGTTATATTGATTAGTTAGGCTACTAAATAGTTTTGTTTTATGCATTGAAATAATAATAATGTTTCATGTTTTCGCTTATTGTTTTTTTTTCTTATACCTTTCAAATTTTTCAAGGAAACGGATATGACAACGTGCCTATTACACGTAAACAACATGTGACAAGTGCATGTAAAAGAATGACTTTGTTTTTCAAATTTGTAGGTTTCCAAAATCCTATGTCTAAAAATAAAAAGTGTAAAAAAACAACAACTGATCATAGGTCAGGTTTTCAGAATACATTTTTATCAAAGTGAATAATACAGCTATCTAGATAAAGTCTAATTTAATCTAGCCTAAAGTAAAATTACAAATACTATTATATCACAATACAGTCGTACAAATCTCTCAGATAAAGTGTTTATTATCTTTACAGCAATACTACAGAAATAACATTGTCTAGTTATCGGAAATATGTTTGAACTGTTTCAGGAGCTAGTGATAACGCGCTATCACTAATGTTGGCGCAAAGTATCGTTGGCGCAGAATAATGTTAGCGCAAAGTAACGATAGGGCAAAGTAACGTTGGCGCAAAATTATGTTAGCGCAAAGTAACGTTAGGGCAAAGTAACGTTGGCGCAAAATAATGTTAGCGCAAAGTAACGTTGGCGCAAAGTATCGTCGGGCGCTTGTTCGGTATTATAATAAAGAGGCAATTAATAAAAAACAATTGCCAAAAAATATACCGGCCGTTATTAGCTTAACACAAGTAAGATTATTAAAAGAAAAACAAAATACCCGACTCATTTTTGCTTCGCTTAGTCGGGTAAAAAGAGCGTAAACTTTTTTTTTTTATCGGTTGTCAATTAACACGCGGTGGTTGCCGCAGACTTCGATTTCGCGTGCTGCGCCCGATAAGCCGATTTCTTTCTTATCTCTGCCCTCCCTCCCCTCTCTTTCCCGCGCTATTGGTTACAGGTCATAGTAGAGTTACATTGCGATTTGTTTCCAATCAATAGGGCTTGTAAATAGCGTGGAATATGCCGAAATATATATAACCAATGCCGGATATACCTATACTTGTAGGGTAGCCACCGATCTCTGGATGACTTCTCCTTTTGTATCAGACTAGTCGCGCATTCCCATTTAGCCTTCCAAGGGCTTATTCCAGAAATCCCCTTAGACAATCCCCTGCGAAGGGGACTTCTGCATTTTTTGTCCATTAATTCCCTTAGCATCAATTTAAGAGGCGGAAAGCTAGGTATGCTTATTTTGCACTTAAGACCCCTACTTCCTTAACAGTTGTCTTTCTCGCACATTTTTGCGTTGTTTAGTGTTGTCTAATCATTGTTATCGCTTACAATACTTATACATTTTCTGTTATGAAAATATTTTTTTTCGTTAATCAAATATTTTTATCGATTAAATTAATTGCGCTTCGTATCTTGTAATCGAATAGTAGATATGCAATTAAATTGTAGTTGTAATCAAATTACTGTTATCTGCTTATCGTGTTATGTAAACTGATAAGTAGCACGGTAATGTCCGATATTCTATAGCCTTTGTCAACCCTCCTGGCTAAGTAGGCAATGTGTCTGCCATATGAACGGGCGGTCCCGGGTTCGTTTACCGGCCGAGCGTATATTTGAATGATGAATTTAAATATCTATCCGGGCCAGTATAAGCAAAGATAATTATTATTTATAAATAACGACAATAACATGCAAAAGAGGCCTTGTAATAGTGTCTGGCAAAATTAGAGATGGTCATGGCGACACATAATTCGTTTTCCTAAGAACCATCGATGCACAAATCTACATCGATTTATGTATGTAACCCTATAATGTAAGTAGGGACAACATAAAACTTTAATAAAAAGTAAGTTATCAAATAAAAACCAACAAAAAAACTATACAATTCCACATAAGCTATTAAAAATATACGATCCTACAGTAG
This sequence comes from Apocheima hispidaria, assembly GCA_947579745.1. Classification (NCBI taxonomy): domain Eukaryota; kingdom Metazoa; phylum Arthropoda; class Insecta; order Lepidoptera; family Geometridae; genus Apocheima; species Apocheima hispidaria. The sequence goes on from OX388147.1 coordinate 15,747,122, forward strand.
CAATGCAGCGGATCATCTTCCATTCACGGCCATTGTGTATGTATTTAATAGCTGACATTCAACAAGCGGGGGGTACCATTAGCCTTCAATAGGTACCTACATTCATATGGTAATCCACGACGATCCACGAATAAAAACTTTATAGTCTATCTGTGGTAAAAATATGTGGAATAAAAGAAAAGAAATATAATAAGCTGTATTAGCGATAAAAGATTTTGGGCGTCACTTAAAGCCATAAATAGTTGTTAACATAATTATGACGCTGTGTCGTTCATAAAATATCTGTTCACATAAATGTGGCCGGTGTTCGATTACTTTCTCTTTTGCAGGCGTTGACATTTGCCATTAATTAGGTACTAGCTACGCCCCGCGGTTTCACGTGCTATTCTACAGAAACCGGATATTTTCCCGAGGTAAGAGTAGCATGTGTTAATCCAGGGTGTAAGCTACCTCCATACCAAACTTCATTCAAATCCGTTCAGCCGTTACAGAGTTGAACTGGAACAAACACACTTAAATACTTACATACTTACACACTTACACACAAACGAAAACATAATATACATAAAATAAAACACAAACTAATATTATGTCTCAATTTAATTTTAGCTCTTGTTCATAAACAAATTAGAACAGCAACATTATCAGATTCAGAAATAACTTATTGTGAAACTGTGTACACAATATAATTATATTATACATAATAGTTTCTTCAGCCTGCCCTTTGTCAGCTTGCTGCCTCATCATCATCATCATCAGCCAGAAGACGAAGACCATTTGCAACCACAGCAACGGTTGCCCGCTACATATACAATGTATTCCGTTGGGACCACTCCCAACGGATTAAACTTTTACATTACATTATCAGCCAGAAGACGTCCACTGCTGAACATAGGCCTCCCCCTTAGAGCGCCACCCCGACCGACAATGTGCCACTTGCATCTACCGGTTGCCCACGACTTTCACAATGTCGTCGGTCCAACATCTGATAATGACTTTTTGAGATAAGCGGTAAAAGCGGATAAATACTTCAAACGTCCTGCACACCTACGGAACCCTACTAAGCATGGCCCGACATGCTCTTATCAAGTTATTCATGTTTAGATTATGTTTCATTAATAATTTGGGTCCTTTTGTGCCTGAAATAAAAAAATAAAAAATATTTTTATTTTATTTTAAAGGGCCTAACGTAAAAGACCCAGGACCAGATACGATTTCGAGGAATTTAATTATCTGCTCTGGGTTTGGGTGCTAGTTGTCTGTGTTTGTGTTCCATGGTATTACTGAGACAGGGAATCCTAAGGGAGAGCTAGTATGAAGTGTAAAACGTTATTTCGAGTTTATTAAAAGGCTTCAAAAAGGCCTACGTAATATCTTTGTCTTTCTTAACAGTTCTATTACGTCACAGTCCCATAGAACAAATGGGAGTTGCCGTTCTGTTCTGCTATTCTGGCGGCTCAAAATGTATGAGTTTTTTTAACTACATAACTACAATGTTTTTTGCTTACAAATTACGTTTGATTACGAGAATGGAACTTCAGAATTGACACTATAATTATTTTAGTAGCTTTCATTTCATTCATTATTTAAGAGCGTAGCTCTTGTCGGTGGAGTAATTTCCATGCTTGGCGGTCTTCTGGCAGCGTTTTCACCTCCCTGTACGACATGATATCTGCCTTCTCTTTTACCTATAAAAGTTCTCCTTGGTCTTCCCGGTTCTCTTTCTTGGTCTTTCCGTCCTTCTTTTAGTAGCTTACATAACAAAATTGTCAATTTCTTTAATGTTCGACTACTGTGGTATATCTTTTTATGAATGCAGTAGAATGTTAGATGGCATCTAATTAGAATAATAGAATGAGAATGGAATCCAAGAACGTTACAGTAAAATCTGACAATCTAGCCGTTTTTCGGGTGGCCCGATTTGTAGTCGATTATAAAAATCGATTTTATAACAATTCGAATATACATCACGTAATCGAGTGAATCGCCTACCGTTTGACAGCTGTAAAGCTACCGACACGATTTATTGGTCGATCTCTAGACAAGTATTCGAAAATATATCTCGTGATTATTGTCTCACATAAACTATATCATAATCCTTGATAGCAATAGATTTATTAGAAACAAAATTATAAATTTAAAATCTATTATCTAAATCTTCAAATTTACCTATAAAGGCCATCGACCTTTAATTGTTAGATAGACAATTAATTTATGAATAAATAATTTAGAAAGATTACCGTGTCTGGAACCGAAAAACCAAAGTCTATATAGCTTTCAGTGTTTGCAAGCTGAAGTGGCAATGGGCAGGCCACATCGCTCGAGGAACCGTTAACCGATGGGTAAGGAAGGTTCTTGAGAGCCGACCACGAACCGGAAAACTCAACGTAGGCAGGCCTCCCACTAGGTGGACCGACGACATTGTGAAAATCGCGGGCAACCAGTGGATGCAAGTGGCGCGTTGTCGCTCGGTGTGCTATGTTCAGCAGTGGACATCTTCTGACTGATGATGATGATGATGATGATGACCGTGTCTGTTCCAAAGGGGCGCCTGTCACTTGACCTTTTTCTTGTTACGGTTTGCATTTAACATGCAGTCAGTCGAATAAAAAATTCAGTTACATTTAAATGTGTTACTGCCCCTAAAAATGGTTGATGCGGTTCCGTAATCATTCACTTACTAAGGGTACTTACTAAGGGTGGATTCAACCCTCTGTAGGAAGCTGTGAAGTGAGGACGCGTGTGCTTGCTTTCCTTATATCTGTACGTTATAAGTACCGGCATGAATAAGGTACTTCCTGGTTTCGGATACCAGTTAAGAGAAGACACGTGGCTCAGTGTCTTTTTTTACTCGACTACCCAACAAGGAGCGTAATGTTGTTTGGGTGTTTGTAGCCTAAACGGCTTGACCGATTTTGACGAGTGTAGTGTCGTTGTATTTCCTCTCTACATCCGTTCTTACCAGCCATGACCGATAAAGCCTCGAGGTATGAAAATTAATACGTAAGTCTCGAGGAAAAAACTTCGATTCAGAGCTCCCTACGTTACAACTGCCAGTAGTAACATACAGAAACGTCAAAAAATGCACAAAAATGGATTAACGCCATCTAGCATAATATTAGAAGTAAATTTATCTCTGTCTGTCTGGATTTTTGTTGCGTTATCACGGCTGAATAGATGTTGATAAAATTTGATAAGTAGTGTATATCACAAAGACGGACGTAGGATACTTTTTTCATGTCCACGCGAACGAAGTCGCGGGTAACAACTAGCTTATAATTAATATTACTATAAGCTTTAGTATGACCTAGTATGACAGCTTTATGACAAACCATCCAATTGGGAGTAAAGTTTCACCGTGTAATCCGATCTTACTAAACCCAATAAAACTTATAGTTTGAACTTCGGTAGCGGGATTTTTTTAACAAGTCCACTTTAATGTTTCTTTATTACAATATACATAAGCGTCTAAGCTCAATAAATTCAGGCATCTACAGCTTTTAGAATAACCGCTTCCACAGATTAAATTATCGTAGCTTCTACCAATACCAACCGAAAAATATGTGTGGAGAATTCAGTGGAAAGAAATTAAGTTTCTGTCAATAATCATGATTGTACTACAACTCGTTTTTTAAATTAATAGAATTGGTATTTTTTTTGCATGCATACAGGCGTTGAAGATTATTTCAGCTTTTCAATCGAGTGCAGCTATTATTGGGCTCTATTATTTCTGAGATGTGTTTATAACAATAGTAAGAGGTCGCAAAGTGAATTAAAACTGGGGCAGGTTACCTCAATTGAGTTTTCAACGACAGCGCCATCTCTTGGCACCTACCTACCTAGCGGACTCAAACGATAGACCTTAAAAAAAATGTGCAAATAAGATGACATATTATTTTTAGTTACCAGGGGTTATCCCGTTTTCGCATCCTCATAATGACGCAAATTTCTTATCAAATCTCATGAAGATTGTTGCAGAAGTGTTTCGTTGTTTCGCTATATACTAATATATATTTTTATTTTGCCCTGTTGGCAGGCTAGAGCCATTAAGGCCATAAGTCTTGTCTTCCGGCTGTCTTGTCGTGTATTTTACAACATGGTTAATGGAAAGTGGTAAAGACTTTACTATGATTATTATTACTGTATTATTATTATTAGGTATAAAGCCGCTTAGTTTTAATGACCATTAACAGCTTACTAGGACCGGGTTGCACCATCTGGGTTAACTTTAAGCTACAGTCATAACTGCAGTTAAAACTTCCGTTAAGAAGAAAAAAATTGTTGCATCATTTTACTAATGTTCAAAATGACGGATAAAACATGCTAGCTAAGCTTTATGGTTAAGGTTAAAGTTATTATATAGTTCATTTAACTATAACAGTAACTTTAATTGGGATTATGGTGCTATCCAGCCAAAGCATTTCTTTAATATTTGAACTAACCTAAATATGCTTCGTATATAATAATTTTACTTTTTGTACTTTTCATAATGCATAATTTATTTTCAGGTAAGTCACATTTATCAATGATACCACACACGGGGCATTAAAGGGTAAGTGCTACCAACATTAAGAAACCAATAATGTATTGCCAGTGTGATTCATTACCGGAAGAGACGCATATTTCATACGTATGTTTAATCGTGGTTATAGAATCCGTATGGTGTTATAAAATATGAGAGCTACATGTGTTATTTGAAATACGCAAACAAGAAAAGTAAAATTTACAACACTACTAGCCAATTTAAACTATTTTGTACTCTATATAAGCAACATGAAAATATTCCCAATTTAGGGTAATCTAGTCGAACCTCCATGAGCATGACGTGATCTATTGTTATTGGGGGTGCACCCAGCTTGATACCTATGTTTTATAATGTGAATGTAATGTGTAACTTTTGTTAGGGAACCATATTTTATAAAATAAATAAACACATAGTTTCTAAGGAATGGGACCCAACATCGTCTGTCTGTCCTACCTTTAGAACTGGATCTTTTGCACCGTATTATGTAGCTGAAAAGTATGTTTTGATATCAACATTTGTACATTTCAACGTTTTGACATCGATGTTGTTTTGTTTTGCAGCTTAATAATATAAAAGTAACAAGATATAGGTCGAAAACCTAAAACCCGACTACGTCATGAGCTTTAGTTTTATCGGGTGCATGCAAGCAAAGCCGCGAGCATCAGCTAATATTTTTGAAATGTACTTATTGCCCTTTCGTTTGATATACAACACGGCATCATTCAAAACTTTTTTTTGTCAGATTCAGATTAAGATTCAGATTCAGAAACATTTATTGACGAACTGATACATTGTGTGTTATTCTAGGTGTTAGTGCAACAATAGTCTCTATCAACATACCCTAATCGGCTATTCAATATTCAGGATTTTACACATAAATTAATTAAACAATTTCTAATTTGATAAATGTCAAGTAATTTTAATTTGATGTCAATAATTAATTATAAAAAAAGAACAGAATTTAAATTAATTTCATGTCAATTATGTTTAATCACATTTGAAATTGCTTATTTAACAATGTCATTTCAGTAGACTTATCTGTATTCATAAATTTCATCAAGTCGTTCATGACTTGGTCTTCTAGAGGGCGCCATATTCAATTTAATTTGACGTCACATGGTTTATAACCAGCGGACAATCAAGACCACAGAAAAGAGAAGATAATAATAGCTAAATATAATATAATATATAATAGCTAAAAGTAAAAAAAAACTTTTCTTTGATCAAGACGCTTTCAATAATATCTCGTTTGTCAAATTATAATAAGTTGTTTAGAGGTTATGATGGAACAGATGGACATATTACATAGATACCAGTCAAAATCACAACCTTTCTTTTTCGTAGTCGGTTAAAAATATAGGTATCCTAATCCTACTAATATTTTAAATGCGAAAGTAACTCTGTCTCTCCTCCTGGGTGTTCGTCGCTTTATAAGCGCTAAACAGCTGAACGGATGGATCTGAATTTTTCATAGATATAGCTTAATAGATAAAGGTCGGACGGAGACGGAGCAGCTAGTGCTCCATAGAACAATTTCAATGCCACTCGACAAAATGTTTGGTACAGCTGATATTTTTTCCCAATTTCAGGTTTGATCCCTTAGTAAAAGTTGTTCATAATTATGAGTAGTACATACATAAGGTTGCCTGTAAGAGATCGCTTTAAGCGATACGGCCGCCGATCGTTACACTAGTTTTAAGTAGATTTTTGTATTATGTATAATTTCTGGTGTGAACAATAAAGAGTTATCTATCAATTTATCTACATACCTTTAAAAATTACCATATCTTTCAGTAGCACCCTGTATAGTAAATTATTATCTCTATCAAATAATTATACAACCTTTGCGAATTTGATACAAAAGTTTTTTATCAAGCAAGTTTTTTAATAATTTTTGATCATCACATAATTATCATACTAAAACAATTAATAATAATAGGGAGCATACCTAATCAAAGAAAAATTAGGAATACATAAAAAATAATTGATCCAAAATAAATGTATTTAAAATTATTCGATTTGTATTTTTTTATAATCGGATCCAATCACAAGGATTAGCAATTTATGTTCTATTCAAACGCTGATTTGTTTACGGTCCATAAATTAATTTGCAAGGATAAATAAAATAAAAAATGTTTATCGAATCGTTAAATACAAATTAACATAAAACAAAAATTGTAAAAAAAAATGTCGCAACTATTACAAGTAGGCGGGATTTTATGGCAATAAAAATGATGTAGGACCGACGACATTGTGAAAGTCGCGGGCAACCGGTGGATGCAAGTGGCCCGTTGTCGGTCGGTGTGGCGGTCTAAGGGGAGGCCTATGTTCAGCAGTGGACGTCCTATGGCTGATGATGATGATGATGATGAAAAATCATAAAATAATATAGTATTGATATTTAATATTTAAAGTAAAATAAGTCCAACGATTATCTCGTATAAGCATGATAAGTTAAAAAGTTATGATGAGAGTTCAAATCGCCGTGTGACATTCGAATATCCCCCTAAAATTTTAAAAAGAGGGCGCAACACACATCTTGCTTGCTTAAACTAGGAGACCGAAAAAAGGAGGATCACGTCTAATGTAGTTATTAATGTTTAACTCAATCATGCATGTAAACAGAAACTTATTACTAAATCGATTGTTAACACGCATGAATTAATTTAAGTAAGCCACTTACTTCGTGTAAATCGGCCATTAAAATTATTTATTATTATTATTTTTACTAATTTTTGATTGGAAAATTTAATTTATTACTAATTTTATTTTAGTTTTTACTTTTTGTTATCGGACAAGTGCCTTTATTAACTAAGCAAAATACATACAAACTACAACTACCTAAACTACTTAGCCTACTACATAAAAATAGCAGTTGGATTATCCAGAGACTATTAAAGGTCTATAGAATATAATCCATTACTAAATTGTTTTTTTAGCACCAATAATAACATGTGTACCTACTACTAGTACTACTACTACTACTACTTAACCACTTATGATTACTTGCTCAGTGTTTAGGTCTTAGTAAAGCATTCACTACATTACGTAAGCATGGTTGAAATTATTGACTAAATATAAAAAAAAAAAAAAGCAGATATCTTAAGGCCGCGGATCGCGTGCGAATCCGCTTTGCAGAGTGCGAATGTGGAGTCTATAGTCTCACGCCGCGCTCGCGCTTCGCGGTCCCTTTGACGCGGGACAAAAACTGCTAAAAATCGGAGAACACATCGCGAAACCGCGGAGAATATGCGAAACTGCTATACATTCCGCATTCGCGCCCCGTTGCGGCTTTCGCGCGCGATCCGCGAACCAAGTCTGGTCAAGTTTACATCACTGAACATGTGAGTTTTTTGCTCATTGATTTCTGTTTTACAAAGTATATGTATTATTATTGACGTTAATGACTTTTTGTTTGGCGACAATTATTTTTATCCTATGAGTTTCCTTTTTCTAAATCCTATCCTTTTTTATAGTTAATTTTTCATGATGTTATAAAAAAATATTTCCTAATTTAAAAATAGTTTTAAAAGATAATTCCTAAAACAAATAACTTATTTTCAACTAACGGGACATAGCCATTACTGACGCAAGTTCTAATCAAACATCAAGCTGCTTAAAGTCACTGACGTCTATGATGCGACTAAAATAGAAATCAGTGACTTAACCAGAACCAGCCCACATCTTGTCAAACCGCCGATAAAGCCCCCCATTCACGAGGCGAGGCGACTCACGGAGACAAATCTGCACAATTACTTTCTACGCTAATGACGCGCGATACCGAGCGATGCCGCAGGATTTATAGTCGGGCCATCTGTGGCCGGCTTTACATATATTTTCATATTAAAAGATAGCGAGCGAAAGGATTTCGCGACTTGTTTTCTATTTTTAATGGCTCTTGTTCCTGCAGTTTTATTTCAATAAGTGCCAATGTCTTCTCTGTTTAAATATTAAATACGACAACATAATCTACATAATCTTCAATCGTCATATCTAAATCCAATCCATTACAAAATCTATACTAAAAAATCTATAGTAATCTATAATGTAAAAAGAGTTTATTTTATAAAACTAATTTACTATAATAGAGAAAAAAATTGGTCGCCTTCCGTCATTACATCAGTCAAGCGGCAAAACGCCCGAAGGCCCCAACAAGTTAACCAGAGTTTAAACTCCGGTTAATGTATTAACCTCATTTAACTCTGCTGAGTTATCGCGCCACAATTTATCCTGTAGGTGAACTCGAAAAAGTAATGCAAAAAAGTTTAATAAAGTCACTTTGTCGTGGGACACACGCTCGGCGAGATAAGGCGGTCCAAAGTTTCTTTGTGATACGAAGTAGATACTTACACTTTTGATGTACAGGGAATATACTTTGTGAGTAATATCTGGGCTGTTTTTTTTGGCTTAATTTATTTAGGCAAACCGATTGCTACTTCACGTACAGACTAATGCTTTTTATAAGAATAAGTTAAATAGGATATGGTGATAAACATAAATCCCTAATCTAATAGTAAGCGCCACACTTAAGTACTTTTAACACTTTCTGTGCCACACAACATAACAAAAGAGCACTCAAATAGCGTGAAAATTATGCTGCCGTCTTGTACTAGCATGCTACATGGTTATTTATTTATGTGAGATTAATGGCGATTTCTAAAGACAAAGATTTTATCTTCTAATTAATCCTTACCTAGATATATACTTTATCTAGTAAAAAAAATACCCAGCAAGCTAAACGGCCGTCAATCACCGACAATCAAGTTCCAAGAGAGCAATTACCGAAGTTCTAACATCGGCCTGTGACAAATATCTCTACTCCAACAAATACTGTGGCCGCGATTTTTTCGCTTTATCGCCTGCCCCAGGCTACGGGGCTGATACACAATTTTTCAGCGTGATATCACTGAGTGGAAAAATATACAGAGATACAGTTTTTTTTAATAGCGCAAAACTGTAAGGACGTCACTAGGTGTGTGAATGTACTTGATACATACATTGATAGGGTCACGTACGTATAGACGTTTGCGTTTGAGACAGGCACCAGCGACGCCGTGTTTCGCGTTCGCAACGATTCCTCACACGATTTTGTTATTCTTATTTTCTTTGTGTAGGCTGAGAGCCCTGAACAGTTCTGTAGAGATAGTATGCCTCTTGTTGTTTCTATAATACTCCGCGGTCTCATGCAAGTCAGAAACATCCGTGTCCTTCTGTATTTCTGATAACGTCGAACTAAGAATGTAATACACGGTTAACCTACTCCGCGACCTCACAAAAATGTGTAATTATAATAGATGCTAGTAGGGAGCTGTATCTCTGTGTTTTCCTACTCAGTGGCGATATGGCCGCTGTACCAAGTTGAGTCTCTAAAAGTTTATCGCTGAAAGTTCACGCACCTCGCCGCGACACGAATGATATATCGGCCGGCATTAATCTTCGTGCCGTTTTTAAACGTTAGTTAACCTTTGTTGGCAGAGTAGGACCTTTTGGCTATTCATTGTTTTTTATTCAAAATTGTTAATTATTATTATACTTTTTTCTTCTAATTATAAACTTTTCTTAAAACCATGTCTTTGCTTGAGATACTGACCTACCTCTGATAAATTAAAGTGACCTACAGCATACCCTACAGACAATACTTAAGTATTTTCATTTTTGATGAATTTTAATAAGCCATCTATTAAATGTCTGACAAATCTTGGCTAGTTGGTAGCGCGTACGCCTTTTAAGCAGGATGATCCGGATACGATAACCGCCCAGGCAGGTTCTAGAATGATGAATTTAAATATCTGTCCTGGGTCTAGGTGTTAGTTTTCATTGTCTTTGTGTGTTCCTTGGCATCCCCGACACAGAAAAGTTAGTGGAGATTGCGGAGCTATGAGAGTGCAGCAATATTAAAAGTGACGTAAAGGATTTTGACCATCACAGAAATGGCCCTTATCAGATTTCAACTTAGGTTTTAATTTTATCCTTTGACTTACCTACTCTTTGGATTCTTTTGCAGAGTCCGTCCGGGGAAGTACCGTACCTTTGCCAGTTATTCAACCGTCAAGCAGTAGTGTGCAAACATTGACGTGTTCCGGATTGTTGGGCAATGAATTCCAGCGAATTTACGGGGCACAAATAGATTTGTCATCTTATATCTAAGAGCGACGTGCGCAGTCCATTCCCGCACTGAGTTTTGAAAAGATGTTAAATATCTTATTCTGGGTGCTACAGGCAAGCGTGACGCTTAACATCAGGTGAGCGACTTGCTCGGCTCATAACTCAGAACAATAAAAAATAACTTGCAATGTACACCTACACTACACAGATATCTACCGAAATATATCGACATGTATTTATAGCAGTAGGGCGACCAGTATCGAGGGTGACCAGTGGGCCAGACAGTTGATTTATCGCGATCAACTGTATCCGTTGAAAGGTCACAGTCGTATCGCTTGATCTTAATTTACAGCGGGTTTTTTCTATTAATGTCTCGATTTCCTGGCAGGACGCGAACTTAATAATCATAAACGATGTTCGCCAAACGTGCTGATAATAAATAATACATTCAAGTAGCCGATTTGCTTGCTTGATCAAAAAGGCTTGTTGAAAGATCTCTGATAACTAGTCAAATGATCCCAATAAACATAGTGTTGATGTTGAAGTCAATCGCAAATTCGTGCCAATCATCTTACTTAGTAGGCATTCAAAAACCTAGGGCTAATAACTTTTGAAATTATCATATATATCCTGTCTCATGTAATTTTTTTGTTTCTCCTGTCTCATATAATATTATATAAAATGTATTTTTTTCTTTCCTAAATTACGCAGCAATAGAGCAACGGATCGACTAGTGTTTTTGCATGGGTACAGTTAAAGGTCGGAGAATGACGTAGCTACTTTTTGTCCCGGGGATAAGTACCGCTCCTAAGGGATTTCAAGCGGGTGAAACCGCTGGGCACAGCTATAAGTTTGTATGTGCGACGTAATATTTTAATTGTGGCACATGTACAACGTTACACTGAATCACTCGCCAAAAAAAAAAACAATTTTCATAAATATGCCTTATAATATATAAAATGTATTATTTAAATATATTTTTTTTCTTATTTACTTCATATTATTCTTATTTATTCGAATAATAATAATAATAATAATTCATCACGTGATCACACAGTAAACTCTATAGGTAAGAGGTAAGGAGAGGTACCGAGAGACTCAAATGTGACACAATACATGAAACAATGAGCGATGTCACTTCTTAAACGTAGTACGGCTTACGGCTAAAACCCGAAATGCGACTACCCCTAGTTGTAGCCGGTTAGAACTAGGTGTAGCCACTTACTCTTGGTTAAATCTAGTATAAGCCAATTGTTTTCGGGTAAAACTAGGTCTAGCCGGTATCATTCCTGCTAAAACAAGGTCTAACCAAACCCTAGTGGCTGATACTAGGTCTTGCCGATGTTATGCTGGCTAAAACTAGGTGTAGTCGCACTTCGGGTTCTAGCCGTAACATATCTATGTCGCATCTACATATACATATTGCAAAAGTAGAGCTATGCTTCTCCGTTTTTCTGTCTGTTATTTTTTCACGAGTGTAAATGATATGAAATGAAAAAGATTTATTCCAGATTTGCATCCATATTACACAATATTAAAATTAATAAACGATCACTAAGTGATCGGTATGTGATAGATTCCACATCTGATGTAAAGGGCTGAAGCAATCTTTAAGAACCCCAAGGAATTAGTGATCATCATCAGGACGGGTCAATAACATGCAACAAACTTTATCTGTGGCATTGATCGTTAAATCGTATCGATTTCCGATCACTCCCACGCGCATGTGACCTCATAAGATTATTTTAATCTGTATTTAATCATGCAGTTTAAAGAACTAGCAATATTAAGAGCAGAAACCCGATTTTTATTCCCGTTTTCTCGCATCAGTAATTTTATATAACTAGTAGTTCGTGCCGAACTGAGATCTCGCGAACCCTATATCTTCACAACCCCTGGACCGATTCAGCTCATATTCGAACTTAAAAATTGTATTGCAATGAACTACTTGCCTACAAATGTTTACGAAGATCAGATCAACGGTTCGCAAGTTATCATCGGACAAATATACACACAAACATACAAACATACATACAAATGCCGATTTGTCCCAGTAAACTCTGAGAGCTTCGCTTCGCTCGGTCAACAAAGCGACCACAATTAAATTGGATTAAATTACAACACTAAAAAAAAAAATTGTTCATCGCAGTGTAACGAATTCAGTCGACTTGAGAAACTCCTCCTATTTAGGAAATCGGTTAAAAAGCAGTTCAGGTATTAATTATACTTATGGGATATAATTGTGTGGACGTTCGTCATTTTTCCTTTGTATTTGAGAGCACAAAGTCGCGGTCATAAGCTACTAGATGAATAAAAATGTTAATTGCGAGAGTAAAAGAGAGCGTATCGTGTCAAAACGGCCTTATGCCGCGAATATTGTCTCGGCTTATCTTATTAGGAAGCATACCCACTAGGGCCTGTCCAATTTTGGTATTCAAGCGATAGCATCTGTCTCCGTTTTTATTTATGGCCCCCGTATAATATTCTCTATCTAGTTTGGTATAAATAAAGCGAATCTATACGTATTATCTCGCGTATCTGCAGATACGGCGATACGGGCTTATTTATTCGCGGACGAGTCCATTTCGTTCGCCTACGCGCGGTTTCGACGATTTTTTTCGTGATTTGTGTGTTGTGATTGGCCCTGATGTTATGATACTTTCACATTTAAATCATATTCTGTATGTTTATAAATTAAAATAAATGTGAGATTGTTAAAAATATTAGTAAAATATTTAGTTGAAATCAACACTTCAGCTATAATAGTCGTTAGATGTACTACTAGTTAGTAGTAGTTATAGACATAGTCTTGTCACAGCTATCTAGCTCGCAAAATTGCTTTGTTTTTTTAGATAGTGTAATTTTCCAAAAATTGCTATTTGTATCTGTCCTATGCACTCACAGAAGAGAAACAAAAAATACATCTCTCTTTTCTGTGTATTTATACTGAAGTAGCTGTAACCAGCGACATCGTACTAAAAAAAGTAAACCTACAAAAAAAAGTAGCCTAAGTCCGTCTCCGACCTTTAAGCTATATCTATGCATAAATTCAGCTCGATCGGATCAGCGGCTTAGCCGTGATAGCGCGACAAACACCCAGACAGAGAGACAGAGTCACATTCGAATTTCTAATATTCGTTAGGATTATTATCGTATAAATTATCGTTATTATAATTACGTTATGGGAATATTTTACAGAAAAAAAACATTTTGATATATTTTAATATTAAGAAAGAGATTATATAATAATTATATAATTGTTAATAGTAAAGTTATAAATACTACTTTTGTAATCTTGTCGTACATCATCAACCGCGACAAACTTACTGTAGTTCTGCGGTACTCCATTTCTTAAAAATAAAATGTAGCTGTGTAATAAATAAAAATAAAAAAAAACATCATAATCTACGTTTTGAATTTATTATTTGTAATTTATATGTTTAATAATGTGATTTTTCCCATTTACTACCGTTTTTTAAATATTACTGTTAATTTTTTAAGTTTGTCTGTTTTGTTGTATAATAAAGTTATATTGTATTTTTTTTTTTTTGTAAAGAAGCGAAAATATCAGTGAAAGCCAAATAGCTATTTAATATTTAACTGTGACCGTAGAAAAGAGATAAGCATAGAGCATAAAAAAGTAATACGTTTTCGGACATCCACGCTTCAACTAGGTACTAAATTAAAACTGACAGTTATTTTTAAAATTAACATAACGGATAAATTAAAAAACAAAGCTTGTTTTTATAATAGATATCTACATTTATGTATATATAAAAAAAAAACCTTTTCTAGGAATCAACATACAGACCAAACCGCTTATGATAGAGATGTGAAATTTGAACTCAATACTTCTCAAATTGTTTAGGTGAACAGTAAAAACGGATTTTGCTAATTTCCACCTCTAAAGGGTTAATTGTACCCCCCAAAATGTGTCATCATCATCATCAGACGGAAGACGTCCACCGCTGAACAAAGGCCTCCCTCTTAGAGCGCCACACCAACCACGTGCCACTTGCATCCATCGCTTGCCCGCGACTTTCTCAATGTCGTCAGTCCACCTTGCGGGAGGCCTGCCTACGCTGCGTCTTCCAGTCAAGAACAATTCTTTCCCATCAGTAGTAAGTTTGTATCATGCTAATTTCATGCTAAGCCCATGAAATTCTGTTTATGTACTAAAAATAAAAAAATAATGGCATGTCGAAAAACAACCCCTAAATAGTTGAAATGGGGTGTTTAATTTATCGTAGCCTATTTTAGATTATATCTATGCGAGCAAAGCTGTACGGGAAAGCTAGTTTAGTCATAAAATTCTTGCATTAAATCTTCAAAACGACTTAAATAACCATCTCACAAGCTCACCCACACATGGTGTTTACAGTTACTCTGACATTTACGTCAAATATTCCACATAAACACCTTATACTTCTGCCCTGTATCAATTAACACTCCATAAAACGAACTTGATCTCCTGACAAAAACTGTAGCGTTTGTCTCTTTTCACTAGATAGAGAAGAAATAAGACAAGGTATAGTTGCATTTTTGACCACATCGTAGGCCTTGTTGCGTTGCAGTGACGAGACCTCCGGCCGTCGCATTCCTCTCTCGAGAGACAAGAACGTATCAAATAATAACCAACGGACACACCTGAAGGCAGACCGCTTGGCATGCATATGAAAACGACAGATACAACCCTACAATACACTACACTCACCAGCAAAAATACCTCAACAACTTTACTGAAAAGTAACAAAGCTTAAAATTGATTGTAAGAGCGTGGGACAGTTGTTAAAAATAACTTTGCAAATGTAGAGGAGATAGTATCAATTCGTACGTTAGCAAGAAACACATTTCAAGAGAAACATGGGCCGATGTTGGGCGAATCGAAACAAAGCGTTGTGACAACGCGATAAGCATCGATAGGGTCGCGTCGCGGAACGTCGCGAAACGCCGCGCCGAATCGCACAACAAATTACCGATTCATAAAAACATCGATTTAAAAATATTGGCCTATAGGGTGGCCATTAGAGCTGGTTTTATTAGCATTAAATTAATAACAATGAAGCGCTTGAAATGCCTGCGCCGTGTGACTTTTCGATGTCCTCGGCGTAGTATGTAGCACTTACATTCTGAGAAATCAATTACAACTGTTTCACTTTTAACACTTAATTGCTACTGGTTTTTCTTTTAGACCAAGACATGTCAACTAATAATGTTTTTGTACAAACAAAAAATAAAAAATTACAAACATAAGAGTGCTAATGTTCATAGAAAGATGTTTAATCCGGTTTTAGTACTGATAAAGACATAAGGTGTCGCTATTCCTTTAAACTGCGACATGATAGACACAAATTCTGCTTGAATTGAAATTGAAACCCAAGCTAACTCATACGTAGAAAAAAACGCTGCTTGTTATGAATCTTTTTGCATTGGTAACATCAGTAAAATTAGTTTTGTTTTATTTTCACAACATGCTAGGTTCTCAAGAGATGGCGTTGAAAACATTATTTTTGGAAATATAATTATTTTATACGTCGTATATTGCAATCTTATTTGAACTAAACCTTAAATGTGAATATATACTAATATTACATTTCTATATTAATCATATTTTCATCTTTATAGCTGTTTGGACTGACTAAATTCGTAAGCGCTATCTAGTTTTAAGCAGATTTTTCGGGTGTACACTTTTTTGTATGAGATTGTCATTCTTTTCGTGTAGATTTTCTTTGATTACAATAAAGAATTAAGAATATAATTAAATGTGATACGTATACTGAATAAGTATTAGTATTAAAACAAAAATTAAACCCGACTGCATAATGTAGCCTATGTCTATCTTTAGCTCCGGACTCAAAAAGGAATCCAACACCACCTCACTCGTCAAAATCCGCCAATTATTTAGGCTACAGGAGGTAATATAGATATACACATACAAACATATACTTGTAACATGAATAATATAATAAACCCCAAAAAAATAACCTTCCTTTTTGGTCAGTTACTCTTAACGAAATTCCTGTGATTTTTTTTACATCACTAATACTTATTGATCTCTGCTTAGAATAAGCCAAGAGCGCCGACATCCAGCTATCTTTGCGTATTTTTCACATGGCCACCCCCACGGCGCGTATCTCGCTCGTATGTCATGTGATATCGCGCGATCGGTCGCCGTCGCCGCCGCGAATAGTCGATACAATACTTGTGCACATCACTAGCGCAGGATTTGTGGCGAATTTGAGCAGTTTTGATGGGATCGATAAATTTCAAAGATATCAATATCAACTATAGAGATATTTCGAGATATTTTCAACCAATTCCAGAGAATTAGTTTAATAATTTGACAATTTTTTTGTGTAACTTTGTTGCGCAATATCTTCATCAATTTTTTATTTTTACTTCTAGGTAGAAGGAAAAAAAAATATCCACTAAAATAACTTAGAGTCACAAAGTGTGCAAATGAGAGAGTTTTTGAGAAATCCGTAATGAAGATATTCGCCGAAGGACCTACAAAACTTTTCGGGGTTGCAAGCTAAAGTGGCAAGGGCAGGTCAAATCACTCAAAGTACCGATAACCGACGGGCAAGAAAGGTTTTTGAGTGGCGACCACGAACCGAAAGACGCAGCGTAGGTAGGTCACCCACTAGGTGGACATTGTAAAAGTCGCGGGCAACCGGTGGATGCAAGTGGCAGGTTGTCGTTCGGTGTGGCGCTCTAAAAGGGAGGCCTATGTTCAGCAGTCCGGCTTATGATAAACTTACCTTGTAAAATACAACGTGACATAATTTGAATTTATTTTGATTAGTTTAAAATATATTCAGTAGACGTCGTATCTGCTTACAATGTTCAACATCTAAGACTTCCGTTCAGGACGTTTGCCAAAGAGCATTAGCACACGTTTCTACTGACGAGCACCTGTTGCTACGGCACAATAACACAACACAGGCACAGGAACAGTAGCTCAACGCCACACAAAAAAGGTAATCTACATTTCAGAGAGTGTGCCTTGGAATTGCTCAAGCTGGTTCCGCCCGCCTCTTTCTATTATCGGACGTAGATATAAACGCTACCCAAGAGCCGCAGAAAGATTCAGTTCCACGACTTTTACATTCAATTTTGTACGTTTTCTTACGTACAGCGAGGGCGTGGAACACTACCGAAGTGTGTGTTTGCCGAAAAGCACAATATGTCTGTCTTCAAATCTAGTGCGAGCAACTTTACCTAAGTAAGCGTCCTCCGATGTCTAAAGCTAATTACGAATTTAATTTTTGTTGCCTCCGAGCCCCCAACAACAAAAATATGATGTGGGAGGCATAGTGCTCTAAGGCGTATGGCACAGTGCAAGCCGCAGCAAATCATCACCATATCATGATTTAAAAAAATCCAAAAGTCCTCTAAAAATATGCAATCGATAAAAATATGCTGCTCAGTACATATTTAGAGTCGCCTTTTCTAGCAGTTTTTTGACGAAATGTGGTGTTGCTCCCATATTAAAAGTGCAGTACTTCATAATGATGGGGAGAATCCTCCCTCTCACTCCTTTTTGATTTAGAATACTCCTATAACCCAGTATGATTTTATGTTTGGTTTTGAAAATAAATGTATATTTTGCTCTTACTGCTCTTACTGCTCTTACTGCTTTTGTACGGTACAAGTCTTCGCTCCGTAGCGTCGTAGCACCGCTACGTAAAGTGTTGTAGATGGCGCTATCAGCTCATTACCTGCCGTGGTCTCGCTTAATGAACCTGACCGTAACTTACTACTACGTAACTGTGCCTCGAGAACGCTATCACATATTATCTCCGATTTTTTAAACAGTTTCGCAAGATTTAACTTGATTTTAGCGAGTCATCTGTACTGGGTACATACATACATACATACCCCGGTCATCAGCATATAGGTACTTATATGTAACGGGATGATCCGATCAATCGTCGGATAGATGTTTGCGAGTAGTATTTACAGTGTTTTAGTTAGATCCTTAATACGGTCCCGGTTTTTTGTCCTAGAACAACAATTTTTATAGCATTTCCTCATTTTAACGAACCTTCGGGCAGCCTAAAATCCCGTCAAATTAACAACTCATCCTTCGAAAATCATTAATAATCTCAGAAACTTACACTTCGATCTATATATATATAAATATGTATAAAACTAGTAGTTCGCGCCAAACTGTGACCTCGCAACCTCTATAACTTCATAACCCCTGAACCGATTATATTCGAACTTAAAAATAGTATTGAAATGAACTACTTGCCTACCAAATTTCATGAAGATCGGATTAACGGTTCTTAAATTATCGCCGGACAAATATACATACAAACATATATACAATTGCTCCCGTACGCTCTGAGACCTTCGCTCCGCTCGGTCAATAATAGGCGTTTTAACTGACTTCCAAAAAAAGGAGGAGGTTCTCAATGATCCGGGTATGTCCTACAACTGCGACGAGAACCACCGGAGGACGAGCAGCAGCGTCCTCTTGGTAAACGGTGAACGTTCTACGATCCCCAAGCCAAATGCTAAGCATGGGGATTACAGCTCCCTCTAGTTGACTATTCTGGCTCATGATGATAAGTATTACTTGCCTCATTTTATCCCTTCATTACTATTACACTATTTAACCCAATAATATTTAAATTACAACACAATATGCTCACTATGCTCAGGTAAACACTACTCAAGCGCACTTCCTCAGTAATTGAGGCAGCGGCGGCCAACTCCAGCTCCAATGGGCCGTGGTATCTGCAGCGGGCCGCGCTTGGCTGCACCTGCTATCGGGCGCTTTGTCCCTGTACTGACTACGCCGTAACCTGTGGATAATGGAACTCATAATGGGACGGAAGCATTAAGCTAAAGGATATTGGTGTTTTATAGTGTTTATTATCGGTACTTATTTGTTAATTTTTATATCTTTTACTACGTATGGCTTAATTCGTGGTAGCTCAGTTGGAAGTACGCTCGCCTCGCATTCGTGGGGTCGCGTGTTTGAACCCGGGCGGGCCCGAACTAATGGCTTTTTGGAACTGACGTACGGATACACCACTGGCTTTTCGGTGAAGGAAAACATCGTGAGGAAACCTGCATATTATTCCAGAAGAAGAAATTCGTTGACGTATGTGAATCCGCCAACCTGCACTGGGCCAGCGTGGTGGATATAGCCCAATCATCCTCCGAGAGCAGGCCGATATCCCAGCAGTGGGATGTTAAAATGCTGGTGCTTTGTGGCGCGTGTAGCTCCTGACGGAGCAAGAGTTCCGGGGTTCGGTTCCAGGCCAGGGAGATATTTCATTGATTATGATTATGTTACTTGGGTGTATTTTTGCGTGTGCTTCATAGCATCCCCGATCAGGGAAAGTTCTTACTTTATCTGAATGGGATGACAATAGTTTTAATAAATAATTTTAGGCTGACAATTTAAAATAAATTTTAATAATCATTATTATTAAAATTTATTTCAAATTCTTGATAAGCTCCTGGATTTATTTCCATATCTTATATAACATTAAATAATAAATAGAACTACGTAAAAACGACCCTACGTAAAAATAAATTATAAATATATATACAACTTAAAACTAACATAAATCTAATAAACCGCTACCGCATTTTTTATAATAATTCTCGATTATTGTTAAAAAATGCTAAAATCTAAAAAAAAAAAAATTAATTAAAATTATTACTATCTCATTCAGGGTTTCAGGTCAACGTTTCTCACTCTCTTGTTGGGAGGGGGGAACAGTTAAAAAAAGCACGCATGTCCTTATGGTTAATAAACGAAAAATTTTGGGCGTCTGACGAAACGCGGCGCTAGCGGGGACGCTTTAAACTTTTATTCATCAATACCGCGGTAATACCTACCACTTAAATATCACAGGTCATGACTTATTTTAAAGCTATCGATAACATCGCAATTTCGATGACGATTAACGAAAACGAGATAATTTTTAGGAATGTTCAAAAACTATTTTGTATTTTTATCTTTAAATTTACGACTAGATAATAATAGTATGAAAACCATTTTGTTTACTGCTTTCTCATTATGCGAGATGTAAAAGTTATTCCTAAAAATAAATGTCTGTGTCTTTAGTGTGTGAGTAGCAATTTAGGAAAAAAAAAACGATAAACATTTGTCTCGAGATAAAAATCTGCATGGAACCTGTTTAATCGATTTGTGAGAGACTATTTGACTAGCTGATTGTACCCGACTCGAAGCATTATCTATTTATCTACAATATACCTATTCTTAAAGTCAAAATAGGCTTACCTAGTTCAAAATTTGCTGTAGTGCGCGCAGGGCTTAAAATTATATATTATATTATATTACATTATTTTTTTATATAATATAATATGGGTAATACTATGAGCCCTTCTCGGGTTAGCATACCCTTTCCTCATATTATATGTATATATATTATATATAATATACAGGGTTATAAGGAAAGAGTATGCTAACCCGAGCAGGGCTCATAGTACCCATTATTATGAACAACTTTTACTATGGGACCAACACTGAAAAGCAAAAAAAAAACCAGCTGTTCGATACATATTGTCGTGTTATTGACATTTTTCTATGGAACGGCTGATATTTTTTCGCGATTAGCGTTGGTCTTATAATAAAAGTTGTTTAATTATGATGATGATGTTGCCGATTTCGGCGGTGCTTATTCGCAACTCTTTTAAATTGTTAGACTTAGGGTAAATGCATTTTCCCCACATAAAAAAAAATATAAAAAAAGGATTGACAGGATAAAAAGAAAAAAAAAGAAAAAAAGGATTGACAGGTTTGGATTAGGCTATAGGATTGACACGCAACATAGTAATAAGCATATTAGATTTTCCTCTTGTGATGTTGTTAGTTTTATGTTATATTAGTAATAGTTAACCAACATTTTTTTTAAGGTGACAAAGTAAATAGTTTTTATAAAGTTTTTTAAAGTTGTAGTGGCAGGGCTCTCTTGCAAAGTCCGCCTGAGGAAGTACCACACCTTTGCCAGTTATTCAACCGCCAAGCAGTAGTGTGCAAGCATTACTGTGTTCCGGATTGAAGGGCAATGTTTCCAGCGTAATTACAGGGCATACAGAGATTTAGCATCTAACGTCTCAGGGTAACGAGCGCAGCGCAATGCCACGTATAGTTTTTAACTGTTTAAGTTCAAAATTCTGGGTGGCACTGAACTATTATGGGCAAGCGTGACGCTTAACATCAGGTGAGCGACTTGCTCGTCTCGTCACCGAGTAAAATAAAAAAAAGGCATGGACCCCGAAGTTCGTAGAGCTGCACAAAGAACAATAAAAAAAATTTGGTACGCTCTTATTATCCTATTGTAGCATGATAAACAAACAAAAGACAACAATAATTATTAGATATTATTTTTTATTGGTATCATGATTTAGTTGCCAGACGATTCAAATTTGCATTAGTATGCTAAATAGACATAAAAATGTCATATTTAAAATCTTCTAATTTTAGAAGAAACCGTGGACATTGGATATCGAGATTAAAATCTGCAAGAAACCAGATTACTTATTTTGATTTGTGTGGTTGAAGCTGCTTTGTACCTATCGTTAAAAATGTTGATTGGCTTTTTCTAGAATCTATTTTTAATACTGATCACGAGGTATATTTAAATAATATTTTAGTTATTAATTAGATCTCTATGTATCTCTGCATCAGCTTTAAGAATCCCACTGCTGGGATATCAGCCTACCATCGAATCATGATCATCGATGGCCCTCGTTGGGCTATATGCATCACGTTGGCTCAGTGCATCGAATTTCTTCTCTGGAATTATGCAGGTTTCCTCACGATGTTTTCCTTCACCGAGAAGCCAGTGGTATATCCGTAGTTCCAAAGAACGGTTATAATTGGTAGGGGCCTGCCCGGGTTCGAGCCTCAAACCCCACGAATGTGAGGCAAGCGTCTTCCTGAGCTACTACGGCTTAACTCATTAGATATTCTTAGAATAATTATAACCTAGATATAGTACTCGGTTTAGTCGTTGAATTTAATACAGGATGTTCGGATAGACATAACAAAAAAAAAACTTTTTCTCTAATGCCCAAAAGTTATCGTTATCAAAGTTTTTTGCATGATATGGTAAACTTTGGATATCGCCGCATGCGATCAAGGCCGTTAAAGTAGATCCGAGTGAGACACTGTTGACCTGTCACACCTTCTCAGCTAATTAGCTCGGCAAATCTGCCCGAAGATCTGTCAGCAGATCGACCCTAAGGTCGTATTTTTACAATATTTGTGTTCAGACTTGTGTACAAGTAGTGCGAATTGTTAAAATACACTGCCAGTGCTTTTTTAATAATAATAAAAACATTCGACTTGAGTACCTCCTCCTTTTTTTCGAAGTCGGTTAAAAATAGGTTTGTGTTTGATGTTAAACAATGATAAAGTGTAGGATGGCGCTCGCTTACCTAGAAGGTACTCATATTGTACTTTTTGGGAACACATACTCCGGTATCGAGTTCCACACCCTCGTGTATAATATATGTCTGCGTGTCCTTCGTCTAATCTCTAACCGAACAGCCTGTATAAAATATTTGATTTTGCAAATATCTTCTCACGGTCGGGACACGCTTTATAAAAACACATCGACAACACGTATCTATTTAGATGGTTATCAGGATTAAAATGATCTGTTGATGACTACACCAGTCAGTTTTTCGGTGACAGGATGAATAAATTTACACCCATTCATAAGTTGAACAACCTTGGCATTTTAGATAGCATAATAAAGTAAGAAAACTTGTATATTAATGTGAAAGTGATAATTAAGGCGCCGGTCTCACAGATTTCTGCACGAGTCCTTAGAGCCAAGCCATACACATAAGACATAACTGTTCTCTGTCAATGCAATTTCAATCTTAACATTCTTTTAATACGATACAAATAATAAATGGCGCGACTATGTCTCACATCTTAGGATATTGTGCGAAACATTGCGAAGAACTGTATCGTATTATAAAAACTATAAGGTTGAAATATCCGCCAAGTCGATCTAAAATAACAAGGGCACGGCCATACCATCCTTGTCTCGAAGTAACTTATGGCACTTTTGTAATTATATCTTATATTGATACAATCACTAAAATATTGGTAAGTAACTAGGAAACAATTTATGACAACTTCCATAATAACTAAAATAACAGAATTGTCTTTATAATTATGAGATCTCACAAATACGGTGGAAGGATTACGTTGTGACAATTGGCCATATTTGTAATGTGTTTGATGGGATTGCTTTGACGGATAACGGTTGCTTATGGTCAGCGCGAACAGATGCGGAGCGCGGATGGCTCGTAAGAACATTTATCGCTTAAACTCTGAGCCACAGATCACACTAGATACCGCATTACGAGATTCGTTGTTCCTACAAAAAGTTTGAGGAAGGCGCGGGTCACGGGGAGTGCGACCAAGCGTTCTCATTGGGTATCTCAAGGTTACAACTACTCGCGCCTAACAAGCAACCAATCAGACTAATTTCTTATAAGTGTATTTAGACTGATGCGTGGTGCGCTTCGAGCGTCCTGAATGCAGAATCCAGGGTCTGATCTGTGACTCTGAGCTCAGAACTCCAGACCGGTCGCTGGTCGCCCTGATGCCGGGGCACTAGAACACGGCGTCGGTGTCCCATACCTAAGAGGAGACCATGAACCTGAAGACGCAACCTAAGCAGGCATCCCACTATGTGTATCGATGACATTGTGAAAGTCGCCAGCAACCTGTGGATGCGAACGGCAGTTTGTTGGTCAATGTGGCGGTCTAACGGGTAGGCCTCTGTGTAACAGTGGACGTCATCCGCTGCCTATACCAAGAGCCCATGAAATGGAGACGTCCGAGTAGATAGACTATATATACAGCTTCTACAGGGTAATGTGTGTTATCTATTTTTTTTATCTATCTTTTTATTTTGGGTTTTGTGTACAATTTGTTTTTTTCCATAAATAAAAAATTGTCTAAGGAAATTGATAAGGAAAGGGTAAGCTAAGCCGAAAGGGGCTCATCATGATTCTGAACAACTTTTCCTATGGGACCAACCTTGAAAGAGAAAAAAATACTAGTTCTTCCATACATTTTGTCGAGAGTCATTGACATTTTTATATGGAACAGCTGATTTTTTTTCCCGATGTTATAGTTAGTTCCATAGTAAACGTTGTTCACAATCATGAGTACTATGAGTCCCTTTCGGCTCAGAATACCCTTTCCTTATAACCCTATATAGATAGTTTACTTTGCGTCTGGACAAGTATACAATGCGGAGAAGTAATAACGATCCCGAAGCTGCACATTTATTAATATGCTAAAGTTTAGTTCCCACCGCCGAATTGTCCACCCCGTGAAGTTTATTGAGATAGGTCGTGGCTGCGATCCGATATTTATCCCGACGCGGTCGGATCCAACTTTACGAGAAATATACTATCTGTATAAATCGGGTGCAGGCGAGTTGTTATCGCTCCGCCGCGCCACCACTCGCATCGGAGGCAACGTGACGCAACTTTTTCAGTTTTCAACGCCGTTTTGCAAATAAAATGTAAAATTGATGATTTTACTGATATTATTAATACAAAAATATCCATGGCAAGTCGCGTTTCTTCTCTATGCCATAATGAGTTAGCTTGGTGTTCGATTTCAAGTCAAGCACTTTCTTTATTCGAACTGCTGAACAGTGGAATTAATAATTATTAATTATAATTTTAATCTTCTTAATATGATTATCTTCAAGTCGGGAATGAATCGGTTTCTTCTAGCCAAGCGTGCTCCACCGTAGGCTGCATCGTCGTTTAACATCAGACGTGATGGCAGTCAAACGCAAGCCTATAAATAAAAATAAATTTAAAAAAACTGGCGATCGTGTCGCAGTATAAAGCACTAGCACATCTTACGTTCTTGTTAGGGCTACAATCGCGTTACGCATCTATGTATTTGTCATTGACCCTCTTCTTTGTATAATTCCTCTATGACATAACGAAGGCGTACAAACTTTATTCGCCAAACTTCTTTATCTTATCGTCATCGTCTAACTTTATCGTCAGAATCACTTATCTGTAGAAAAAAAATTTAGTCTAACATCATACTAAAATATAAGTTACTATTCTGTAACAAATAACACAATGAAAAAATATTAACATCAAACTAAGTTAGTGTACTGTTACATTGTATACTACAAACAACAAAAATAGAATTCAATTTCCGAGAACTAATGATTATCAGAATAGATTAAAAAAACAGTAATAGATAAGAAACTGTTTGACCTCTTATATTTGGTCATCTTAAAAAATGTTCGCGTCCTGCCATTCAGCATTTTAAAGGCCTTATCTTTGTTAATTTCTATAAAATCAAGAATTTTATTTAATGTTTCAAATATTTTAGCAATCCTGTTCTGATTATGGCTAATTAAGATTAGGATTGTATTTGACTGTGACGCTTGTTTTTTAAAGCCTACATAACGCCATTCATTTATGCTATCAGGGTATCGTTTTACAAACCATTTTGTGGATAGTGCTGACGCCAAGTTTTGGCGCATTCGATATATGACATTGTATAGCTGTCGCTCTATATCTCGTGCGTGCAATAGAGAGAGTTAGTGAATTTTTCTAACTTTTTCATAAAATTAGCGTTTCGGGGGTTTCTGTTATTACCCCCTAAATCTTAACAAAATCTTTTGTTTTTGGTGTCAATGGCTGTGTTAAACATAATGTATGCCGCTGTTTTGTTTTTAAAACTGGTTAATGGTATTCTAACAACTACTTTTTTCGTCGTACTTTCGACGCAAAAATTTGTAACTTTAAGTGCCTATAATAAAGAAGATATTGCGAAATTAATAAAAAAAAAAAAACAAACACACGAGCATAGTTTTTCACGGTGTAGATAACATATAAAAAAAATCATCATCAGATAACATTTAGGGGTGGGTATCAGACTAGATTTTTGTATGGACAAGACGGCGGTTCACTCCGTTCTTAAGGAGCTAATTCGAGAAAAATATAGCTTTATACACCGTTATATTTAGCGCGCGCTTGTCGAAAATCAGATAATTTAAACCACGAAAACAATCAAAATTATCAGCTTTGCTATCCTAGAAATTAGATGAATCATCGATTTCGACAATATAGTGTCGAATTTTTATGTCTCAAAAAACCTTTTTTTAGACAGTTTTTTCATCAGCTATGGTGATTTATTTCCTAATTAAGTTTGTGCAAGTACATAGTCTACTCCAAAACGTAGATATGACCAAGTCTCGATGAATAGTCAAATAGTCCGGGGATCTCTATGCGGACTTAAAACCCGGGAGATAGAGTGCGCTCTGATATCAGAGTGTTTGCGCGAGATAAGGTCCCGAACGCTCTGAGCGGTGCTAGGCTCGGCTAGATAGTTTTGGACTCAAATTCAAGACTGAATCTGATATTTATCACATAACTAGCTGATGCCCGCGACTTCGTACGCGGGTTTAGGGCTCAGAACTGAGACTCGGACATGGTGCTCTCAAATACAAAGTAAAAATTACGAATTTCCACACAAAGTTTCATCGTTTATATACCTGAATATAATAGACAATAGACAAATTTTTATTTAGAGAAAAAAAAAACTATACCAAAAGCAAAAAGATATATAAAAAAAGAAATAAAAGACCTAATATTAATAACATACACCTAATACATATTGTTTTTAACCACAAACCGGTTCCAGCTCAGCCTAATACTGGTTGTGAACAACCAGCGTTGGTCTTCCGCTGGAACCGTTGGTGACGTCACACACTATTACCGCACGGAAAGGTAAAAAAAAAAAAAAAAAAACAATAAAAACAAAAACATATGCATATAATACATGAAATGCTTTTCTTTCAACCTTCTTTAGTGGTGATCTCACTAAATTTTATAAGGAATTCCTGCGCTTTTCACGCTTTCGGATGATTGCGATATCCTAAGAAGTCATTCGAATTAATGCCTTTACAAATAGAACTCCCGTTAGAAAGTATTATGTTCCTTGATATTGATCAAAAGAGATAGATCTCTAAAACGGTATCTAAATCATGAATAAAATCGTCACCGCGATTCAAACTCGTGTTGCTATCTATAGGCGTGTGGCAATCTGATATAAATTTGGGTAGCAAAGGTACTCAACGTTATCACCGCGATTCAGAAAACTGGTGTCGCCATCTATTAGCGTGAGGCGACCCCATCTCTTAACTCTACAACCTCTCAAGATAATCAATAACCAGCTTAAGCTGAGCCTTGTACACTAAGGATCCGGTATGTTTCAAGGTACAACTTGCAATAGACATCTTATATTTTCCTAAATTGCGTCATAACTTCAATATTCCTGCACCGATTTTGATGAAAAAGCCTGTGGTATGCGCCAGATTCCACAAAATAAATTTAAAAAAACTGCATATAAATCCGTGACTTAGCTTCTGAGTTTATCACGGAAAGACAGACAGACAGAAAAATAATTGGAAACCATATTTTTAGGTATATACTCCCAAATACTCCTAAAAAACATTTTATCAAAATATCTTCAATGTACAGTATTTACAAATGTAATGTACAGTTAATTATAAGAATAGATAGATTATTTTAAAAAATGGGGAAAACTGATAAGAGAAACTTAGTGAATCAAAACCGTTTGTTTTGTAGATACATTTTTTAAATTTCAATTATAGTTATATAGATAACTACGATAAACTTGTCTAGATTTAGAGATATCCATAGTGATGACATCAAAAATACAAAATGATGATGTCATGTTTAATTGTTCATTGAAACCTGTTGCAAAGGACTAACCACCATAGTTGATTTATAAATAGTACAGCACCCCCAGGGCAGGTTGGATTCAATAATATACGTAGTAAATTCATCACACTAATATTATAAATACGAAACTTTGTGTTAGTGTGTAAGTATGTAAGTGTGTTTGTTCCCGTTCAACTTTTTATCCCGGTCAAACATTCAGTTTCTATAGAGTAGCGGGTGAAACCGCGAGGCGCAGTTAGTTGAATATATTTAAAAAAAAAATGAAAATTCGTTTTCGCTACGTACCAAATTTGTACCGTTTGCGAAATTTGATCGCTAACAATTTGTTTTGATGGACGAGTTCATCAGTTCTTTGGCCGATTTGTCTCTTGGTCAATTGGATATATCTACTACTTTATAAATAATCTAATAATAACAAGTAATACCGTTAGCGGGTTTTATATTTAACATAAAAACTAGTAACCATCTTTTATTTGATAAGAATCTAAATTCCACGACATAATTTCTAATAATAAAATATTTTGCTCGTGATCTTTATTTATTGTTATTTTATGGATTTCAAAGGGCTTTATTTTATTTTTAAGAAATATTTTTTGTAATTAAGAAACTATTCTGATCACTATCTCAGTTAACACCAAGATTCATTAGCGTGGGACGGATATATACTCATTCAGCCACTGACCTTTTTAAATCGGATTTACAAATAATTAACATTGATCCCTAGAAACGTTTACATACAAAATACAGATTAGATAAGTTAAGACTTCTATACCAATATAAGGAAAGATTTGTTTGTTTGTTTGCATTGAATAGGCTCCGAAACTACTGAACCGATTTCAAAAATTCTTTCGCTGTTGGGAAGCTACACTATCCTCGGGTGACATAGGCTATAAAATATTTTCAAAAAATTAGGGATCCTTACTAAAACTCCAATAATGTAACTCAAGATGTAAAAAAAATACCTAAAATATTCTTTACATTGCGTGCGCTGCGAAAACTATTGATGATGATAGAATAATCTATCTATACCAATGAATACTATTGAATAGGCTCCGAAACTGCTAAACCGATTTCAAAAATTCTTTCGCTGTTGGGAAGCTACACTATCACCTGGTGACATAGGCTATATTATTTTTCAAAAAAATTAGGGATCTTTACTAAAACCCCAATAATGTAACCCAAGATGTAAAAAAATACCTAAAATATTCTTTACATCGCGTGCGCTGCGAAAACTCTATACCAATATAATAAAGAGGAAAGATTTGATTGTTTGTTTTTTTGCATTGAATAGGCTCCGAAACTACTGAACCGATTTGAAAAATTATTTCGCTGTTGGGTAGCTTTTTAGCTTTCTTTATAATTTTCATTTTTTTTGTAACGACGAAAATAGAAGGGTTTTCGTGTGTGTATTATAATTATAATTTTTTTGTTAAATACCCGTGCGAAGCCGGGGCGGGCTGCTAGTTAGTAATAATTTTGTTTTATTTTCAGGTAAGTACCGCAGCAGCATGCAATTAGCTGTTGGGTGGTTTTTGATGAGAATTGCGTCTAGTTTCAAAGGTAAGGTTTTTTTAATTCTTGTCTTTAATTGACAGCAAACTCACCTGAAGTTATGTGACGGTATGGTCGAGGATGTAAGCACCATTAGACTGGAATGGAACTGGCTCTCAGGTGAGGCTGCCTGAATACACCTTAATTTCTCGGCGACAAATTTTCAACTAGAGGGTGGAGCTTGCTCTAACT
Source organism: Apocheima hispidaria (assembly GCA_947579745.1). Taxonomy (NCBI): domain Eukaryota; kingdom Metazoa; phylum Arthropoda; class Insecta; order Lepidoptera; family Geometridae; genus Apocheima; species Apocheima hispidaria. The sequence goes on from OX388147.1 coordinate 15,777,261, forward strand.
CATTGTTGAGATTTGAACCCAACCCCTGCGGCGTGCGCTCCGAACGCGTCAACCACTGTGCCACCGTCGTTGCAAAATTAAAAATGCCTGTTTCAAATTCATCTAAATGGCTGGAAATCTTTGTAATTTTCTTATGAAAATTTTATCTTAATTCTTTCTTATCTTAATAAGATGTGCAAACAACCTTATGAAAAATTAAAAAATAAACGACTGTACTCGTTTGTAAATTGAACCAGTGAACAGAGGTGTAGTGTATTAGAAAATCAGTGGTAACAGTCAGTGTCCAGTTAAAGTTAACATATCAAAAGAAAGTCCACTAGCAGTCTTGTTCATCTTTGTCGGATACCTCTACTCTAAGTCCGTAGTCTTGCACCGAGTCCCGCCCTAGATGCAGCAGTGTTATCGCGTCCGCCCAGCTATCGCGTTATCAGCCCGCCCCAGACGACGACGCTCAGTTTTATAATGTGTGTGCTGATTTACGTCTGATGCTTATTGCTCTACAATGTTCTTTTATTTTTTAATTTATTTTTAAACCCGTATGTGTGGTGGCGAAGACTGCCAAAACTGGTGTCAGTGCCGCGCGCGGACAAACCTCTTGCATCTACCTTTAACACGGGCACTTAGCACTCTCAACGTCATCGCGGTCGAAATTGACCTATTTGATTGAGCTCTGACTGAATTTATCATTAAGGTATCATTAAGATAGTAAGATATCATTAAGGGTTTTATGCTATACTAAGTAGGAATTGGAGTCGCTAAGTCTAACTAAGTGCTATTGCTCTCTTTTACTAATAGAAACACAAGAAAAAGATGGCATGCATTTTAGTTCTGTCAAACGAGTTTACCGATTAATGCCGCGAAGAAAAACGTACACTAGTGAGTAGTGACACTTAAAGCTTGTTTTAAATCGGCACCCGCTACGGGGTCGTCTAAGTTTGTATGGAGAACTAAGATCTGACTAATTTGATAGCACTATAATTCATGCCATCTCTATCTTGCGTTTCTATTTAGTAAAAGACAGCGATAGCTTAATTACGTTTAGTGAGTGCACGGTGGAATTGCTGCCATTAAAGAACTATAATTTGGCTTCGCTGTCGCTTTAGGTACGAGTAACTGCCTATAATGATTGTTGTATGACAGGGAAAAAATAATAAAAAAACTTTTGTGTGAAAGAATCTTCTTTTACGATAAAAATCCTAGATGCCTAATTAAAATAAAATCAATAGTTCGCTCTTATGGGCACTTTTTGAAACGTACCTTATGCCCGCACTCAGAGACGTTGAGAAATTAAATTAATACTTAAACAGACACTTTTCTAAAGAAAAAAAATAATTAGTGAAAGTTTAAGTAATCATTAAACGTCTCTGAGTGCGGCCGTTAGACTAGACAGTGTTTGGACTTGTTTTTATTTTAAAGTAGATTTTAACAATAACAAAACTTGACACTGGCTAAATAAATAATATAAGAGTATATAATAATGCAAGATTTTAAAAAATAGTCAATGTCAAAATGTTTACTTTTTTTTTTTTTTTCTCTTTCCTCCTAAGAGGATTTTGGCGTCGCACGTCTTATGCATTTGCCAGTGTCAAGTATACATAATATATTCTCAAGTTTTGTTAGATATTATCAAACAAGTCATAGTCACGGTCAAAGTCAAGCAAAGCAAGTCACGGTCAAGTCCAAGTCATGCCCCAGTAAAGCGGTGAAAACTTTACTAGAGCCTTCTATGGAGTTTTGGAATCAAACCCGAAAATTCACGTTTCACGACATTATACTGTTAACCAACACTCGTGCATGTTCACGAACACTTAACGGGTAAACATTCACCGTTTTTACACATTAATACTCGAAATAACACAACTTATAGAAAATAATAGAATGACGTGACGTGACTTCTTCACGTTCCCGCCAAAAATCCAAATGTTTACTTCCTTTTTGTTACCTACGTTTAGATCTCTGCGGGTATGTCTTGGGAGTCATGTTTGACAGTTCGAAGTGACAATTTTTTTTTTTTGACGAACTAGGCAAGCGTTTGACTACAGTCTCACCTGATGGAAAGCGATGATGTGGCCGAAGATGTAGCATGCTTGCCTACTTGTCTGCTTAACTCGTCGAAATTTTAGGGTTTCGTTCTTAATTTCATTTTTTTTTGGTACAAAATTTGAATTGAACCGTTTTTCATAACTGTATATAATTTAAATTTCTAATGGACTAACAGTAAACAATTAAAATTATTTATTAATTTTTAATAGATTAACGGTATGAGTATACAATTTAAATTTACTATTTTTTTCATGGAATACATATACAACAATATAAAATCACCATTTTTTTAAATGTAGTAACAGTAATAACAACAATTTAAATTATCCATTTTTTTAATAGAATAACTGTAAAAGCACTCCCGAATTATCCGCGAAAAAATAAATTAAAAAAATATTTTTCATACTTGCTGAGCTTCAGACAATGGGATAGTGAGAGTCGTGAAACACTTATTACACAGAATCATCTCCTACATCTCAATCGCGGGACAATGTTATCTCTACCAATGGAACCTGATTCGAACCCAATACAAAACCAACCTTATTCCATTACCTATAGAGCAAAAATAACTTTCAATCTATTTCCAAACAGATCAATCTGAAAATCATAAACTGACGTAGCACGTAATGGAATGAGGACTTTAGCTGCCTTGCTGTAAGATTGAGAGTTGATTGTAAGTGAAGTAAGAGGTTATTTATAAAGTAAAGGGTGCAACACCGCCCCTAGGATGAAAGCTGAGAATGCACGAGATAGCATCAATGTTTTGACTAAATACGTGCAAAGTTGCCTGTAGGCGATTGCACTGTGTGGCCTCGGCCTTTTATATCGAATGTTATTATACAGGGTTATAACGAAAGGGTATGCTAAACCGAAAGGAGCTCATAGTACTCATGATTGTGAACAAATTTTAGTATGGGACCAACCTTGAAATCGAGAAAAAAATATGAGTTGTTCCATAGAAAAATGTCATTGACACTCGACAAAATGTATGGAACAGCTGATTTTTTTAAATCGATTTCTGGGTTGGTCCCATAAAAGTAAAAGTTATTCACAATCATGAATACTATGATCCCCTTTCGGCTTAGCATACCCTTTTCTTATAGCCCTATATTGTTCAGGATTGTTTTTGAGTAAATATCTTAGTATTGAGTTGTTATCTTTAGCTCCAAGACATCCCAATAGATGACTGCGAAAAAGAGTGTTTTTTTGACAGATACGTATTCATTTTAGTCATGGTTTTTCCATATTTTTTTTAAGTGAAATTTTTGAACGTAAATTATTTGTGTATTATTATTATTATTTATTTATTAAATAATACAATTAGTAAATTGATTTATACAAATTACATTTAAAATGTCACACACTCGTCAAATTAAATTAATTTAAATAATAATTACAAAATTGTTAAATTAATAAAACTTTAAAAAAATGAATAGGGAGATATTATATATAAATTCTATATTGTTGCATCTTTCAATAACACTGTAATATGATATCTTGACAGGCTCAATATGATATATCAATCACACTAATATTATAAATGCGAAAGTTTGTGTGTAAGTATGTAAGTATATAGGTACATAAGTATGTAAGAGTTTGTTCCCGTTCAGCTCCGTAACGGTTAAACGTTAAACGGTTAAATTTGGATGAAATTAGGTGTGGTGGTAGCTCATTCCCCGGAATAACACATAGGCACATAGGCTTTTAATCCTGAAAATTTTTACCGTTCCTGTTGAATAGCGGGTGAAACTGCGGGGCGCAGATAGTATAATATGTTATATCAATAAAGCAAGCAAAAACCTAGCAAAAAACGTATTTTGTACAATTCCTGTTTGGTACAAAAAGACAGTACAGAATAATGCTTATTCAGCAAAATCCTCAGATATAAAGCAGCGTAACACAAATCTGTGCAATACGAAAAACACTAATAATTCCGTGTTTTAGTTTGTTTGGCCAGCCCAGACGGTTTAGCTTTACAAAGATGTACATTTTACAAGAAACGGCAGATCTCTATTATTTAAATTTTTGGTACCTCGATGTATCGCTATCCCTAGCGTAAAGTGCCCTTATTTATATTTTACTAGCTGTTACCCGCGACTTCGTTCGCGGGGACCAATAAAAAAAGCCTTTGTCCGTCTCCTACCCTTAAGAAAAATTTGGATCAATCTATACAAAAAAATCAGGTCGGCCGTTTAGTCATGATAACGCAATAAACACCCAGACAGAGAGACAGAGAGAAGAGTTACATTAGCATTTATAATATCAGTTAGGGTTAGAATTATGATTAGACGCTATATTGCGGCAAAAATACACTCCACAGAGACATAAGATTATTAATAGATTCAGTTTGAAAATGAACTTCCGCAAAGTAGCGCCCGAATAAATTAACAACAAACTAAAATGAAGGCTTACTCCAGATATCCCCTTAGACCATCCCCTGCGATTTTTTGTCCATTAATCCCTTTAGCATCTCATTTGAGATGTCGAAGGGGATTCTTGGCCAAAAAAAAACAGAAATCCCCTTAGCCGTTTATTTAATTTTGGTAAAGGGGATTTTTGGACAAAAGTCTAGAAATCCCCGAAAACTAGTTACAACTTTTTTTTTTATCACAGCTATTGTAACCAATGAGATGTGTTGTAGTTAAGACTTTTATACTTTTTATTTACTTATTATTTTAGAAGTTAATCCATTGTATAAGCTACCTCCATACCAAATTTCATCCAAATCCGTTTTGCCGTTACAGAGTTGAACGGGAACAAACACACTTACATACTTACCTACTTACATACACACTTACATTACTTACTTACTTATTTACCTAGTTACATTCTTACCTACTTACACACAAACTTTCGCATTTATAATATTAGTGTGATTATATTACTCGCTATATTTTATTTGGTACCTATGGTTTAGTTAATTTTATTAGATTTGAGTGTTATTTAAGTTTTGCTAATCACACTAATATTATAAATGCGAAAGTTTGTGTGTAGGTGTGTGAGTGTGTTTGTTCCCGTTCAACTCTGTAAGGGCTGAATGGATTTGAATGACATTTGGTATGGATGTAGCTTACACCCTGGATTAACACATAAGATACTTTTTATCCCGGTACAATATTCAGTTTCTGTAGAGTAGCGGGTGAAACCGCGTGGTGCTGCTAGTAAACTTTAAAATTACATGGGGCCTGTGTCACATCCAGGTTGTTGAGTTCGGTGGCGCTACGTGCGCTATCTCGGCGCTCTGGCGCGGCGCTAACGATTTATTTAGTAACGCCAGTAACGCCAGTAACGACGTTTGCTCAGCCGTCGCTACGCCACACGTCACTGCGTAGTTGCCAGTTTTTATCGGACGATAACGCGGGCCCTTTGTTTTACAATCGGGTAGCACTCGGGTTCGGGGTCATTGGTCAACTATACTCGTAGTGTGTCTTTTGATAGGCTTGGGCCACAGATTATATATATATCACAATATATCGTTGTTCCAATACGAGATAGTTGTCCCATCAATCACTCAAAAGACAAAATCATTAAAGTTGGAGGAAAGCGCGGGTTGCGGGGACTGCGACATGAACCGATGAGAGTACATTTTTATAGGTGTACTAGCTGCACCCCGCGGTTTCACCCGCTATTCTAATGAAACCGAATATTTTTCCGGGATAAAAAGCCTATGTGTTAATCCAGGGTCTAAGCTACCTCCATACCAAATTTTATTCAAATCCGTTCAGCTGTTACAGAGTTGAACGGGAACAAACACACTTACACACTTACATACATACATTCTTGGATAACAATAATATATGCCGCTATTATTTGTTTAAAAAAATGGTATTCTAATAACAAATGCTTTTATTCGTCGTATTTTCGACGCAAAAAATGTGTCACTGTAAGTGCCTATAACAACGAAATTATTGCGAAATTTAAAAAAAAACAAACATACAAGCGTAATTTTCCACGGTGTAGATAACGTATTAAAAAAAAACATCGAAATCGGATAACGTTTAGGGGTGGGTATCAGACTACGCTTTTTGCATGGACGAGACGGCGTTATGCTCTGTGCTTAAGCTGCAACGTATCGCCACATCGCGCGAAATTCAAATTTTCTTACGTTTTTTGTCAACTACAGCTTAATTACTCATCGTGGATTTATTGACACCAATTTTGCGCCAATAAATAAGTTGTTTTAAGAAATTACGGGTAAAATGATCACATAGATAACATAGATTTAGCTACGAATCTCAATAAGCTGATTTTGATCTTGGTTTTTGGATTAGTGAGAAATGTACTTATACTAGCTATCAACTTGAATTTTTGGTTGGTGTAATTTCTTGAAACAATTTAATTTATTATCGCAAAATTATGAACCTCAGATGTGTAATTAAGCTGTAATTGGCAAAAAAGGCAAGAAAAATTGAATTTTGCGCGCAGTGCAAAACGTTGCACCTTAAGTTAGTGTCGTCTTTACGTTTTAATACTATTATTTTGGTACTGGGGTCAGCTGTTATTATACTAAGTATTTTGTATTACGACGCTACATTTTAGAGCTTTGACTTCTCACCGCTAATAAAACAAAAACTGCATTTAAATACTAGATCGATTACAAAATCTACGGTCTAGACGAGCAAGATAAGTTTTAGGTCGGATGTGAAATCGCTAAAAATGATTGTGAAATGATAAATTTATTCAAATATCTCTATAAATAGATTACATGTTTAAATTTAGCCAGCTCTAGGTATAACGGTATTTTACGCGGTGTGTCCAGCAACTATTTAAAGCTAATTATGAATAAAATCTGGTAATTAATGTTGAGAAATATTTTATGTTCATTACTATTATAAAATAAACAAAATAAATAACAATAATAATTACTATTATTAAATAATAACAAGTTTATTATTCCATAAGTAAATTTTATACCGTTTATAATTATATAAATTCAATTAAATAAAATTTTTATTTAGTTTTAGGGTAACCATAGCACTTATATGAACCAATGGGAGAAGCCACTGGTTCCCGAAACACAGTTTTTACTAGTTCGGAGCCAGTGGATTCAATCAATTTTTTGTGTTAAATTCATTTGTACCCAAATAAAGTATTTGTATTTGTATTTTGTATTTGTAAACTTATTACGAGAACATTTACTATAACACACAAATACACACTATAATATACATATAATATATATGCACTTAATTGGATTATCTAATAAAAAAGGAGAGCAAACCCAATCTAATCTAATCAAACCAATTAAAAATTAAAAAAACAATTAAATTGATCATTTGAGCAACTTATTATAGAATGCAGAAATCCCGCAGTGTAATTTCAATCCCGGCATTTGCTGGACTGAACATTTTCAATCCCGCGGGTCCAGGTATTTGCGGGATCCTGCTGGGATGAAAGTCCCAGCAATGAAGTCTTACAGCAGTAAGACTTCGCAAATAAATCAAACTAAGTCCACATTTTCAAGGGTTGTCTAAGAATTTTATTTCTAACCCATTGAGTGACAAAACGAACAAATCATTTGCCTGATGACAAGCGTCACTCTCATCAGTCCAGTGGTACCCAGAATTTTGAACACTCACCTTGCGCGGCAATACACAGTGGGAGATGTTAAGATGTTAAATCTCTTTATGCCCAGTAATATCACTGGATACATTTCCCTTTAATCCAGAACACGGTAATGTTTGCACACTACTGCTTGGCGGTTGAATAACTGATAAAGATGGTACTTCACTCTTTTAAAGCGTTGTACTGCTACAAAACTTGAAGCTGTCATCATGTCAAAACTATAACCGTGGTATCTTCAAGGCCAGAGTGAATAAGTAGGTATCTTTCTGGTCTACGTGCTCCATCTTCGGTAGCAACATCCCTTTCCATCAGCCGAGTTGGTGGCCAAAATTATACCTTTTCTAAATAAATAAATAATTTTATAATTTTAACAAAAAAAATCGGTAACCGATGGATGCAAGATGCAAATTGTCGTTCAGTGGACGTCTTCAGGCTGTTGATAATGATGATCATGATGAACCAAAAACAGACTTCAACAAAATACTCTGGAAAAAATAACTATCGAGATTTTCTTGCTGTACTAAACTTATCATTGTGGCCATCTGTGGCTCTTTCATCAGTTCCACTTCACCAAATGATACTTTCTGAATGCAAATGCTTGACTTTTTGATGAAAATACCAATCAATGAATGCCTATAATATTTGCCGAGTACCCTCAATTCCTCATGGATCCCACTATCAGAACTGGACTTTGACATAAATGGGACCAATCTGGAAGTATACATACCCTTTCAATTAAAAATTCCAAATCTGTTTATAAATGACGGAGTTCTGAGATAACAAAGACAAAAATAAAATAAAAATCAGTCGAATTGAGAACCTCTTTTTTTAAAGTTGGTTAAATGTACTGTTTTACCTTATAATATAGTTGTAACTCAGGTAGTGTTTTCCGAAACTACAATACTCCAATGACCATCAAACAAAGCGCCCGTTACCTGTTAGCACAGAATTAAAACCGTTTGAGCAACTATCCCCGCCCTTCCTGAGATACCATCGCCGCCCGCCCTGGCCCTAATTGAATATATACACTGAGGTGCACACTAATGGTGCCAGATAGTATATTTTATCTTGTTTCCGCTATTTCTGGGTTTTGTTTTGTATACAATGTTTATTGTTTTTATTTCTTCTTTGTATCTATTTTAAGCAAGTTTGCCGTAATTCTCATACTTGACAGGCAGCTTGGGGATCGCAGGACGTCTATTAAGATGACGCTGCTGCCCGTCCTCCCGGGGGTGATGGTCGCAGTTTTTGGACATATTCGGGTCCAACTGCATGAAAATATTATAATTTAGAGGAATATAGCCGCAGTCGTATCAGGACTCATAAAGCTTCTAGATGTTAAAATTAATACGTTCGTCTCGAAGAAAAAACTTCGCTTGCACCATTCAGAACTCCTTACATTACAGCTGTCAGTCCATAAATAACGTCAAAAAATGCACAAAAATGGATTAACGCCATCTACCGAACTATAGGAGGTAGCTTTGTCTTTCTGTCTGGATGTTTGTCGCGTTATCATAGCTAAGCGGCTGAACAGATCTTAATAAAATTATTTATGGAGTTACTGTTTATCACAAAGAAGGACATACGATACTTTTATTATGTATACGCGAACGAAGTCGCGGGTAACAACTAGCACTCATATGAGTATAGAATTCAGTAAATAATATCAGAAGAAAAAATATTAAAGGAAAGTTTTGCTTAGTAGCTTAATAAATCTAATCTTTTTTAATTTAATGAAAACTGATACTTTAAAAAATAAATTAAACTTCTTTTTGGCGAGTCGTTATTTTAATCTACTTAATCTAAAGTATATAATTATGTATAAGAAGTGTGCTAAATTATAGATAATATCAACTTTTACAATCAAACTAGTAGTTAACCGCGACTTCGTTCGTGTGGACATAAAAAAATTATCCTATGCCCGTCTTTGGGAATACAGTAACTCGCTATTAAATTTTATCAAGAGCCGTTCAGCCGTTTAGTCGTGATAACACGACAAACATCCAGATAGAGAGACAAAGTTACTTATTATAGTTCGCTAGATGTATAAATCAATGTTTGTACATTTTTGGCGTCTTTATGGAGTGACAGTTCTAACGTAGGGAGTTCTGAATTGCGCAAACTAAGACAAACGTATTCATTTTTATACCTCGAAGCTTTATTGGTCCGAACGTAGTGATATGACTGCGACTATATATATATATATTCCTCTGAATTATAATATTAGTTAGGACTACATCCAATTAGATTTAATAATTAAGTTACCGTTACCATCATCATCACCCGCAACTTATTCAGCCCACTTCAGAGCATAAGGCTTTCTCCCTCTTTCGCTAATCTTTCCTGTTTTGTGGCAATCTCGTCCAGGTGTATGCCGCACAATTTTTGTACATCGTCACGCCATCGCTATATCCGTCTTCAGGGGCTACGCTTACCATCACGTGGCCACCAATCCCTCAGAGAACTACTCCACCTACCATCACCACATCTAACCAAGTGCCCCTGCCCGTAACGTTATACAAGCTTATTATTAATTTTGATAGAGCAAAGGCTCGATTTTAAATCATTTAAAACGGAGGATGGATATTTATCTGACATGTCCAAAAGAATATGCATATACAACTTTTATCGGAACGAGGCAATGTAACATTTTGTCTGGAGACTAAACTAACAAGCCATCTGGCGATACCGCCGGCCGATCGGTCAGATTTACGATCTTTACTTTCGGGGGCATTTTACAAAGTTCGCCCTCACAATGGCGGAGGAAGCGACCGCTTCTAACGGCGTCGTTACAGCCGTTAACGGCCGTTAAACGCACGTTATCAGCGATACAGGGCGGGCGGAAGGCCACCTGCGGTTAGCCGCCCAGGCCCGCCTTAATGCATCCGCACTTATTTATTCAGCAGTAAAGCCTGCGATATGTTTCCTGATCAGTATCGGCTCCGACGAAAGGGTCAAACTCTTGTTTTTCTGTTTCAAACGTTTACGCCTTCCGGTGTTTTATTTTTGAAGATTTTTGACCGGATGCACCCCTTTTAAGAGAGCTGTTCGTTTTTATTAATCAAAAACAGTAAAGAACCGTTACAGCTATTATAGGTTATTACAGGCGATGAAAACCATTTTGACCTTTTTTGAAATTATCAACGTGTGGCAGTGAAATTGCATCGAATCATTATGAAAATACATATGCTGATTCCCACGGTTTTAATGGCATGTAAAAGACTGAATAAAGATTTTGATGCCCCTTGCAGAAAGGTTTAGTTGAATTATCCCTATACATACACAATTACACAAGCCGTATCGCTATTGGTTCATAGACCGCTTCCCACACAAATTTGCCCAATCTCAAGTATTGAGTATTGAAATTCAATTCTACTCGTAATATGAATATTGTTTTCTATTCCCTTGCATATTTTTAGTTCTTTATTTTTATTTTGGTTTTGTGTTACTTTTAATTTGTTCTCCATTTCCTCGTAAAATATATTTCATGGTCAATAAATAGCATCCTCATATATTGCATGCAATATATTCCGTCATGCCTTTTACCACATAAAAAGGTTAATTAATAAATTTATTATTATAAATATAAATCCAAGAAATAGAGGTATATAAACATATCTCTTACTTACGTAGACTACCTACCTATTATTACAATATTATAAACACGGAACGCACTAAATCTCACAAAGCATAAACAATACAATACAACTTTATTAAACACCAAATAGACAGTTAAGCTTAAAAATAAACAATAACGAAAGCCCCGGTTGTATAACAAACGTTATTTTATTTATTTTGTACCAAAATTTTATTAATATTGGTGTTGTTTAAGTCTCGAACTACATCCAAAACAACTATGAATTTCGGTAACTCAAAAAACTGTTCAGTCGACTTATTTTACTTTTCTGTCCTATCGTCGAATCTCAAGTTTGTAACAGCGCTGCTATCTGCACGAAGTTGAATATATCAAGGCCGTATCTCCCCGGAGTAAAAGTTAGGAAGCGCATCGTATCAGATAGCTGCAGTCTACGATCTCCAAGGTGAAATTTTAAACTAAAACACTGATGTCGGAAGCTTCGAGCTTAGCTAGCTATTTTTGGGGGGTGGGGTGGGAGGTGGGGTGTTGTATAATAAATAATGTTTAGCTATATATAACACGTACTATATGACTAGGATGTTTTGGTAACGTGACTTAGGCTTTTGCATTTATAGTTTAAAGCCAGTTCTCGGCCAGAGTAATCTCTTTTACTTTTTATTAAAAATAATTAAGTGGGGCTAAAAAAGGTACAGTTTTCTTTAGAATACCATTGCCGATGATTTTGTAGCAATTTTCATGTTAATATTAAATTATTATTAGAAAAAGAAGGAAAGCTCAGTCTTATTGTTATAAAATTATTATTTATTTATTATATATTTGAACTAAATGTTTTTTTCTTTGACTCTATTTTTTTAATAAGCGAGACACGCGCGCGACCTCGTCTTGCCTTGCACCCAAGCTTTTTGTCTCGCTGAGCATTCCTTGATAAAGGTCACCGAATGTGATCGAAACTATAGTCGGAATAACCGACTCAATTTAACGTGAGTATTCCCGTTTTATTAAAACAAAATGTATCAAAACCACGTCAGTTTTCATAATAAAACTTGTATAATTATTATTTTTCTGCTGACTTTTTCTATTTATCTATGATTTGTGACCTTATGCGATTATTTTTATTGCGATTATTATTTAGAAGTATATGGGTGTAATTTTCCATACATGAAATTTAAATTCAAATTGTTGGGATTTGAACCCACGCTCTGTGGCGTGTGATCCGAACGCGCTAACTACTAGCTAAGCTATCATCGCTACAAACTTACAACTTTGTCACAGATATTGTCTATAACAAGCCTATTTCTATCAATCAATGCACAGACCAAACCGCTTATGATAAACACGTGACATATGAACCCAATACTCCTCGAATGGTCTAGGTGAACAATGAGAACGAATTTTGATATTCCACCCCTAAAGGGGTAAAATGATCCCCAAAATTTGTATAGAAAATCATTTTTTCATGCTAATGAAACTCGGTTTTTGTAATAATTAAAAAAAATAAAGAAAGGCTCGTCTCTGGATTTTTCGAAAATCAACCCCTAAAGAGGTGAAATGGGCTATTTCTATGCCTGTGGGAGCGAAGCCGTGCGGACAACCTGATATCAACCTTTTTCTATAAAATGCAATCAGCAAAGTAAACTTACTCATTAATTTCAGTATTAATTAATAGACAGTTTCTCGAACGTTCATTTGAGCTCCCACGAAGCGTAGTTTAAAGATAAATAATACTAAATATTCGAGCGCGTGTCGCGGTGTGATAACGCCGCCCGCCGCGCCGCCCTGCGATCCCTCTGATAACAGCTATTTCACTGCGTTCTACTAGCGCTGTATTCAAGTTTATTCACACGTCTTTTAAATTACAATATTCCTGAAAATGTAGATAAAATACGCTGCTAGCAGTATGTATAGCCTATATATATTTACTTGTCATGCGCTTATTCAAATTCAAATTTTCTTTATTTATGACAATGTGGTTAGTAAATACAACAGACTTAAAACTAGGGTTAGTGAGACTTATAACAATGTTAATTATTTTCCTAATTACATAATAATTGTAGTAGGTACATGAACCAAAAAAAAGACAAAGAACTCTTGTAAGACTGATCAGTGGTTCATGTAGATACGTGGCACTCCATGCTAGCTAGGCATTTGACCTCAGGTTACTCGTCAACTATGTTTTTAATGACGACGACGATGACAATCAGGGCCCGATTATCCATAAGGCGAATGCCTAGGAGCCCCGCATTGGCTAGGGGTCCCGGGCAACGAAACGGCAACAGAAGTATCCAGCCAAGAATGGCTGGCAACGCTTAAAAAATAACTTTTTTTTTTTTTTTTGTTAATTACGTACCATATTATAATATGGTGCCTCATCAATATTATAATCTAGCCTTGAGACTAATAAGTAATAAATAGTAATAACTTTAACTTAATCTGCTAACCCAGAATACTGAAACGTTTGTTAACTTTGATGAGGGATTAAGTCTATTGCAGTCTTTGTCATTTGCTTAGTGCCAGACAAAGGCAGTATTAGAAATAATCTGTTGTCAAAGTTAACAAGCGTTTCAGTATTCGGGGGTAAGTAGAGTAAAATCTAAGAACGTGTCCAGTAACACTTTTATTATTGAACTGAAAAAAATGGTTAGAAATTGAAAATAGGTATATATATAAGTATCAATAATTTCGTGCTCTTTGCTTTGAAGTGATTACAATATTATTTTCTACACTTTATTTTAAGTTTATACATATAGGTATAGTATTGAAGTCAGTTTTTATTTATCTAAAAAATAATTTTATTGACATTGACATTTCAAGTTCTCCTTCGATGTTGCCATTTGAATAAAGTTTGCAAGGTGTTTGTAAGTTGTTTTTTTGCTAACATCGTGTAACATGAACATGAAATACATGGCGATTCGTCTAAAAAATCTTAAAAACTCGATAATTTTCGTTACAGTAAAGTAAACAGCTCTTCGAGCTGCAGCGCATCGGCAACATAGTGTTGCAGTCGTTGTCAGTTGCGGTTTGCTTAGCAACAGGAAAGTCGAAAAAATGCAAGTTCTCTAAGCCTATCTCACCTTACTGCCGTGGTCACTTAGCTTGCAATACTCACGCAGTAGGCACTAAGGTCTAAGATTGAATAAAATGCGATTGATACATGCCCACAACTTAAAATAGTGAACTTAACAAAATCCCGACTCGCACTATCGCAAAGTTTACCTTTTTACCTCTTACAAAATGGATCCTTGACATTTTATAGCAAGATAAGGTTCCAGCGATTTTAAATCATACTCAGATTTCGGTCCGCACGAGCGCTTATCTGCGAAAGCACTCCGCGTTATCGGAGGAGACGCAATCTTGTGATATGTTATACCTAAATATGGCCAGGGATGGATAGACATTAACACTTGTAAGTTCTCTTTTTGTGTTCAGTACGTAGGTCCTAAAGTAACATTTTATTTTAATAAAACGGGAATACTCACGTTAAATTAAGTCGGTTATTCCGATTAGTTTCGATTACATTCTGTGACCTTTATCAAGGAATGCTCGACCTAGTCTTGCCATGCACAAGGCAAGACAAGACAAGGCAAGACGGGGTCGCGCGCGTGACACATTTAGTATTCCTTGATAAACGTCAGCGAATGTGATCGAAACTATAGTTGGAATAACCGACTCAATTTAACGTGAGTATTCCCGTTTTAAATCATAATAAGACAAAATTTATTTATTTTTCTATTCCAAAAATCTTATTAAAATCGAAAACTGGACTCCAGAGACTTAAAAGAAACCCGTACAAAAGTTTCCTATCTCAATACTAAAGTCAAATTATAGAAACAACGGGCGCCATGGAGCCGCATCTTATCACACGTACGGTACATTTGCGCAACATTCAAGCGAATTTAGTGCAGCATTCATGCAACATTACCGAACATTCGCGCGACATCGCGACATTAGGCGCGAACTAACATAACAGTTTAATTAGAAGTGCAACTAACGCGTATTAGTTGCAATGCTTGTCTTTATTGGTGTGTGGTCTAATACGTATGCGTAAGCGTTTTTTGAAAAACATAACTAAATAATTCGTAAGAAAACACGAAAAGAATCTTGAATATTTACTCGTGCAATCTTGAATTGTTTAATACCAATAAAACAAATTGTTTTGAATATTTGAATCATAAGTTATACATATCAAAATAGTTATAGAATATTTAAAAATAAAAACTTTCGACAAAAATGTTTTCTCTCAAACTCGTGTTTCTTATCTTTTAATCATAATTCGTAATTATTAAATATTATTTAGACAGCTATTCTATTACTATATAACAAGATAAAAAATAGACTGGCTTAAATATAAGTTATTTAAATCGATCTCAATAAAATTAGTTTACCCGACTGCCCAAGACGGGGGGTAATATTTTTAAATTAACTACTTAATCCTAAAATACAAACTAAACTTAACTTAACTTTATCTTAGCCTACTACATAAAACTAATAGTTGGATTGCCCAGAGACCATTGAAGGTCTGAGGATATTATGTATCATATAATATGTATTTGTATGATACAGATAATCCTAATTATCAAGCTCAATACCAGTAACCAAATTAATGATCTATTAATTAATTAACTGTACAAAAAGGCTACGATTCATTCGGGTGACTACTTGCTTTGATCGAGATACCTCGCTACCACC
This sequence comes from Apocheima hispidaria, assembly GCA_947579745.1. NCBI lineage: Eukaryota > Metazoa > Arthropoda > Insecta > Lepidoptera > Geometridae > Apocheima > Apocheima hispidaria. Next base: position 15,793,153 of record OX388147.1, read on the forward strand.
CATTCCCTTGCGCCACAAAACTCTGCCCAACTTTCGGAGGCGGTATTGGATCTTGCGAAGTTGTCCGTATCTCGGAACGTATCGTGGCGATGTCTTTGAATGCACAGGGCGCTGCACATAACTTCCGCTACTATATACTACTACATAGAACTGGCATCGCATAGCTGTATGTATATCGTAGTCCGGGCACGTAGGCACACGTAGGTGCGATGTATGACCTAAAGATAGAGCGTTTTCGGATAATATAAGGTTGATATCGAAACACGTACACAACTCTTGTTTATGTTGCTGGGCGCCGCCACAGAGTATATAACCAGCAGACAAAGCATTCGGAAACGTTTAGGCTCAAGAGAGCCTAAACTAGTTAACTCGCCGACTCTAACTCGGTTTCCCGTATATACGTTTGTGAAACTCGTGTCAACTTAACACGTCAAATACTGGACGCTCATTGGTTTTCTTTGAGCATCGGCTGTCTTCAACCAATGAGCCTATAGTAGTTGTTGTCATGTAAGTTGACATGAGTTTGACAAAAGTACGAGAAACCAGAGGTGAGAGCCTGCCGATCCTTAGCGTATGCCCTATGGTGTTAAGTTCTTACATAAAGATCTTTGTACACTTAACTGCAAATTAAGAATCGTATGCGTTATTTATTCATTCGTCCCGCTCTCGACGCAGACGTGGTGAGATTTATTTAAACGCATTTTTTTTTCCGTGCGCGATCTTTTGGTTATATTATATTTGTTTGTCACTGTCTGTAATTTAAAAAATCATAACTTATAGGAGCGCCTGGTTGACGCGACGCGTGACCAAAATGCTGCCGTTTCTTTGGCTCGACGCATAAGCATTGCCATTCAGCGTGGTAATGCCGCCAGTATGCTGGGTACGCTGCCAACTGGTAGTGGGCTTAAACCTTTGGATTATCTATAGACCCTTAATGGTCTCTAGATAATCCAACTGTTATTTTTATGTAGTAGACTAAGTAGTTTAGGTAGTTGTAGTTTGTATGTATTTTGCTTAGTTAATAAAGGCACTTAAAAAAAATTGATACTAATTATATTAAGTACGTATTTTACTGATATTTAGGTAGAAGGAATTTTTAATCTAAACCACATAAAAGATACGATAGTTTGAGATGTTGTCAGATTGTAAGAACAATTTCCATTCCTAGTAAACAGTCTGTTCCAATCAGGTTATTTTAAAACAACCTGCTTATCAATATCGGGCAGGTTTGCACATCAATACCTGGAGCGGGCGGCTGAGCGGCAAGGCAGGGCGGTTATCACGCATTGCGGCCTGGGCGGGCGGCATTATCGCGCGCCACCACGCGTGTCTAACATTCGTTTATTTTGCTACGAATATGTCACTGCCGCATTGAAAATGTCAAGTACATGCTCTTAAAAAGTTAAAAGGTTCAACAGTTTTTGAAAGTGCATACATTTTTATATTGGTAGATGTTTTTTCACACACAGCGCCATCTAGCCCCAAACTAAGCAAACTTGTACTATGGGAACCAGATTACTGATAGAATACATATTATTATTATATATATTTTTTTAAATACATTTACAGAATACATACAAATTAAAAGATATACTTATAATCTTGGTCCAGTTATATCACCCGCACAATTACAAATACCTATATCAGTTTATCATAACGTCAGTTACATCTAAAGAAATTTTAATGTGACGGAAGAAATTGAAATAAACATTTTTTTTTTGTTTTTTTTGTTTTTATGTCCTGAAATTAAGCAAACGTTTCTTGAAAACATTTATAATTTTATTACAGACAGACGAAATTTGCATTGGCAGCCTTTATTTTGAGTATTTTCAAATTTTTGATTTCACATATCTTCATTAAGGAGAAAATACGCGAGCGACACGTCTCTAGGCGCGACTAATAGCATTCAAATACCAACTTATACATAACATAAATATCTTTTGTGATATAATTAACATATTATAATTAAGAATACAAAATAAACTATCTAAATAACTATAACTTCGTATAAAACCGGAAAGTTAATTGTCAGAAATCTGATATGTTACATAAAAATTAGAAAAATCCGGTGGCCTTATTTGATTGAGTGGGCAGAAACCCCGTTTAAAATACGGTTTCTGAACTACTACGGAGGTATGTAACCGAATCTATTATAATTGTAGTGATCGTAATCGTACTATCTAATGCCGGCGTCACACATAATAAATATAAAACATATATCAAATTATAAAACAGTACCTGTTTTCCTCAAGATCATTCGCCGGTAAGTTTATTTGTATGCTTTTGGTTTTTGACCCATCCGCCACACTTAAAACATTTTGAAAATACTGAATTTGAATTCAGAAACCTAAGTTTAGAAGGCGTATGTAAAATAACTGAAAATAACGTAAGTCAAAAACAAATAATATTTTAATTACTTCAAAGCAAAGAACATTAAAGGACAATTTACGAACTCATTGATAGGTACTTATATACCTATATATTATCAGTTATTTTAAAAGTCGGTGCCAGCTAAGAAGGACAGTTTTATCCTGCCTGTGCAACAAACTTTCGAATGGCACGGGGCGGCGGCGCAGCTACTGCCTTTCCTGGCTGGCACCGACTTCAAAAATAACTGATTATTATACATTATAAAAACAGACGGAGAACGATTCTGAGCGATTCATTCTCCTAAACGACCCTAGCATTCGTGCACCGAAACAAAATCTTCTCTACTCTTTATGTCGTACGGAAATTAGACAAACGAATACATAATCGTAGCTGTGTACTGTTTTTTCACGACACATTGTGTAGAGAAGATTTTGTCGCGGTGGTCATGCTAGGCCCTGGAGAGAAAAACAAAACTAGAGTATTTTCTGTGGCATTGCGAAACCACAGAAGAACTAGAGTCCAGTAGCGACTGGATTGCAGCTTCAGCATCATCCAAGTCACCACGACACCTTGACTGCTTCTTGTTATTATCAATTCTGTCAATTACACCACTGAAGCAACCGTACCAGCGCAGCGGGCCAAAGCCTCGCTCCGGTATTTCAAGGAGCTGGGTTGGATCGGGTAGATCCTAGCAAGAAAATTTACAATACACCCCATGTGGGGATGTCAGTGCAGGACCTATCATCCCAATTCGAAAAAAGCAAGAATCGAGACCGATTTCAATAAAATCTATAGCGTCGACATAAAATAGTGATCATACTGATGATATCGCGCCATACTTAGCTACAAATACCTCATAATACTTTATTTATATTTCCGTTACTAATGATCCATACGATGTTATCTATGATTCTCTAATTTAGTCATTATATTATATATTTGATATCGCTATTCAAATCATTATCCGCTCAGTCTTTATAAAGATTGATACACACTGTATAATCTAATCTAACAAAAGGGTAATACGACAAAGACAATTTAAAATGTTTCTACTAAAAAATTATTAGAGCTGTTTTTACTGGATAGAAAGCGATAGCGATAGCGATTGGGACTTGATAGCAATGCGATATTTTTATATACCCTGTCTTTTAAGATGTGAATCGGCGTATCTTTTCCATATTTAAAAGCTGAAATGGCAATGGGCAGGCCACATCACTCGAGGAACCGACAACCGGTGGGGAAGAAAGGTTCTAGAGTGGCAACTACTAACCGGAAGACGTAGCGTAAGTAGGCCTCCTACTAGGTGGACCGACGACATTGCGAAAGTCGCGGGCAACCGATGGATGCAAGTGGCACATTGACGGTCAGTGTGGCGGTTTAAAGGGAAGGCCTATGTTCAGCAGTGGACGTCTTCTGGCTGATAATGATTTTAAAGGTTATAGACGCACGACATACGTATGAAACTTCATGGTTAATTTTCTCGATTCCAGGGTTGTGTCATAAAGTTAAAGCGGTAGGTGTTGAACTCCTTCGTAACTCAGCTGCCGCTGAGCCAGCTTCTGATATACATTCTGTAGTTAAGCACAAGAAAATTTCAAAAATCTTGTGAACTGCAGTGTGCTGCGGCCCTTACCCTAACCTACCATATATTTTGATCTTCCTATCAGCCTGACATCAAATACTCCTATAGAGAAATAATTGTTGAGATTTTAATCATTCATAAATTAAAGATTACGATATTACTTTGTGCTCGTTTGATATTTTAGAAATAACACACGTTATAAATTGGTGACTGACATTATTGTCTCTTAATTTTCATGATAAAATATACGCCACATTTTATAATAAAATAATAACAGTGTTATGCCATCTCGAAATAAAATTTTACGTCTTTTAGGCAAATCATGACTTAAAGCGACAAAAAATATTTTATCATCCATTTGATTGTGAATGCAAATGTCAAATGTTCTCGTATTTTGTGCAAATAAATATTCTTTATCTTTATCTTTTGTTGAATTTGGAATAAATTGCCAACTTGACTGGGTTGGACCATATTTATTTATTTAATTTATTTTATTAATAGACACCAACATGATGTACGTCATTGTAACATAGAAGGAGGCAAGCGATGGATACAAGCTAAACGTCACCACAATTATAGGTGCAGACTACATGAAACTAAGAAGCGAGCTTTACTTAAATAGTAACAGTCAACGACTTAAAAATAAAGCTTTATAATCCATAATTCCAATCCCAACTAAAGTTACTGTTATAGCTAAATTAACTATCTGTCATTTGGACCATAGTTAAAATGGTACAACACATTTTTCTGCTTAACGGGATTTTTATTTATGCCTGTAATTTTAATTTAACCTTTTTTTTTTTCTTTTTTAGTTTATTTATAAATACAGAAAATTTACAATAAGTTTTAGTATTGCCTTAAAACCTATATTAGGTTTGTCTAGGCAATTAGTTCTCGATAATATTCAATCAAGAAAAACAATAAGAGTTAGTAAGCCACTTAAGTATTAAAATTAATACAAATACAATAAAATTAGTAGGTACAATAATAAACACCATTCCCAACCCGTTAAGCGCTGCGGTTAACCTAGATGGTGCAACCCGGCCTAAGTGTCATTCGATGTATTGGTATTTACGTTTAATCATTCAATAACTGATAGAAATAATACAGGAGGATGAATAGGTCTTCAAGTTTAATTTGTAGCGATGATAGCTCGGTGGGTGTGGGTTAAATCCGAAGTATGAACTTCAGCTATCGGTGAAGCAAAAACATCACGAGGAAACCTTAGTATAGTGGTAGTATACTTTCTTGTACTTGGCTGGCTACCACTCGCAAGTTTTAAATCTGTCACCGAGCCCCTCGGAGTGTTCCGCCATCCTCACTTGAGAGCCGGTTCGCATTCGTCTCGTTACTTAATATCAGGCGAGTTGTGGTGAAACGCCTAGCCTGTCGACCATTAAATAGAAAGATTCTCTGATTTTTATTCTAGATGGGCGATCTAATCTAATCAGGTCATTATTAAATACTCGTGTTAGTTCTATAATGACCTCAATTCCGTTTTTTTCATTATTAAAAAAAGTTCGTTTTTAATTTATTTTTACCGAGAATTTATTATTCAATTTAATGTTATTTAAGTTTATACTACTCACTAAACTAAACGAATCTGACAGAACTAAAACTATACGCATCTCTATACATGTGAGTATATATATGTCAGAAAGGGTTGCAATAATTTTAGAGCTGTCAAATTTTGTTTAGTTAAGAAAATGTTTCAACAGAATCGACATCATTGTCTGTCTTTTGGTTAAATAGAAAGTATTTAAAGTCAAAGTAATCTATTCATACCTACACATTTACAGATAAAAAATACACATTACAGGTCAAGTTTAAAAATACATTATAGATCAAATTTAAAAACACAGTACACATGTCAAATTCAAAAATACATTACAGGTGTTATTTAAAAAAAAACATAGGTCAAAATTAAAAACACATTACATGTAAAATTTCTTCTTAGTTATATTTTATCTACATAATTCTTCGTTTTACAAACGATTTTCCTCTCAGACCTTATTTACATCACTAAACGAACTCCGCACAAGCAAGTTCCGAGATAGCTAATATGAGTTCCATGTTTACCTCTCCAGTTAAGTCAAAGGGCGGTTATCGCCGCGGTGCATCCATCACGCAGGGCGGGCGGCGCCTTATCTGCCGAGCACACCCGCCCGCCTTGTCGCCTTTTATTTCGCAGCTATCCTATGGACTTTAAAGTCAGCCTTTTAGTGCCTTTTAGTGCCTGTGTCAATACACTCGTCGGGTTAAAACGAAAGTGTCGAGGTTTTGCTTTTAGCATCTGTACGCTGTAATTGGTGTTTCTTTTTTAATTTATTTTTACCCGACTGCACGAGGAGGGCAGCATTGTTAAACAATGCCCAATGGGTAAAAGTGTTCTTACGTATATTACCTCCTATAGCCTAAAAGTTTGTCCGATTTTGACGATTGAGGTGTCGTTGGATTCCTCTTTATGCCCAGAGTGAGTGTGTGCGTGTGTGTGTGTGTGTGTGTGTGTGTGTGTGTGTGTGCACTTTGTTTTTCGGTATTGTGCGGAACTTTTTTTATGTAACTGAGACGTAACGAGACAAATAAATATTATTTATTAAGTTTTTTCTAGGATAACTAGCGGTTTCATTGTAAGCTATAGATTCTATAAACTACCATTAGTTGCAATATTTATATCAATTTGAATTTGATTCTTCACTTATATTTCCGGATCGATGTTAAATATTCATATAACTTATATGGGTTCTAAGAAAGTGTTAAATTCTTGGTATCTTGGGTCGCAGGCGCTATAACTCCAGCTATGGCAGTGCATTCCGACATTATTGCTCACCTGAAAGTACCTGAAAGTGTCTGAAATTCACTCGCAGGACTTTATTGCTTTTAGAACGCAACGCGGGTTATTGGGCCGTTTAGATGCTGAGCAAGTTAATGTGATTTTCATTACAAATTACAAATTGGTAGAGTTGTTTCAGTTGCTACAAACTAATAACTAAGTAATTGTGTAGGGATCTTAAAATAATATATTATTCATGTAATAAAAGAGTTAAAATTACAACCAAAACTATTATAAATTAATTATAGATAAAAAACAGAGCTCAGGGCCCGTACCGTGAGGTGCTTATTGCGATGATTGTTAGGTTCAGCCGATGACACTGCACGACCGCGAACCGTATCACCGCGATATAAGGTGTATGGTCGCGCAGCGTTCTCGACTGAGCCTAATAATCATCGCAATAAGCACCTCACGGTACGGGTCCAGGTCAGTATCCGCGGGCAGGGTCCAAAAGGGTGGAGACGTTACCTCGTTGAATAGCAATGCTTATTCTCTGGCCGAGGTAAGCACCAGCCCTTTGGTCGTGTGTTCTTTCTATCAGCCACAAATTGTAATAAATAAATTAAAAACTATAATTTTAAATATTTAAAAAAACCGACTTCATCTGAAACATTTACTTAAATATGCTTCGTCATAGTCGCTTAACTATCATAATCGAGATTATCTTGAACCATCCGTGAAATACGTATCATTGTGGAGTTCTGGTGGCCATCTTCTTTTATTGAAGACTAGCTGCTACCCGCGACTTCGTTCGCGTGGACCAATAAAAAAAGTAGCCTATGTTCCTTAAGCTATATCTATGCAAAAATTCAGGTCGACCCGTTCAGCCGTGATAATGCGACAAACACCCAGACTGAGAGAGACAGAATTACATTCGAATTTATAATATATACAATTCATACAACTACTGAATGTGAATTTGCAAAAAATGTTGTATGTTATTGATAAGAAGAATACGAATGTACAAAAAAGAGATTTAAATAATAAAAAAATACGTTTTATTTCGTCTCCGTCAAATTTAAATATATCTAAACTACACATTGTTCAGAATATTTCTAATATTATATGGACACACGTCCAGTTTTTGAAAACTTGCACTTTATTTACAAAACTTGCAAATGAGATTGCTGTGGCACGTTTATATATCCACACTAATAGTATTACCCCCGAATACTGAAAAATTTGTTAACTTTGACGACAGATTAAGTTTATTGCTATCTTTGTCATTTGCTTAGTGCCAGACAAAGGCAGTATTAGAATTAATCTGTTGTCAAAGTTAACAAGCGTTTCAGTATTCGGGGGTTAAAGAGGTAAAGTTTGTATGTTTTAATTTCTAGCAAAATTTAGTCGACTGGCGAATGAACGCAAAAAAAAAAAAAAAGTAAAAAAAAGGTGCATCTGCCTTTTTTACTCGATCGAAGGCCATAGTAATATATGCTTCATTCCGTAGCCTTATGATAATGAAATATGATTCTATTTTCAACTTAATTTTTGCATTTAGATTGATGCAGTAGAATGAAGTTGATTATTGTATTTAACAGAAGAAAATGTACTTAGAAATAAAAATCACTTAATCAAAATTAATATTTTTAATTTTTTAGCTTCAGCTATTATTAGCGCTTATGCTTGTGAAATGTGCTTCTATTTTCAATTTTATTTTTGCACTTAGGTAACCTTATAATCAGTTTTGAAATGAATTAGTTTATTGTATTAAACAGATGAAAATGTATTTAGAAATAAAAATCACTTAATCAAAATTCATATTTTTATTTTTTAGTCTCAGCTATTATTAGCGTTGTGTTAGTGAAATATTAATCAGTTTGAAATTAAGTTGTTTATTGTATTTAACAGAAGAAAATATATTTAGAAATAAAAATCACTTAATCAAAATTCATATTTTTATTTTTCGTCTCAAATACATCGTCCGGCGAACATGCAATAAAAATGAGAAATACGCTCCCAGTTTGACATTCCACTGTATAAATGTAAAAATATCCGTATGACTCATACTATCAATGCTTCAATATCATATTAATCGCATTTAAGACCCTATCCTTATCCAATTTGCTTGTCTCCATTACCATTAAAATCTGCGTTTTATCTCCGCCAATAAACGGGTGTATCATAAATAAAGAACAATAACTGCGGATAATTAGGCAATAAATAACTCGGGTAGATATGAGGGTATTAGTGGGAAAGAGTGCAGTTTGATTTGTTTGCAACCGGCCTATTGGATGTGCGTTTGCATTGAAGCATGGTCGAAATTATGGTATGTATCCTATGTATCCTACATGGTGGTGGGGTCAGCCTTGCTTTTCTGTACCTCGACATCGTCCTCGGAAACCTTACACTCCCGTCATGTCGCTCAGCACTAGATCCTTCCACCTCGCCTTGGTATTGGGTATAGCATTACAAATATTCCATATTTTGTAAATATGGAATATTTGGTAAAATCGGTAGGTAAAATTATTGTGAGAAATTTCAAAAGATGAATCCCTGTTAGGTTCCGGCGCTTATTGTTTTGTAGCTGGTTTTATTTAGTAATTAGTGACTGTATAAATCAGATCCAAGGTTTGGCTTAGAAAGAGTCTTAAAATGAGAATTAGGGATTTGTTTGACTATAGAGTATCAAAGTGATGATGCATTTCATCTTCCGAAGCGTAGGCAATTTGATACTCCAATTACCATTTTTTTTTTAAATGTATTATAAATTAATTTTTTTCATCTCAATTTTGTCATGTTTATGAAAACTAAAGTCTTGTACTCTTGCATTAATAAGGTACACACATTATCAAAGAGAACGCATAGCGAGGCCGGACATAGCGAGTCCCGGCTAGAAGCAAATTTTTTCGGATTTATATTTTGTCGAACGAGAAAAGAAAATAACTTTTGTATATAAGTCCTTTACAAAACAGAAAATTCATTAAATGTTTGCCAGTGTTATTCTATAGATAACACTGGATAAATTCCTTTAATTTTATGTTTAGAAAAATGTTAAAAATACGTGAAAATGGGAGCGAACTCATAAGCTATGTGAGAACAAAAAAACCGTTATCATTCATAATACTATTGCGATTTATCTCATGAACTCTTCTCGCTACATCGTCCGTCTTATATCGTGCCGTCCAAAACAACGCGCACGCACAGGCTCAAAACTAAAGATAAGTCCGCATTCGTTTTAAAACCCGCGAGATAAGGCGCCGCCTGCGAATCGATTAGACGATATCTGTCCGTCTGTTTGTCTATAATAAACCGACTGTCTGGACAATCTCGGCTTTTAACGTATCTACAGATTTGAGTGTTCTGCGTTGATGGAAGGTTTTGGACCGAGGACATCGGACGTCGCTTGTTTTATTATTGATAAGGATGTATCCTATAAAGCGTATTTTTGCTAGATTTTACTAACCCTAGGAGTCGCCTAAATCGGATGCCTAAATATTTAGGAGCTAGGGCAAAAAAATGTTACACCAAACTTTAGCTGAAACTAGTGACGATAGGCAACCCGTAAACTGACAGCCCGCTTTGCGCTCGCTCACTCTTGTATATTTAATTATGTATATGACTTTTACAGTTTTCCTATGCGAACAGGCCCTAATAGCGAGACTGTTTCATGCATACCTGAAAGGGTCTATAGACTTTGTAAGTGCATCTTCAAAATTTTATAAGAATAAATACACAATTTATATTGTAACAAAGTAGGTATAATGGTATACAATGCTTGAAAACGACCTTGCTTAGATAGTTCATAGCTTTTTGTTTTGTTTTTTGATTATTTTGGTTCTAGTATCTATATTTTGCAGTTTACTTACAGAAATCTAAATTGACTCTACATTTTCACTAACTTCGCGAGTATTATGACCTTTAACGATAATCTCGGGTTAGACCATAAAACAACTTAACAGCGATCACCCCAATCTCTTGCGTCACCATAGACAATCTAAGCCCCAGACGGAGTAGACCGTCATACTATCTCTCGTCTGCAGACGTCAGACCACCCACGTGACTACAAATGCATGCCAGATAGCCCTGAAAACAGATAGCCGCAGGTCTATGCTCTGTGACACTGAGTATAACATTCACAAAGATATAGCTTGGTGTTTGCGGCACTCGGTTGCCACTACCGATGCCGCGTGGCACATGTTCTAGCGTGTACTAAAACTGATGTGCGAGTGTAGTGGACGCTTGTTATCCTCCAGGCATTTTCTCTCATAGCTATACAGAACTCATAGGTGAGCGCTGCATGCACACATCGCAGCGTGATGCTCCAGCTATATACGCACACTGTGCGCATGGTGCAGTCTCCATTGCATGATAATGAGAGGGTGGACGCCCATCCTCTACGAATTCTATAATAAATTAGTTCTTTAACCGGTATCTGCAAGAGAGTTATAAGCCACGATATTGAAGGTGTATTATAATGGTCGGCGTGTTGATGAAATTGTCACCATGAAAAGTTTAGAAACAGATGCTCATGAACGCCGCACACACACATCTCTGCTTATAACTAGTAAGAAGTACTTAAGGTTAGGCTTCGAGCTGTTTCTTTAGATGTTCTCGATTCAGTGTCTGTGGTAAGATGGCGATACGCTCGGGTCGCGTCGGGTTCCCTCGGCTTCGCTCGCGATCGGTGATAGGCCCACGCGCAGGTCGACTAGCTTGTTTTGATTTTCGAATATGAATGGAACGGCTGGCATTCTAGGAAAAAATACAGAACCAAACATTTAACATTACACCTGACATTAAATACTAGTAGCGCGCGGTTTTTCTCGTACAGGAACCGTAAAATGTTTTGGAGTGAAAACTAAGCTAATCAATCGTAAGAAGCATTAATCTAGGATAAAAAAAAACTACTAGCTGATGGACACAGTCTACAATGACTGACTGACAGACAGACAACACACAGGGTAAGATTTCAAGATTTCCCGAGATTTCCATGAAAACTAAGAATGTATTTTTATTACATTTGAAACTTTGTGAGGATTTTAAAGTTAAAATTGAAATTATTATTGTATCAAGTTAGTTTTTTTTGTGTTCGCAGTTTTTTTAAATGTTTTTTTATATTATATATGTTTTTTATTTTAATTATTTTTTAATTTGCTGGTTTTGTATTATTACTTAACCAGGTCTTAACCGCGACTTCGTACGTGCGAACATAAAAAAGTATCCTTTATCCGTCTTTGTGATATACAGTACAGTGATATACAGTACAGCTTATCAAATTTTATCAAGATCCGTTCAGCCATTTAGCCGTGATAACGCGACAACCATCCAGACAGATAGACATAGCTACTTCCTATTGTTCGCTAGATGGCGTTATTCCATTTTTGTCAATTGTTTGACATTTTGTATGGACTGACAGATGTAATGCAGGGAGATCTGACTCGCGCAAGCGAAGTTTTTCCTCGAGACGAAAGTATTCATTTTTATACCTCGAAGCTTTTTTGGTACTGATACGACTGCAGCTATATTTCTCTGAATTATAATATTAGTTAGGATAAGGATTAGGATAATATAAATTTTGTACCTATCTACTTGACATTCATAAGTGTACACTTATTTGTAAAGTGTACCCATATTTGAGAATAAATGAATTGAATTGAATTGAATTGGAAAATCGTAATTTTTTGTTTGTATGCGAGGTTCATGGTCGAGCCGCGAGCCTCGTTCCCAAACCAAACGTCGTACCGCAGCACCGCTATTTTCGGCTTATAATGGCGTCAATTCTCGCTAAACCAAATTTAGGGCTATTGCTGTCTTTTACTAATAGAAACACAAGAAATAGATAGCATGCATTTTAGTTCTGTCAAATGAGTTTACCGATTAAAGCCGCGAAGAAAAACGTACACTAGCGACACTTAAAACTTGTTTTAAATCGGCACCCGCTACGGTCTAGCCTAAGTTTGTATGGAGAACTAAGATCTGACTAATTTCACAGCACTATAATTTTTGCTATCTCTATCTTGTGTTTCTATTTAGTAAAAGACAGCGATAGCTTAATTGCGTTTAGTGAGTGCACGGTGGAATTGGCATTAATGTGTATTTAAAAAATGCTACATTTAAAAAAACCCAGTAAACCTCGCACCTTAGAAAGTACTTTTTGCTCTTTAGGATGTAACGTTACCGCTCATCCGAGTGCACCGGGGTGGGGGTGAGGGTGGGGCGCGATTCCGATCGCCTATTGACCGATACGGTAGATTTATGTCCCATATCTGCGCCGTCTTAATTTACCGTACTACGGCACTGAGATACGGCAGAAGCGCTAATTCTAACGCTTGCGTTTGGTGTAATGCAATTCGATTGGAAAAAGAAGAAATAAAGTATAGTATTGCACTTACCCCCGAATATTAAAACGTTTGTTAACTTTGACGATTTTGAACAGATTAAGTCTATTGCTGTCTTTGTCATTTGCTTAGTGCCAGACAAAGGCAGTATTAGAATTAATCTGTTGTCAAAGTTAACAAACGTTTCAGTATTCGGGGGTTAATGTCATTTAAATTTTTGTGTATTATTGGGCAGAAAATGGCCGAATACCAACGAGGGTGTAGTTTATTTGTAAAGGGGGTGATTAAACCCATATTAATATATTTAGGAAGACTTTGAGGTCTCTGACTATCTGATCAATGATGATAATTCATACTTTGACTTTGAAATTTAAATTTTTGACTTATGTAATGACTTAATTCTATTTATAATTATAGTACCTCGCTCTTTATTATTGCATGCTGTCTTCAACTGTAAGTATTGTGATATTTAGTTCTATTTTGATTTGCACAGTGTAGGTGAACCTAAATAAATAAATAAATACCCTGGTTCTCGCTGTCTCGTTCGCAATATATCAATATTTTTAATATAAAAATAACAGACAAGAATTTAAAAAAAAATATAGCCTTTGACTTAAGAATGTCATTGCTAATGTTATATAATAATTTTCTTGTTACTGCACTTACGAGGAAAATAATGTCTTCGAGCCTTATAAATGCTTAATTCACGTTCGGAGTGCGAACTACGGGTAGGAATGCTGTAAATTGAATACTAAGATATATTTTTAGAAGTTAATTAGCTGTTAAGTTGTCAAGGTCTCAACCTTTCAACATTTTTGAAGATAAATAATAATTAGAGGGAAATTTAAAAAAAACTTATCTTTAAGGTGCAACGTTTCGCTCAGCGCGGCAAATTCAAATTTATTGCATTTTAAGTCTATTGCTGCCTTTGTCATTTGCTTAGTGCCAGATAAAGGCAGCATTAGAATAAATATTTTGGCAAAGTTAACAAACGTTTCAGAATCCCGAGGTAAGTTCGATTGTTTTGACTTGTTATTTTTAAGGAAGTTGTGTGTTTAGGGCCCGTCCTTTCATTGTGCTTAGGTCAGAGTCAAAAATAACAGGCTGTTTTTTTTTTTAAATTCCCCCTCCCTGCATTTATATCTTCAAAAAGTTGTAAATGCTTGAAAGAGGCCAGAGACGCGGACGGAAAACGACACAGAAAACAAACTAGTCTGTCTTTATGAACTTTTATCTATATAGCATAGCATAGTTTTTATATAACTTTATAGTAATAAGCTATAATGTTTTTATTTACTTCAATAAAGATGTTAAAATTTCCTTTCGCTATTAACCTTTTATGTGTATGACACAACAATATGCTAATGATATTACCCAAATGATGATAAGAACAAACTAGTGGGTGCGCCCGGCCGCGCCCGTGTGTCGTGACCTGATAATTAATACGATGTTAATTTCAAATGTTTTCGTCCATAAAACATGTAATAAAGTATAAATCATAAAAAAAATATTATAAAGTGTTGGGTGTTGAAATTAAAATCAAAAGGTTTACGCGTGATTTTTTTCGTGATGCGCCCTAAGTATTTATTTAATATATTTATTTTATTTATCATCATTAAAATCGAACCAAACGCAGCATCCATTTATATTACACTAGTGGCCCACCCCGGCTTCGCTCAGATAGTCATGTACTGAGTGTTAGGTTAGATGGCTGAGATCACAGAGAAGAGAAAGATAAGTAAAAAAAAATTATCTTCTGTGACTGAGGTATTAAGGATATCTTTGTACTCTTCATTAAGAACAATTACTCTGAGACCCAACCAGAAATCGAAAAAAAACTTCAGCTGTTAAATTCTAAGCACTGACTGACTGACAACGCCCAGCCTAAAGGTGACCAAAACATGAAATTTTGCATTCTTTTTTATATGTTTTTTTAATATGTTATCTACACCGTAAAACGTACGTCGTTTGTATCTTTGTTTTTTTTTTTAGTTTTGCAATATCTTCGTTGTTAGAGGCACTTAAAGTGACAATTTTTTTGTGTCGAAAATACGACGTAGAAAAGTAATTGTTATTAGAATGCCATAAACATTTTTTGAAAAAAAAACATAACATAGCGGCATAAGTTATAGTTTATTCAAGCCATCGACACTAAAAACAAAAAAATTGTATAAGATTAAGGGGAAGGTTAGGGATTAGGGATTTATTATTCAGGGGACTACCCCTGAAACGCTAGTTTCATCAAAAAGTTAGGAAACTTCAATAACTCTCTCTATCGCACGCACGAGAAACAGAGCGACAGCTATAAATTTCAAATATCGTAGGTACCAAAATCTCGCGGCAGGAGCTTCAAGAAAAAGATAGCACTAAAGATTTTTGCGCGCAGAGTAAAAGAGGTGGCTTTAGCATGGGCTAGTCAAAAAATTAGTTATATTTGCTAACCATATTCCTATTACCTTAGTTACGAAGGTACGCAAAAATTATTGTATATCCGTAAGGATAGAAACTGTTCATACGTATATAATAATTTTTAAGATTTATCGTTTTGTATTGTATCCGGGCAGTTACCTCAGTCACAAGCTCAATAACGCTACATTTCAAACAAATAATAGATTTCCCCCATCACTCCGTATCAGAAACACACATATAAACTATCCAAAACAAGGCGATACGCAAATCTATTACCGAGTCAAAACCTGAGCTAGCCGTCCTAGGCACTGCTGACAATACCTAGATGCCTATCTGGCGCCCACGCCGTAGCTTTGTCTCTACCCTCGGTAGACCTAGGTTTAGCTTGGGCTAGCTGTCTTACTCTAGATTTCAAAGTTCCTGTTGAGGATTGAACTATGTTTTACCAAGGTTTTACCCACAGAAAAGAGAAAGATAATATTTTTTTCTCTTCTGTGGTTTTACCTTAGGTCGGCAAATGCTTTTGTTGATTATGTGAACTTCGAACTAGCATGACTAGTTAAAATAATTAATGTGTATATTGATTGACTCTATTAATTAATAGTTATAATTTGTAAATGAATTGTTTGATAAACTAACAATTGAAATTTCAAATAGTTTTAAATGTTGTTTTGTTTAAATTGCTTGTTGTATTTATTTTACACATAATATATTTTAGGAGCACCTTTCAAAAAATGACTTCAAAGTATAATGGGTTTTTCTTTTTGCCATAGACGAGCATATTGAACGTTTGCAATTGTTGTAGTAATAGCTTCCACCTCAGTTAGTATCATAAATGAGACAATATGCCGTTAAATCATTTGTTTTTTTTTAAATTAAAAAACAAGTGATACTTGTATTACCTCCTTATACAATCACCAGCAAATTTCTTGCGGACGATCACTAACTGTTTATGAGTAAATGTTAGGCACCGATATTTTTTTAACGTTAATTAGATAAATATGGTCCTTCATTTAAGAATGTATTCAGCCTGTATACATCTTTTTCGGTATTTTTTTTGTTTGATACGCGTAGACATGGTAGTTACATACCTATAGTCTCTGCTTCAGCATATAAACATCCCACTGCTGAGATATCAGCCTACCCTCGAAGGATGATTGGGCCATATCCACCAAGCTGGCCCAGTGCGGGTTGGCGGATGGGATAACTTTTTAAGCAAAGGGTGGTAAAAATCACTTTATTTTAGCTGTCCTCGTCTGTACTACTTTTGCTGTACACGACGGGGTCCTTAGAAAACCTTGTACTTAAATTTGATTTTTATATCACCTTGTACTGTATGGCAGCAATGAAACATCTCAAGCTCAAGTTTTGAAAAGCTCTATGTTTTTTTAAACATACAAATGTTTACCAACTCAGCTTTTTTCTACCGCCACTGCACCTACACAGTATTATCCTTAGATAACTCGATATTTTTACGCGAGCGTCCAAAAGTAGCAGATAAGGTAAAGGTGCGTCTACACGCGACACGCACAAGTGACGCGATCGCGCGATAACACGCGATGACACGCCACGCGGGACCTTGTGACGGGACAGTGACAAGTGACAGTGCGGCAATATGAAATAGATATATAACTGTACAAGCTTAAAGCAAATCTCGTGGAAGTTTACAAGCTTTTAAAATAGTTGTTTTGCGAACAGAATATACCTCGCGAGCACAAAATGTAGCCTATGTCACTTTGGTTAGTGTATATCTCGCCCATACAAACTCTGGGCCCTGGGACACCCGCCCCCTTATTATGTAACTTGTGACTTGCGATTTAGTCGCAAATTTGACAGTTTCACTATATGACGGAACTGTCAATCGCGAGTGGCAAGTTATATAATAAGGGAGCGGGCGTAAAGAGGAGTCCAACGACACCTCACTCGTCATAATCGGTCAAGCCGTTGGCTACAATAGGTAAAATAGTAACACACAAAAATACTTACATACATCACAAAATCAATTCCTTCCTTCTTGGGCAGTCGGGTAAGAAGTTTGAAAGCCATAAGGCCTACGTTTCCCTAAAATCTTGCTACAATGTCGCCGAAGATGCCCTCTACCATATACCCATATAATATTATACAAACAAACCAACATTCTGAATCGATGAATCTACTGGTATTAACCTTTAAATAAATTAAGTTTAAAATATTATAGTTTCCTATGAATAAAATTTACACGAATAACAGTTTAAAGTAAGTATATTTAAAAAATGGCTGCCTTATCTTAAATGCAATAAATTTAATTTTATGTATATAATTATAAAAAATACATTTAATAGGATTATGTTTCTACAAGCTGGCCCAAACGGTGACGTTGGTCCGAGAAATTTAGGTTCCTCCTACTAGGCTTCACGAAATTACCCCTTGTATTCTATGATATTTCGTAGTTTAGGAATTATGTTTTATTTTTATTCATTAAGGATTTTCCAAAAGAGTCAAATATTCCAACTTTTTATGGGTGGATTTTCCGATGGTGTATTTCGGATCCTCCTTCGTCCCTTCGTTCTTCAAAAATTCCACCCATAAAAAAAGACTATTTTTAAGACGCTCATTTGAAAAATCTTAAGAAAAAAATAATTCACCTAAATTACCAAAAATCGTAGTATCGTAAATGGGGTATTTTCGTGAAGCCCTTGGTATGAGGATCCTAAATTTTTCGGATTGACGTCACCGTTTGGACCAACCAACCTTAAATTAAAATAAACATAATTCCATCAAATCGCAATCTGTTTCTATTTAGGCATTCCTCATCGTTATAATATTTATAGGATTACATAAAACGTGAATAATTTTATGTGATTTAAATTTATTCTATTAAAACACCACGGAAAACATAGAGACGTAGGCCTCTCATAAAGTACGTCACACGGCATGATCTTCTAGGCCGTGTTCAGCTAGGTCGTCCGATGACGCTAGCAGCATACTCGTAATGCCATAGAGCGTCGTCGGACAACCTAACTGAACACAGCCCTGGTTTGCACAATGCAAGTCCTACACTCCAACACACACAGCGTCAAAATATGAACCTAATATTTTTAGATCTTTTATAGAGTGGGGGACTCTATAAAAGATCTAAATATTATGTTATATCTGACATATTCTGAAAACTCAACTAGCCTGTAAAATATAACGTGTTGACAAAAAGCGGGCTCCGTACGAGACATGCGTGCGATAAGCATCGCCGCACACTTCCGTGACTGCACGTATCTGTGATCTATGCTCCGTATCGCTAATAAAACTGCGCTGTTTGTGTTGCCAGTTGTACGAGTGTAACTAGTGGTGCCCTCTGTGGAGCACTTTTACTTATGGCGGCGAATTACGTTGCACAATTTTACCAATACACAATGTGAGCTTGCGGAGTGGTGAATTCTTTAGTGGAAGCAGTGGAGTGCGATTTACTTGTCCTAACGCCTACTTAATAGTTTATTTTTATTTTATTTACACACGACATGACAGCGGATTGCGCAAACTGAAAAAATAAATAGCGATAGGCTTCTGATCCATGTTCCCGTAAATGTGTTATTTTATCCGACTACATGAATCTAAGCGGAGGGTCATAATTTTGACCATAATATAAATGTATGTATGTTCGTATGTTCTGTCATAACATCTAAACTACTTATCATAATTTTACAAATGAGGCGAAGTTGGAAGCGTGTTCTTCGTCACATTAAATTGAATATGGCGCCCTGTAGAGGACATAAAATTATGGACAAAAAAAATGTTTTAATAATACCGTGTTTGATATCAAATGAAAGGGCTTAATTAGCACATTTCAAAAATATATACATTAATAAATACGAATAAAAGCTTCCTCCCTTTATGCCTCCACTGAAACACAAGCCCTACCCACACACCCAAACCCAGTACTATATCACACGCATGACAAAGATAATTTGTCAGCGAACTATGCGCGCGTTTTTGGGGAAGTATGTCAACTAATAACACGAGGGCTGTTATGTTTATGGTACGCGGATGTGGCCCGTGGAATTTCGTAAATAATGAAGGCTTCAGGCAAGTTTTGTTTTATGGCTCAGGCTTTATGTTGTGAGACAGGTAACGCCATCAATTGTGATAAAAATATCGTTGGAGAGTAACATTATCGTAATGTTTTTTTCTTATGTATGTCTGTCGGTTATATTATAAAATAGCTATAGACAGAAACAGATACTGTAATATTTCAACTAGTTTTGTTACATTTTTGGTGTCAGTGGCTAGGATAAACCATAATCTACGTCGCTATATTTTTATTTATTTTTTCAAAAAATGTTCATGGTATTCTAATAACAACAACTTTTTTTGTCGTATTTTCGACGCATAAAATCCTATAACAAAGGAGATATTGCGAAATTAATAAAAAACAAACATACAAGCATAGTAGATAACATATAAAAAAAACATCGAAATCGGATAGCATTTAGGGGTGGGTATCAGACACAGATCACACTAGATACCGCTTTACGAGATTCGTTGTTCCTACAAAAAGTCACCAAAGTTTGAGGAAGGCGCGGGTCGTGGGGTGTGCGATCAAGCGTTCTCATTGGCTATCTTAAGGTTACGCCTACTCGCACGTAAAAATCGACGAATCAATTTCTTATAAGTGTATTTAGACTGATGCGTGGTGCGCTTCGAGCGTCCTGAATGCAGAATCTAGGGCGTGATCTGTGGTATTAGACTACGCTTTTTGTATGGACAAGACGGCGCGCGGTATATTCTAATCTTAATTTAGGATTCTGATGTTACTTTGCAGAAATTTACTTTAATAAAATATTAGTTTACCTAACTTCGAATTTCTGGTACAATATTATTGTAATCGATGCGAAATTACACCAAAACTATATTTTTGTCTAGTTTGCTATTTCTCTCTTACTCTAAATATTAAGGTTTTTTTTATTTTTTTGACAACACATACGAACATATTTTTTGTTGCTTTTGTTGTAGGAACAAAAAAAAAACTATAATAATGGCATAATATGATTCATAATCTATTCTTATTATATCTACGTCATAAATGTTGCAATAAATTTATTGCCATGTATGACGTAGCATCACTTGAAAACTGGACCGATTTGGTTGATTTATTTTTTTGTTGTTTTTTCAGCTAGAAATACATATATGATTAATTATTTTTTTACAATAAATCTTAACCTTTGTGAATATATATATAAGTATGACATGACATGTATTTTTAATGTAATCTTTTCTATTTTTCAGGTAAGTGTCCGAACCAGGTAATGGCCAGCATGCAGCCGACAATGTACTGCAGTGTCGCTAACGACCGTAAATGCGTTTTAAATTCCCCCAGGACATCAGGACAGCCCTATTTCTTATGGAATAATGTGCCATTAATCCTACAAAGAGGCTATTCAATTTTAAAGGAAAAGTTTATAGAGATGGGGTAGGCTGCGACTTGTTACAAAGTGTCTTGCATTAATGAAAAATTGCCGCAAAAATATTTCGTGTGAAATTTATGAAATCTATCAAATCTTAGCAAAATATTATGATGTCTTAATGTTAACATAGTGATTAGGTATTATTAATTGAGCTACAATAATATTTTGTCAATCCTGTGGTGCCGACTAAATATTTTTAATCGAATACTCTTACATCTACATCGATTCGAATACAAAGTTACCATAAATCTAAGCAATTTTCATTGCAATGTCGTAACAGTTACGTTTGTTTCGTAACTGTTACGATAGATATTCAATTAACTTGATTTTTCTCAAACAAATAAAAATAAAAAAGTAGATTTGTGTATGTGTTAAGAATTCGGATTTCACATTCATTGAAACCCCAGACTCAAATCTGTAGCAAGATCGCCGCGTTACAACACTAATCCAAATAAGTACATACAATCCGCATAAAAACACACGAGATACAAGACAAGCCGAAATAAATATCGATTCATAACACAATACAATCTACAATCGAATAAAAAGTAAGGGTGGCCACACATCGAGTATCGTCGGCAGCATCGCGCGCCTGTCTGTATATTGTCATTCGGCGCGTATCGCGCGCGCCGATCGAGAATTCGCCTCGAATCGGCCGAGACAGGTCAGTGTGGACGGACACTGTAATGATACCATCTGTCAAAATTCGATATAAATATACCAGACTGTCTGGAGACCGTCTTTTGAAATCACAGAAAAGAGAAAGATAGTAAAAAAAAATTGTCTTCTGTGTTTGAAATACACTCCTACTGTCCGATAGGCTGTCTTAGTGAGACTGTCTTTAACAAATAAGTACTTATTCTGATTTATGGTCTGCTACTCGATTTTTTAAATAAAATCTTTTACGTGTTTATTTCTGTAAATTATGTCTACCAATACTAGAAAGTTTACTTGCCTCATTTGTTTCATTTTCCTATCCAATTTCATCTCATCAAGGTCATGGGATAAAATATTTTTTCCACAAACTCTTTTGTGTATTTTCAACAACTAAAACTAAATTAAAATGCACTGTTACGTAATTTAACAATTTGTTATAATTAGAGACTAGACATTGGGTTTTATAATGATTGGGAGCTCTTTTAAAGAATACAGAACTTGCTTCCTGATAATTCTTAATTTACCTATTGTCATATCGCCATTATCTGCCGATGAAAGCTCAGTGGGTGGCGTCGAACAATGGCATGCCGGCTCGATATATTCGCTTCGCTTTCGATATGTATTCGCTATTAATTCAACTCGGACGCGCTCCTAATTGCCCCGCGAAATATCGTTGACATTTTCACCCGTTGTAGACTCAACTCAATCATTCGATTATGAACTCTAGTCGTACGATTTACGTGCAATCGAGTCAGTACAGTATTTACGCGGGACTTGCGCAGATTCACAAGTCTTTCTATGGACGCGTGCTAAGATATTTATTGAAGAATGTAAGGCTTTGTTGGAAATTTGTAGTCGATTTGTTAGCATTTGATCGCGCGTGGCCGTTGGGTTCGCGGCTTTTATTTAACTTGTAGTTTCAAGGCTAAAGTTTATTTTACTGGACATGATATTGTGCGTGAACTCTGGGTTGTAAGTAAGTATTTAATTTTTAACTAACGCTAGACTGGATGAGATGTAAAATGTCGTGTCCCTATCACAAACACTTGCTTCGCTTTGCTAAGGTTTCCAGTTTTCTAACAGCTTTTTTTTTATAGCGGGAAATATAGTTTATAGAACATGTAAGTATTTACTGAATTTTTACGACAAAGAACCCATTACTACGAGGTGCGCTACTTATCTGGCAAGTTCCGTCGAGAATTATTGGTCCTAAGCCCATTATTAATAAACGCGGATAAACCCTGGAGGGGTTACTCAGTCTTCTGTCTTTTTCAATCGAGTTCTAATTTTGAAACGAGCGAAAAGGACTAAACACGTGGTAACTAATCAAAGGGCATTCCACGTTTATTAATAAGGGGGTTAGAGACCCGAACAGTGGTACCCGACTTGGAGGGTACGTGCAGATATACTTTCGCATTGGTAACGTAGTGTTGAGTTTTGAAAATGATGCCTTCAAGTGGAGTTAATGTTTTGAAACCATAAAAAAGTATCCAATTCTTGTCACAAATAAATTCGCAGTCATTGATGATCCCCGTCACATCTATAAGACAGTAGTAAATTTGTAAGGCTAGTGACATTTGAAAACGTCGTTCGACAGATACTATCTCTTGTTTTCGCTGCCTACGCTTTATCTAGATGATTTACCATCGGCCACTCCTTCAATAATAAACAAAAAATAAACAAAAGGCGATCGTAGTCTAGATAAAAACGTATCACTATCGACGAAGTAGGTATTTGAATTCGCCACCAAAGTGTGTGCTTCTAACGAATACTTTGAAACTTCGAACGCATGATACGATTGTCATTTGTATCACGCGGACCACACGCTTTGAAATTGTGCTGTGTGCGTCACAGAACAGAGCTCACATTTCAATGTTTTCTTAGTCTTCTTTTGATCCGTTTGGTGTTGACTTGATGGTGTTCTGTGATCACAAATTACCTCATATAGTGTCCGCGTTCCTATAGTTTAATCAAGACGGTCAAAGTACACGTTTAAAAATTTATTGGTTCATATTTCTAAGCGCAAATAGACAACTTGATATATTCAATGGGAACGCTTGATCTCAGTCCCAGCAACCCGCGCTTTCCCTCAACTTGGTTGCGTTTTTATCGGAACAACGATCTCGTAATTCGTAATGCGGTATCCATAAAAGATAATCTGTAGTTTCAAATTTCAATGTGTTTCTTGTAGTTCTTTTGATCGGTTAACGGAGTTGGCATGACGATGTGCTGTGACCACAAGATAGAGATTCGTGCTACGCCAAGTCCGCGCGTGCGATCAATATCGCTGCGATCGATCGCGGCGATCGGCGGGTTCCCGCGAAATCGCAGTTTCCGCCGTATCACGTACAAGGCTAGCTAATGAGAGCGTGGACTGGACCATTGTTTACAGATGCGATCGCGCATTATCTTCGCTATTTTTGCCCGGTAGCCATGTTTTACTTATCTGAACATTCGTACGGCGCGGCGATTGTTCCCTAAGAGCTTGTGCGGACGACAGACTCGCACATTTCTAGCTATCGCAGAAATTTAATTTTCTTCCTAGCGAGAAAGAAAATCACATGTAATGTCTCTTATCATAATCATTAATAGTAAACTATATTATAATCTAAACTTAAATATACAAACTAAAACTACAAACAAAATTGAAATAAATACTTAAACAAATTAAATCTAAAATATCTACAAATAAAAAACCGCATTTAGGTCGCTGTCTGCGGGTAAGGTGCTCAAAAAGCTGGCGAAATTACCTCGTTTAATTGCCAAACTCACCCTTTGACCGAGGTAAGAGCCAGCTCTTTGGTCATCTGTAATTATAAAGAAAATAAATTTATTTATAGAATTGCTTGATTGAGAGCAATCTAGCAGAATTTTAGATTGCCTGCGGTGTTAAAGGGTTGTTCTGGCGCAGGCAAACTATTAAATTGGACTACGATTGACGCTGTATAAGGGTTCGGCCACACGACACGTTGCCAGCAAAGGCAGCGCAGCTTGCTTTCAGCTTTTCATAAATTGCTGTGCCGTTCCAATGCACCTCGAATCTCAAGACAGATTTTATGGTGATAACTTATATTATAAACAACTACTACTACTATACTATATTATTACTTATTATTACTGTCTCTCTGTCTATCTGCTCTATATCCCTCTCTGTCTCTCTGCCTGGGTGCTTGTCGCGTTATCGCGGCTAAACGGCTGAACGGATCGAGCTGAATTTTTGCATAGATGGGTAGGAGACGGAAGTAGGCTTCCTTTTTTTTTATTGGTCCTCGCGAACGTAGTCGCGGGTAACAGCTAGTATGACCATAAAATAGGAAAAATTAGGTCAACAAATAAATCGTCAGCGCAGGCTCTAAGCCCTAAGCGGTCGGTTTTCGTCATCGTTTCGTTATTGTTTTAGCACGATGCCGATGCCAGCCCGATACGCATCGCGGTACGCTACGTAAGCGATAGTATAATTATTTTGATTGTTTTAAAATAACTGACGCATTGTATGTAGATCATTGCGATAGAAATACCGTTTGTCAGGCAATTATTTCACGGTTATCTGTATATCAGAGAAACAAACCGAGATCTCACCTAAATCATTGATCGATATCATTAAACAGTAAATTGTCTATCTCAATAGTAAACAGCCTCGGAGCGAATAAGAGGTTTTACGACGACTTATAAAACGTTTACCACTAGGTATATTTTATTGATTATTATTGCCATAAATAGTGTCAACGTGTCTATAAATTTTGCTTTCATCAGTATACTAAAACATATCAAATTACTTACCTATTTCTACTTCTTCATAGTCACAGATCACACCCTAGATTCTGCTCGAAGCTCACCGCGCATCAGTCCAAATACACTTATAAGAAATTACTCTGATTGGTTGATTGTTAGGCGCGAGTAGGCGTAACCTTGGGATAGCCAATGAGAACGCTCGGCCGCACGCCTCGCGACCCGCGCCGCGCCTCAAACTGACGTCACTTTTTGTAGGAACAACTAATCTCGTAATGCGGTATCTAGTGTGATCTGTGTTCATAGTACACAAGTAACAATGCCAAGTGTGTTGTGTTGCGACTGTTCAGTGTTCATTTAAGTATTATGTAGGTATGAGTATTACAATAAATGGACAGTCGAACCTGTCGCGCATCCATTTGGGAATAATTAATTTTTAGAAAAAAACCGTCTTCAAGACTTACAACATACGTACGTGTACAAACTTAAATTAACTAGTAGTTCGCGCCGAACTGAGACCTCGCGACCCCTATATCTCCACAACCCCTGGACCGATTCAGCTCATATTGGAACTTAAAAATTGTATTGAAATGAACTACTTGCCTACAAAATTTCATGAATATCGGATCAACGATTCGCAAGTTATCATCGGACAAATATACACACAAACATACAAACATACATTCAAATGCCGATTTGTCCCAGTAAACTCTGAGACCTTCGCTTCGCTCGGTCAAAAATTGGAAAATCATCAAAACTTTTGCTGAAGGGAAGCACAAAAAACCAAAACGTCTATTGTACATATATTTTTTGTTCTTGTTGATTTTTTCAAAAAGCGCTGAATGAATTTCGATAAAAATTTACTGAGACCACCTCTGAAGTATATGACCTACCAAACAAAAAATAACCATCAAAATCAATTCATAATTGGCAGAGTAATCGCGTAAAAAACATACGAAAAAAAAACATGCAGTCGAATTAAAAACCTTCTCCTTATTTTGAAGTCGGTAAAAAAGACAAGTTATGCTATAATGCTATAAAAAGTCCCGTAGTTAGTAATGTAAGCGAAGAAAAATTACAAATATTATAAACCGCATCCAAACTAGTATTTTCTATTTTTATATTTTGAGTAGAGTACGTATGTATTGAAGTTCATTTTAAAACATAAATTCTTGCCTTCAACCTTTCAATACATTCAGTTCATGTCGTTTCATTTAAATTAATTTAATTTAAAATATGTTAAATTTTTAATTTGCAATGGACTTTGTTGTCCAAAAATAAATAAATTTTGATTTGATTTCATGAAGATCGTATCAACGGTTGGTTAGCAATGTAAGCGTAAGACACACAAACATACAAACACCGACTTGTATTACCGACCTCACGTATTCTCCGAGCCCTCCGCTTCATTCGGTCAATAAAAAAGTTATAAAATAAAGTACGGACCCGGGTATCTATGTCCTAAAACAGCGACCAAAACCACCAGAGGACGGGCAGCAGCGTCCTTTAAGTAAGCCGTGAACATTCTGGGATCACCAAGCCGCCTGCCAAGCGGAGGACCAATACGGAGGAGGCTTTGTCCAGCAGAGGACTAAGAGCTGAGAGGAAGGAATAATGACAAGAAGATGCTCGAAATGGGCAGGCTGGTGGAACTTTTACTTGATAAAATCTCATTGTACACAGCTTAGCAATAAATATTTTCTTATTCTTATTCTAAGATGATAAGGCAAATTAGCTCAGGATCAGATAGGGGATGCGTCAGCGCACGTCACAAATCCCGCGACCGCAGTCGATCGCGCGTCAATCGCGGCGACTCGCGTAACGAATCGCGTATTGTATGAAAACCGCCGCGTTAGCATGTGTCTTAAGTCCCAAAGCAAGTTCAAGCGAATCTCAATAAGAACAGCCAGCAGGCTTAACGTCGCAACAAAATTTTCTCTACACAATCTATTTGTCTTTCTCTACACAATCTGATAGCAAAAGGACACGGCTACGTATAGGTACGTTTGTCTCATTTTTCGTACGATATAAAGAGTAGAGAAGATTTAGTCAAATAACTTATGCAAATGCGCCTGCTGCAAATAACTTACGGGTTACTTTTAATATTTTTAATTTGTACAAAAGTAATGCAAACTTCACCGTTATCATTGAAAATTCACTCTCAACTTAATGACAGAAACGTTAAAAAATAACTGATTTGCTGTAGTTTGTTGTCTTAAAAATAAGCAGAAATATTTTTTGGTCTCGCGGTAAGTATCAGTTACGTTGGATTAAAGCTGGTTTAGGCATAAACCTTTTCAAAACTGCAACAATGTCACGATTTTCATAGAAAATAAAATTCACATTGGCGATTTTTCCGCAATCACCCATATTATAAGTTCCATTGTACGGCCGAGATAGCCCGGGGCATCGACTCAAACTGATCCTTTCCTAAACCGTCCCCAAAGCCTTGTAAGCTTCCATTTCGATACAAATTCGACTTTAAACTCACCTCATTTTGAGCTCATAATCGCTCGCCTCTTCAAACCTTATATGACATTTCGTCGTCACGCTTCATTGGAGTTTTCCGAACAAACGCCATCCTTCCCGAGTGAAATTTGAATCGTATCAGGATAAGGTACGGCATATTTTTGAATCCCCGAGTGGAGTGGCATAGGGCATTCATTCTGCATTGTTAGTGGCGCTATCGGCATCACCTTAATGATGTCTCGATGTTGGATAGCCATTGTGTTGGATGTAAATTTGTAGCCGTCGGCGCGGGTAATGATGTGAGAACAAACTGAGATCCCGATAGCCTGATCTGGATCGCTCTCGGCCCACTGTGTACCGATTGTATTCACTCGCCGCGGCCCGTGCCTGCCGATTGTCATACTTTTATTTTTGAACCCAAAGAGCATTGTTTAACATATACCCGTCTTGTAAATCATAAATTTCATTAGAAGATAGCCTTTTTGCTACGTCACAAAAACTGATACGAACCTTTCTCTATAACCTTTACACACGAGTTGACAAACAAAACGTTAGATTCAAAATGGCGCGTCCTAAATGGCGGTTTGCGTCATTAGCGGCTGATACCGCACTATTTTGTCGAATAGACGAAAATTTTGTGTCTTTCAACGTGCGTCGGCTTAATAAAGCGACGCAAACGATGTTTTCAGGAAAACACGATAAATAAAGGCACTAAAATGAGCTCGATGAAAAACGACGCGCGATGCGGGTTATTAATTTTGGAGGGAAATTAGACCGACATTTTGTGGGGTAGTGAAGGTTAGTGAAGTGACCTAATAGCTACCACGTTAAAACGGGCGATTTGGGTAATCACATTGAACGATCATTTACCGGATAACAAATACAATCAGATGGATCTTATAAATTAGGAAAAACTCAAAAGCTACCTAAATATTAAGCTCCTGTTACTTTAAGTGACCTTATAAAAATTGCTAAGTAAATTTTTAGACCTACATATTGCAAATGCTACTAAAACAAACGCAGATCTAGCTACTTTAAAAAAAACCTAATATGGAAAGGCAAAACTGTTCCTCTTCTCCAAACAAACATCTGCCCACAACTTTTCCTTTAACAACCTCGAGCAACCAACATAAATGTACAACAGTGCATTAACAGCTTTAAACACAAAATTTATAGCCTCACCTACATTTACATTAATGTTGGAATTTACAATTAACCCAAGTACAAGTCGACAACACTCACAACATCTTTATCGAAGTGAAATCGATTTTTTTCCTTTGGTTTTGAATCGTGTAGGATCTCGAATCGAGCGTGGCGCCGTCCGATCTGGACTTATCGCGCCACTATCGGAGACTAATGCATCTGGAGAGATAACGCGGACATAAGTGCGGGTGCGGATAAGCTCGGTGTGGCCATGTTAAAAATAGTTTTACACGCATAGTTTGTCCGTAGGGTTATGGTTACATACTTACTTATAAATATATGTTTAAATTATATTTTTTATTGTACGACTGTTAAAGACTGACCAGCTTTTTTATTAAACACTAAGTTTACAAAATGTACATAAGTAGCAGGCAACGAGGACCTTATTTTTTCTATAAAAAAAAGGTTACATCTAAATATAACCGTAAAGGTTTTTCTAGTTTTTGGAATGAAAATCAGAAATACACAATTCGTAGAGTACTTATAATTCTTCCAGTTTCTCCGAGACGGAAACTCGAATAGATCGAATAGATTGAAATAGATCGAAATTAATGTATAATATGAAACACAAATATCCGATCAATGTAATTATAAAAGTAGTTATGCGTATCTACATTGTATCTTTCAGTTAACCTTTGCCAACACAACTTAGTACATCCCTACAACTTTTTCTACCATATCTTCTAAATTCGAATTCCACTCAGAAATTCTTTCCAAATTCAAATTCAAACTTATCGACCTCCGAGAGGAATACATCTTCCTTATTTAAATCGTCATTACGAACTCTTTCGTTCGCTGGTTATCGACTGCGGCCGGCTCGAAGAGATGGCAATAATAAAAATTATCTATACAAATGGGGCGGGATTACTCGACGACATAAATTCGGCTCTGGCACCGATGAGCGCGCGCTGCGAGAGGAAAGATAAAGGGTCACAGATTTTTACAGACGCGCTTAGCTCTAGCGTTTGATAGCTTCATGGTATTTTTGGAAAGGATTGTGGATTTGACGATAGATATCTGGTCGATGAAATAGGAATCCGCAGTAAATAATAACCTTATGATAATCTAGATAACATATACGGTTTTTGCCCAAAAAGGTAGAAATTATGAAAGCAGGCTCAGCATTACTGCAAAGCATACCAAATCAAACCACCCACTTACACCCGCATTTAATCCGGGTTACTGAAACTGTATTCTTAGGCTGAATTGCACCATATTCCCAGTTAAAGTTACTGTTATTATTAAATTAAATGAACTATAACCTTAACCATAAAGTTTTGACAGCATGTGTTATCCGTCATTTTGACCATAGCTAAAATGGTGCAACACATTTTTATGCTTAACGGTAGTTTTAACTGCAGTTATGACTGTAGTTTAAATTTAAACTAGATGGCGCAACCCGGCTTTAGTCTTCTAAACGTCCGTAGCACCTAATTAATAAAAATCGCCTGTGTAGCTAGAAAACTTTTTATACTAATTAATCAGTTGGTAAGTGCTTGCATTTAGTACCTACATATCACGCAAGAGAACAGAAATATTTTATAGTCCAATCCTGTAAAACGAAAAAACGTCAGGTTCGACCAACTCGTCGGTATCGGTGCTCAGCGAGACACCGCACTAGAGTTATTCGACAAAAATGCTAATTTTCAAATCTCGAACTCCGCTCTCCCGCCACAATCGAAGCGACACCACCACTTTTTTTTATCCTCTACTTCGTTCCGCACTCGACAACACTAAAGTAGCCTTCGCTTTTTAAAAACCTGGCAATTTTAAAAGCTAATTTGACGTACGCACCAATAAAAGTCACGTTATTCGATTAACATCGCAGTATTCGATCGCAATCGAAACAGTTTTCTTTAATTATATAATTTACATTGTGAAGGAGTCGGCGTATCTGGTCCATCTCGCTGCCCACGCTAGCAATTTGGCAGATAGCGGATACCGATTAAGAACTGAATGCGAATTTATTAATAAAAAAATACGGCCACCGTGTTTCCCGCAATCACATTTACGAACAGCTGTAAAAAAATCATGTCACGTTGATAACAGCGGGCAAGTTTATGCGATTTATTCATGAATTCAATTGATTTCTTGCGCTTCGGATCGATTGGTCGTAGTCCATCGAGGCCAGATCCGGTACTTATGTCGCATATTATGAAGGGTGTTATCCAATAAAAAAAAAGTTGTCGTCGATGGAAATTGTAATAGGAGTTGCTAGTTGTAGAACACGGTGTTAGATCGCAGCTCGATCCATCACAGGCTCGTTAAAACACGCGGTTGATGCGGCTTGGTGCGGGCGACGCTTGACATTTACTTTTTTTCTCAAACCAGTCGGGGATAGTGCTGGGCGCCTGTTTTTTTAAGTCGATCGATTGTCGGTAGTAATTGGTATGGGAGTAGCCGATGTTAAACATCATGTTTGACGATGAACTGAGTTAATTATTTTTGTGTTGTAGGCGTGCTGCGAGATGCTATCGCGCCGAGATTATACCGCGAGGAAATGGATCATTGTGACGGTACAGTTTCATTGTCTCGATTCTTTGTTACTCTAATAATGAGTCATAAAGAACTCATTACGTATTTTATTACACGTCCGTTTAGAATTTAAATTCGAAAGAACTTTTGAAGAAAGTAGAGGCGAACGTTCGGAATGCAAATAAAGTTTATCAAGATCACACTTGCCACTCGTAACATCGACAAATTATAATAAATTGTGCTTTTATTTTTGTCGGTGGTACTATCTGCGATCTTTTGCGGAAGACCATTATCGGGCGGATCTGTTTCGCGGAATGTCGCGAGTTCCGCAAATCAAATAACGCATTACAAATTCGAAATCCGAAGTGAGGCGGCGGGCGACGGCGACGAATGAAAGACCGACTGTAATGTTGTTATCGATGCGTTTGCAATCGACATATTAATATTCGATCTATAGCCGTCGCGATGTTCTCGATTCGTATAATTAAAATCGAGATCGATACGATTGGGCGCTGGATTCCGTCACGTTATTCATCATAAGTACCGCCCACTTTTGACGCCTCCAGCGATGCGTGTACGCAACTTTTAAATTGTTTATTTATTATTACATTTTTATCACTTTATCGATTCAGCGCCATATTTAGTCGACCATCTTGACGGTACATTATTCGAAAGCAAATCGAATTATTTAAATGCAAACGAACAATTTTTATCTGATCGAATAGTCGCTTATTAGCATCGGTATCTAAAGTTTTCTAGAAAAACCTGTTTTTGAGGTTATCAAACAACCAAATTGTTGTTTGAAAACCGCATAAGGCGCAGTAATTAAAAAGTCGTAAAGTTATATTCAAATTACATTTTAATCGAGGCCTTTTACTCGAAGAGGTGTGTTATTAATCAAGCGTCACTCGTATGCCGGGTGGAGGTGCCAGGGGGTGTATTATGAAATCGCATATGTTTTTACGAAGGCGCGGTGGGGGGGTCGACTCGTGAGCCCGTGCAACGTATCGTCGCGTTTTGCATAGATTTAAAAAGTCGATAGTTATGCAAATGTCGCGCTGCCGTGTTTACTTGTTTCTGAGTTACGGCGTGCCTCCGTAATAGACCCCCACGCCTATCAGAATTAGACCTTTTTCAGAACATTCTGGAAAAGGCGCTATTTTTTCTCGTGGTCGCGTTCGGTTTCTACCATTGTAGATGGCGTGTCGGGAGGTCGTATATATAAATTAAAATTGTTCACGCTCACGAATATGATGAAGCCACGTGCATACAACTTCTATGGATTACAGGATCCAGATTATCTATGTGTGTGTGTGTGTTTCTGATATCTGGCAAAAGAAAATTGACTCTAGCTTTCTTAAATATAATTATATTTTGTATTTGTATTATGGCTTAGAAACCTTTTTTTTTTAAATAGGAATGTTTGTTATTCACCAAAGTACAAAATAAACAAATTTTGGGAGTTTTGGCGAGAACGTGAAGAAGTAATGTGGCGTCAGCGTCATTATATTATTTTCCGAAACTTGTGTAATGGTGGATTTTTATTCATTATGTGTTCGGGAACGTGCGCGAGTGTTGGTGAATAGTAAATGAAATGTGACTTTTCATGCTGTTTCCAAAACTCCATAGAAACCTCTAGTAAAGTCTCTACCACTTTACTGGGGCATGACGTGGACTTGACCGTGACTTAATTTGCTTGAGTTAGACTATGACTGAAACTTGTTTTAATTGTGAAATATTTGAATTCACTACTTGACACTGGCTAAATACACAACGTGTGGTGCCAAAACATAAGAGATATTTTTTTTTTTCTCTTTTTATTTTTCTCCTCGTCAACCGTATTTTTCTTTTTCATAGTGGATATTTTTCTGAATGTTTTTTTCATTGTCCTAAAGTCACCCTGGAGAACTAAAGAAATGAATATAATGTATTGTATTGTATTATATTTTGTTACGTTAACATAATTATGTTATTCAATTCAATTCAATTCATTTATTCGGACCCTGGGTTAACGCAACACTTGGTAACGTCAAATACACAGTTTTCATATGAAATTAATTAAATATTAAATATTAATTAAACATTATTATAGCGGCTTATTAATTAACAGAAATTATCTTTGTTTCATCATCGTTTAAATTTTATTTTCTGATTATTATAGGATAGATGATTATTATTATAGATTATAATTAAAATAAATTTAAATAGTTCATGTTGTGTTTAAACCTTGATGTCTGAAATTAATTTACATTTACCAAAAACAAGACAAGATCAATAGTGTATTTTTATTACTTTTTATAAAGCAATCAAAAAAAATACATCATCATCATTAGCAAAACTAAGTCCGCTGCTAAACAAAGGCCTCCTTTCAGGATTAGAATTTCAGTCATTACTAAAAAAACCTATCAAATATACACGAACCTAAAATAATAACAGAGTAAAGCTGTTTAATTTCCTTAACCCTTATCAGTACAATCACACGCGTAACTGAGTACTTTAGTTATTTTTAATTACAAATACGTAGGTATAGCCGCACATACGATAATGAATAAGGAACGTTAATCTACGAAATACGTTTAGGAGTTTGGATAGGAAAAATTACATCGGAAAATAGTTTTTTTTTTGCTTAGCTCCTCGGACTCCGGGGCCCGTGCCTTTCGTCAAACTTAAATAGCACATAACTCATAAAACGAGTTTTGGCGGGAACGTGAAGAAGTCATGTCGCGTCATTATATTATTTTCCAAAACTTATGTTATTTCGAGTGTTACTTTGTAAAAATGGTGGATTTTTATTCATTAAGTGTTTATGACGTTGCATGAGTGTTGGTGAATAGTAATAATAAAATAGTAGTAATAATGTCGTGAAACGTGACTTTTCGTGTTGTTTCCAAAACTCCATAGAAACTTTAGTAATCTCCACCACTTTACTGGGGTATGACTTGGACTTGACCGTGACTTTCTTTACTTGACTGAGACTTGTTTTAATTGTGAAATACTTTACTTCACTTCAAATATTACAAAACTTGATACTGGCTAAATACACAACGTGTAAAGCCAAAATTTAAGAGAGAAAAAAAAACTTATAAAACTACTTGAACTCGACTTGAAAACTTTTTCAATATATATTTTTTAAACAGTTTTACGTGTGACAAAATCCTGCCTGTTGTAAAACTTAAAACTGTCTGAACAATTATAAAATCAACTGAGTTGGACTTTAAAAATCAAAGCAGTAATGTTTAGAAAAACATTGCCAGCGTTTCAAGAAATTTTCACGGTGATATTTTCTTTGTTGGCAAAAGAGAAGGAAAATACACTTTTTCTTTTTTGTTTAACTCAGCCACACAATATAATGCTTGAAGACAGAATTATTTTTTTGCTATTTAATATTTAGATCCAAGGATTAAAAAAAATCTAAGAACAGAAGCGTTTAACTATTCGCTATTATTTATTTTTAAAAAAATTAGTAGGTAGAAAGAACTTCAGACGTGGTCTGGTTTAAAAATGCCTACTATACGGACGAATTTTATAAAAACACTCGCGCAGCAACCATTATAGCGCGAGTATTTTTTTTTTACAAGATTCTAAACAATTATGTATAGCTTAAGACGATACCCGATATCTATTCCAGTTCATTAAGTACTTGGGACATAATTTAAAAAAATGGGAGAGGAATGTTAATTCTAACTAATAATATTATGCAGAGTAATATAGCCGTATCAGGACCAATAAAGCTTCGAGGTATAAAAATTAATACGTTCGTCCCGGGAATAAAACTTGGCTCGTGCGATCCACTCCTCCCTAACAACATCTGTGATTACAACTATCAGTCCATGCAAGTCATCAAAAAATGCACAAAAATTTATCAACGCCATCTAGCGAACTATAGGAAGTAACTTTGTCTCTCTGTCTAGATGTTTGTTATCACGGTTATCACAAAGATGACGATCACAAAGATATGATACTTTTTTATGTCCACGCGAACGAAGTCGGGGGTAACAACTAGTATATGTGTTACTCTAGATAAGCAGGTTACGCTCAGACATAAAAGCGTTTTTTTTTTAGTTAACAATAACGCCAAGTGCCACATCCGCGTCTCTTCACTGCGCAGGCTACTTTTAAATACATGTGCCAGTTCATGAATATTAACCCACACATCAATCATACCGCAGGGGTTGCGATTCTGAGATTGCGACCACTCGTTTGTAAGGGTTGGCCGTACTTGGCCTATTTACTGAGTACTACTTAGCGAGCTCATATTGAAATAATGTTAGTAAGTTAAGTAAAAAATGACGCGTGACCAAAATGCTGGCGTTTATCTGGCGTAAAGCATAAGCATTTCAGCGTAGCCGCCAGCACGCTGGGTAGCTACGCTGCCGCCTGGTAGTGGGCTCGAGCATTTGGACATTCAATGGTCTGTGGTAAGACAACTGTGACACGACTATACATATATCTCTTCCACAGATCACACTAGATACCGCATTACGAGATTCGTTGTTGCTACAAAAAGTTACCAAAGTTGGAGGAAGGCGCGGGTCGCGGGGAGTGCGGCCGAGCGTCCTCATTGGCTATCTCAAGGTTACGCCTAACAATCAACCAATCAGAGTAATTTCTTATAAGTGTATTTAGACTGATCTGTGGTGCGCTTCGAGCGTCCTGAATGCAAAATCTAGGGTGTGATCTGTGATCTCTACATAGTATAAAATAAAGTCGCTTCCTGCGTCTGTCTGTATATCAGCTAACTCCTAAACCAAGCAACAGATTTTGATGCGGTTTTTACCATGAGTTAGATAATTTTAGATATGAAATGAATGATGAAATAGAATAGATTTATATAACTTTTCTAAATTACACCCATGCGATACCGGGGCGGGTCGCTAGTTAAATTTTATATTTAACTAGCGACCCGCCCCCGCTATATTAAGATTTATTCTTAATTTGATAGTATTAAATAATGGGAAGGCCTTGTGGGTATTTTTATTTGGGCTCTACGAGCAACAAACAAATAATAAACCATAAAATTTTAGCCACAAAATCTCTCAAAGATTTTCTTCAAACTTGTATATTTTAGCTAATCTAAAAATTATTAGTGACATTCAATCGATTTGGTGCATTAAAAGTATAAATAGGTAATAAAGCCAGTTTAGTTTTTAAAATAAATTTTTTTTTTGAGATTTTATCTATTATACAAGCTTTTAACAAGAAAGGTTAAATGTCGACATCGCAACGATTGCAATTTAATACTTGTAAAAAAGATATAATACAAAATCATTTAAAACAAAAATGTTTTTTAATGATCGTTATTATCTAATAGAATTAGACATTGGCATATAAAAGCCGATTAAACTAAAATGAATTCCTAATAAATAAAAAATAAAAACGGAATACTTTTAAAAGCTCTGTTAATTTATGCGTGTTTGAATTAAGTACCTAGACAAAATGCAAAAAAAAAACTTGATCAATTAGAGCTAGGTATTTAGGCTTGATTTTTCCAACGTCAGATAAATGTTATCTGAAGAAAAATATTTGACAGCTTTTGTATAGAAACTATTATGTCAAAACGCCGATGTATTCTAAGGATAAAATTTACACCCGTTCGGTCGAATCCACCCTTAACTTAAATAATTCGAGTACTTATTCAAAGTACCCGAATTATTAGTAGAATAAAAAAGGCATTACTTGGAAGAGATCGCTCTTAACGTTAAGACCGCCAGTTGGTACCTTAAGCATTTTTATTCTTATTTTCGATTTGTTGTTTGTATCTATGTGATTAAATTGATAACTTAGTTGTATTTTTAAGATGTCCAGTACTGAACATAAGCCTCCCCCTAAAAGACAATGTGTCATTGCATCCACTAGTTTCCCGGGACATTCACAATGTCTTCGGTCCAACTAGTGGGAGGCCTACCTAAGCTGCGTCTTCCGATTCCTGGTTGCCACTCTAGAACATTTGTTCACCATCGTGTTATCACTACAAACCCATATTGCAAATCCTACAAGCTATGACATACAAAACTACAAACTTTACCACTTTATATATTGGTGTAGATTTTAATTATCAGTACAGAAAAATCGTAACGATATTTATTGCTGGTAACTCAGACAATTATTCCCAATCATTGCGAGAACTCTCTAAAGTCAAAAGCAAGACCTAGCAAATAAAAGAAAAGGACTAGATACAGATCGGCAAGTGTCCGGATGAGCGTCGTGCGTCACGATCGGACGCGCATTACCATATCGCGGGTTCGATGCCGATAGCGGGTGAGTAGCGTGCGTCGGAGACGTGTTAAATACGCTAAAAAGATGAGTTTTCGATAGAGACGTGAAGTTTTTAGATACATACAATCTCCATGGATCTGCAACTTAAATTAGTTAGTACATTAGACACGCTATTATTTGATGGTACTTTATTTTATTTTATTTTGAATTTTCTTTTTGACAAAACTGTTTTCTGTTTATATTGTTATTGACATGTAGGACATAATATAATATAAGACATAGTTTAATTTAATTTAATTTTTTGTACTTTTTTTTTTTGTAATTGAATTTCCTTTTATGTGTGGGTAATATGGAACTTTGTAGGCTGAATTAAATGATTTGATTTGATTATTAGCTTACCTATGCTTACCTACATATTTTTTATACATTACGTTTTGGAAGGTTTCAGACCTCAGACAGTTTAAATACTTGAAAGGTTAGTTATTGCGGGTTAGATTCATCATCATCATCATCATCATCAGCCAGAAGACGTCCACTGCTGAACATAGCCACATAGGCTTAGAAAGCCACACCGACCGACAACGTGCCACTTTCATCCACCGGTTGCCGGCGACTTACACAATGTTTTCGATCCATCTAGGGGGAGGCCTGCCTACGCTGCGTCTTCCTGTGCGTGGTTGAATCTTTCTTACAAGATTAAGGGGTTAGATTAGTAAAAGCTATTCCTCAAACATAACGATCTGAAAAGGAGACCTACACTTACTGTGCAGTGGGTAGAAAATGCTTGATGAAGATGAAACAACTCCAAATAAATGTAATGTGACCTTTTTTCCTTTTGAGGTACGGGACTCTAAAAAGCTTTTAGTTCTAAGTATTTTAATTTAAAAAGTTAAATATTTTATTTGTCATGGTCTTTCTTGTTTTATTAAATTACAAGTAGATGTTTGGAACCTTAATCGTTCCACGTCTTCGTACGCGATGCAGCTCGGCTTTCGTTCTCGCTAACTTTTCCAATTTTTCTGTCCATAAAACCTTATTCGGACTATGAGGTGTACGTAATTTTAAAACAAAAAAAATAGCCGAATCCTCTCCAAATAGTTCTCAAGTTATGCGCTTACCAAAGAACAGCATCTTATTCACATAGATTTCTAATATCTTCGGATTAAGGACCACCCTGGAGAAGTATAAGCATTCTCCATTTGCTTACATTCTTTACTGTTTCTGAAGTTATAAAGTTTCCATCAAACCTAACAATGTCGCGACTTCTTTTATTATTTTGTGTTACTAGCTCATGCCCGCGACTTTGTACTTGGGTTTAGGGCTCAGGACTGAAGGACGGCCACGGCCTCGCAAATACAAGTAAATATGACAAACTTACATAACTGACATCCAGTAATTAACCCACTTGGAAGATTGATATTAAAAAAATTTTTTAAGTGCTATTTCTTTGTATAAGAAAGTCCTGTGCGTAATCCCATACTTCGAGTTCTGGACCCATCGCTTCGCGCGTTGTCAGTCAGCTATGCAGTAGTGAATTTTATAAATCAGAAGATAAACTATATAGAATACTAGCTGCGCCCCGCTATTCTACAGAAACCGAACATTTTTCCGGGATAAAAAGTAGCCTATGTATTAATCTAAGATGTAAGCTACCCCTATACCAAATTTCATTCAAATCCGTCCAGCCGTTACAGAGTTGAACGGGAACAAACACACTTACATACTTACACACAAACTTTCGCATTTATGTTTTAATAAAACGGGAATACTCACGTTAAATTGAGTCGGTTATTCCGACTATAGTTTCGATCACATTCGGTGACCTTTATCAAGGAATGCTTAGCGAGACACGCGCGCGACCTCGTCTTGCCTTGCACGATTTCGTTTTCTTCGATTTCGATTTCGATTTCGTTTCGCATTTATAATATTAGTGTGATAGAAAACAAAACTGTATCTCCTTACATACCTATTACTATTATCAAATTATTACGAAAATGTATTTAGATATTGAATTCAGCACACGAAACATCTGCTCGAAGTGGAACTGTTCGCAGATGTACCTAACAAGAACAAAAAAAAAAAGGTTATTGAATTGACATTTACAGCATGAATATTGCTTACAAACTAAGTATACAGAAGTATACCTACAGAAATATATTTAATAGATATCGATACGAAATTGGAAACAAAGAACAAAAAAAAAATAACACAAACTCACTCTTATATATTTGTAATAAAGCTACTTCAAAAATACCACTAAGTACGTCTCCTCTCTTCCGCGGTATACTTACAAGCAGCGACGTTTGACACCGCTGCAAATAGGACTTTCTTGCGCCGTATCGCACCGCACACTCGCAACAAGCAAAAACTCTTGCTACCGAAGCACTAGATACCCACAATATACACTTAGAACACTAGATAAACATTTCCGTGTCCACGTCGGCTCATGACGAATAAATCTTGAAGTCTTCGCGCCGCGCGATAGTGGAATAATGTACTGCGGGCGATAATGTCACCTCTCGCTATCTCGGATTTTGGAGTTACGGCGCTTTGCCTTCGGGGTGGCGAGGTGGGGAATATGCAATTACCGTTATGAAAAGGTGACATTTCTCTCGTATTATGCATCAAGTGAACGGTTTTAAGGGTCGGTACCAAACTTCCCTAGTTGACGATGGTAATGCAGGTTTCAATGTTATTTTTAACTAGACAAGAAGCTTCGATAGAAGCTGTTTCTGGGATTTGTTTTGAATGTCTTACTCCCGAATACTGAATCGTTTGTTAACTTTGACAACAGATTAATTCTAATACTGCCTTTGTCTGGCACTAAGCAAATGACAAAGACAGCAAAGTCGCTGTCGTCAATGTTAACAAACGTTTCAGTATTCGGGGGTTAATCATTGAGAAACACATTAAACCCCTTAAAAAAGGAAATAAAATAAAATAAGCCCCCTAAAATATGGAATTGTATTGAAATCGTATGGAACTACAGCCAAGTGTAATAATTATATATATATATATACTAGCTTATACCCGCGAAGCTCGACCTTGGGCCTCGCTAAACTCTTCAGACAAACCTTCTCCTCACAATTACGAACACAACAAAAAAGAAATCATCAAAATCGGTCTAGCCTTTCTCAAGTTATAGCGTGACCAGAAAAAATAGGGGGTTAATTTTTATATATATATATATATAGATAGATAGATATTTATTAATATTTGTTTTTTAAATTTATTTTTACTGAAGTAAGCAAGAAAAATGCAAGTTCACCAGCGTATCACCTAACTTGCGCGGTCACTTAGCTTGCAGAATACAGATGATAGTCTGATTTAAAAAGGTGTACATAATTTAAAAAATGCCTTCGAATATGGCCTTCTTTTTAC
The DNA here is from genome assembly GCA_947579745.1 of Apocheima hispidaria. Classification (NCBI taxonomy): domain Eukaryota; kingdom Metazoa; phylum Arthropoda; class Insecta; order Lepidoptera; family Geometridae; genus Apocheima; species Apocheima hispidaria. Next base: position 15,834,193 of record OX388147.1, read on the forward strand.
GTAATTTATGTTGAAATAACGCTAAAGACGTCTTCTTTAATGATCTTTTATATATTCTTATTTGTCAAACCAATGTGACTGATTTGCATATTAAAGTTAACCACCTACTAAAATCATTCTTGAAATTATGTCTTTAAAATTCATGTTTTTTTATTGAGAATAAAAAATGGCTAGTTAAAACGATAGTCATCTCTCAATAATTTTATTTTAGGTATACCCATCAAAATAGAGTCAGTTTTATCGTAATTTATTGCATGATTTGTGAAGGTTTCCTGCTTCAGAGGATTTGTGCTTCATCCATCAGTCTTAGACAGAGAAAAAAAACAATAGTGGTGGAGTATACATTCTTTGGCTTTAGGCAGAGTGGGACAAGTAGGTACTAACGTGGCTTAGTTACTGGAGTAAAAAAATGTTTTTTTTTTTTTTAATGATGGACAGGCTATAGGCATTTGGCCACAACCTCTCCTGATGTTATGAGAAGTCGAGTTAGAGGATAATAAACACGCCTTGCCTGAAATAGATACTGAATAAATAAAAAAAATACTGCCTAAGAAGGCACGATTGCATGATTATGGTAGTGATTTAGTAGGTAGTAGAACTGTTTTGCAGAGTCTGCCTTTGGATGCCAGCATTCATATTCCGCCAAGCATTGTGCAAACACTACTGTGTTCCAATTGCTTATTGTTCATCTAGTCTCACAGTTGCATAAAATGGTAGGTACTTAGGTACAATATGTAGGTATTTAAAACAAAAACAAAATGTAAAAAAAAAAATGTTAAAAAAAGTTTTATTTGTGAATTTTTAACCATTTTTAGATTAGAACACGTGGAGACAGATGAATAATAACTGCTTGGTTAAATACGATACGCTACGTGTCGTCCTGAAGGTTGTATGTCGGTAAATTAATTCAAATTGTGAATGGTACTAGGTTAAGTAGGTAGATACCTACTTTGTGAAGTAAAGCTTACCAAAAAATCGGGGTGGGTAGTATCGCTACACTACCGTGCGTTTTAACGTGAAGACGGTTTAAAAAGGCTCTCATACAGGTACTGCCAAACATAGCGATGATAGGCTTTTGTAATATATGTCGTGAGCGATCTAGTGGTTTTATAATACCTTTGAGTAATAACTACCTATATGGTATCTGTAGATCGGCTGGAGGCTCGATCGCCGATCCCCGCGGTATCGGTCCAGTGCCAACGCAGCGATCGGTCACCCGCGTCACGGACTCAGTCAGATCACTATCGAGGCGATCGCAACGCGACCGATGCACGACTATTTTAATTGGCTCCCGATCTCCCGAACGATAACGAGCCGGCTTTGTTTTATAATGTCGACACGTGTTTCACTCATGTCCAACTTGCTCACCTTCCAACCATTGAATTAAACATTAGAAATGATAGCGCATTTCGACTAGCGTCGCGTCGTCGAGAGACCTTGTACAGCCAAACGTATCTAACAAATGGTTTGTCAAGTTTCCAGTAATGCGGGTGCTTTGAGCGTATGAAACCATGTTTCTCTCTTGTGCAAACGCAATGACATGTTTATAAAGACAAAGGGTAGAGATGGGTATCATTTAACGAATCGACATTCAGTTTCGCAAAGCTGCATAAACGACCCCGAGTCACGCCATCTATCTGATTGAGCGCACTACAACCTTTCCCCGGCTCCGATCGCGAGTTTATAACTTATTTAGCGAAAAACAGAAGCTGGAACCCGACTAACGAAGCGAAGGGCGAGGGCGATAAGCTCGCGTTAGGTATGACGCTAACATTACGCTGCCAGATAGAGGCAGCATTAGCGAGCCAATCGCGCGTCACCGCCAATCGTAATGACCAATCGGAACGCGCGCACACTAGGATAGCGTGACCCGAACGCGATCCGATTCGAATGGCATTCGTTACCGCGAGATGTCGGTCGGTGCGCGGTGCGCGGCCGCACCAATCGTCGCGTCCATCGCGCTGTCGTGCCCATATAATGATCTTCACAGGGGCACCAGAATGAAGTTGAGCCTCTCATTAATTGGCGTTTTGAGTCGAGATCGGTGCGCGAAAGATAGGTTAATTCCTCGCTCGGTCGAGATCGTTGTCGCTCCAAAAGGAAGGTGAGCGCGCGTTTTCTGGAAATCAGATCCAATTACAACGGGCCCGTTAAGGTTTTGTTCTGTTTGGCCGCGGGCTGGCTCACGATATTGACGGACGAGCGTCCTCGAGCGACGGATCGGCGCGCGCGCACTCCGCACGTCTCGCGCCGAGCCGCGGCCCCACCCCACCCACGCGGCGACATTTACATAGCGCGAGCACGTCTCAATTAGGAGCGCTAATGTATGCCTCGACTCGCGGCTCCATCTGACTGACGTCGACAGATAGCGAGCGAAACGTGACGACCGACCGGTATCGCGGATCCGCAGCCCTCGCATACTCACCTATTAATGGCACTAATAGGCGCAGATACGGATGCCCGTCTTCCTATCGAAGTACAACGCGTACTCATGTCCCTTTTCTGTTTTCAGGTGAGGACGAGGAATGGGGAAACGAGAGCGAGGCGATGCCGGGAGAACCTCGCACGCCGAGCTCGACGGGCTCGCGGGGCGCATCCTCGTGTGGCGGCTCGCCCACGTCTGGCGGCGCATCGCCGGCACCCTCGCCGCCGCGCCTGCGGCTCAATACCTCGCTGGCGACCGACCCCGCGTTGGCACCGCAAGCCGTGCGGCTCAAGCGTGAGCCGCCGTCACCCTCCCCGCCAGCGCCGGCCGCACTCACGGCGCCCACTGCGGCGCCGCCCACGCGCGACTTCCTCGCCGCCGCCGCGGCCGCCTTCCCCGGGCTGTTCCCGGCGGCGGCGCCCGGCTACATGTGTAAGCCGTGCAACATCCGCTACTCATCTCTGTCGACGCTGCAGGCACACCAGGAACACTACTGCTCGAACCGACTGCCCAAGCCACCGGCCACCGACTCTCCGAGCGACGCGCTCGCGGACGAGTCCAGCGGCGACTCCAAGACGCCGCGCCCGCCCAGCAAGCAATACGCGTGCACGCAGTGCTCCTACAGCGCCGACAAGAAAGTGAGCCTCAACCGACACATGCGCATGCACTCTGCGTCGCCCGTGAGCGGAGGCGCGCCTCCTGCGCCCGCGCCGCCCGCCAACGGCGACGCGGCGGACGGGCCGCCCGCGCAAGACCGCTACTGCGCCGACTGCGATATCCGCTTCAGTTCGATCAAGACGTATCGCGCGCACAAGACGCACTACTGCAACACGCGGCAGGTGGTGAAGGGCGCGGGCGGCGGCGCGGCGCGCAGCGGCGGCTCCGTGACGTCGGGCTCAGCGCCGCCGTCACCCGGCCCGACGCCACCCTCGGGAGCTCGCGCCGAGTACGCGCTAGCGCTGCCCACCAACCCCATCCTGATCCTGCCGGTAGGGCTGCTGCGGAACGCGAGCACGCTGCCCGGAGCCACTCTGCCCGATCCGGACGCGCCTTGCTTTCTGCTACCCAACGGCACCTTCCAGCCCCTGTCGCAGGCGCTCTCCGCGGCGGAGGGTTGCGAGCGCGGTAGCGGCGGCGGCGGTGTGGTGCTGCGGTCGGCCAACCGCGCGCGGTCGGCGACGCGCGACGGTACCATGCCGCTCGACCTGAGCCTGCGGCGCTCGCCCGAGGCGCTCGCCGACGACCCCGAGAAGGAGAACCGGCTGCGGTCGGCGACGCCCGAGCAGATAGTGTGCGCGCCCTCATTGCCCCCATCGCCGGGCACGCCCTCCCCCTCCCTGAGGCGCTCCGCCTCGCCTGCGGGCGGCGAGCGCTCGCCCAAGCGGCGGCGACGGTCGCACGGCGCCGCGGTCACACCGAAGCCGCCCTCGCCGCCCGAGGACAAGTTCCGGCCGGAGGAGAAGCTCGCGCCGGCCGGCGCGGTGCCGCACGCGCTCGCGGTGCGCCTGGCGGGCGAGCTGCCACCGGCGGCGCCGCCCTCCGTGGTCGTCAAGCAGGGCGTGGCCAAGTGCAACGAGTGTAATATAGTGTTCTGCCTGTACGAGAGCTACCGCGTGCACAAGCGGCTGTATTGCGCGGCGGGTGGCGGCGAGGAGCGCGCGAGCCCCGTGCCGGAGCCTGGCCCGCCGCCGCAGTACCGGCAGCTCATCTGCCTCGCGTGCGGTATACACTTCAGCTCGCTGGACAACCTGCAGACGCACCAGTCTTACTACTGCACGAAGCGCGAGACGCGGTCGCCTCGCGGTGGAGCGGGGGAGGTGCGGGCCCACGGCGGCGGCGCCGCGGCCGAGGGCGGGTGGAAGTGCCCGTGCTGCGAGGTGGTGTCGCCGACGGCGGCCGCGGCGCAGCGCCACATGGAGGCGCACGCGGGCGTCAAGGCGTTCCGCTGCACCATCTGCCGGTACCGCGGGAACACGCTGCGCGGCATGCGCACGCACATACGCATGCACTTCAACAACAAGAAACCTGCTGATTTACAGGTAAGTTAACATCGCTTCAAACGTGGTATAAAACCAGGTATGGCCACTACAGGCTCACGTGGGTGACACCAGCCTCATCAGACTTCATCAGCGTACATATTATAGGTGCTCAAGAGCGGAATAAATACAACACGTAGGTTTACCAGCTTACGTCATTATCCGCCATCTTTGTCTATAGACAAAGAAGACAAAGATGGCGGATAGTGAAGTAAGCTGGTACAATACCAGACCTTGTTCTTAGATCATGGCTTCTAATATATATTACTATCTATAAGCACAGAAAGTCAAAGTAAAAGTTATTTATTGGTAAATATTCATCTATAAGTCGAAAAACCTGTTGTGTACAAACAAAATAAAATAAGCCGCTGGTCCACTTACATAAAATAAGTATACTGAATGAGACGGACTGGAACATAGCGCGCCGCTAAAAACACCAACACCCAGCCCACCAGCCTAGTATAGTTAGTAGAAAGTTGTTGATGATGATGCTGATTAACTATGGTAAACAGACTTATGTGAACATGACAACCAGTTCGTGTATTCTGCAAGCTGCAAGTGAGTGCAAAAGCAAAATGAGGCGCTCTTGCTGAATAAGTACTGTAGAAAAATTTCAAAATATCTAGATCCTTATTATTATTCGAGATGGGGGCGGTGAGTCCTGCACTGACGTCCCGCATGGAGTGTATTTTGCATTTCCCCCTCCCTGCCAGCGTCTACCCGAGCCAACCCAGCTCCTTGAAATAATGGAGCGAGGCTCTGGGCCGCTGGCATAGCTGCTCCAGAAAATATCTAGATATTTTCTCAAATTTTTTTTTGCGTGAAATCGTCGACAAATCTCACAAAGACAATAATTTTGGTCCACGCAATCGGTGGCCGTACAATACCGTCCACTTCCGCCCGATTCTACGGTGCTCAGGAAGGCGCCTCACTCGTTTTCCTCGTGAGTTCTGACGCTCGACTGATTCGGTACAAACCGGCCTAAAAGCTATAGCCCTTACTCGCTACCTCTGGCGCTGAATATTCCTGTAATTGCTGCGCATAGCCAACAAGGAGTTTTTGAACGATCGGTAGCATATCACCCGGCACAATGTTTTCCTTGGCTTCTTTTTTTTTTACCTTCCACCTTTTAGACCATCTCAATACGCATACGACGAAGTAAAATAACATATGTAACCCTTTCCGTTGCGAGTCCGAGTCATGACTCATTCTTTGGTCGCGCGGCGTTAATTTCGAGGATCTTTTTCAAACCAGCAGAAGCCAAGCAAACATTATTGACTTCCGGATTGAAGGGCAATGCTTCCAGCGTAATAATAATTAATGGACATAAATAGATTTTACATCAAATATCTCAGAGTGAAGAGCGCAATGCATTGCCGCGCAGAGTTATGAACTGTTGAAGTTCAAAATTCTAGATGGCACTGAATTGTAATGTGTAAGCGTAACGCTTAACATCAGGTGAACGACTTGCTCGTCTCGTCACTGAGTACCATAAAAAAACTACCAACCTTATCAACTAAGACCTAATTTCCACGACTAACGAAAACCTCTCCGTCTCTTTCAGGAAGAAACCTACATAGAGTGCGTGCTAGAGAACGAAAACCGTGAAACCACGTCTCCGAACCCCGCGACCACCGGCGAGAGAGTCCACCGCTGCAGCAACTGCGCCTACACCTCTACATACCGCGGCAACGTGATCCGACACGCGAGATTAGTCCACGCAACTGAAGAGCCAGAGGAAGCCCACTCACCAACGTTACCCACTGTCCCGATCACCGTCACGCCCACAATAGACATCAAGAAAGAACCAGAGCCAGAATCCGAAGAGACCCCAAACTACTGTAAATCATGTGACATATCATTTAAGTACGTGAACACTTTTAAGGCTCACAAGCAGTTCTATTGTACGGCTAACAATCAAGAATCGGTGGGGAACAACAACGTCCCGGCTCCCGCAAGGGTCAATGATACGCCTGTGCTGTAAAGTATTCATTCACGAGATTGGATTATTTTTTTGGGCTTTTCTTATTGGTCGCTGTGTAAAGTTATTTTTTACGAAAAGGCTTCTAAGTAAACATCGTTTGAAAGTGACCAGACTAATTAGCTGCATTACAGTGCGGAGCCAAAATATACGGTTAAAAAAACCACGGTCCGCATACCAACGAGAGAAAATACGAGGAAAATATATTTCCCTATCTTTCGCTCTCGTTTGTTAGACGACGGTCGGCACCAACCAAGTTGTTACGTGTGTTAGCACACTAAGATAGCTAAGGATACAATTTAATTGTGAGGGTAGTTGAAAATTTTTACATCGACCAATAGGAAGGGTTTATTTTCAAAATATCGCTAGCGAAAATTTAAAAGCTTCTGTTGCTAATTAGACTTGTAAGATTGTATCCCATGGGATTTATATTGAAAAAATTACGTGCAATAATTGATGATTATTAAATGTTTAACTACAGCATATCAATGCCAAATTAAAGTTTCGAAATTTCCAATTAAGTATAGAAACTAGGATTGTATCGGCTAGTGTAAATAAGCCTTTATTTAGATTTTTGTTACAAACTCTTGTTATTGTAAGTAAATGTTATCTTAATCTTGGTATAAGTATACGTTATAATTACCAAATTGTAAATAATTGTAAAGATATTATTACATTGTAACTAAATTTTATTACCATTCGTTTTAAGTAATTGTTTCTTTCTTTGTTGTTAATTTTGTTTAATTATTAACTAATGGATAGGTATCGAACTGGGCAGATTGACCTCCGTTGATAAGGCTTTGTTGGGTACAAGAATACATTAAAATTTAAAAACCGCCCTCAACTAGCAAAGAGCCGATGATCTTCAAACGGCTGAACAGATTTTCTTGAATCATAGCTCTCTTGATCAAGTCACCTTTCAAACTAAATCAAAATCTGTTCATCCGTTTTGAGCTACGATGCCAGATAGATACACACCTGAAACTTATACCACCCCTTTGCTTGCCCCGGGAGTTAAAAAGAGTAAAATTGAATCGGGCGTTAATTTTCGGAAGTTCATCATTAAGACTCTATCCCCCAAATACTGAAACATTTGTTAACTTTGACGACATATTAAGTCTATTGCTGTCTTTGTCATTTGCTTAGTGCCACACAAAGGCGTTTCAACAACGACATCGTTTCAGTATTCGGGGGTATCTGTAAAAAATCCAGTGTTTCTCCGCTGCAATAAATCAGTCGATATTACTATGACCGCTCTAAACTGTGGTATGACTTGATTCCTTAAGGTCGCGAAATTCATATGCGGAGCTCAAACCGCGCGTTGTTCGAATTTGGTAAGGTTACATAATTTTGTTAACTTTGAATAACCACGCGATCTTCTTGATACGAAGTGCCGCAGAATGGTACTACTGCCTTAAAGCGTTTCTTTTTTGGGTGATTATGCTTCGCATAACATTTTCTGAAGCATTCATTGAAGCATTCATCGAAGCATACTTAATTATGCGAAGCATACCTAAGTAATTATGCGAAGCATAGTTCGTTTTAATTTCAAATGTTCGTACGAATTTTTAACCTGGACTTCAAATCGAAGCATTAATATTAATAAGTACATAAATTCACTGTTTCCTGTCAATAAAACCTAAAATTAAACAAAATTACCATGTTTTATCTATGCCAAAGCATCGCTAGATATAATGTAATGCATTTATAGGTATCTCACTAATTATAACTGTAGTTCATAAGTGAAATACAAGACTTATTCCGTAGATATACCTACGTGTACGTGGAGTTTTGTGTTTGTCATTTAAACAGGAATGAGTCTCGAATTTGTGTTACAATAGGTAGGTACAAATGAATGTAAAACAATAGATCTTCCATTGTTTTGTGACGTACCTAAACACAAATAGAAGTACGGTCGCAAACAGTATCCTAAATAGTTATTTGTTGTTAGCATTTGCTAGATTTTCATTTGTAACTTTTTAGTAGGCATAACGCGAACCACTATCGTCAATTTATTTTGATCGTATTCGAAAATATGAATGTGTGAATTAACACAATATTGTCGAAATTGGTTCGTACTAAGGCAACAGTTTGTTTTGCGACTGTACGAAAATTAAGTAAAATCAGACGTAACTAACATGACATTTATAAATAAAAACTGTGCCGTGTTACTTATCAGCAAACTACATAATTACATTCTGCTGGTATAATCTTTTTGGCATAATGTCGACTTGCTAAAGTTAAATGAATATTATAGAATATAATTGTTCAGTTCGATGTTTCGCTGATAAGTGACTGTATAATAAAACGCAGCATCTGATGTTACGTGCCATAATTTTGTGTTCTTCGTTAAAAAAACTTTATAAAATAAGGCGTTGTCTCGAATACTAGTTCATTTTACGCAATAAAATGTGGTTGTAATTAATGCCTTTCATATTTTGAAGATTATCTGATATGTTTTTCAATAAATAATATTAATAATCAAATAACTTTATTTGCATACCTAGTTATGCCAACCTTGCTTTTTAACCGACTTCCAAAAAAAGGGGATTCTCAAGTCAACTGTTTTTTCCCGTAACTGTTCGTACAGTAGATATTTTACTATACCTTAAACTAGCTGCGCCCCGGGGTTTCACCCGCTATTCTACAGAACCGGATTTTTTTTCCGGGATAAAAATCATACGTGTTTTCCAGAGTATACCTCCGTACCAAATTTCAATCAAATCCGTTCAGCCGTTACAGAGTTGAACGGGAACAAACACACTTACCTACTTACACACAAAATTTCGCATTTACAATATTAGTGTGATCGACTGTGCTTAACTATTTCCTAGTACATATACCCTTTTTTGTGAAATCCTTGGGAAGTCTTCACAAGATAACCTGCTTTGGGGTGCAGCCGTCATGTGAGACTATCCACTAAGCTCCCAAAAAATAAAAAAAAAACATCATTCTATTAATGATAAAATATATAATATTTCTTCTTCAAAATAAATAAGGCATTAAAATTTCTGTGTGCACATAATTATTCCACGTTTTACCGCCACATTCTTATCAAGTTATTAAAAATCGTTGATAAATCGGTAGCCTACGTAAGCAAATGCAATGATATTGTAAAAATACCGCCAGACAATAAATTATTTATCACATATTAATTACGTATTTTATTTTCCCACGAGACCCTGCCATCTGAATAGACTGATAAGTAAGATAAGTAAGCTCCAATTTTTAATCGCTCGTATGATATTCGCACGAAAATACAGGGTTATAAGGAAAGGGTATGCTAAGCCGAAAGGGGGTCACAGTACTCATGATTGTGAGCACCTTTTACTATAGGAACAACCCTGAAATCGAGAAAAAAGAATCAGCTGTTCCATACATTTTGTCGAGTTGCATTGACATTTTTCAATGGAACAGTTGATTATTTTTTCTCGATTTCAGCGTTGGTCCCATAGTAAAAGTTGTTCATAATGATGAGTACTTTGACCCCCTTTCGGCTTAGCATAGTCATTCTTTATAACCATGTATCCGAAATTACTGACTTCCGAAAGAAATCCCGTAAAAACCTAGCATTTTTGAAATAATCATATCACTCGCTGGCGCAACGAGTGGTACGAACTTCGAATTCGCTTCTATCAATAGAAAAAAAAACATTTCGAATGATGTTTTCGTGCGATTTATCATACTAGTAGTTCTGCGAACAGTAGACCTCGCGAGCACAAACTTTTTTCACTATCGCAATTCTAAAATTTCATAGAACTTTTAAGTCGTCGGCGATATTTGATTGGTGGAGTATTTCCCACCCAAAAGAGGGGAAGTTTTGCTGCTGCGCCATTTACCAGCCGATTTTGCTCATATTCGATATTAATGTTAAGAATTGAGTACCGAAATTATCAAAAACAGCTGATAAATGGTGCCGCAGCAGTCTTCCCTGCCAATCAAAACTCGACGTCGACTAAAAAATTATATACCAAGTATACCTGTATACCAAGTTTCTTTATGATTGGTTGAAAAATACGACCTGGGACCCTATTCCTGTGCGCTCGAGATTATCTCGATCACTGTCTCTCTAATTCAGAATTTAATGGGAGTGAGAGTGACCGAGATAATCTCGAGCTCACAGGAATAGGGTCCCAGTACGCTAATATCAACATACGGACATTATCAAAATCGGCCGTCGTATGGCGCCGCAGCAAACTTCCACCCGTTTTGGGAGAAATACCCCTCCAATAAAATAACTCTGACTACAAACAAATCTACAAAATTGTAGAACCTTTATACCAAGTTTTGTTGAAAAATAGACACGACTAACAAAATACGGACTGATGAAAGTAAATTTCGCCAGTAAAATATTGAAAGTAAAATAGACTTTCGTTCGCCCCGCTCACTAGGTCAACGAGGGATTCAACCCGACTACGAAAAAGGAGGGTTATTCTAAGTATATGGTCGCACTTCTCCATGTCATGTTCAAGACATCTAGCGCCATCTAGTATAAGACTCGCACACTAATACAGCTAAAGTTGTCTCGTGCAGTCAAATAGACGAAAAGGAAATGAGCCAAGGCACACATAACGTGCGTTTGTCAATGTAATAGTACCATACCTTGATGATAGAGCATACTAAGCAAAACGGCCAAATAAAATATTATACAACTTTAATCCTTTAACGATACAGATCACTTTTGCTTAAACTACTTACATAAAGTATTTCAATCAGGTGCATATGCATCCGAGTCGTCACTGCTTTGCTGTTCCCTTAACTGTTCCCTGTCTTCGTCCTGTCCGTAGTAAAACCCGTCGTCGCTGTCGTCTTTGTAACCTGAAATATTTGAAATAATCGCCATTTCAACTCAGTTGAAAACAAAAACACGAAAAATTAAAAATGTTTATCAAAAGATTTTATATTATATCATTTTATTTTATAAATATATACCCTTACATAAATCATTGTTGCAGCCTACAATACACACACTCACACACACACTTTGCACACAGTAGGACCTAATTAATCAATGTAAGGGTAGGTTACTCTTATGCGTGTTTACTTTGACATAATTATTATATAATGTTGACATTTTAGCTTGATTATTTTAATTTCAATTGGTTATAATTTTTAATGTAATGTATGATAATTGTGACTACTACTATTATTATTGTGTGAATTTGTATGAGTCTATGTTACTTGAGAAATAAATTATTATTGTTTAATAATAAATAATTTAATATTTAAGTTCAGTTACTGTCAGTAATTAATATAACCACCAACTGTTATCTTTCTGTTTTGATGGAATACAAGATGTCAGCGAGAAAAAAGACTAACTACAAAAAATAAAGCCATTCAATTCAATTAAAAATTCTCAATGATACCCTCCCTTAACCTGCGGATGGGTGTCCACCCGACTGTTCCTATGATAATCCAGAAAATCCAACCAATGTGGAAGTATCTCTTTTTAAATTAAATAATATTTTTCCAAATTTGTAAATAAAATATACAAATTAAAAGTTCTGAGGAAACAAACAAAAAAAATCAGTCGACTTGAGAACCTCCTCCTTTTTTTTGGAAGTCGGTTTTTTAACCAATACATACCATCAACGGACTCCTCATCCATGTCCTTGACATTAGAGACATGCACCAAGCCTTTACTGTGGCCATTTAAATCTGGGTTATCTGCCATCACTCGTGCCTTGTACTTGGCATAGGCAGATCCATATCGAGTGACATCATCAGTTAAACCAGGCGGATCGTATATGTTGTCTTCAGCTTCATCACTGGACAGGTCTTCTAGAAATTAGATATGTAAGTTGTTTTTAAAACAAGGTTTTGTAAGAGAATGTGAATGACATCCTAAACAATATTATAAAACAGAAAAAGTGAGTGTTTGTCGCACTATTGCGGCTAAATGGCTGAACGGATCGCCCTAAATTTTAGCATAGATATAGTTTAACGGTTGGAGAGTAACATAGGCTACTTTTTATCCCGGAAAATGTATGTATTTTTTAATTTATTTTTTTAATTAAGTTTTTTAAGTATTTTATATATTTATATTGGATATATGAAATATACATATACAATTGTCATATATATTAGCACCATATAAAATAAATAAAAATAATAAATCCATGTGAGATTTGTGACAAACAAAATCTTAATATGCTCAATCACATTTTTTTTGCACACTGTAAGTGTGAGTCTCAAATTGGAACCTTTCTGAGTGGGATCAGATGATCAGACTGCATTACTTATTTATTTGGTTAGTTTGTATGGTACGTACCATACAAACTAACCTGGTATTTAGCTAGTAAATATTACCTAAATCAACTCTCTCCATAGCTCGAACCATATCCTCTTCATCAATACTGCTTTTCTCCGAGTCGGGGTATTCATTCCTCCAGTTGTTCTCATCATTCGAGTCATCATCATCATCAGCTTCATCTGATGAGTCTCCGTTCTTATTTGCCCCTAGGACTAAGTCCGTTTCATAGTGTTCTATGCTGGAAAGTGAAAATCACCCTATCACATTAATATTATAAATGCGAAAAATTGTGTGTAAATATGTAAGTATGTAAGTGTGTTTGTTCCCATTCGATTCTGTAATGGCTGAAAAGATTAGAATAAAATTTGGTATGGTGGTAGCTTAGACTCTGGATTAACAGATAGGCTACTTTTTATCCCAGAAAATTTTTCAGTTTCTGTAGAACAGCGGGTAAATCTTGAAATGAAGAAAACAACATCCCAACCAACATTTCATTGCTAGGCTCGTAGTTTGTATATTGATTAATTATTACTATTAGGGCTGGATTGCAAGAATCTTTACCTCACTAAGTTATCCAACATAGACACATCAAAGCCTTGTTTTGCCGAGATATATAAATCATATGCATACTGCACATCATTTTCCTCATCATTGGCCTTTTGCAAATCTATCAAATCTATCTGATCGTCAACTTCTGTGGAGTCTAGACCTCTACTGTAGTTGATAACCTGATATCGGCTAATAGAAGACTGCTGTTTACGTTCTTTTCTTAGCTTTTCTATGATGTCATGGACATTTGACGTTGATTGGAGCTTGATGACAGTCTTCGGAACTATGCTCTTGATGTGTGATGTTTCCTGAAATATATAAATGTTTGTAAATGGAAATGTTAATAAATAATAATATACAAATACAATATAAAATGTACTTACATATATATAAATTAAAATTTTTACTTTCATGATATGGCAGCATTTAAAGCGACAGAAAGCTGGTGGTCGACTAACTGGATGTCATGAAATTTTTTCTCTCCATAGTGAGGTTGTTCACAATATGTGTTACTTCCTCATATAATATAAATACCTAAATAAGTCGGTATACGATATTTGTTCTCTAATAGAAATATAAAGAAATGAATGATTTCGATAGAAATGATAGTTTTACCTGATTTTCAACAGTGCCGCGAAACACAAAGAGCGAGGGCGATATTTCTTCAGTGTCAATCTTTTTACGCTTGCACATGAGAACGAGCGCATCTTGAGGGTTGTCTTCGAGCCTCCGCTTTACTCTCAACACCGTCGATGAAGCCATTTAAACGTAAGCAGCTAAAACTTGAGAAAACACAAGGCAAATATTTAGCTGAAGTTGATCGGGAAGCCGCTGGTACTTAAATTCCTATTCCTTCAAAAAACTAATTTGATTAATTCAGCGACTCGTAAATCTTGCTGATTCTTGCTTACGCGAGATATTAATTATAAGAATATTTTTACTCCGTATTTACTCTCAAATGTGCTGGTGCTGCCGTATTTTACCTCAAATCCTCAAAATTGCCGTATTTTGGTGTAAAATTTAAAAAAAATTGCCGTATGTTCTAATTTTTCATTTATTTGTATTTTTCAATATTATAAGGAGAATTCTGTGGTATTTTTGTATACAAAATTATGATATTTAAAAGGCCTTAATAATCTAGCTGTCCCTTTCACTCGGACTTCCCTTTTATAGATATGCTGTGAGTTTATGGGTGTTTTAGATGTTAAACTCAAATAAAGTCTTTTAATCTTTTTGGAGCTTTTAGCATTATATGCGCCAAAATCTAGCATTTTCTCCAAAAACAAAAACGGCAACACTGGCTAAAAATTAATACTAGCTCGTATAATCGTCGTCTATACTTTTAAATATAAATTCTAGTTTTACAGGGCTTAATAAAATTATATATTAGGTATCGCCGTTTACAAATAGCAGTTTTACTAAAGGCCAACATAATGTCTGCTGAAGATAATTGGAGAACCCAAGCATTCCGCCAAAGCGTAGTGTCAAAGATGTAAGCGCATACAACATTCGTTTTCCATTGTCTGTTTCTGACAGTTTCTTGTGTAATCTTGAACTTGACTTTTGTGTTATTGTAAACTACCTGATAGTATTTGCAGTCATGTTTCCATGCTGATGACGATAACTGCTTGCCACTTAGATATCTGGATACTATCATCACAATTTGTCATCTAAGGCACTAAAATGTCTTTCCGTTAGGGATCAAAGCAATAGATTTTAGGAAACCTTGCACCTTGAACACAGGTACTGAATTCAAGTGGCAATCCAGTGGAAAAGATTCTTTGATCTGTTACATCTGCCAGAGCAACATTTATTTATTTATTAACTAAAACGGCACAATACGCCAATTACATTAGTCAACCATACACACAAATCACAACAATATAAAATAATGTACAAAATTACTGTAAAGTTATGACATTATCTAACAAATTTTCAGGTGAATTACATCCGCCACCAAAAACTATTGTAGCGAGTGTAGAGACCAGAAAGAGAATGTTGCCATCGGCATATCACATCTCAACATTCAAAGCATTTGTATTGAGCTAACCTGTCAAAAGACATTTAATACAAACAAAGCAACCCTATTCATCAAAAGGGTTCCCAAACCTAAAAATAACAAAAGTTTTTAAATAAATGATATATTTCAGTGAGGAAGTGATTCAGCGGTCAGGCATGCACGTGGCACGCAACAGCAGCGAGATGGAAAATCATGTCTTTATGAAAGCCAAGAGCCGGGAGGAGTACATGAACATGGTTGCCAAACTGATACTACATGTGAGGGAGATGTGTAAGTTATTCTTTAAAATAAAAATACTGATCACTCATTACTCGTATTAGGCAAAGCTTCTTGTTCTAAGATTGTGCGTCAGGGATGCCATGGAACACATGCAAAGACATGGACAAGTAAAGCCCAAATCCAAAGCCAATAAAATTCATCAATTAAACATCTGCCTAGCCGGAAATAGAACCCAAGAACTCCCGCTTATACAGTAGACTGCTGAGTCGCAACTAAGCTAAGGAGGGTTGTTGACAATACCTACTACAAAACAAGTTACTGAACAAGATTTATTGATTCATTGATAAATAGATGTTAAGAAGTTCTTGTAATGAATGTGGCCCAGTGAGAAGTTTTTTTAAAAGGTTTGTAAAAATCAATCATACAAAATTCAGCCTATTCATAAGGTCATTCTTTTCATCGCGCGCAGATGAAAAGAGATTTGAGAGCTTGGCGCACTCTAGTAAAAAAAACAGATAATTGCTAATTACATCTAAACCAAGAAATCAATCTAAATTCTGTTCCAGGCAAACCTATGTATTAGTATTACATTACCTCACTATTAGTTTAATAATCACTTGAATATGAACTGGGCGATCCAAGCGCCAGCAAAAAAATTGTGTAAATCGAGGTCTTTTCAATGATTTTTATTGTGAAAATGTCATATCATCTCGTTTCCCGCCACATAATGACAACCAAAAAAAAAAAAAAGATAACTCCAAAATAAGATTTTGAATCTACAACTAATTAGAGGAAATAGAAAAATCCCATTTTTATCAAAGTAGGCTGATAATACAATATTGTTAACTTCCTTTGCCCTTTTTAGGGTACCATAACAATTTGGAACACGAAAATTAAATTTTATTGAACATTTATAAACATTTTATTTAATTCCGCACATGCATTTAGCATTAAGTTGGTTGGATAAATCTCGCAAATGATTAAACTTCGTTATGCCACGGTAATTTTAAAAGTGATTTCAGACTAGTATTTCTAGAAAATGCCATAAGATTTAAATTTAACTCACAATATAACAAAATCTAAAGTGGTACTAAGTATTTTGAACTCGAATTATTCAAAAATGAGATGTGATTTTAAAACCGGTTTAGGAACCCCCACGATTATTTTGAATCCTCTTTTCAACTACCCCCCCAGTGAATTTGGCCACCGCTTTTTTTGTGTCTCTTTCAATATTTTCACTGAACGCTGGTATATAGTATGTGACGAACCGATTGACATGGCGAAATTAAAATAGTTCCTAATATGCTATGAAACCCGAAGACCCGACATAGACTGTCGGCGCCAACTAAGTAGTTACGTGTGTAAGAGCTTTAAGTTTGATAATGTTAGCTGCGTAAAACATTAAATTGAATATTATTGCAAAATAACATTTCAGCACAACCCAAACCAAACCAAGGACAACCGAACATGCAAGCTCAAAACCAAAACCAATCCGGTCCCAATCCTCAAGCTCAAGCCCAACAAGGCCAGTCCCAGCAAGGCCCCAACAGCCAACAAGGCCTGGCCCCCGATCCAATTAATGCACTCCAAAATTTAGCCTCTCAGGGATCTCGAAATCAGATGATGAATATGGGGCCCCAAGGCCAAATGCAGCAGCAAGTCATGAGCCAAAACCCTGGAATGCAAGGCATGCAAGGACAGATGGGACAAGGCCCTATTCAAGGCTCACAGGGACCCCAAGCGCAGACTGCCACTAATCTGCTACAGACGTTAAATCAAAGGCCTCAAATGAACATGCAACTCCAGAATAAACTCGGAGGGCCGATGGGAATGGGTCAGTCCCAAATGGGGGGTAATATGGGAATGGGTGGAATGGGAAATCCAATGAGTAGTCAGTTGCAAAATCAGCTTTCTAGTCAGAGTATGCAAGGCCAGATGATGTCAAATATGTCGATGCAGAATCAAATGCAGGTGCCAATGAGTGGGGCTAATACTATGGGACAGATGCCGTGTAATCAGGTCGGCATGGGAGGGCAGATGGCTCCTAATTCTATGCAGGGGCAGATGGGAGGACAAATGGGTGAGAACCTGTTTTATTGTGTGTTTTATATTATGAAGGAACAATCAACATATTTATTTTATAAAAAGAGACGCATTTTTTTTGAAAATGTGTATCTATTATTTAACATTTTTTTGGTAAAAAAATTGTATCAACAGGTGGTATGTCCAACAATCAGATGGTAGGCATCAACATGATGCACATGCAGGGCCGGGTGGGTCAAAAGCAGGAGGGGGGAATGATGGGCGGCATGGTGTACGCGGGGGGCAGCCGAGCTCCGCCTCCCAACCAGTTCCTGCGACAGAGCCCCAGTCCGTCCGCGCCTTCGCCCGGCATGGGAGGCCCTAGCCCTGTGCCTATGGGTAAGTTATAGTACTGTTTAATTTCTTCCATTTAACTTGGTGTGAAAGCAAGAAGTATCCATGGCAGTCATTCCTTATTCATATTTCAACAAATAAAATATCTATAAAAAAAATTTGGGAACATACAAATTAAATAGTATAGAATTTCATACAATTTTAATGATTATGCTGTCTCTGACATTGTAAATAATTATTATTGTATGTACACTATTTTTATATTTGATATGTAATTGAATACATTATTTAATTTAATGTAGGTATGTAATATAGCCAATAAATCTTAGACTTTCTACCGGCTTAACGACATAGTAGAACGCACTTCACAATAAACTCTCAAAGTAGTAAATTATGGACACTTCAAAGGTTCTGTGAGTCGTCTGTGGAATACAGTGTAATTGTCGTCCCAGGTGTGATGGGCGGCGCCATGCCGTCTCCAATGTCAGGGCTGGGTGGGCTGGTGGTGGGGAGCCCCTCGCCCTCCGCCCCTCCTCACATGCAGCACCACGTCGCGCCGCCGCAGCGGTCAGTAACCTCATACTGTGTTTTTATCGTGAACATTGTCTTCAGCTTTGAAAGGCTACCGGCTGTCTCCTCCTCCAAAAGTTAACTTCATCATCATCATCAGCCATAAGACGTCCACTGCTGAACATAGGCATCCCCCCTTAACCTTGACCTTAACTTCGCCTTGGCCTTAACTTCGCTGATATCTAAATAAAAACACTGGATGCCGAAAATATTCAACATAATCTATGATTACATTCAGACATCAGATAAAAAAATTGTATTTTTAAACATGTTTCAGATTCTTCGAGAATGTTTGTTTTATAATTACGTGTATGTATTAGTACGAACCGTTGATTGAATCCTCATAAAATTTTGTAGGCAAGTAGTTCATACAAATACAATCGAATAAGTTCAAATTTAAGTAAAATCGGTCAAGTGGTATATTTATTTTTATATCACTTTTTTGTACCCCTTCCTGGGGTGCTACTTATTGGGGTGGGGTTTTCTTGAGCCCCACCCCAATAAGGGGGAACCTTCGCCCTGCAGATGACGTCTAAGAGCTGATACTTAGATATTTTCTCATGTTCTGAATTAAAAAGGGAATGAACCAGTCATATTATAGTCATAGTAATGGCGTTCCCAATGACTTACATTACTAAAAGACTATTAAAGATTCCTTTTTAAAAAATTAGTTATGTAGAACCACTACGAAAGTCAAAACGATCAATGACCAATGAAAGTCACCAATGACTTTTATCCTTCAAAATTCATACTGGACCTTCCGCCAGGTATATTAGCTCAGCACACAAAAAAACAACACAAACCAAATAAATAATAAACCTGAGCTAAAGTAGTGAGATTTTGACCAATTGAAAAGCTTAAAATAGACAACTATGTGATGTGACTTCATCTCAATTTTGTACAACTCTATCGGTCAACATCAGGGTTCACCGTTTAGCTCAGCGTAGGTGAATGTCATGCCTTATTCTTGTCTGAATAAATAATAACAACTTTCTTTCCAGTAATGTGGGCATGGGCATGGTGGCGTCCCCCTCTTCTTCTCTCAACACCCCTCTGGGTGGGGGGGTTGGCTCCCCTGGGGGAGAAGAAGTGGCCTACAGGGAAAAGGTCCGCCAGCTGTCCAAATACATTGAGCCGCTACGACGCATGGTGCAGAGGATGGTCAGTGAAGGAGAGAGTGAGTACTCAGTCTGCCTCTATCATCCTTATGGACTACTGAACAGACTGAACAGAACTGTTCTTTATTACAGATGTGGAAAAGCTGACTAAGATGAAGAACCTTCTCGACATCCTCTCGAATCCAAACAAGCGTATGCCGCTGGAGACGCTCATGAAGTGCGAGGTGGTGCTCGAGAAACTGGACTTTAAGGGCAGGGAGGGCGGCCTCGGCTTGCCCAGCACTGGGAAGGTATACCCTACAATCCTAATACTAACTAATACTATAAATTCGAAAGTAATAAAATAAACTGTCTCTCTATCTGTCTATCCGTCTTTCTGTCTCTCTGCCTGGGTGTTTGTCGTGTTATGAACAAGCTGAATTTTTGCATAGATATAGCTTAAGAGTCGTAGTATTTGTAGGTCCACGCGAACGAAGTCGCGGGTAACAGCTAGTATTTAAATAAATGAAAAAACCTTTATTGATCAACATGTAGGGATTACATATTATATTTTTTTTTTTAATATTGAGGGTGTTATGTTTGGAACGTATGTACAGTTATATATCACTGGCTTTTCGGTGAAGAGAAACATCGTAAGGAAACCTACATATTTCCGGAGAAGAAATTCGATGGCGTATGTGAATCCGCCAACCCGCACTGGGCCGGCGTGGTGGATATGGCACAATCACCCTTTGAGGGTAGGCTGATATCTCTGCAGTGGGATGTTTAAAGGCAGAAGCAGATTAAGGGGATAGCATTGAGGGTCACGGTATTTCATTAAAACATTGAATTTGCAAACGAAAGAGAACGATAGATGGTTTCCTGCTCTTAACTGAAAATCAACAAGTATTATTTTCAAAGATATTTAAAAAAAATACCTACTTCAAAATTCAGCCTTTGCCTTGATTAATCTAGATTCTCGATATATTAAACTATTAAAAACAATTATAATGTTTCAACATAACTATGGCTAGAATTGAACTGACACATCAGTCGTCAAAATCAGTCAAGGTAGGGCTACAGAAGGTGATATTGGTCCCACACAAATATATATTAAACATATTTATAAACTCACACCCCAGCAACAATAAAAATACTAAACTAAATTTTCTTTTGTTAAGCCCGTAGGAAGACGTTAGCAACCGGGATTCAGAATTTCTTGTCTGGGTGTCCGTAATACACTGTTTCGTTTGATTTATATAAAACTAATTTATTAATTTACAGGTAACAAAATATATATAAAAATAACCTCCTTGGGCGGTCGGATAAATACCTAGGTTTCTTTTTCAGGAACAAATATTCAACCCGTTGCTGGAAGTGGTGAATAACTGCCTGCAGTCTCCGCTCGCGAACCACACGCTCAAGCGGACGTTTGGTTCCACGCTCGACGCACTCAACGGACCCGAGATCAAGTAAGGAATATACTTTTTTTTTTTTTTGCACTTTCTGATGAGTTTTTTTTTAACTTTATTGGCTTGACCTGCTATAAAATGTATGCCTATGGAAATGACACAGCTTTTGTTATTTACGAGTATGATGTCTTAAATCAAATCAACGCCGAAGAACCATTGTCACCGATATAGCTATCAGAGTTTGCAAGCTGAAGTGGCAATGGGCAGGCCACATCACTCGAAGAACCGATAACGAAGAAAGGTTCTTGAGTGGCGACCACGAAGCGTAGGCAGGCCTCCCACAAGATGGACCGACGACTTTGCGAAAGTCGCGGGTAACTGGTGGATGGAAGTGACACGTTGTCGGTCTGTGTGACGGTCTAAGGGGGAGGCCTATGTTCGGCAGTGCACGTCTTCTGGCTGATAATGTAATATAATGTAATGATGATGTCTTAAGACGTGTTCTCCTGCGCGTGTTTTTTTCGAAACGTTACACGAAAATCTTACACACAAACGTTTGTTTTCATACACTAGCTGTCTCCTGCGTATTGGGTTTGCTGTCTCCTGTGTTTGCTTGTGACTGACAGATGTGCGCGGGGATATTTACCATGCACCTCGGAAAACATAAAACATTGGATTTGCATACACAAATGTGCATGGCCACGCACTCTTTATTTCGATGTTTTTGTGTATTGTTTCGAAAAAACACGCGTCTGATACACGGCTTTAGAATAGATAAATAGATAGAAAAAATAACCGATGTTGACGTCGCACGTCTTATGCATTTGCCAGTGTCAAGCATAAATATGTATATATTTTCAAGTTGTATTATTATTATCAAGTCAAGCAAGTCACGGTCAAGTCCAAGTCCAAGTCATGCCCCAGTAAAGTGGTGAAAACTTTACTAGAGCCTTCTATGGAGTTTTTGAAACAACACGAAAATTCACGTTTCACGACATTATACGATTCACCAATGTGCATGTTCACGAACACTTAACGGGTAAAAATTCACCGTTTATTTACACATTAACCGTTTTTACGTTTTAACACAAGTTTTGGAAAATAATAAAATGACGCGACATGAATTCTTCACGTTCCCGCCAAAACTCCAAATAACCTTTCTTTCGTTAGAAATCTGCCGCCGCCACAGAAGATGCCGAAGGTAGAAGAGCCTGAAATGGAGATTCCGGATGTTCTCCAGGGGGAAATAGCCAGACTGGACTCGAGGTTCAAGGTAAACTTACCGGCTGAGTTTGATTTAATAAAAATAAAAATCTAACAACCGACTGAATGACAACAAACAGCTTAAAGCTTGACTAGAATCATGATATTATGCACAAGATTTTTTTTCTTATATTTTGGCTTCACACGTTGTGTATTTAGCCAGTGTCAAGTATAGTAATATTTCAAGTAATGTCAAATATTTCACAATAATAAATACAATAAAATAAGTTTAGTCATAGTCTAAGTCAAGCAAAGTAAGTCACGGTCAGGCGCACGTCATGCCCCAGTAAAGTGGTGGAGACTTTACTAGAGGTTTCTATGGAGTTTTGGAAACAGCACGAAGAGTACTATTCACAACATTATACTATTCACCAACACTCATGCACTTTCACGAACACTCAATGGATAAAAATCCACCATTTTTATACATTAACACCAGTTATAACACAAGTTTTAGAAAATAAAAGAAAGACGCGACATGACTTCTTCACGTTCCCACCAAAAAACCGTGTCAAGATTTATAATACAGTCAAACCTGGGTAAGTGAGAAAACTCTTTAATTGAGAGTAATAGCCAGGACCCGTCATTTTAAGCTCCCAAAACCTCTATTAGCGAGAAACAGAAACCTTTGTAAGAGAGAGTCGTTTTTCCCTCATGGACCTCCGTAAGTGAGACTGCTACTTATCTATACCTCTATAAGCGACAGTCGAGCTTTATTTATTTAGGAGGAACAAATGACAAATTTAACATCTGCTATTTTATGACTCATTCTTAACTTTCGTGGAACTTCCATTGTTTCCTACCTACTTCCAACCATTGTTTTTGTATTGTTCTCTCGTCAATATTGTACCTATTCTATTTCGTGGAACTAAATAACGTTGTTATTTTATCGCATTCTTTTCGAATGGACACGTGTGCCTGTGTACCGTCCTGTTTGTCGGACTTACTCAGTTTATCGTTAATCAATTGCTGCGTACCTCTATAAGAGAGAAACGCTACCCATGTACCTGCATTAGCGAGAAACTCGGGTTAGTGAGAAACCTCTATAAGCGAGAATGAGATTGTGCTCCCTTGAACTCTCGCGTATCCAGGTTTGACTGTATATCAAATTCTGTGGGAAAGAGACGTGTATCCATCTGTCTATTGCTTTCTCTGTCGACGCTTAATCTTCATCTTTTTGATTGCTCGCTATGTGTCTCACTCGCTCCCCCCTCCAGGTGTCTCTGGAGTCGCTGCAGCTGTCTGGCGGCGGCGGCGGCATATCGCTCGTGGCGGCGTTAGACGACGCGCGGCTGCCGTGCGTGCCGGCCGTGCACCTGGTGGTGCCGCGCGGGTACCCGGCCGCCGCGCCGGCGCGCCGCCGCCCGCGGCCCCCGCCCTCCTCACCCTTCCTCGACCGCCTGGAGAGGGCCATGGACGCGCGCTGTGCCAGGTAAGTGCTATCTAGTTTTATGCTGTGTATTCAGGGTACACTTTTTACATTACTATTAGTAATAATAGCCACTGTTATTCCTTTAAAATTACTCTTTATTTCTGTTTAATCTGGCCTTCATATTGCTTGTTTTTTTTTTTTGTAATGTTATTAAGTTAGGTAGTTTTGCGCATTAGCACCGTGTTCTGTAAGCGATAGCCTCCGTTGGCCTAGATGTTCTTGTTATCCTAGTGTTTAAATTATTTGTATGAAGGCTGTTTGGTTATCCAAATAAAATAAAATTAGTACTCAAAGGAAAATAATAATAACGGTAACGTAATGTAGTAAACAACCACGAAAGTCTAAAACAGTGTTTACAGTTTTTTGTATGAGATCGTCGTTCTTCTCGTATAATTTTTCTATGTTGTGGGTGATAAGACCAGACCAGATAAAAAATCAATCGTCATCTGCAGGTTACCCAAAAGCTGTTCAGTGGGTCAACTACTCGACGCGTGGGAGATGAGCGTGCGGCAAGCGTGCGCGCCCACGCCCGCGCACTACACGCCCGTCCCAGCGCTGGGACTATGAACGACTACATAGATATACGGTAACTAAGTTGAACATAAGAAAGATTTATGGATGATTTTCGACATCGTTAATGACGTCAGAAGAACGTGACATTTGAGTAAATGAGAAAAAAGAAACTACTACATATAGAATACATAATATATATATAGAAGCAACTACATATTATGTCAGAACCCGAATATCAGAAATCTAAAAGGATCTTCGGCAAATGGAATCTCATCTAGCAAATTTGTGTATATTTGTATAAGATAGATAGATGGAAACTATTGTGAACGTCTGAAAACTAAAATACAAATACAGAACAAACTTATTAATTGACGCAACAAGCGCGACCGAGGCTGCGGTCAGTCTGGCGCAAGAGCCTAGTGAAAAAAATTAGACTTTAGCATGTATTCCTAAGAATAATAACCGATTGAGCAGTACGCTGGTAAGTTTTTAGTGCTCTAATTTTCTCCAGCAAATTACCACCAAAGAGATATTCATCTCTATCTATATCCTTCACTGCATCTATGAATTTTTTGTCCAACTGAGGCATCGGGGTTTTCCAGCAGATTTAACATTTCTCAATGTCACTTGGGCCTCATTGGGAACTGGAGACACAAGACCGTCCCTCGCCTGTTCCGGTGACTCGTTTATGAATTCTGAAGAGGTCCGCAGATCGAAACAGAGCGTGGACTCTATATTACTCCAGCGGTCGGCCTCTTCAGTGTGGGGGTTGTGATGTTCCTTATTCGGGTTCGAGGAGAGCTTGCAGTAAAACTTCTTATTCCGTATGTACAGATCGACTACATGTATTGAAATTCTTATTCTATCCTTAAGGTGCAACGTTTCACTCAGCGCGCGAAATACAAATTTTCTTGCGTTTTTTGTCAATTACAGCTTAATTAGTCATCGTAGGTTCATGAAAACTAATATTGCGATAACAAATAGATTGTTTCAAGAAATTACACTAACCAAAAGTTGAAGTTGAAAGCTAGTATAAGTACATTTCCCGCTAAACCAAAAACCAAGATGAAAATCAGCTTATTGAAATTTGTAGCTAAACCAATGTTATCTAGGTAATTATTTTACCCGTAATTTCTTAAAACAACTTATTTATTGGCGCAAAATTGGTTTCAATAAATCCACGATGAGTAATTAAGCTGTAATTGGCAAAAAACGTAAGAAAATTTGAATTTCGCGCGATGAGTGAAACGATGCACCTTAAGTTAAATCACAACCTTAACCTTACATTCTTTACAAGAGTAACGAAAGATCGAACACAATGACAGACCCTAATTATCTCCCACGCCTGTCTACTTCCTCGTTGTTTTAGAAAGTTTTAACGGTCACCAACGGTTTTTGTAAATCTCAGGCAATTATCGCTGTTATCTTAATTCCTTAACAATCATAGTCCCGAATCTACCGATGTTCCCTCTCTATCCGATGGTGACCTCGCTCTAACTTACACAAAAACTTGCCAGTACTTTTCCGTGATCTCATGTACAAGTTTCTAACTCACTCTAAACTTTATACATATTAATTACTCTGGCTTTTATGGACTCTATATAAGGCAATATTCGTGATTTAGTCCTTATTTAGTACGTTATATAATTCAAACACAAGGTTTATTCCAGTTAAACGTACTCTATGAGTCTATACATACCAAAAACTTATTTACCAATGCCCTATGTCATTATTTAATCTAAATTCCTATTTACTAAGGGCGTTATTCTTTTTTTACATCAAATTAACCGTACGAGTTTATACATCGCGAGCTTATAGCTACGGTATCACTATTCTAGTTGGCGAGCGACTCGCCCGTCGTTAACAAATTCCATTGTCTATTATCAATGAAACTGGAGACATGCGCGTATAGCGAAAACAATAGCACACAAAATACGCGACACAATAAAATTATTAGCAAAGATCGACAACATAAGGATACAGTGGACTATGAATTAAGGAATGAGCAAACCAAGTAGTTAGCCACTCACCACGTAACCAACAGGATATCAAGCACCATACTTGTCCTCGATGTCCTGAAATGGGTTCGTCATGAAATAATTACTATTACTATTAAATAAACTTGCCTAAGAATAAAAGATATCTAAGAATTATGTCTTAGCTTCTATGGCTACTTTGTTTAGACGTAATTTGATTGCCTTATAAAGTACAAATGTGCAGCTGGTGGAAATGTTGCGTGAAGCGCGTGGTATGACTTAAAAATTGTGTCAAATGCTTTTGTGGGTGACTCAAATTTGTACCTGACCTTGTCAATGATTAAATAATAGTTTTCCTCGCTGTTATCACCACACTTTATGAGGTATTTTTTTACGTCTTCTATTTTATATTTTATGTCTCCAGGATTCTGAAAAGCGTAACAGCCGTTAATATTTTTTTAAAGAAATCCATGTACTAACTAATTTTTCCCGCCTTTGCGTATCAAGTAATTTTCATTGAAGCATTTTGTTGTTATTTCATTGGGACCTCCCCATTTACTATCTAAGTTGTATGGATTTGGAACGCGGAGCATAACTTTGTCTCCTACGTTGAAATCGGCTAGGTTTTTGATACGCAGGTCATATCGTTATTTTGCTTTTTCTTTCATGGCTTTAGTATTTTTGAAGGAAAAAACCCCGAGAAATTGTCAGTCTTTCATTTAAATCTTGTAAGTAATCATGAGTGGTGTAATCGTCGTTGCTTTCTTTAACTGAATATAGAAGACGAAGCTTATAGCCAAATAATTATTCATGAGGTTTCTGTTGTTTGATTCAGAGATGTATTATGACAGATAATAGCTAGAGGAATGATTTGGTCCCAATTACTTTTATTTCTTTGGTGATACTTACGTATCACCAAATC
This sequence comes from Apocheima hispidaria, assembly GCA_947579745.1. Classification (NCBI taxonomy): domain Eukaryota; kingdom Metazoa; phylum Arthropoda; class Insecta; order Lepidoptera; family Geometridae; genus Apocheima; species Apocheima hispidaria. The sequence goes on from OX388147.1 coordinate 15,861,237, forward strand.
ACGGTCACGGAGGGTGGCGTCAAAGCGTTCTAATGCGCTGTTGGTCTGGGGATGGTATGCCCTGCTAAAGGTATGTTTGGTGCCTAGGAGTTTCATTAATTGTTTTATGATATTCATGCATTCACCACCTTGATCTGATGGAAGCGTTTGGTGATACCAAAGTGCTGACAAAATATGAGAAGGGACTTGTGACTACTGTGACTGCATGTTTATCAGGAATACCTGATCAAGCCTATCCAATAGGATAGGCTTGACCTAATCTCACTAGATCATCTTGAACCGTAAGGACATTAATAAGAAACTTTGTTTTCTGCGTAGCACTTTTATTACATCCATTCAACTTGAACCAAAAAAGGAGACGGGAAAGAGAGAACATTATAAAATTAAAGTAAGGCGCATCAAAAGCATAAATAGTCATAGACAATATATTTGATATAATACCTTTTTCTAACAGACATATTTATTCAAATCGCCAGTGATGTCAGAGTAAGAGACGAGGACAATAGTGACGCGTTCGAAAGGCTATGTGAAAGAAGAGGTAATTACCATTGGTGCTTTATAGATTTTTCTCTAAATTTTGTTACGCTGGCAAATTAAACAGTTTTCGATGTAATTTTTAATATCGTCAGTCATACCTTTCCCGAAATATTCTTCGCGAATCTTACGAGTAATTTCTATGATGCCTCAATGAGCTGAAATTGGTCCGTCATGATATAATTTTAAAATGTCGGGGATCTAGTCTTTTTTGGGATTTTGATTATATTCTGACATAAAATATGGTAATTTCACATTTGTAGCAGTCGGCTAAATTTGCTGTTATACGCTCTTGTTGGTTACCTATGAGTTTGCAAGTTGGGTCGCTTTTCAGATCGAGAACATAAAGTGACTTAGGTCCGTAATTTTGTAACCATGATAGAAGGATCTTGAAACAGCTTTCAGAATTCCAAGGGTCAAAATAGGTAGGTTTAGTCACTCTTTGTAACCATGATAGAAGTTTCGAGTAACTACAACATGGGGTTCTTCAAAAGGGCTGTTAATAGAGTCTTTAAAGGTAGGCGACGGTGATCGCTTACCATCAGGCCCGTCTGCTTGTTTGCCACCTACGACAAAAAAAAATGACTTGAAGTGTGTCAAAAGCTTTTGTAGGTGACTCAAATTTGTAGCTGACCTTGTCAATGATTAAATAATAGTGTTCTTCGCTGTTATCACCGCACTTTATGAGGTAAGGCTGAACACTCAGTTTGTTCCGGAGAGCTTTTTTTTACGTCTTCTATTTTATTTTGTATGTCTCGAGGATTCTTAAAAGAGTAACAACCGTTAATATTGTTTTATAAAGAACACAACAAACTTTTATTTAAATGAAACTGGGTGACGATTTAGGCACATTTGTTACGCGGTGGCTCAGTAAAACTACTTTTTAAAAAGTATTTGCATAAACTTTATTTACTGACTTGGAAATTAGTACAAAATTCAAGGATAACGATATATATATAAGTGAAACGGCGAGGAGGGAATCATGGGAACACAAGCAAAATAGAAATATGAAATATCGAACGATTTATTTGCTACACTTAACTAGGAATAGTCATTTATTAATGAGCCTAACTACTTAAAGATAAGGATATCACGAGGGGTAAGCGTGATGAGAATGCGGTGTTGGTCGGGCATATAACACCTCCCCCCTTAAAACAGAGATTGGGCGGTGCTCAATCTTTGAGGAGATGTGGCGTCGCTTGCGTCCGAGTCCTCGTCTTCTGTCATGGCGTTGCTCGAAGCTCGGTTGATCGTCGATAACGGGATGGCGATGTTGGTGCGTTGGCGCCTTTTGTCGAAGCAGTTTTTGAATATCTGGATGCAGCCATCGATGCAGTCATTCCTTCTTCGTAGTATTGATGCAGAGCAGTGGCGACATAATTTGTAAACTAGGAATGCTAGCATTGCGACTCCGACGAAATACGTGAAGAGGGACATCTTCGATGAGTGTTTCTCGAAAATGGAGGCTTCTCTGAATTGGTTTATTCTTTTGGATTGCGGTTTTAGTTTTTCTTTGATTGAAGTTAAGCTGTCGATGGGGATGTTGTTTACACGTATTGGTATTATTTCAGGAGATCTTTGTAGGTCTTCAGAGCTGAAATATAGGTCTTCAATGTCAACTGTCACGATGGGATGAATGTTTCTAGTGTTTTCATCTACTGCAGAGAGTGTTATGGACGCAGAGTAGAGCTTGCAGCCTTTGGGCAGGGTAAGGAGGCCGTTTCCATGAAGAGTAAAGTGTTTAGTAGAATCGCCGCACTAAAGAACTGAAGCCGTGTCATTTTGTAGTAGGTAAATCCATCGGTTTGTTTCAATCGGTTGAAAGATGTTGATCTGAGCAGAGAAGGTCGTTGATTCACAGATGTGAGGCAGCTCCTTGCTTGTGTGTATCAGGATAGCCATTTCGCAGATTGGTCGTGTCTGGTCGTTGTACACGGGTAGATTGCAGACCCATGTCCTTGGTGAAACAAGCTTGCACTTCGCCATGGAGTCCGTCGTGAAGTACCGTTGCCTTGTGGAGCTTGTGGCCACAACTGTTGCTCATGAAAGATGTTGGAATAAAGGATTGAGTTAGGATGTGGGATACGAATTGAATGGAGTTGGTATAAGGTAAACTTGTCGCTCTTGACTAGGAAAATCTATAACGTACGTAATTTTGTTCATGTATATGTAGGCTGACAAAGATGATGAGTACGAGTCTAGTATTTTAAGTATGTTATTAAGACTGATTGGAAGGATCAGGCTTTCAGTCCGCAAATTCGGACGATTTTATCCTCCTGCATTGCGAAACGCCCAGCATCAGATAATTGATTGAACTCCTTTGTTCGTAGTATCGCACCTGTTTCGTTATTTAGCCCATTTACAAAAACGTTTAACGCGGTCTATGCTTAATTTTCTGCTAAGGAGAGACTCATCTCTAATTTCAGCGGAAACTTTTTCTAGAATTTTACTCCTTAATAGGTCAACCCGATGATAGTAGTCGGTGACGCTCTCTTTTTCCCTTTGAAACATTGATTGTAGTTCCAAGCAGAGATGGGTGCCCATTTTAACATTTGAAATTTTTTCAATTAAGAAATTTTGTAAGATATCCCATGATGAGAATTGTTTAGCATGGACATCTGTCGCATAGGGGGCCAGTGATTTTATTTAGTGTGTATATCAGTAGTATTGGATAGTTCGCAGGAGTGGCGAGTTTGAATGCTGCGCTACAAGATCTTATGAACCTACATACCTGTGAATTTTGAGAGGAGTCAGATTCGGGGATGACCTTCACTAGGGTTTCAATAGAGAGTGTTTGAGACGTAGAGGAGGTGGCCATATTGAATAAAATAGGTCTAAGCTGTTTTATCAGTGAGACTGGAAACCTACAGTAGATTAGTTATTGAGGGATGAGCAAATCAAGTAGTTAGCCACTCGCCACGTAACTAACAGGAGACCAAGCAGCATACTTGTCCGGCGACACGTTCGAATCCCTTCGGGAACCGTATCGGGATTTTACGTTGATTCGCGAGGAATCACGGGATTCTAGATACGTTTGTGTTGTCTTAACGCGAGTACGCGCCTATCCTACCAATTGCGCCAAAATTGTTACGCGGTGGCACAGTAAAACTACTTTTAAAAAAGCATTTGCATAAACTTTATTTACTGACTTAGAAATTAGTACAAAATTCGAGGATAACGATATATAAGTGAAACGGCGAGGATTTGGTAAAAGACATATGTATAGGTCAAGGATGTGGAGAGGGAATCATGGGAACACAAACAAAATAGAAATATCGTAACGACTTATTTGCTACACTTAACTTAACTAGGAATGGTGATTTATTAATGAGCCTAACTACTTAAAGATAAGGATATCACGAGGGGTAAGCGTCATGAGAATGCGGTGTTGGTCGGGCATATAACACCTCCCCCCTTAAAATAAAGATTGGGCGGTGCTCAATCTTTGAGTAGATGTGGCGTCGCTTGCGTCCGAGTCCTCGTCTTCTGTCACGGCGTTGCTCGAAGCTCTGTTGATCGTCGATAACGGGATGGCGATGTTGGTGCGTTGGCGCCTTTTGTCGAAGCAGTTGTTGAATATCTGGATGCAGCCATCGATGCAGTCATTCCTTCTTCGTAGTATTGATGCAGGGCAGTGGCGACATAATTTGTAAACTAGGAATGCTAGCACAGCGACTCCGACGAAATACGTGAAGAGGGACATCTTCGAAGAGTGTTTCTCGAAAATGGAGGCTTCTCTGAATTGGTTTATTCTTTTGGATTGCGGTTTTAGTTCTTCTTTGATTGAAGCTAAGCTGTCGATGGGGATGTTATTTACACGTATTGGTATTATTTCAGGAGATCTTTGTAGGTCTTCAGAGCTGAAATATAGGTCTTCAATGTCAACTGTCACGATGGGTTGACTAATGTTTCTAGTGTTTTCATCTACTGCAGAGAGTGTTAGGAACGCAGAGTAGAGCTTGCAGCCTTTGGGCAGGGTGAGGATGCCGTTTCCATGAAGAGTCAAGTGTTTAGTAGAATCGCCGCACTGAAGAACTGAAGCCGTGTCATTTTGTAGTAGGTAAATCCATCGGTTTGTTTCAATCGGTTAAAAGATGTTGATCTGAGCAGAGAAGGTTGTTGATTCGCAGGTGCTAGGCAACTCCTTGCTTGTGTGTACCAGGATAGCCATTTCGCAGATTGGTCGTGTCTGGTAGTTGAACACGGGTAGATTGCAGACCCATGTCCTTGGTGAAACAAGCTTGCACTTCCCCATGGAGTCCGTCGTGAAGTACCGTTGCCTTGTAGAGCTTGTGGCCATGTACTGTTGCTCAGGAAGGATGGTGGAATAAAGGATTGAGTTAGGATGTGGGATACGAATTGAATGGAGTTGGTATAAGGTAAACTTGTCGCTCTTGACTAGGAAAATCTATAACGTACGTAATTTTGTTCATGTATATGTAGGCTGACAAAGATGATGAGTATGAGTCTAGTATTTTAAGTATGTTATTAAGACTGATTGGAAGGATCAGGCTTTCAGTCCGCATATTCGGACGATTTTATCCTCCTGCATTGCGAAACGCCCAGCATCAGATAATTGATTGAACTCCTTTGTTCGTAGTATCGCACCTATTTCGTTATTTAGCCCATTTACAAAAACGCTTAACGCGGTCTCCTCTATGCTTAATTTTCGGCCAAGGAGAAACTCATCTCTAATTTCAGTGGAAAGTTTTTCTAGAATTTTACTCCTTAATAGATCAACCCGATGATAGTAGTCGGTGACGCTCTCTTTTCCCCTTTGAAACATTGATTGTAGTTCCAAGCAGAGATGGGTGCCCATTTTAACATTTGAAATTTTTTCAATTAAGAAATTTTGTAAGATATCCCATGATGAGAATTGTTTAGCATGGTCATCTGTCGCATAGGGGGCCAGTGATTTTATTTAGTGTGTATATCAGTAGTATTGGATAGTTCGCAGGAGTGGCGAGTTTGAATGCTGCGCTACAAGATCTTATGAACCTACATACCTGTGAATTTTGAGAGGAGTCAGATTCGGGGATGAGCTTCACTAGGGTTTCAATAGAGAGTGTTTGAGACGTAGAGGAGGTGGCCATATTGAATAAAATAGGTCTAAGCTGTTTTATCAGTGAGACTGGAAACCTACAGTAGATTAGATATTGAGGGATGAGCAAATCAAGTAGTTAGCCACTCGCCACGTAACTAACAGAAGACCAAGCAGCATACTTGTCCGGCGACACGTTCGAATCCCTTCGGGAACCGTATCGGGATTTTACGTTGGATCGCGAGGAATCACGGGATTCTAGATACGTTTGTGTTGTCTTAATGCGAGTACGCGCCTATCCTACCAACTGCGCCAAAATTGTTACGCGGTGGCACAGTAAAACTACTTTTTAAAAAGTATTTGCATAAACTTTATTTACTGAATTAGAAATTAGTACAAAATTCGAAGATAATGATATATAAGTGAAACGGCGAGGATTTGGTAAAAGACATATTTATAGGTCAAGGATGTGGAGAGGGAATCATGGGAACACAAACAAAATAGAAATATCGTAACGACTTATTTGCTACACTTAACTTAACTAGGAATATTGATTTATTAATGAGCCTAACTACATAAAGATAAGGATATCACGAGGGGTAAGCGTGATGTGAATGTGGTGTTGGTCGGGCATATAACAGCAGAATTGGCGACCTACCCCACATGGTTTCAAGGCTGGGTACGATTCCATCGTAATCGTTAGCCACTTAAGTTTTTCTTTTACATCCATCAACAAATTCAATTTTTTTACTAAACAGGTTAATTCGTATTCCTTTTATTAGCCGTGGAGGATCAAAGATATGAAATATCTTTCCATTTCATAAAATACTCCTCGCCATTCTTCATCGTTTCTCAAAATTTTTTCCTTTGTTTCGCGAAGCAAAGCATTTATAGCAGCAATATTGGTTGCTCCCTGCTTACATATTGTAGGTACAACTTTTAGACCAGTCTCTTGAACTTTCATTATTACGTCTTTAATGTGTTGAAGCAAATTTTCGGTTCTTCTTGTCCCTCTACAAAAAGTAAATGATACAGGCTGTTTGTATTTTTTTAAAACACTCGTAAACGCTGGGACGTGGTCGCAAAATTGGGCGTTTCGGTTTTTTCCACTGTCACAAAACCCGATTATTTTATCTTTTTGACCATCGTATGTGAGCCTTGGTGATATAGTAATTTCATCAAAAATTACACTGCAGAATTTGTGTGCATTTGGAATTTTCTTCAGACTTTCTTTTGATTGTTGAAATAAAAGTCATTCACAAAAAAAAACAAAAATTACCGTCGTTCGGGGTGACTATGTGCCACATTTAGAGGTTTTTTTCATTTTAACAACAAAAAAAACAGGTATTTCAGTATTAATAATTAAACCATATTGGTAATATATTTATTTATGAGTTCTGAATATCAAAAATTAAGAAACAATAATACTTAGTCTAATAAAACATAATATTGTTGGCACATTCTCACCTGCTTAGTTGGGGTGAAAATGTGCCATGCTACATTTCTCCTTATATCTCTTATAAAACTAGGAATGGCACAATGTCACCTATAGCTAATCAAAAAATGTGCATCTAGACAAATGTGTCCTATGAGACAAATAAAAAGTATGAGTTGCCATACAAAAAAATTAAATTATTTTTGGTAGAAAAAAATTATTCTACCTCTACCAATTCGGTAACTCTGTACAAACCTCTTTTTGATATCAGAACTGGTTCGTTTATTGCCTGAATTATCTCCGAGTTGTCGTACCAAATTATATCAGGCTTCGAGGGCCATTTCCATATGTTATGCCCAGCTTTTTGCATGGCAGACACAAGAGCCGATTCATGTAACTTTCTTAATATTTTTCCAGGATAAACGTTTCCATCATATTTAACAAGAACGTTACTCCCTTCCTCAACATTTAATGATTTGTTACTGTCTTCCTGATTTTCTTTCAAACTGTTCTCTATGCTGCTATTATTTTCTTTCTCATTTTCTCCCTGTACCTCTTCGTCATCGCACCAGTTAGTACTGCAATCACTTTCTTGCAATGATATATTTGACGACGCACTTGTACTGTCATCGTCTGAAACTACATATATTTTCTTTTTCTTCGAGTTAACAACATGTTTGCCTTTTAATTTAGCAGGTCCTTTTGCTGATTTTTTAAGTCTCGGCAGAGATTTCTTAGGTTTACGTTTTCGTGGTCCCCCAAAAGATGTACCTGGTTGCGGCTCGATGTTTCTTACTGCTGTCAAAGTGCCATGAGATTGCTCCCCATGTTTCGTATCTGCCATTGACTGATCCGTTTGGATTGAACATGAGAGGATAGTCCCAGTTATACTTTCTTTTTTGCGTTGTGTAGATGATGGGGAGATAGTAGGGGCTACTATTTCTGTCTCCTGGTTGGAATCTACATTTTCGATGTTTCTTGATGTTCCCGATGCCTCCATAAATATTCTGAAGATTGATCAGAATCCGAAAGCGGAGACAAAATGATATCTCGACCTGTTGTTTCTTCCTCTACTAAATCAGCAGCTGTAATACTTTTACCCGGTGGAACGTTACGCGTCTCCTTCTTCGATAAGCCCTTGTTTCAGTGACTTGCACTCTTGTAGATCTTAAATTCTCCAGAAAGCTCTCTCCTATTAATTTACGAACTGGGACAGTAGCCTCCAGCTGCTGATTTGGCATTCTTTGCAATACAGGATCTCGGTTTAAGGGGAACAAACCACACTTTCTGAAACCAGATTTTAAATTTTGCGGAGTGTTGGCTTCCATTTCTTGGAACATTTGTTTTAAGAGCATCGGGAACTGGTCTTTCGGGACACTGGAGCTTTTACTATTACGTGTATTATTTTTCAATTCGTTTAATATCTTTCTCCATGCTTTTATGTTGAAGTAAGTGCGTAGCATTTGGAGGCAGAGCAATAAACGCAATATTGTTGGCTTCACATAAAGAGATAAGTGCGGGCTTATGTGCGAGCTGAGATTGTCTCCAATCAAAACTTTTTTACCGGTTTGTTTTTTAAGTATAGGCAGCATCGTGTATTCAAACCAATCCTCAAAACAACGTGCGTCAAACCAACCAGATTTGGTACGATTGTATCTTGCTTGTGGAGGACCATTTTCTGCCCACGTCTCCCACATATTCTCAGCTTTACATACTACGTATACTGGGGCTAATTCGCCAGCTGCGTTTCCGCAGAGCATTATCGACGTTGCTGCCTTAGAAGAGTTTTTAATGGTCTCGGGATACTTCGTCCCTCTTCTAGTCAGAACTTTTACTGAGCCTGGGTCATCGACTAAGCATGTTTCGTCATAATTCCAAATGTTAGTGTCAGGGTTTCTCTTTCGGTTTCTTTTTCGTAGTTATCGAAAAACTCGTTAACAATAACTTCGTTTATTTCTGCTCGACCATGGGTTATATTCCTAGCCACTCGATTGGACAACAGTGACTTGTGACGCTTTAAAAACGAATAAACCCACTCCTTGCCTGGCAAATTGTTAGCAAATTTCGGCACCTTTCTACCTTGTCTCTCCAAATACGATTTAGCAATGCAGCGTAGCTCTAGTGTTGTTATTGGAAATCCAAAGGCTGACAAAGCAGTTATGTGTGATATCAAAGCGAGGTCTTCTTCTTCACTAAATACAGTTTGACCTCCGTGTTTTAATGGTGTTTTGTTTTTTAATTTTAATGATAAAGTGTTTCTGTGAATGCCACATTTTTCGGATGCGGCCCGCGTTGAGATTTTACCTGATTTAATTTCTTCTAAAATTTTTTTTAATGTTTCGTCTGTATAGTTTTTGTAAGACCTGCATCCAATAGGCCTTTTATAATCTCGTGGCATGTTTCCAGTTCTGAAATAAATCAATTATACCGTTTATTAGCATTTTATCATCGCCCTTCTAGCAACACTATGGTGGCACATTTTCACCTGCGAAATTGAGTTTTTTTCATAACACACCTGTTTTAATGTGATAACCAAAACATTTTGAATATGATTTCAATGCATTTTAATAATGAACAATAAACTCAACATACCTTGATAACGATAGGTGTGGTAGTTTTTATTGCATCACCAAAAGTTTACACCTAACCTCAAAGCGTGACAAACCGGTTCTCTACTTCAACCACAGATAATGTCAAAAAAAAATGCCAGGCTCAATTAAAAAAAAATAGATAATTATTACGAAACTATCTACAAATCTATTTTTGAACGAAACATGTTTAGTTAGTCTCATTTCTAGTGAAAATCGGCCAAAAATGAGCAACGAACCCTCATTGCACATTTTCACCTGCCAGGCACATAGTCACCCCGAACGACGGTACCATCATGATCATGACCATCATAATTTTTGATTGACAAAATAAAATATTTTAATATTATATTATATTACATTTTATTTATATTATGGATAAAATTTTGCCAAGAGTCTTTCTTTGCATTGCAGCATCTCTGCTGTCATGACGCTGAGAAATCATCGTCGGTTCTTTTTTTTTACGTGGAGAAATGCGCACTTATACCGCACTGCCACGGGGAGACAGTGCGGTCATGTGAGACTCCATTCATGGAGTCCCTCACGGACTCACTGGAGAACACGGGAACGCTCTCACACAATCGCGAACCCGCCGCGGCCGTCTGTCCCTGGACCCCTCCTCCGGGGTTGGCTGCTGCACCCTCCTTCCATTGCGGCACGCCAGGACACATGACAATAGACATGACGGACGCAACTACCTTCCCTGGGACCAAGCCAGCCGATGGGCGCCAGACTTCCCCGTGTCTGAACGCCCGCGGTCCCTGTGCAATGTGTCGGCTGAGTGGCCCCGCCGCCTGCCACTTCGGTCGCAGAGGATAGGGAGAGTGGCGCATCTCCATACCGAATTCCTCTTCCCCTGCTCTGCCATCAAACGGTGGCGACCCCGTCGAAGGCAGGGAAAGTGGCAACGACATACCAACACTCCTCTTCCGCCGCGGCCTACAAGCCTCAGCTGCAGTGCCTCCCATATGACGCTGCCCCCACACAACATGCCCCATACAACCTACTCTGGCCGCTAAGACGTGGGCTTGCAGGCAAAGCCCGGAGAAGCAGTCGCTTCTCGGGTTCCGCTTGGCTTTGACGTGGGTGACCAGGCCACGGCTGCTTAACCATCCCGCCACGATAAGGCAGGAACCCATCGTCGGTCCTGGATACAACAATGTAAATATATGTACGCTTCCATGTGTGCTATAGTGTGTATTATGAAGTTGATGAAGAAGCAAAACTCTTGGGTAATAGATATCGTTTTGTTTTTTAATATTTTTCTTGGTTTTGCATTATTTTTTTCCTGTGCTTGCACGGCTTACGTCATCTCTTTCATAAAAACTTGTTATACTTTCTTCAAAATGAAGTATTTGGTTTTTGTCTTAGTTTCTTGGTGTTGTTTTATATTATTTTTAAATCCGATAGTCTTTGGTAAAGGTGGTATTCAGTTTACGTTTCTTTACAAATGGATTGTTCACAACTGCTTCAAATTTATTTTTATCTTGGTTTTTACATATTGTATATTTTGACTTAATTGAATCTGTTAATTGTGAATCTTCTTTTTGATGACACGTTTTTGTGGAGCTTTTGCAACATTAGGTAAGTGCTCATTAATAAAGCTTTCCGACCTCTCGTGTGGAGTGTCTTCTTCGATGGGGTTATTTTTTGTTTCCAGTTTCTTTTATCTCTAACTTTACGCTAGTTCTTGGTAGCTAGTATTTTTTCAACTTACACACTTGTTTTTGCAGTGTATTGTACATACATGGTACAGTATACCATGAATAAAATAATTTCAATGAGTTGAGTCATGCTAAGGTGTGCTCGTAGTTGGCTGGTCTGGGGAGAAATAAGTTGCTGAAGCAGTTTTTCTTCTTTTAGGTGTTGTCGACAGAGCTGTGCTGTTAGATGGCTGGTCTGTGTCTGGAGTATTTTTTATTTTTTTAGGATCGGAAGGTCTTTGTTTTTCTTTCTTCCTCTGAAGCCTTAGCCTTAGCCTCTGTTATGTAGACTGGGTCTCTTATAGGCAATTTTCGGGTACACTAACGGGTTTTCGGGGTTTCGGGTCGACTAATTCAATAAAACAAGCGATCCACGTACATATCTTTAAATTTTTTCTCCATTTTCTTTAACCAAAACTCGTCATCTCTTTAAACAATTTCAGTCTTAACAGGATAATCACTACCTGACCAAAGACCAAAAAGACACTTTTCCCTCATAGTAATATGAAGTTGGCCCTGAATTTGAAAGTACCAATTGTTTTCCTTGTTTATTTCAAGTAGACAGATAGTTTTTTTTATTTTTTATTTATAAAATGGAAGTTTTTTTTCTTCCACTGCTTTTTCCAATCCAATGTCAAAAGATGTTTTTGGGCACTTGATTTCAATTATCATATCTTCTTTTATAACACCATCCGGTGTTGCACCGAGATATGGGACGTCCGGGTCAACATATAATCCACACGGATTAATTTCAAATGTTTGGACAACTGATCGAGAGCTTGTTTTTCACTGTCGTTTCCGTGTTTTATTGACTGCACGTGCTCAATCAATTTTTTATATAAAATGTCTTTGACTATATTTTGGCAACTGACACCCATGCGCCTCTTTATTACGCGACCAAAATTCGATGCTTCTCATTTGAGAACTCCAACGACGACGCAACGCAACTCCAGTCATTCTCTACTTCTACTTTGCAAAGTGCTTCTTTAGTTATTTTTCAGTAAGACACGGAGAGGTTTTGTAACATCTGCTGTGTTTTGTAGGAATGTAAGGTTTTGGTTTACACCTCCCATAAAGCTTGTTAATGCTGTTAGATCCTTAGGTATGGTAAGCTAGATTCATACTATTAATCCGTTCAGCCGTTACAAAGTTAAAAGGGAACAAACACACTTACACACTAACATACACACAAACTTATGCATTTATAATATTAGTGTGATTTTAACATGAATATTTTTTAACAAAACTACCATTTTTTAACTCCATTTGTAGTTTAGAGTATAATAATTGTCACGTCACATCATCTCCATTATTGCACCCCGACTTTTACATCATCTATCTTCTCCATCCCAAGGTTGTCTGGAAGAGGTCGCATTCAGCGATAAGGTCGCCAGTTGTTACACTAGTTTTAGTTTTTTTTCTATCCTAGATATTTACAATAAAGAGTTTATCTATCTAATTACAGTTGATTGATTCAGGCGTAACTTTGCGGAAGTTCATTTTCAAACTGTCAAAAATAACCAATATGTAGTGTCTTTCTGTAACGTCGCGTCCAGTACAATAGGAATAATGAACAATTGTTTGTTTTTTACCTAATATTTATTTAAATTTTATATAATTTTTTTAGAAAAGAAGTATATTACAAATTATTTATTCCAAATTTTAAACAATTTTTTGAAAAGAAGTATATAACAATTTTGAAATTATTATCCTAAATTAAGAAATAGAGCAACACTGGCGTCCGGCTGGGCCGTACCGTGCTGCGCTACGTCTGAAAGCAGAAAAATATATATAATTAAATTTGAATTAATATTTTGAAAAGAGAAGTATTAAATTTTAACGTATAACCTGAATATTTTGAAAAGAAAAATATTACAACATTGAAATTATTAAAAAATTAGAAAGAGAGCAGCACTGGCCCCTGGCTGGGCCGTACCGTGTTGCGCTGTGTCTGAAACAGAAAAATAAAATACTGAATAAGCCTAAATCTGTTGCTCCCAATAGTTTCTAACACAAATTAAAAATATTACACCAAATTAGTGGACACAGAGCATTTTCAAATATAATAATATAAAAGTAAAAAACAAAAAATATCACCCATATCCTATGAGTACTGTCTCCCCTATGCTAAGTTTATTTAAAATACATGATTATGATTTGGAAAGCTTAATTAATTAACTTATTTAACTTATGTAAAATATTGTTGTTGAACATATTTACCTTATGTTAAATATTGTTGTTGGACCTTGACTGTACCCTCGATGACACTCGGCCGTGGCCGCGGTCTTGATCCATTTGTTTATCATCGTTGACTGATGATCATTCTCCGAATGATGGCGTTTGTTCTGTTCCTTTGGGAATCGGATATTAAGACGAATCTCTGTATTTCGAGTCCGGGTGGTAGAACGCGCCTTACGTTTCGGTTTGCTATCCATTCTGCTGGAATGTTCCATGCATTAGCTGCTGCTCCTTGCTCGACGCAACACCAATTGGCGTTGCTTCCTGCGATAGCGACTTTTTGTAATTGGAATCCCATAAGATATGAGGCTCCAAATGTCGTGACGGGACTTGCGTTTGATGAGTTTGGCCTGATAATCAGGTTAGTCCATCGCGCTGTCACATCGACCTTCTCATTCGTTGGTAGTGACTGAATGAGTTGAACACCGTCTCCCTCTCCTGTCAAAGCGTCCAGTTTGACTTTTTCGTTTCGGAATGTTGGACACCCCGCGAAATAATCGCTGACCTTCTGTAACAAGTTGATGTTGAGTCGTGTTCCTCCAGCCGTCTCGTCGAATCCGTTGTCTCGTATTCCGATTGAATTCAATAGAATACGAACTTCTTCTCTACGAGCACCGATTGGTCCAGAGTATCCGCACAGTGCGCGGGCGGCTCTGGTGTTTTGAGGCAAGACTCTGAAGTTTGGCACTGGGCGTACCTCTTCAGATGCTTCTGCCATCACAATATCTCCACAGAGTCCTAATGAGGGAATCTCTTCGTAGAGATTGTGCGATGCTGCATTTATCTCTGCAGTATGATAACCTCCGCTACCCTGAACCACTGTCACTGGAAGTGTGTGATTCGCAAGGTGTACGGTTTTACCCGTAGGATCCTTGACTTCACCAATTCCTTTCAGGAACAAGTAGATGGGTTGTGGGACGTTATATTCATGCTGCATGACTGCTTTGCAGAATTCTAATTCCTCAAAGGTCAAATTTGTGTTTCCACGTTTGGCCTTTATATCCAACAAGCGTGACCAGAGCATTGCCGTTGTGTAATACATTAGCATGCCTTTTGTCATTTGCTTGTTGAGGTTTTGGTCGTCTCCTCCTATGGCGGAGTAGACTTCCTCGACAATCTCTGGAAGTCTCGCGTAGGATGGCGTTACTTCCTGATTGACGTTCAACTCTCTGACGGCTACGTCAATCCCAAACACTGAGTCAGCCCATAATGGACTGTTCTTAGGCGGGGTTGGCTTTGCAGCTTTGTCAGTTGCTGTTGGGGCAGGGACCTTTGGCGTTGCCGGGCCCTGTTGTTTTTGAGGGACCTCTCTTTTCTTTCCAACTTTCGTTGGATCAAAGCTGTTAGGTTTTCCTCTATAGCCTGGGGCTATCTTCTTTATCTCTTCTTGAGTGTATGTTTTCTTTTCGTTTTGTTGCATTTTCAATAAATTATCTTTAGCGTTCGGCGTAGAATAAATTGGGACCATCTATCTAACTACATTTGCCGCAGTATAGGAACCGTGGCACAGAATCGGAAAAAAGAGAAAAGAAAGATGTCATTCACTTTTAAAACGATTGTGTAATTTAGAGCCATGGCATAGGTTAATGCCCGTCTGCACTAAAGTCAACAAAGAAAAAACTTAGCTATGCATCACCTAAACTAATTCGGACTAAGGCATGTCAAAGGAAAGGACATGTCTTACGCACTAAGCTACTAGGCAACCTCCTAAGTTTGGTGCAACGCATTTTTCATTGTTAGGCACGTCCTATAGAGTTAAGTATGAACTAAGGAGGTTTCAAAGTTTAGTGCAGACGGGCATAATTATTTTTATTAAATTAAAAATTGTTTTAGACTTTCGTGGTGGTTCACTACATTACTATTAGTAATGACAGGATATTTACCACGGTTTTTATTTTTATTGAGTTCCCGATATTTCGGCACAGTTGCATGCGCCACGTTCACAGGTAGACTGACTAAAATTGTACCTTAAAATGTAAAATAATACAATTTGATTGGTTTGTACTGAAGCGCTAGTGATATATGATTTATATGAATAATTAGTTAAGTACGTGATATATTTTTACATAGTGTATTATTTTTATTCTATCAATATCCTTCTAATTTTTTTGAGAAGGTCCCTATTTTATGAGTTGTGTATAAAATTCTAAATGTTGTAATGTGGAGTGTAAATAAATTATTTGTAATTTTAATAAATGATTATTCAAAATTTTGTTGTATTTTTAATTTGTAGAATATTTGAGTTGAATTTTAAGCTTATCAGTTAACAGGCTTGACGCTAAGTTTGCAAAGCCAGCAATGTGGAATTTAGAGCCAGGAATTAAATTATCCGATGATAATAAAACTCTATCCAACATGTATGCAACATTTTAATTTTAACAATTATCCAAAGGCGTTTCAAATATCTATTAAATACAATGCGACACAGCTTTTAATAACGTGGTTAAAAGTAGTTGATTGATTCAGGCGTAACTTTGCGGAAGTTCATTTTCAAACTGTGTCAAAAATAACCAATATGTAGTGTCTTTCCGCTGCAACGTCGCGTCCAGTACATTCTCATTTCATTTCATTGTTCATTATTCCTATTGTACTGGTTGCGACGTTGCAGCGGAGAGACACTACATATTGGTTATTTTTGACACAGTTTGAACGTGGTTAAAAGTTAGGTCGCCGGCCGTTTCCCATGCTCAACAACTTTTGTTTCATGACTTAATAATTTGTCATTTTATTCAGCCAAAAAGACATTGAAGTTAGGGTATCTCATCTGAGAGTTAGGGCATAGATGAAAATAACATTACGAGGTCGAGCAGCAACGCGAGGAAACCCGGAACGCTAAGGCGATTCTGAAACTGCTCCGTAAAAATGGTGGTTTCCAAAACTCCATAGAAACCTCTAGTAATGTCACCACCACTTTACTGGGGCATGACGTGGACTTGACTGTGACTTACTTTACTTGACTTTGACTAAGTATAACTGAGACTTATTTTTATTGTGAAATATTAAAATACTTGTCACTGGCTAAATACACAACGTGTGGACAATCTAAAGTGCCTAAACATAAGAGGAAAAAAAACGCTTCTCCGCTCCGCCCTCTTGGCTCCGCCTCCCGCGCCGTGTCGCGGAGCAGGTGAGAACCGCCAAACATCTGATGCTGCCTGTGCATTATTGTAAATGTGCAATGTAAGCTTCGCGCACTGTTGGTGATTGGTCGTCCGCCGATAGCAGTGCGGTACGGGCGTGCTCTGCGCCGTCCTACAGAGAGAACTGGTAAAGTCGCGAGCGCGGCTTGCTCCGTTGCGTGCAGTCGCCGTGCCGCGCGGTGGCGCCGCAACACGACCAGTGCCGCGCGCCCGGCCAGCCCGCGTGCCCGTGGCCGCACCCTGCAACCAGACGAATCTTACATTCTGTAGTAACCCTGTCCAGCACGCACAGGCATACTGCGGCGAAATCTCCTCTTCTTTATTTGTCACACATACTTGGTCATGTAATTTGGAAAAAACAGTCGACTTGAGAACCTCCTCTTTTTTTTTGGAAGTCGGTTGAAAACAGGACTCGGCTACGATTCAGGAGGCTTCATGTATGGGAAGCCAAAATCTCAAGATACGGGTGAAAACCCAGTAGTGTTAGCACAGAAATCTATTTACTGTTTCTATTGACATAAATTATTTGTATTTGATTATGTGTACGTATTTCACATTTTTGTAAGACATGAAGTAAAAAAGATATTGTAGAATACTGCATAAAGTGAGCTGAAGCGCGATACTGAGGGCTCCGGTGAGTCTCCTTGGAGACCCCTCGCAAGCACCAAGGCAGGCCACCGAGGAGGTTTTAGTGGGTAAAACTGCTGCACCCCAAAGCGTAAGATGGTCTTGGAAAATATGGTTTCGTAGTTTACCTTTATAACCACCGGGCATGGTGGCGCCACAGCCGCAAGTTGCGTCTCGTTTGCCGCCGGAGGAGCAGAACGCGCAGCAGTGGAACTGCCCCGTGTGGGCCTTGCCCACTCGGGCGCAGCACGTGAATGGACTGCCCTGGGATAAGAAAAGTGTAGATACAGTGGGTTTTGCCAAATGTTACTTTATGTGCGAGCTGTTCCTACACTAGCAGCAACAGGCTGAGAGGAGAGCTCTGGACGGATCAAGGGCATAATAAAAGCAGATCTGTTACGTACTGAGGAATGTTTTATTGCAGAAAACCAAGAGGAATGAAAAGGGCTTCTTCGATTCCCGTAATTCCTACTGATTATGCCATGACCTTCCAGGATGTAGGAGGCCTATTTATCGTTTTGAGATATACTTATTATGAATACTGACGATGTTTGACACATTTTATTTTAATAAACTTGAATACTCACGTTAAATTGAGTCGGTTATTCCGACTATAGTTTCGATCACATTAAGTGAGCTTTATCAAGGAATTCTATACATATGACGCGCGCGCGACCTCGGTTTGCCTGGCTTGACGTGATTAGTTATTCCCGTTTTATTAAAAAGATATATATTTTCTTAAATTTTTGAAAGCTAGTCGTTTACCAGAACTGTTTGTCGGTGTGGTCGAAGATGGTGAACACACCTAGCCTGGAAGGCGAACTGCTGCGATCACACCGAGGTGCTTGATGCAGATTTTCAATTTAAGCATGGTAGCTAACCAGATAAGTACCAGAAACTCCAGAAAGTACCCTACCGCCATAATTATATGGTTTGATTTCTTCACAATGTTTCACTGATAGCTTACTAGCTTATTCTTGGGACTTGAACTCATGCTTTGCTGCTTCCGATTCCAATGTGTTAACCACTGAGTATGGGCAACCATCGCAACAAAATGCATATGCCCCATGTCAAGTAACCAGTCTGCCAGATGCAATAACCGTTCACTACAACCACGCGTAGGTCGAGTATCTGTAATACCGGGACCGGGATAAAAGAACCTTTACCTTTATGGGCTTGTTGTTCAGCGTGACAGCAAGCAGGTAAGCCCCAGGCGTGGGCGGAGTGAAGGCGATAGTGTACGAGCCGTCTGCGCGGTCCTTCACAGCTGCGGCCGCGGGCCGCGCGCTCGAGTCGCGCCGTCTGAAGTACCCTGCCACCTGGAGAGACAAATCATTTTCAATAGAGGTACAGTTAAACGAAACTGGCGTCAAAAACGGGCATGTCACCGTATGTAAACCCGTAGTGTGATCTGAATGCTTGACGCCCAAAAGATCCATTAACAAACGTGATCTTCAATAAATACATATAGGACGTGTCCATGTCAAAGTGAGACTAGTTACCTGTTCCCCTCCACACCAGACGCGCTCTCCACTACTGTCTCGTAGTTCCAGAGTCGTCTCGTACTGACACTCCACTCTGAGATCTTGGAATCCTGAACAGAAACACAATGCACCCATTTCTTTTTTGTAAAAATGGTTTGTCAACAAACGCTCTACTTCCTTGGAACTTCGAGTAAGGAGTATAAAAGGTTATATATATTAAGGTTATATATATATATATATCGTCCCACAATACCCACTTCCCGAATGACCGCTCCCAAAATAGTTTGTAAATTTTGCTGTGAAGTCTTCATAAAAGTATATAGTAATCTTGTACAGCTTCGGCAGAAAGTGCCATTTTTTGGTCCTTCGAGCCAGTTACAAGTCGACTGTTGGTGTTAATTTTACATGGCATTTTATGTGTCATTAACTTGAATCAATGGAACGCCATCTAGTTTTCGGAGTTTTTACTCACCTTCAGTCCTAAGCACACAGGTATTCGGATCAGGCGCTTGAGTCAACAGTCTCCCGACCAGCGTAGAATCCTGCGCAGCTGGCGCTCGAGGCGCGAAACGTAGATCCAGCTTAGGGACTTCGCCCGCTGGAGACTCCGTCAACTCTTCCAACCGGCGGAGCACTGGCCCGCTTAGGGACAGCACCTCGGCTTCCTTGCCTTGGGTTAGGAGCTGAAATAGAAGGTAAACCGAGTCAAAAAAGCAGAGGTTAAGGTAGGATGGGAAGTCTGGCATTTTAGTGTTTGGTATTAATTATTTATTATTAATTATTTATTAGTCAGTATTAATCATCAGTGTCAGTGATGTCTTTATCCATCAGTTCACACGATCATTTTCATTTCAACCACAACCTTGTACTAAACTGATGTTTTTTTCTCAATCTGTAGGTTTTTTAATTGTGTCATTTGACCAAGCCTGAGTTTCTGGCTCTTCGATTACTAACTTACCTACTACCAATCTTTTCTCATACTTTTTTAGCGAAATGCATGCGGAATGACTGCCTTCTCACTTAATTTAAAGCGATCTTTTGTTATTTTCCCGATGTCACTGCGTTTTGTACCCATTACCGATGTTTGACCCTGGACGTAACAAATACCTCCACGCCTAACACAGCACATTATTATTATTTACCTCTTCAGCGAACTGCACAGCTTCCTTAGCATGTTGCGCTCTATCCTCCAGCTGGCGATGTGTTTCCTCGACCCGTTGCCGTTGTCTCTCCCGGGCCCGAGCCGCGGCGATGCAGAGCGCGCGTCCGTGCGCTTCTACCGCCTTGCGGTACTGTTCCGCCCACGATTGGATCTCGGCTTCTACGCACGCGGCTTGCGACTGGAATTAAATATGTTATTACTGGTATTTTTAAGATGATGAGATAACAAGAGTTTCTTGATTCTTTCTTTCTTTTTACTAATTCCTTGCCTTCTTTATGTTTGTCAATCTAGCCGTCTTTATTTCCTTCATTAAAATAAATTTTTTTACTTCTTTCATTTTTCCTACGTTCATTTTTCTCTTCTATCTTCTATTCATTCGGTATACTCACGTATTCATTCGGTATACTCACGTATTCATTCGGTATACTCACGTATTCATTTGGTATACTCACGTCAATCTCATAAGCGTGCATGTGCAGTGCGCGCGTGGCTCGCGTGACGTGCTCGGGCACGTGCATCGCGCGGTCTCGCGCGTCACGCAGCACGCGCCCGCGCTCCGCCGCTGCACGCGCCGCGCTGCACAATGCGTGGCCAGCATGGGAGATAACGCAACAGTCACGGCATATCACCTAAAGAGGGGAAGGTTAATGACGATTGAGCAAGGGTTTTCAGGTTAGTGCCTACGAATGCATTTCGCTCGTCAATGGTAGCATGGCGGAGGCCACAGTGGTGCTGTGATTAATGTATTAAATCTAAAACGCCAAACTGGCAGCGTTGAGTGACGATTCCACGCTAGTGAAGTCACAGCACTCCTTTCCCCACTTTCATTGATGATGATGAGTTCTACCTGATGAGGTTAAAATGCGGTCGAGTACATTTTAGTCTCGCCCTTACACTGCCTCGCAGGCTCATCAAACGCGTATAAAATGTTTCCCATCGATAACCTGCAAAGAACCTGTTAGTTCCATACTCCACTCTACAGTATCCAAGCATACCTACCTGAAAAGACATGTTGTTCTTATAAAGAAATTTTTATTTCCTTTTATACCTGATGACAAGAAGAGCAGTAAACGCTGAGCTCAGCCCTCGGATGCTGGCTGCAGAATCGTACTGGGAGAGGATCGATGGCCTGCAGAGAATGACGTGCCGTGGCTTTCTGCCTTCCATGAGCTTCGCCGCAAGACGAGCAGATGCTCACCAGGCACTGGTTGCAGCGGCTTTCGGCCTGCGAATAGGACATCTCTTATAATAGAGATTAAACTTTATTTATGTGCGGACTACAGTGCTATAGCTCACCATTGTTTCTCTGACTAAAAGCAAGACTATCTCATGAAACATGTTAGTTCTGCACTTGGCTAACTGTATCGATAATAATGGTAGCAAACTAGTTTAATGACTCTGGACCCGCAGTGCCTTTTAAGACAGCCCCGGTGGCTCAGTTGGTAGTGAACCTATCTTCTGTGTTTGGGGGCGTGGGTTCGATTCCCATCTAGGACAAACATTCATTTGATGAATATTTGTGTCTGGGTGTTAATATCTATATAAGTATGTATATAAAAATATATATGTACGTATATCAGTCTCTGGCAGCCATATTACAAGCTTTGCTTAGTTTGGGGTCAGATGAGCGTGTGTGCAAAAATGTCCCAGATATATTTATTATATTTTAAGTATAGGGCTTTGGTATCCTGCGCCTATCGTAAATTTAAGTTTACGATAGGCGCAAGTTGATTTAAACCCTTAGACCCTTGGGTTCGTAGCTGGTTATATGTATTTGTGAACCAGAACTATTACCGTTATACAGCACAGAAAAGAAAATGGTGCTTTGTGGGCTGTGCCAATATAGAGGAATGGAAGGGAAATGCTTCCAGCATTTTCCGGGAGTGTTACCTGATGCAACGTGCTACGTGCTACCAGAGTGTTCCTATATGGATCCCGGTACCCTACATCAGGTAAAGATTAATGGGTATAATCTCACATCACCTAATCCATCCCGTCACAAACAAAGGTAAATAGTTCACTGATTTGTTAGTGCGTAGTGGGTATACGTTGTACGCTCCATCAAACCTGATCTATATCCAATGACGGGAGACATCGAGCCCTTCAATACCCGAAATATCACACAAAGAGTCTAAACTGACGTACTTAATGTACCATCGCGTGTTGTAACGGTAATTTGTTGGAATCGTACGTGATGTGGCGAGAATTCGTACGGATGACTGGAATCACACGTGGGAATGGCATCTTAAAATAAACTATGACTGCAACAATATAAATCGTTTACGTAAACATTGTCTTAACGGTTTTGATGGATATTTCATTGGTTTATTAATTTAACTAATAAGGTACAACCAATTACATTAGCAATGCAAGTTTAACAAATTGTAAACGAAGCTCCTGGAAATACCCCAGCGGGGTATAAAATGTAATCATTACCTTATTGTCATTACTACAGAGATCGCACAGCACATTAAGACTGTCCTGGGTCGCAGCCATCTTCCGCAGGAGCACGTAGTTGAGAGGTAACGCTGATATACCACCGAGTGGTAAGGGAGTCTCGTGACCACATGTCGGACAGAGCACAAACTGTACGTGCTTGCCGGATATCTGTAGAAAGAAAGAACGAAAGAAATATAATTTTATTCTGCAAAAACAGAACCATGAATTAATGTAGAATCGTAAGGTAGCCAGGTGAGCAATATAATGTAACTATAGCTAATCCATGTTATGAGACACCGAAATGGCCTCAACTCAGCATAATGCTGTTTAGCCACAGATTTATCTGTGTGCTTAGCAAACAGCGCTGACATTCCATTGAAACCGTTCAGTGAAGTCACGAAAGGCTTAAAAACAGCGCAATGTAGAGTTAAAGGAATTTATTAAAAACTATTAATTAAACAATTATACAGTTTTGACCGAGCGAAGCGAAAGTCTCAGAGTTTACTGGGACAATTCGGCATTTGTATGTATATTTGTCCGATGATAACGTGCGAACCGTTGATCCGATCTTCATGAAATTTTGTAGGCAAGTAGTTCATTTCAATACAATTTTTAAGTTCGAATATGAGCTGAATCGGTCAAGGGGTTGTGATGATATAGGGGTCGCGAGGTCTCAGTTCGGCGCGAACTACTAGTAATAAAACATCGAGGACGAAGAATGAAGGTAGGCTACTTATTGCATACATAACCTAAGTACATTATCACATACTTAAATAGTACTAGTGTCAAGTGTCAATTTTTCCTGCTACTTTTGATGAAAAAGCAGAAATGTTTTTAAGATATGTCTAAAACCTTGTAACTTTTCAAGTTCCTGTAGTAGCCCAGTCAATTTAGCCTTTGACCCGCAAGTAAATAATAACAGTTTTTTTTGTACATAATAGTAGGACCAACCTCTTACCTCTCATGTTAATTGACCGAGCGAAGGTCTCAGAGTTTAATGGGACAAATCTGCATTTTTATGTATGTTTGTGTGTATATTTATTCGATGATAACTTGCGAACTGTTTATCCGATCTTCACGAAATTTTGTAGGCAAGTAGTTCATTTCAATACAATTTTTAAGTTCGAATATGAACTGAATCGGTCCAGGGGTTGTAAAGATATAGGGGTCGCGAGGTCTCAGTTCGGCGCGAACTACTAGTATAGATGAATAATTATATGCAATATGCGTATCCGGAACAGACTCAAATTTTACATTTTGCAATATCGTCTCTATTTGCGCTATGTTAGAGTCTATTTCAGATGACGATCGTAAGCGAGGCAGTGGGTCGTAAGCGAAGATAATGTATTATGGCTCAAGCGGTACATTTTGCCGGGATAATGTCTATGTCACTCTATATCTATGCAAAAATTGAGGTCGATCCGTTGCTCAGTTGCTCCGTGAAAGAGAAACAAACAAACCAACAAACACTTTTGCATTTATAATATTAGCAGGGATTGTACAGAGAATAAATCGCATTAGTCATTAGACCTGACAAAAAAGCAAATGATATAGTAGTGGAATAGGTACCTTTCTGGTAAGGATTCCGTATTTCCGCGGCTTGGTCTCCCAGCTGCCATCGGAGCCAGAATGCCTGAGGTCGCTCTCATACCCCGAGCCTGCGGAGCCCCCACCGGAGCCCGAAGAGTCGCCAGGGTCCAGCTGGATTGATCCTGAAATCACATTACACCATAGATATTTTGCAAATCTATGCATTACACAATTACATAGTCACCTGTTTGTTATTATCTTTTATCGAAAAGGGCTGTATTTGGTGTACTTGGCATAGCCACAGGTTTACCTGCAGCTCGCGCAGGTCAAATACTTCTAAACTCTTTATTTATTATTATAATAAAATATTACAGAAGTATATTATAATCTAAACTTAAATATACAAACTAAAACTATAAACAAAATTAAAATAAATACTTAAATAAATTAAATCTAAAATATCTACAAATAAAAAACCGCATTTAAGTCGCTGTCTGCGGGTAATGTGCCCAAAAAGCTGGCGACATTACCCCGTTGAATTGCCAAGCTCACCCTTTGACCGAGGTAAGCGCCAGCTCTTTGGTCACCTCTAAACTCTTATATAAATACTTATGTCACTGAGAAAACTAGTAGAGTATTTTGACGATATCAAATCTAATAGAACCCCAGGTTCCTTAAAAGAATAAATAATGCACGTTCACGCTCATTGCGCCATTATTATGTTCACGTTAAAGATAATTAAAATCAGATAAATAATTATGTAATCAAATCATCCCTAATATAATTCAGAGGAATATAGCCGCAGTAGCTTCGAGGTATGAAAATGATTACGTTCGTCTAGAGGAAAACACTTCGCTTGCGCGATTCAGAACTCCCTACATTGCAACCAACGCTATCGAACTATAGGATGTAACTTTGTCTCTCTGTCTGGATGTTTGTCGCGTTATCACGGCTAAACGGCTGAACAGATCTTAATAATCGCCAAGCAGTTGTGTGCAAGCATTACTGTGTTCCGGATTGAAGGGCAATGTTTTCCCAATGTTGTCCCATACATTTTGTCGAGTGTCATTGACATTTTTCTATGGAGCAGCTGATTAATTTTTCCCGATTTCAGGATTGGTCCCATAGTAAAAGTTGTTCATAATGATGAGTACTATGAGCCCTTTACGGGTTAGCATACCCTTTCCTTATAGCCCTGTATTTGTCTCTACTCAACTATTCACCTCATCTACCTACATAATCTAAAAGTGAAAAATCACAAATGGACCCAACTGAACACGATCTCACAAATGATCGACGTGATCAATTGTGTTGTGTGTAGTGAGTCAACGTGCCTTGGCAATGAAATTATTTTTATCAGCGGAAGACGACTCACTGCACAAAATACAAGAAGATTTCATAACTACCTTCTAATCTGTGATGTTGTGCTAATGATTGGCGTTTGGCATATTATAACGTCCTTGGGTGATTCATGAGTTAAAATTATAATCGTTCTACTTGCAGACCATACAACAGTAACGCAGGTCGTAACTATTCCCTCACGAAAATATTCGGCGCAAAAAACCATAGGAATAAAATTTCATGAATTAATTTTGAGCCGCCCAATCGCAAGTGCGTTTTTTGACCTTATCCCCAGCACGATGCGTTTTTGTTGTATTTACCCGACTGTTTAAGTGAGGCTTATTGGCAGAAGACTGATGTCGGCTGATGATGACCGCGATTGAAATAATCAAGGGCAATGTATTTGAAGGTTAATGTTGATGATTCTCATACTACTTACTTTATAGTACTTTCTAGTCTGTGTTTCTAGTACTCGGCTGTCGATGCTATACATATATAGGTACCACCCCTTTTTTTTTGTCGAGGGTAAATCTTCTCAAAATTCCCGACTGCTATGGGGTGCAGCCGGGTTATGTGGGATTATACCCACTAAAACCCCCCCCGATGGCCTGCCTTGGAGCTTGACCGAGGGCTCCGGGAACTCCAAGGGAACGCACCTTATCCCTCAGCACCACCCTCAGCTCCTTCCAAGACAGCTAGTAGCTGTCGTGAAACGCCTAAGATAGGTACCACCCCTAGTTTAAAAATCTGTCGCTAAGCACCTAACGTGGTTCCGGCACTCCGGAATCCTTATTTGAGAGCCAGTTCCCATTAGTTGTGTTTACCATCCTCGCTTACACCGTCATTCAGATAAGATCAGATGAGTTTGTGATCACAAGGCTATAAACGGTGACTGGTTAGACACAGAGAGCATTCTACTATTATTGTACTAATCATTATGAACAACTTTTACTATGGGACAAAACATGAAATCGCGGGGGAAAATCTGCTAATCCATACATTTCGTCGGGGGTGATATGAATGACATTTTCTATGGAACACCTGTTTTTTTTTTCACGAAGTCTAATTTGGTCCCATAATAGAAGTTGTTCATAATGACAAGTAATTATATCTTAGAGAAGAATTTTTAATCAGACGGAGTAAACTGAACTGACTGATCGAAATATCATTTTTCCAAATAATATTGCTAATTTTCAAATCGTAGTGATGACCTGAGTTCAGATTTTATCGTTCAAAAGAACGGAACCATAAATTAAATACATATTAGTTATAAATTGCTTGAATTTATTATTAATGAATAAGCATTCGCTGCCATCAGTTATTTAAAGTGCCTTTTAAGTGACTATGAATTAATTAAATAATTATGTAGTTCACTGAACAGCTAGGAGTGTAACAACTAAATATTTATACTACCTCACTATTTTTGTTTCATGAAAAAGTGGCAGCAACTTGCACCGTTTCATTAAAAATTCAACTTTAGAATGTTTTCAGAGGCTAACCCACAGATAACAGAACAATCTGATATCTGGTCAAACCAGTCGCCAGTCAGCCTATCAAAACATTAAGAAAAACTGTACAAAGATAATCCTTATCCTTACCACATTTATATCAGACAGGTTAGACTACATGTGATGAATCGTGCGAATGAAACTCAGAGTTCATTGAATCGACCTGAAAACAAAATCATAACAATGCGATATGAACTAGAACGCGGGATTAATCAACTGACGGTGTATTTACGTTATCGCGAGCCGGCTTTCATGTTCAGATTCAGTTGCCGAACTCTTCAGAATGATGTATAAAATGTTCTACCGAAAAACTGCACGGCCGACCAGAGACGCTGACACGCAGAGAAGCAAACTAGGGAACCGTTATAGTTTCGCGGGGTCCGTCTGTATGTAACGGTCCTTTTATGTAGAGACTTGGTATGAGGTTACAGGGCCAGTGCTGAACAAAAGACTTCCACTAAAATGGCGATTGGCATTATCCCAAAGCGTGGCAGAAGGTTTGCAAAACTAACTTATAAAACCCAGAACTTACATATGCCACTAAATGGAATGCAGGCGGGATATGCCGTTGAAAAAAGAATTCAAAATGATAATAAGGTTTACTTAGCGTTATGAAAATCGCGTCTCATTCTTGAAATATTCGAGTTAATTATGACACAAGTAAAAACAAAAAAAAGCAGACAACATAATTTATATCTAGGTACTTTTTTGAAATTCGCAATTAGCTAAAATGTAATTGCAATTGTAAAATGTGCGAGCGAGAAATCTGCAGAGGCGACTATCTGGACCCTAAATAAGCTAATGAGGATGAAATTAAGTTAAGTTCTACTAAGTATAAAATAATCTATAATTATTATCTACTAAGTAGAGCTATCATCATCATCATTAGCCAGAAGACGCGAGAATGACCGCCGCCTTAGAGCTTTGCGACCACCTGTTTCCCACGACCTTCACAAAGTCGTTGGTCGACCAAGTAGGAGGTCTACCAACACTGCGTCTTTCAGAGTGAGCAGGGTCGCCAGTTCTAATAGAGAAAGTTTTTGATTGACGCGCGGGTTAGGGTTGTCTATTTACAGGCGCATTACCGAGTTCCGGTGTGTCAGTTCGAATCAGCCGCTTTGAATGCTATCAGGAAATGGACAGATGTTTGTTTATCTGTATCCATTGTAGATCTAAAGTTTGACTGATGGACTGCTATCGGGTCATAAGCTACTGGAGTTAATTTTTTTAAAAGGTTACAAAAATTGTGTGTTACCAGTTTAACAAATTTTTGGCGCTATTTACCCATTACTTTAGGCAATAAGGCCGCCTACTAATGTTACCTGATGATTTATTTTATTATTGTACAGCAGTTAGGGTTGTTTTTGGTGTATGATAAAATCATATTCATTTTGCTTCTTGGTCATTCATTGTACGCATTGGACTTACCACTCCTTGGACATTTTGAGATCCTTTGTCATTTTGCGCTTTTGTCATTTTGCTATTAAAAGGTTTTATTCATTCATTATTCATTTTATTCGGATGCAAGTAAAAAAAATCAGATTCCCGCTTGAAATTTGAGATTAAGATCATAATAAGTAGTACTTTATTACACACTGGATATACATATTAAACACGAAAAATTAAATTGTAATAATAATTATAATAGACTAGTTGTTACCCGAGATTTCGTTCGCGTGGACATTAAAAAAGTATCCTATGAAGTATCCTATGGTCGTCTTTATGATGTATAGTAACTCCTTATCAAATTTTATTATGATCCGTTCAGCCGTTTAGCCGTGATAACGCGACAAACATTCAGACAGCAAGACAAAGTTACTTCCTATAGCGTTGAATTTTCGCAAACGCGACAACGCGTTATCACGGTCAAAATTCAACGCTATGTTTGCGTTTTTTCGTTAACAATTCGTGTTCGTTGTCGAATTTTTGCGTCATAGCGACCGAATTCGGTCGCAAAGTGCTGTAGCGAAAAGTCGAAACTAGCGCCCGAAAAGTCGAGACTAGGCCCCTGGGACCCTATTCCTGTGCGCTCGAGATTGTCTCGGTCACTCTCACTCCCATTAAATTCTACATTAGAGAGACAGTGATTGAGATAATCTCGAGCGCACAGGAATAGGGTCCCTGGTATTACTACGTACTATGCAGTAATAATAGCACAATGAATGCTACCGAGTTGAAACGCAAATCGTTTCGTTCAATGGGCTTGTGGTCGTTTATTCTTTTGGTCATACGATCGTAGCACGTTGAAGGTTTATCACGGTAGGTACAGAGGTAGGTGTGTAGTGGATTAAATACATAATATATCACACGGGTGATTAGGTAGTAGCTAGGTCACCGGGAAACTCCGCGTGCATTTACGAGGCTTCTTTGTCTGTAATACTTTGCGCTGGTGTGCTATTTTTACACTCTTTTTTTTAATCACTCAGATACTATACAGGGCTATAAGGAAAGGATATATGCTAAGCCGAAAGGGGCTCATAGTATATAGACATACATATATATAGTATATAGATTGTGAACATATTTTACTATGGGACCAACCCTGAAATCGAGAATTATACACTTTGTCGAGTGTCATTGACATTTTTATATGGAACAGCTGGTTTTTTTTTATTTCAGTGTTGGTGCCATAGTAAAAGTTGTTCATAATGATAAGTACTACGAATCCTTTTCGGCTTAACATACCCTTTCTTTATAGCCCTGTATTATATACTCTGTACCACGGCTGGCTAGAAAATATGTGATGCATCCATGTACTTATCTATGTATAATGTATGGTGACAGCTTGACTCCACGCCGCCTGCCAAGCGATTATGGCAAACACGCCCCCAATAGGGAAGACTTCGTCCAGTAACTAGAGGACGTCTAAGAGCTGATAAGAAAAGATATAAAATCACAAAATGAATTTCCAAAAAGTTGTGTTCTGTTTGTTTACGAAAAGAAAACATTTTTTTTTAAGAATCTTGAAACTTTCGTTTGTTATATATCTTTTGGATCGTTTAATTTGACGGAGGAGATCGGATTAGACTTTTTTTTTCTCATATTGAAAGATCAAAATGTACAGAACTTAAACTTGAACTTTGGAAATGCACACTATCTACAAAAACTTGCAAATGAGCGAGTGAGATATCTAGCTCTAATACGACTCTATACCCTAAATCAAATATTGTGTAGCAACACAAAACTTGGCATCTGTGCCATCGGACTGACTCAGAACAGAATACAATAATGATTAATAACTTGTTAAGAGCATGGTGGGCATTGCTTAGTAGGGTTCCGTAGGTGCGTAGGACGTTTGAAGTATTTATCTGCTTTTTCCGCTTATCTCAAAAAGTAATTATCAGATGTTGCCCGAAATAATTGTAAAAGAAAGTTTTTACTAAGGTCTATCAAGATGGAAGATAACAAGTTTCTGAGATGCATAGTTTAGAAACGGCAGTGGGACACATTGCAAGCAACTTTGGCGGTTAATATTTCACAAACGGTACGTCTAATAAAAAAAAAGTGTACATTTTATAAGACATATTCAATGATACCTCACATGTGGGGGACATCATCATGACATCATGTACATATAAGAGATACAATAATAAAAAAAAAAATTAAAAAAATTGTAACTGGAGGTCTATACTTAGACTATAGTTGTGCAAGGCTGTAAAAGATTCAGACAGACAGATAGACAGACAGACTGACGGACATGACGAACTTATAAAGGTTTCTTGTAGTACTTGGGAAATACCGGGCCAGGAAGCGAGCACAAGTAAGACAATGGTATCATTAGTACAGGTTTATTTATCATAATTATAATGTAGGTACCGCCATACACTACAGTACTACCGAACCCTAAAAATCGAATCGCGTGAGAAACTCTCAATAAAGTATATCCCACTGAACGAGCATTGTATCGAGCTATCAACGTCCCATTAAACAAGTTGATGGGCTCTCCAGATGCACTCCTGTCATAAACCATGTTTTATTAACATTTTACATTAACCAGCCTAATATGAACTCTCGAAAAATTTATTTTCGAACCTATAGAATGAGAGGTCGATTGCAAAAGACCGAATTTAAAATGGTCAGTCAGTTTGAGAAACAATGATTTGATTTTAACAGCATGCGTTTTACAATTTGGTGTTGTGGCATTTCTTGAAGAATACTTATTTAGAGCACGGCTCTTCAGCTGGTCGTTATTTTTTAATTATTCTGGTGTGGTAATTTTGTTTTTTAAATAGTTACTTATCCTAAAACTGCGATCAGAAACACCGGAGGACGGGCAGCGTCTCGAGTAAATTCGGTATATTCCCAGCGTCCCAACTAAACTGGTTTGGTGACAGTTGGTACAATAAATAGCCAGAATCAATTAAATACCGACTTATTCTAATTCCTGCGAACCCCGTCCTACCAAATGTGGGGATTATGGTAAACGCCCCACCCCACCCTTCGTTGTAAATCCGCACAAGGTAGTAGCTAAACTATACCTACTATACCGCCTTATATGAGCAGAAGATCCCGCGGGATCGATTCCCGGCCGGGCAGATGTTTGAATGCTGTATTTATTAAGTAACTAGCTGATGCCCCCGAAGCTCGGCTTTCGGCCTCGCTAAACATTCCCTGTAAACCTATATCCTGTATCGAGTATAAACCTTGTACTCACAATTACGAACACAACAAAAAATAAATTATCTAAATCGGTCCAGCCTTTCTCAAGTTATAGCGCGACCAGGAAAAATAGCGGTTAATTTTTATTTATATAGATAACAAGTACGGCTTACAGCAATTACAATTATTGTCCAATTAAAAAAATAAAATTACATACAAATCATGAATAATTACAAAGAAAAAAAATGACAAATAAAATAAATTCAAAATATCATTACAAATAATTAAATTGTTGTTGTTGTTAAAATCTATTAAAATGTTGCTCACAAAAATTGAACAGAAATTCCTGAATAACAGGCCATTTATCACAAAAAATATCACATTCAGTGCATGATAATGGAAATGATGTATTAGCTCTCTATTAAAATATCTCAGGTGTAAGTAATAAATCTTTCTGTGTTTTCCACAGCATCCCTGACAGAGGGAATCCTAGTATCCCCACTAGCACTGCTTTGAATGAGAACGCTATACAGACAGCACAGTACCTCGCTGACCTCCACTCACCTCCATCAACTTCGCTCCAGACCTCCGCCTCTCCCTGCTGCGGCAATCCCAGCAGGCACCTGGTGCAGAAGCTGTGCAGACAGCCGAGCAACCTCGGTTCTACCAGCTCTTTGCCACACAGCTTGCAATCCCATTCTTTTACCTGCCCCGGCGAAATTAATAGAATAATAACTAGTAGTCTGCCACGCACTGTGTCCTAGCAACCCCTATTCAGGGTAAATAGTAACTAGCCGACAACCTCTCGTTTCGTATTTTTTTTCTCCCAAGGCTAAAACAAAAACTTGCGGAGGCCCGGGTATGAGGCTGTTCCATACATTTTGACGAGTGTCATTGACATTTTTCTATGGAACAGCAAAAATTTTTTGTCGATTTCAGGGTTCGTCCCATAGTAAAAGTTGTTAATAATGATGATTACTATATGCCCTTTTCGGGCGGTCATTTGCCGATGGGCGAAATTGTAAATGGCTTACTATATTCTCTATGTTAAAATAAATATTATCTACTATACCGCCTAAGCGGCTTGACCGATTTTGGATTGTGAAGTTTGCTTTATTACCGGAGTGTCATTCTCACGACATTTTTTTTTTGATGTTTGACAGTCTCGATGTTTGACCACAAACTTAACTGATCATAATTATTGAGGGTATGCTTGATGATGGTATACAAACCTCTGGAATAGATACTGGGTCTCAGATGAGGCTGCCGGAATACACCCGAAAGTGTTTGGCAATAGATTTTCAACTCATGTGTAGCGTCGCCGAGTACTAAACAGAAATGATTACCACCGTGCTGTGGTTTCCTCACGATGTATTTCTTCAACGGTGGCTCATACGTTGTTGAGCTTTGAATCCACGACCTGCGGCTGCGATCCGAACTCGCCAATCAATTAGCTACCATCGCAAAATTTTGTAATCGGAAATCTGTTTCTTTTAAAAATAATACTAGTAATACTTTTTGACACAGAATTCTCCTTATAAATAATGTCTTTGCTTTTTGACTACTATTTTAGATTCATCAAACCCTCAAGATTTAGCTGAAACTTCATAAAAACATATTTAACAAAAAAATACCTGACTCTTTCGTCTTTCCCGACTCTCATAAGCCGAGGTTCGAGGAGGTATGGCCAGGTTCTGACTGATTGGCCGCGTCTTCACGTGCAGAGGGCTGTTCCCGGCGCTGATTGAAGACTGATCCAAAGACTTGCGCTTGTCCTTCTTCCGAGTAAAACTTCCGAATATGTACATTATGCGGTCCACTTCCATTATCAGTAAATGTTTAAATTATAGCGTCATGTCAGACGAAAATGTTTGAAATGACGGTCGAAAGTAATAGAGTAATATTACTATTTTGTTTGCGTTGTAACCTATTCGTAAACGTATCGCGAAGGGCAACTTTAAAAATAAACGTGTTGCCACCGTGGTGAGCGTATAGCTACTGAACGTTGAAACTTGGCTTGGAGCTGCCGTAAAAAAAATGGAATTTAGTTTGGGGAGTAGTCTATCTGTAGGAGGTTTAACCAGATAATACTTTTACTTTAATTTCTCCTAGCGGAGACCATGCAGTTTTTTAGGGTTCCGTATCTCAAAAGGAAATATACCCACTTCTTCTCCCTTTTTCTCAGACGCGTGGAGGTATCAAGTCGAAATTAATATCAGATATGAGGTCTACGGTCCCTTGGAGCTGTAAAAGTTAAGTTTCTAAGTCAACGCAATCAAAAACATCAACCAATATTATGGGCCATTTTAGGCCATTTATGCCACATCTTTTGTCGCCTTTGCCGCACTCGCAAGTAAATCAAAACCTTTGATTTCCCGTCGACTGAGATTTGGCAAGAAGCAAAGGGATAAATCTCAAAATAATGTAGTAGTTTTACACTACCTTGCCCGCGTGGCTTCGTTCGCATAAGCTACAGTAGACACCTAAAATAAAACGCCTCAATACATCTCTCTATGGGTTGATTTTCGAAAAATCCTGAGACATCCTGTTCTTTATTTTTTATAATTAGTACACAAACCGAGTTTAATTGGCTTAGCATGTAAAATAATTTTATTTCCTTTCTTTATTTCCTTCCTTTTCCTTTTCTTTCTTTCTTTTGTCTCATTATTCGGAGATTTTATCAGTATGAGATGAGAACGACAACTGTATTGAGCTCTTAATTTGATAGGTACGTCAATTATGGTGTACTTTTTTCAGGATAGTTTGATTAGGTGACTACCCCTTTATGTCTTTGCATACAGGCATGAAAATATTTGAAGAGAAGAACAGATTCGAGTTACTTTCGCGAGTAACAAAGTTATAAAAACTAGCTGCGCTTCGCGCATTCACCCGCTATCCTTCAGAAACAGAATATGGGGCAAAGTGGCATCTAAATTAAGTAATTTAAGTTTAAATTTAGTATTCAAACGTGTGACTGGCTAGGAAGTGAACCCGTAACTTCGAAAGGCAGACACGCTACATGATAGGTTGGTTGGTAAACTAACTTTATATTCTTTCATCTAATTCCGAAGTGTAATCACGCGTGAAGCATGCCCAGTGTGATTTCCTACTCGGGGGCTGACTCGACAAATGATGGATGTAGCTCGGTGGTGCTATTCTTGTCCATCACTACCCTTGTCATTTCTCATTGCTACAGGGGTGGTCCGAGATATTTATGTAGAAATGCTTACTTTGGTAGAGATCTACTTGGATAGGTGAAGCAGCGATGAAGACATGTTAAGCCTACGTATTCTGCAAGCAACGCGGCCGCGTGAAGTGATATGCTAAGTGAACTTGTAATTTTCTTGCAGGGGCGCTAGTCTCGACTTTTCGCTACAGCACATTGCGACCGAATTCGGTCGCTATGACGCAAAAATTCGACTTTGAACACGATTTGTTAACAAAAAAACGCAAACATAGCGTTGAATTTTGCGATGACGCAAAAATTCGACGACGAACACAAATTGTTGACGAAATAATGCAAACATAGCATTGAATTTTGCGTCATAGCGACCGAATTCGGTCGCAAAGTGCTGTAGCGAAAAGTCGAGACTAGCGCCCCAGATTAGGTACTGTACCATAATGTCGAATGATTACAATAGGCTTTAGTTTTTATACCTTTTCAATTCAATATTTTAACTTTTGTCTGTAAAAATAGGAAGAAAAATGCACATTCACTTAGCTTGTCACCTCACTTGCGCGCTCACTCAACTTTGCGATGAAGGTTAGGTTCAGCCGCCGACGCTGTCACGAACCTTATTGCGCGACGATACGATTTGTTGTCCCGCAGCGACGGCGGCCAAACCTAAATCATAATATATCTGTATCAGCCTTTAAACGTTCCACTGCCCCAAAGGGTGATTGGGCCATATCCACCTTGCTGGCCCAGTGCGTATATAACAAAGTACTCTGTGGCCCAGTGCGGGGTGGCGCATTCACACAATCCATCGAATTTCGTCTCCGGAAATAATTATGCAGGTCAGGCAATCCCTCACGGTGTTTTTCTTCACCGAACCCTTCATAATATACAGGGTTATAAGGAAAGGGTATGCTAAGCCGAAAAGAGCTGATAGTACTCATGATTGTGAAGAACTTTTACTATGGGACCAACCCTGAAATCGAGAAAAAATAATCAGCTGTTCCATACATTTTGTCGAGTATCATTGACATTTTTCTATGGAACAGCTGATATTTTTTTCTCGATTTCAGGGTTGGTCCCATAGTAAAAGTTGTTCATAATGATGAGTACTATGAGCCCTTTACGGGTTAGCATACCCTTTCCTTATAGCCCTGTATAATACTATATAATCATAACATTTATATGATATATATTATAATCATCGCAAATAAGGACGTCGCGATAAGGGCCCTGCCAAGGTCCTTAGTAGGTATTTATGATCCGAATATTCAATATTCATGAATATATATAGTGTGATTACAGTGAGGAAATTATAATAAAATTGATCATTTAGTGTCTTTAGAATACCATTATCAATGTTTTATAGCTTCGTTATTATTTTTTAATTTGGCGAATGAAAACAAAATTCGTTTTTTTTTTTTTTATAGCACGAAAATTGCTATAAAATTATTAACTTTTATAAATCTCCTCTCTGTGCCAAATTTGTTTATAAAAGATAATGTTGAAAACGTGCCGTATAAAGTGCGAACGAGATAGCGAGAGCCGGGCCTTTATGTGTATAATCCACAGAAGAGAAAAGGTAAAAATTGTTCATCTTCTGTGGTATAATCAATTCTAATTCGAAATCGAGTTAGAACATAGAGGAGACGTACATTGCGTTGTTGACCCAGTTTTGGCGGGAAAACTAGTGTCAGTGGCTAACTAACTAGTCAGTGGCTTAATGCTATTTTTGCGCACCCGGACAACCTCCGCACAATATTTTCATCCGCGGTTTGCAGGGCTTACATTATAAGTACCGACTTCCCATGACGCACTTACCAGCCTAATCCCCGAATACTGAAACGCTTGTTAACTTTGACAACAGATTAATTACCCTCTTTGTCTGGCACTAAGCAAATGACAAAGACAGCAATAGACTTAATCCGTCGTCAAAGTTAACAAACGTTTCAGTATTTGGGGGTAAGTACACTGTTCAATGACAAATTGACAATGCATCTCGAGCGCAGTGCAGAGCATTACCTACACAGGATTTTAAAGTATAAGGCGCGGTCTGATCGTGATTTGAAATGATTATTGTACCCGTTCAAAGTTCTAATGTTTAAAGTTGATGGGAAAACGGGAAATTGTAGTTTTTCATTGGTTTTTTGCCGATTATCGGAAATATATAAATCAAATAAAAAACCTATCTGGTTCGCCGTATAAACCACTAGCCTGGATATTTCATTTGTAAAAGAAAATTTCTGGTTACCGCTGACAATTTAGAGCATTTGATTTCAGGGGGTCATTTTGCGAATTTTTATTTGCAACTAAGACAGATTTTCGAAATTTTATTCGGTTAAACGTATTTTTAGTTTTATTTTATATGTGCAGTATTTTTAGCACCAGATTATTTATTCTCGTCACTTCAAACTAGGCGCTCAAAACACTACTTTTTGTAGTTTTTGCGATTCTTGCCTACTAACGATAAAATATTAATAGACAAAGGGCGCGCGTTGTGGCGCTTACTATCAAACAAGTTGATTTACGTTTGACAGGTTAGGCATTTGATCACAACTCGCCTATTTATGTGACCGTGTTAACGAAGTTGGTAGCACACCTGTAGCCTGGATTTGGATCTGGGGCTTTAGTAAAGTCAAGAACTAGAAAGTAAGTACCATGGTGTTAAAGTTGCGATGTATTTCTTAGCGGTCATTGTTGGGATTTGAAACCACGCCCTGCGGTGTGAGAGCCGAACGCGCTAACCACTCATACATCGCAACGTGATCGCAACTAACTTGCACCAAATAAGATAGGAAAAAATAAAGGTCCGGTGGGGAAGAAAGGTTCTTGAGTGGCGACGACTAGGTGGACCGACGATATTGTGAAAGTTGCGGGCAAACGGTGGATGCAAGTGGCACGTTGTCGGTCGGTGCGCTCTAAGGGGGATTATGGCTGATGATGATAATGATGAACTTCACCAAATGTTAAATGTACGTAGGAAAATAAATCTGTGCGTTTTAAATTAAATTAGGCTCGGCCACCCGGCGCGTATTGATTATTTTGTGGTTTAGATCATTTATTTGTGTGACGGCCGAACGGAACTACGGTTTGTTTGTATGTGCCAGATGATTCAATTTACTGACACACTGGCTAGTTTCGGCAGGGTATTGAATTCAATGCTTTATTATGCAATAAAGCGTTAATTTCAGTTGCTAACAGGTTTCAGTTAGAAATACCTTTAAAACTTACTTTGTAACAGTGCTTATGTGTAGATTTGGTTCTCGCGGGTCTCCGACCTCCATCCCCCAAACGAAAGAAAGAATAGAAAAATATGTTCTTCTCGTTTTCTCTCGTTAGTTCGCTGTCCGTAGTTTTCATGTGTGTTTATGATAATAATTATAATGTTTTGTATTAGGTCAAGTAGCTTGTCTAGGCCGTGGCAAATGATGAAATACTGGCTTTGATTAAAGTTTTCTGAGAACACTGGTCACGAACATAAGCTATCTGTAGCAAGTAAACAAAGCCAAAATGTTTAAGGCCTCGCTACATGGCATGACCTGACATCGTTTGAAAGAGATGGCTATATATAAGTTTCTCGGGGAGCGAAAGGGAGAAGTTATAACGTTAATAGTTTGTTTCTTTTGCTCCCGAGAAATTCAAATCTAGCTGTCCCTTTCATACGATGTCAGGTCAGGCCATGAGAAGACACCTTAGACGAAGCATCATACAAGATCCATGGTAGACACCCTTAAAAATCACATATTGTCAAAATCTACATTTAGACGTAGAAAGTTAAAAAAAAAAACCCCCAAGCAGTGGGCTTATCCCGTAACCTTACGTAGTATTTATATTCTCTTTGCCCGTAACTCTGAAAGAAATGGCGAGAGTTGCGCGAGCGGGACCGCGCATAGTGCGACTAAGTTGGTACGAGCGGGACGGCATGCTCTCGCAATCAGAATCACGAACGTTTTAAAGTTAGAGGATAAGCCCACAGAATTTTGTCTGAGTTTCCTTAAGTAGCCATTTGTATGTCTTTTAACAGGTAAATGAACTATTACCATACAAAAATCAATCATTAGAAAAATGTTGCAGTGGCACCTTTGATTATCCATCCTTCCTCGTTGAGTGGAATATTTTTTTTTGACATTGATTATCAGTGACAGCGCTAACAGTGTGACCAGATTTTGCAGAATTCTGCGATTTTTAGCAGAATGAGGCGTTTTCCAAAAAAAAGAAATCCTGGTAATAAAAGTACCCAATAGATGGCGTTAGATGTACCTTGAGGTTTTTCTGTCAGTGTCAAGACATGAAAGACAAAAAAAAATTACGTGTGCCTTTTTTTTTCTCGTGGTTTTTGGCTCCACATGTGTATTTAGAAAATTTCAAGTAAAGTAACTATGTATTTTACTTCATTTGAAATATTACAATAGTTGACACTGGCTAAATACACAACGTGTGGAGCCAAAATTTACGATTTAAAAAATTAACAAATAAACATAAAATATTTCGACAGAAATGACCATGACAGGTAAAACGATAGGACTATTACGCCATCTAGTAAGTATTTTAGAACTTTTTTTTTTTTTGAAAACTCCTCCTTGGACACTTATTTTCGCTTTTAGCAGGATATGCAGCATTTTTTTGAAATTTAGCATTTTTCAGCAGGATTCAATAAAACAGCAATAATGTAGCAGAATTTATTGAGCCCCTTCTTAAATGCCCTAAAATTGCTAATAGGAATTGGCTTCTAGAAACACCTCTCATGCTAATTTTGAAGGACGGCAGGTTCAGATGGCACTAAAAAATACCCCAACATTGTGGCGGCTATTTGATGGGCTTTGATAATTTCAATGTTAAAGACTTTTTGTGCATGAATCTTTTCATAGATTCATTATCATCAGCCAGAAAACGTCCAGTACTGAACAAAAGCTTCCCCCTTAGAAAAGCGGGAGGGTGACTGATCCCTAAGGGTGGAGATTACAGCAAATCACCCCCTCTCATAGACTAACAGTATGAAAATCATGTTAAGAAATCGATTCAAAAATCAACATTTTGGCATGGGTTTAGGCATTGGTGTGTGAATTTCAAGGCGACAAAAAATATGTTAGATTTTTTTAAATGTAAGTAGGTATTATAATCATTACACAAAATATTTTCCAAGGACAAAGACAGTGATAGCGACGATTATGAGTTTTTATTTTGTGAATAGAAATAAATATGACATTCAAATCTTATAAATTGGCATTTTCTTTATGATTTTCTAATATTTACGCATTATCTGTGTTAGCAGAAATATAGCATTTTCTGTAAAATAAATAGCAGATTTTAGCAGATTTTGTGTTGCAGACTAGCAGAATCGTACATTTGAGTCTTATGTTCACACTAAACATAAAATGCAATGGCGAGGGACAGCGACGACCGAAGAAATATATTTTTATTTATGGTGCCCTAAATAATGTTTATTTATAATGAACGTGTATTAATTA
Source organism: Apocheima hispidaria (assembly GCA_947579745.1). Taxonomy (NCBI): domain Eukaryota; kingdom Metazoa; phylum Arthropoda; class Insecta; order Lepidoptera; family Geometridae; genus Apocheima; species Apocheima hispidaria. The sequence continues at coordinate 15,901,249 of OX388147.1, forward strand.
TATCAGTACGTGTATCGTGCTAACGTTGTGCGAACCGGACTCGTCAGCTATGTTCAACGTAAACAAAATATGTCTGTTTTCGTGCGTGTGTGTTATTGTTATTGTTGTCCTGTATTTTCAAGCCGAAATCGCACGACTCGAGGACAATTATCAAAAACTTGGTATGTCATATCCTTCTACTGCTTTTGTACTAACAAGAAATTACCCAAACACAGTTCTTAATACATTTTTTCGCTTTAAGCTAATTATTCAATTCGAACGTGTGCGAAAACGCAAAAAGTGCGAACTTGCCTCCCGCTTAGTAAAAGCTATTCTTCATGTTTCTGTGCTTTTTCTGTGTTTATGGTACTTGTTGACGAGAGCAAGCCACCCGCCCGATGTCTAACGTCACGCTTGAGACCACCCTGAGATATTAGATGTTAAATCTCTTCAGACCCAGTAATTACTCTGGAAACATTGCCCCTCAATCCGGACACAGTGATGTTTGCATACTACTGCTTGGCGATGGAATAACTGGCAAATGTGTGGTACTTCCCCAGGTGGACTCTGCAGTGGAGCCCTACCACTACTACTGCTTGGACTTGTTCCTAAACATTAATAATAAATAGTTTCTCTTTATTTTGTCTAATGCTGTAATTTCTGTCATCAAATTATAGAATATAGACTAACACAGACCCACACAGAATCTCGGCAATTTTTCCCGAGGGCTTTGGATAAAAATGACGATGATACTGTGATCATATATAACCGAGTCCCGAAGACTGGCTCGACAAGCTTCGTCGGCGTCGCTTACGACCTCTGCAAGAAGAATAACTTCAAAGTGCTACATATCAATATAACAGCGAACAGACATATCATGTCGCTCAATAACCAGTATAAGTTTGCTCAGAACGTAACGAAGTGGAATGAGATGAAACCCGCACTTTATCATGGTCATATGGCGTTTTTGAATTTTGAAAGGTAAACATTCAATTGCAAACTAGAAACATGGTTTGGAATAGCATTGAACCTCAGCCAGAACACTTCTAAGCATGGTGCTAGTACAATGTAAACTTTATGGTACTTATAAACACTTCTCAAAATTAAGTGGCGTTAGTTAGTATTGCAAAATCCACTTCTACATTGCACAGAACTTATTGATGTTTGTCAATTAAAGGTGCAACATTCAACTCAGTGTGAAAAAATCAATTTTCTTGTATTTTATGTCAATTTCAGCTTAATTACTCATCGTGGGCTTATTAAAACCATTTTTGCGCCCATAAGTAGGATGGATCAAGAAATTACAATAACCAAAAAATCACAATGAAAGCTAGTATGAGTAACTTGTCACTCACAAATACCAAGACGAAAATCAGCTTATTCGCATTTGTAGGTAAAACAATATTATCTAGGTGATCATTTTAGGCGTAATTTTTTGACAACCTATTATTACTATTAGTACTCACGGGATATTTACCACAATAAATAAGAAAAGAAAGAAGAAGAATCGTAAAAGAATCATTAAATAAGAATCGTGGTAAATATCCCGAGAGTACTAATAGTAATGTAATAAACTACCACAAAAGTCTAAAACAGTGCTTAACCTATTTATTGATGCAAAATTGGTTTCAATAAATCCACGATGAGTAATTAAGCTGTAATTGATAAAAAATGCACGAAAATTTGAATTTGGTGTACTGAGCTAAGCAAGAGAACCCTATAGATATTTTTAAGTAAGGTTGTATGTAACTAATAATTTCTTATTTAAATTTCAGGTTAGGAACCAACTCGAAACCAATATTTATAAATTTGATAAGGAAACCGCTGGACAGGCTAGTTTCCTACTACTATTTCCTCCGGAACGGAGATAATTTCCGACCGCATCTCGTTAGAAAGAAACATGGAGATAAAATGGTAAATAAACTTATGTGTACTTAATTAAGTTATGTAATTTTTTTGAGGTACAGCTGACAATTTTTTTGTGAAATTTCAAAATTAATATGATATGTTTTTTAATATCATAACTAATAGTTTTTGATATATAATTCATAGGAATATGGCCACAGTCTTATCAGGACCAATAATGCTTCGAGGTATAAAAATGAATACGTTCTTCATGAGGAAAAAATTGTGTGATTCAGAACTCGCTGCATTACAACTGTCCATACAAAACGTCAAAAAATGCACAAAAATGTATCAACGCCATCTAGCGAACTATAGGCAGTAACTTTGTATCTCTGTCTGGATGTCGGTCGCGTTACCACCGCTAAACTGCTGAACGGATGTCAATAGAAATTGATAGGAGTTACTGTATATCACAAAGACAGACATAGGATACTTTTTTATGTCCACGCGAACGAACAAACAGTGAAACGCGAACAAATAGTGCTGAATATGTTAGGTGCCAACTTCAAAGCCCTGAACCGAAACAAAAAAAAATGACAAAAAATTACTGCAAATTAAGTAATTACAGTTTGTTCATTGTTGGCATTCTGGGCTAAAGGGTTAAAAGCAGTGTTAGAAAAAATCCGATTTTTATAATAAATATCAAAAATCCGATTTTTTGATATATATCCGATATATATCGAGGCTAAGAAAAAGAAGTAAATTTTCCCTATAAAGTGAAAATTATTAATGCTAGGAGCACCAGACAATCCCCATTTTTGATCACCTCGTAAAATAAACCTTTTATATGATATACAGTTAAGGATTTCCCCAATTTTAAATGAGGTTGCCATTTTGGGAAACAATCTAAATTATTCTGAATTGTAGTTTTTCGCTACGTGTTGCCAGGCTAAACATTAATCTTCAAATTTTTAGTTCAGAAGACAGGAAAAAATCAATTGATATATATCAAGATAAAAATCAATTGATATATATATCAAGATAACAATCAATTGATATATATCAAGATAAAAATCAATTGATATATATCAAGATAAAAATCAATTGATATCTATATAAATATCAATATCAATTGATTATTGATCTTGATATATATCCGCTGATATATATGGGCGAACCCTGGTTAAAAGTGAGTCTTCTCCTTATCAGTAAAGGTTTTTTTTTAAACTGTTAATGTTACATTCAGCATTTTATTGTAATTAATATTCTTATATAATTCCAAAAGTATCGAACTTTATTACAATGGAAATAATATTATCTGCTTACAAAAATCTACTAAATCACAAATACAAGTGGTTTAAATACTAGATCATAAATACAGTTTGCTTTAAGTCTGTAATAGGAAATCAGCGTTGACCTACATCTTGAAGCAATTTGTTATTCAACGCCATTGTAAATTGCAATTTACAGCAGAGCTATAAGGATAAGTATTGCAAAACAAAAGTTAATGATAGCTCATTAGCTATCTTGCAAAACATGTGCCATCTTGGGAAGATTGAATAAGTGGAACTTGTCGGAATTTACAGCAATAAAGTTAAGAATAAGGAAAAATAGAGAAATCTACTAAGTATCATACTGAACATAAAAATTAAAGTCAACTTACCGGCGGCACCACGAGTGTAACTTTGAAAGCGTATATCTTGGAAACGTGGCGCTGGAGTAGATTTTATCTCATACAAACCTTGTTCGTTTTAGTGTCAGCTATCGATTCATATAGGTTTTATGAGTGGCTTCTATACTGAAGAAAAAACAAGACGGCGGACAGTAGGTATACCAGGCTTCACACTAAAATATTCAAGTCCCTTTGCTAATGGCGAATCAAAAACTTATGTTTTTCAAAGCATCTTTGTGTCTTACTATCCATACTGATAGAGCTCGTTACTCGTTCCAGTCGTTCGACGATTGCGTTGATAAGAAGCAGCCGGACTGCAACCCGGAGAACATGTGGCTGCAAGTGCCTTTCTTCTGCGGCCACGCGGCAGAATGCTGGTAAGTACACTAAAAATATTGTTTTTAAATGTAAGGTCTAACAGTTCACCTGAAGTGACTACCTGGTTGAAGATTGTAACACGCCTAGTCTGGAATATTATTGCTCTCAAGCTCTCAGCTAAAAGTCACTACAGACGACGCACCGCACACCGAGCCGAGCGACACTTTGTACGCGCTAGTACGTGGATATCCATAGATCCTGTCGCATCTCGTCCCACGTCCTCAGCGGGTGTTCGCTGTATAGCGCGCCGATCGAGGCTCGCTTAGTTACTCCTGTGTGATGTGCCATACTCCCTTCCAAAGCAATTTCCATGTGCGCCTACGCCCCGTTTTGACTTACGCGTGAACATCTAGTCTTCTAACAAAATAATGACGTAAAGGCGTGATGCGTTTTTTGTCAACTATTGCCATCGTGGTATTGTTAATAAACAATTTAGCTACGAATCTCAATAAGCTGATTTCCATCTTGGTTTTTGTTTTAGTGACAAATGTACTTATACTAGCTTTTACCTTGATTTTTTTCGTTGGTGTGATTTCTTGATACAACCTATTTATTGACGCAAAATTAGTTTTTATGAAACCAGGATGAGTATTTAATTTAAGCTGTAATTGCCAAAAAACGCAAGAAAATTTGAATTCGGCGCGCTGAGCAAAACTTTGCACCTTATAATAATGGAAAGCTCTAAAATTATATTTTCCACATTTTTACGACTTAATTGCCATGTTTAGACTATTTATTTAAAAAAAAAGTAGATAAAAATAAATCTGTAAAAAAAATGGTTGACCTTGGATGGCAACTTAATTTGTGTTCTATTTTTGACGCATAAAAAGTCTGGATTGGCTCGGCGCGGCACGGAGCGTCGTCTATAATGGCCGAGAATAATGTCCATATTAAATTTGTCGGAGTGTTTAAATTTAACGCAAGCTATTGTTCCAGGGTTCCAGGCAACCCCTGGGCACTAGAGCAGGCGAAACGTAACCTAATCAACCACTACCTGCTGGTAGGAATCACTGAAGAAATGCTAGACTTCATCACGATCCTAGAAGCGACATTACCACGATTTTTCAAAGGTGCCACAGAATACTACCTGAACAGCAACAAGTCCCACCTACGACAGACCAGCTCGAAAATAGATCCGAGCCCAACGACCATAGAGAAAATACAAGAATCGTCCATTTGGAAAATGGAGAATGAACTGTATCAGTTCGCGTTAGACCATTTCAAATTCGTGAAAAGAAAACTTCTAGTGAAAGAAGCCGATAATGTAGCCCAGATATATTTCTACGAGAAGATTCGGCCTAAATGATTATTGTGGGTAGATAGATAATGGCGCACGTACGTAAGTAGCTAATGGTTATCATTCCGTGGTCTGTATATTGGAAAGAATTATTTTTTATTATTATTGAATATTACATAGGCCCAGTTTCACAATGTCTGATTTTGACCTATCTAGTTTTAATGTTCTTAATATTTAAGAAAAATATGATTCTTAATTTCTTAAGTTTATTTTAGATAAGATTTCCTTCATTTCATTTCGTCTACTTAATTAACCCGACGACCGCCAAAGCCGTCAATAATTGACAATAAATATGGTCTACTAGAACTCGAAATACATTAATCAAGATAATAATTGTATGATTTTGGCAATGATATTTTACTAAAGATAGGTTTTTACCCTCAAAATGGCGCTCTGAATTCGACTCCGCTGCAGTCTGTTTACAGCCGCCATAGAGTGTGAAAGAAGATGCGAAAAGTTATAATATGAAAGATAGCTATAATGAAATCTGTCCGAAAGGACAGATTCGCGGGGGTTCATTTTTAGTATGCGCTAAAATCGTATCTCCAGTAAAATATCATTGGACTTTGCAACCTGGTGGTATTTAGTTGCTTGGCACGGGGCACGGCGCAGCATTATGCCGTGGCGGTCAATGGGTTAAATTTTATAATGTGATTGGCATAATATAATGTGCCGATTTACTTAAAACAATTTACTTATTTTATTTTTTATCTTCGCTGTTATTTAATTTGTTAAGGTATTTCTACGAAATCACCGAAGTCAAGCAACGAACGATCCGGTTAGGCTTCAGATGGGTGACCGCGCGTGGCATTTACTACTGAGCCCTAACATGGGCAAATGCGATGTCAAATGAATCTATCTGTTAAGAGCCGGCTCTCCTGATATAGTAATCTCGTTCGCACTTTAAAAATTAATAAAATATAAAAATTACAGGGAGGAATTTAAAATCTTGATCATTAATATCTTTAGAACACCATTGCCTACGTTTAATAGCAATTTTCATATTATTATTTTTTAAGTTAGCGAAGAAGAAAAAAAAAAACTAGAAAAACTGTTTTTTTACCTTCTCCTTCGCCAAATTCTTCTTGTTCCTCGCACCTTCCCGTTACACGGGGTCGGCTTTCACAATCAAGCGGCGCCACGCTAACCGGTCACGGGCATTCTGTCCCGTGGCTCCTAGAGTCTTCAAATCTCTTTGAATTGTCAATAGCCAGGTTGTGGCAGGTCTTCCCCTGCCCCTTTTGTCTGTTGCCATGGATAGGCACTTCTCTACACGAGATGGTGGTCCTGCCGTCGCACAACGTGTCCATACCGTCTCAATCACGATTCGGTAACTTTGTCTGAGATAGGTCTAACTTTGAAGATTTACGTAATCGTTCCGTATATGGTCTTTGAGTCGGTTGTCCTCCGAACAACCTGAGCGTGAAAGTGTGGTCGATATAGTGAGGATCAGGGAAGCCGGGCCTTAAATTAAAGGTAATTCAGAAATTGTGGAATTGAGCTTAAATTAAAATAAATCATTGATTAGTTAGATTGATGTTGAATAAAAATTTAAATTATGAACGCACTGTAGGCCTCAAATACTTATAGATTTAGTTCCATATACTTTAGTATAACTTGATTATAGTGCTCATTTTGAATTTAATTGGAAAAGACATTAGTAAAGCTTCCTTGACTAGCCTTATTTGTAAGCTATTTTATTTTGTCACTAAGATAGAAATGTATAGAATATTATATTAATATTATTTACATAAACAGATTATAATTCGTTTTGTAGTATAGGTATACTGTATATTAGAACAAGAAATTTGATCTAGAATTCAAACATGCGGTTTTAGAACTCCGAGCTTACCGATACAGTACATAGTGGGTACCTTTTGAAAAGTCGCGAGCCAAAATTTCGAAAGTTCATGAAGTAGCGGGCGGTAAGGAGGTGGCATCTCTTCTCCCTACGGCCGTTTTCGACTGCGATTGGCAGAACAACTGTTTTAATAATATGACGTTGAATAAAGGCTTCGCTACCTGGCCTGACCTGACATCGTGTGAAAGAGATGGCTATATATATAGTTCTGGGGGAGCGAAAAGGAGAAGCTATAACCTTAATAGTTTGTTTCTTTTGCTCCCGTAAAATTCAAGTCTAGCTGTCCTTTTTACGCCATGTAGCGAGGCCTTTACATCGCTAGTAATTTTTTAATTTTTTTTTTGGTTCCACAGCTTGTGTATTTAGACAGTGTCAAGTTTTGTGATATTTCAAGCAAAGTAAAATATTTCACAGTCATAGTCTTGTCCCCAAATACTCAACGTTTGTTAACTTTGAAAACAGATTAACTCTATTGCTGTCTTTGTCATTTGCTTAGTGCCAGACAGAGGCGGTATTAGAATTAATCTAATAAAGTCAACAGATGTTAACAAAGTTAACAAACGTTTCAGTATTCGGGGGTTAAGAAAGCAAACAAAGTCACAATCAAGTTCAAGCCATGCTAAAGTGGCATGTTAAAGTGCTGGAGTCTTAACTAGGAGCTTCTACGGAGTTCTGGACACAACACGAAAAGTCATGTTTCACGAAATTACCAACACCAACACTCGTCCACGTTCAAGAACACTTTATGGATAAAAATCCACCGATATTACACTAGTTTTGGAAAATATAACAATGACACGACATAACATCTTCACGTTCCCGCCAAAACTTCTCGCTAGTATAGTTTCTACCGTATATAACTTTTTTCTATAAAAATGGCTTTATACGGTCAGTGCATTTAGCAAACGTTTAGTTCTTGTACATTTTAGTACGACTGCTAATTGTTCTGCGGTTCGGATCGAATGCCGGGCGGGCCGCAGCCGGCGCGCGGGACGCGGGTTGACCATATGTGGTATATCGCATTGTAGCTTCATAGCCCCACGTTTTTGAATATAGCGACGTGTATCACCAAGTGTGAATGTGTCGATACAAAATGTATGCGGGCGATATTATAGAATTTTATACCATTAAAAATATTGAATGTACGAGCGAGAGAGTACGAAAATCGGTTTTCTCCGAAACGCACAGGTGTCTTTAAAGAGAAGCATTTAAGGGCCGGCTTACTTGATTCTCGCTATCTCGTTCGCACTTATGCAATATTTTTTGGTATAAAAATTACAGAGAGGATATTAAAAAAAACTTTAGGATACAATTGCCAATGTTTTATAGCAATTTTTATTTTTTTGTATTTTTTTTCGAGTATTTTCCCTTTCCTTCTCAAAAATAAAAACTCGCTCGCGCTGCCGCCTCGCTGCGACTGTAAACGCGGCCGTAGAGGTAAAGCCGCTTTATTTTATGTCAAAACTTCAGTAACTACCATTCATACTAATACCTCAACAAAAAAAAAACGATACGCACATACTTACTTTGTACTCCTAGGAATGCTATTAAAAAATAAAAAACTTTCGTACGCCAAGTGGCGCCATCCACGCACGCGCCGCGAACCTGCATCACACGTCAGTAGATTTCACGTTTGACAATACATCCAATAAGTAACCACCCCCGGAGAACTTTCGGCATGGATACAACCCGCAGCGCGTCTTCAAAAATCTGTCTGTGCTGCCAACGCATCGCAAAATTTATGAATAATAGAACAGCGGACGTAATATCTGGCGTAAATGGAAACTACATAATTATGTACATTTGTTATAGAATCCGTAAGTGTACATCAACTTAACGGCCTACTTCGATAAAAATGTGATTTTTCTATTTAGTGCCCTTCATTAGTTATGTAGATTAAAAATCTTATTTTGGGATATATGCTTTTTGGTTCTGTTATCAAGGTTTCCATAGCGAGAAAACATCACTAAATAATATTTCCTCGATAAAAAAATAATATTCGAAAGATCTCGATTTACACACATTTTTCGCTGGCACTCGGAACCCCTAGTTTATATTCAAGTTATTATAACACTAATAGTGAGGTAATAATAATATCTAGGCTTGCATCGCTCAGAATTTCAATTGATTTCCTGGTTTAGGTGTAACTAGGAATTATATGTTTTTTTTCACTAGCACGCGCTAAAGTCATCTCTTTTCATCTGCGCTCGAAACTGTATATCTTTCTCTCGAAATTGTGAGCGAAGCAAACTTAAATATTATTACTACCTCACTATTGGTATAATAATAACTTGAATATACACTAGGGGTTCCGAGCGCCAGCAAAAAATGTGCCCATCGGCCCCCACGTGCGGCAGACAGGAACACAAATTAATACGTACGAAAGTTTTTTCGCTGGCAGTTTTGCTAGGGTTACTTGCTAATCTTACCCCCGAATACTGAAACGTTTGTTAACTTTGACGACATATTAAGTCTATTGCTGTCTTTGTCATTTGCTTGGTGCCAGACAAAGGCAGTATTAGAATTAATCTGTTGTCAAAGTTAACAAACGTTTCAGTACTCGGGGGTTAATTTTTATGATGTTTAATGAATGCTTAAATAATTGTGATATTTTAAAGTCCATCCAGTGACTCGTTGAATCATTTAAATTAATATTATGATATTTTTTTATGTTGCTCGTTATTTTTTTCTATTGTGATGTGTATTTTTAATCCTCGACGAAAACAGAGGCTGTTATAAGTTTAACGTCATTATCTGTCTGTTACGTCGTAGCTCTGAAACGGATGAACCGATTTTGATTTAGTTTTATTTGTTTGAAAGGTGACTTGAACGAGAATTTTGTTAACCATTCATTCGAAGATCTTCAGCTGTGTTCTAGGTTTGTCGGTACTTTTTAATTTAATTGTACATCAGTCTTTTACCATCCCACTGCTGGGATATCGGCCTGCCCTCGAAAGCAGATTAGGCCATATCCACCTCGCTGATCCCGTGCGGGTTGGCGGATTAATTTAATTACTTGTGTTTAATTAATTATTGTAAATAATGTGAACGCTTCAATTCGATGTTGGGACCATGTATGCGAAGGAACGAAGAAAGCGGTTGGCTAATTGGCCAATTTATTTAGCAACGTTAATATAGCAACAAAAATTAAGCTGGCGTCCTTCATTATCCCGCCAATTTGCGCGGTTACAGATAGGGATAAAGTTAAGTTTGTGGTGATTGGGGAATGAGAGCGGGCACCCCTTCGCTCCTCGGTTCCCACCCTTTTAAATGGAGTGCGGGAGTGCCCACGTCGCGAAACTATAATTCTCGACAGCCACCGTAGTCCCTAGCGATAGGGGCACGGTCTACATACAAATGAAAACCTTGAAAATGTAGCGTATTTCTAAAAAAAAAAGTAATAAAATATAATATGACAAAGATTTTTAAAATTAGAAATTCAATTTCGACACACTTAACACCTGGTGATTTGTGATCAAATGCCTAGGCTGACAAACAAAAAAAAAACTTCCATACAAACTTTCTTCCCCTGCTTAACCTCCTTATAAGATAAGTTTGAAAATCCTCTCTTAGTCCTCACTAAACTTACTATATGGAACGAACTTTTATAGTGATCTTCGACCAAAGTAAAATTAGGGACGGGCCCAAACCACACGACTTAAAACGTAAGTCAAAACATTCGAACTTTGGCTTTAATGCGTAAATAAAAGTGTGTATAGTACATTTATCACAAAAAAGAGATCATCATCATCATAGGCAGCTTATTCAGCCACGTGATGGCATAAGCCTGGCCACGTGATGATAAGTTTAGCCCTGGTAGACTGATACAGCGATGGCGTGACGACATCAAAAAGTTTTGCGGCAACACCTGGACGAGATTGGTACAAAACAGGGTAGATTGGCTAAAGAGGGAGGAGGCTTGTGCTCTGCTAAAAAGAGATAGCGAATATATTATTATATCAAGGCATATTTTTACGGATATTTGAAACGCATGTATTGACGAACGTACGTCTCGCACTTTTCACAGACAGAGCGACTGAAGCAAAGTGAGCGCCGAAGCTCCCTTTAAAGTCTTCAAAATTCTCTTACTTGGGCCCGTCCATTCGTTTACTTTGGTCGAAGATAGAAACATGCTATTAGACTCATCGTTTTGCGTGTGCGTTTCTTGTTCTTGTTGTCTCAGTAATTTCTAAGATGTAGAATTGATTGCTTTAAAAATCTTTGACTAGAACGAAAAGGATAAACTCTAGCCCGGACTCTTCAGACCGTTTTTTCGCATTACACGCGCTGTGTTGTTCGCACAATAAACATTTTTAATTTTGTAAAATTATTGAGGGTGAAGTTAAAAATGTTTTTGCAATATATATTTTTATCCGGGGGCCCGCCAAGTCGAGCAACATGAGCGAGCACGTACCATCCTGTTCTCGAAGCAACTCATGGCACTTTGTATCTTTGTTGTGGGTTTCAACAATCAAAATTTTACTGTTACATTTTCAGTATTTTTTTTAAGCAGGTAAATGATTTGATAACTGAGAAATAAAGGAAAAATTTTGCTGTTTATCTAAAATGTTCATTGTTTGTTTGTTCATTTCATTGGTTTTGATTAACATGATAATTAATTTCAAACACGTTAAAACACGTTAAAGAAAACGATGCAGAGATATTTCTTAATACCATTCTCTGTAATTTAATATCCCAAAGGCCTCGCTACATAACCTGACTTGACATCGTGCGAAAGGGACAGCTAGACTTTAGTTTAACGGAAGCAAAAGAAACAAACTACTAAGGTTCTTCCTACTTCTCCCTTTCGCTCCCCAGAAACTTGTATATAGCCATCTCTTGCAAATTATGAATATGCGAGCGAGAGAGAATGAAAATTGCTTTTCTGCTCTTCAGTTTATACCCATTATTACTGGCCTAATGTACTTTCTAGTACATAGACATAAAGCAGTAGACAACACACGCCATGATTGTATACTCAAGCGATTGTTATCTGTATATAATAAGCATTTAATAGAGAATTAAGTAAAAATGTTCTTCCATTTACTTTTTAAGTAATCGAATGTTTGTGTAATATGCAATGATATTTTACTAAAGATTTTACCAACAAAATGGCGCTCTGAATTCGGCTAAGTGTGGCTATACATGGCCTGACCCGACATCGTGCGAAAGGGAAAGCTAGACTTGAATTTCACGGGAGCAAAAGAAACAAACTATTAAGGTTATAGCTTCTCCCATTCGCTCCCCCAGAAACTTATATATAGCCATCTCTTTCACACGAAGTCAGGTCAGGCCATGCATAGCTACTGTAATTCAGAAATATAGCGAGGGTAAATTTGGTGCGCTATAGTCATATGCGTAGTAAAATATCATTGGTAATTTATATATTAGAATTTAATTCATATGAATCTTAGCTAATCGTTTCATGTTGTAAAGTGCTATAATGCCTTTTTACCCGACTGCCCAAGAAGGATGGTAATGTTTTCGGGGTGTATGCAAGTATTTGTGTGTTCCTCGCTCGTCATAATCTGTAAAGCCGTTTAGGAACACTCAAACATACTTACTTAGACAGGGTTCTAAGGTAAGTGCTAAGCCGAAAGAGGCTCATAGTACTCATGATTGTGAACAACTTTTACTATGGGCCCAACCATGAAACCGAGAAAAAAATATCTGCTTTCCATACATTTTGTCAAATGTCATTGACATTTTTCTATGGAACAGCTGTTTTTTTTTCTCGATTTCAGGGTTGGTCCCATATTTTAATATGGGACCAGTTGTTCATAATATTGAGTAGTATGAACCCTTTTCGGCTTGCCATACCCTTATAACGCTGTATACTAACACATACACCGCAATAACGTTACCCTCCCATGGGCGGTCGGGTAAAAAGGCCATGGACCAAAGTTCCTACACAAGAGTAGGCGGAGCCCGAAAAAGGTCAACTAGCTGTAACACCTAATTTTCTTATTGACTCAGTTTGAGTCAACGAACTCTTGTTGTTTTATTCATTCTGTTTGTCCTGTAACTAATGAATGCCATAAAATAGAGCAAGGGGCAGTCAATAATGTCAACAAATGATGTTTTGCTTAGCTATTCAATCTCTATTATACAGGTGTAATATGACCGATGCGTGGTTCGCATCGATCGTCCTGAGTGAGGAACCTAGGGATGATTTGTGGATTTGTTGACTGTACAATTTTTTTAATTCCATATTTCTGTAATATCTAAGGTCCATATCGAATTTAAACATAAGATTAAAAAAATATTTATGGAAAAGGTAACGAGCCTAGGATTATTATTACGTGTATTTAGAACAATTTAATCAAATGTAGTCAATATTATCGATAATCTCTCAAAATAATCACATTTGTATCTAAGTTACCTTTACAGACCTCTATGTACAAAATTGTACTTAATTTATTTAAAAAGCCACTAATTTGAACTCTATTGCCTGGTATTTAGGCTCGAGTGGCTAAATTGTGATCGTTTAGAGAATCTGTCAGTTTTTTTACTTTCATATTGTTCAGAATCTCTGCACTCACTAGTTTATTGTGTAAACAATGTTTTAAATAAAATGAAGTTTTTAAATATATTTTTTTCATTTTGGTCCTTCGAGCCGAAACTTCAACGAATTATAACGTAACAGTTGTAGGTATTTAACTTATGTGTGTATTCTTATGTATTTAACATCGCACTTGCACTTAAAGTACCTAAGCATTGAATTGTCATGAGGTCATCAAGTAAAATAAATTGTCACCGTCGTATTACAAGTCGATAACTGACCGAATCATTCCCAATCAAATATTTATATGAGACTGTAATTACACATTTACCAAGTCCCCAATTCCCCGAAACCGAATATCAAATTACTTACCTTCTACTTCATAATTGGGGCGTACTTTCTTATGTGTCATTATACTTCTCAGAACTTTTCTAAACGTGACTATTATCGTTACCGTAGCGTTTAATAAAACATACTCGTCCTCGGCTGTCACACATGGTGTAGTTGAAATATTGTCACGACCCTAATCAGCGCATTACTTATGGTATGCAAACACCCTCTTCCGACACGTCTTGCAGGCGTGCATCCGCCCGCTCGGTTTCATTCAGGGCCCATTGTTAATTATTAAATCGATCGTCTATCTTCCTCGCACTATCGTCGCCGCCGTGGTCAAAGCGAGCCGGACATTGTTCTGTCAGTGGTCTCCATCAAAACTGCGAAGAGTGTAGCTCCTAATCGGCTCAGTCGCGCTCTGGGACTGACAAGAAGCGGTTGGCCCGCGATGCCAATGAGGTTCCAACCGCTTGCAGAAATGCTCTTACGAAGGCATAACTTTCGAATAACTGAAAACAGATCGTGCACTCGACAATTTTGAAAAATGTATTAGCTCTTTTTAAATTAAACCGGTTTAGTTTAGTTTGTTTTGAATTTCGTTTACGAAGGTCGTGTCCTTCAATCGATAAACTATTAATTGTCGGCGTGTGATTGCCCGTGGCCATCTGACAACGGCACTGGACGCGTGTTTTTTTTAAATATTTTATAGAAGACAAGTGCCAATTTATAAGTTAATATAGTGATTTCAAATGTGAGGACTCAGTGTCGATTGTTTCTTTGCTGCAAAGACTTTGTATCAAACTGCGTCTTCATGGAATATGGGCATCTGTTTAGACACTGGTAAGTAAAAACCGATATCATATACGTCAAAGAAACTAATATTTCTAAGTCCCACAATTTCTCTAAAGTGTCTTTAACTGTCCCTATTTGAGCGCCAAAAAAGGTAACTTTCGTTTGATAATATCGAGTTTTTTCTTTAAATCTGAAACAATGATATCGAACACATTATATCTAATGACTATATCTAGGTTTTGACATCCGTGAAGGCAGTATATTTATACTCATGATGTTCATAACAGCCTCAGGTTATTGTCGAAAATAGTGGCGCCCAACGTGGTTTCTACTATATGTACCTGTAAAATCCAAATATTTACGTGGCGGTTAAAAAATTATCACTCTGTATTGGCAGATATATACAGGGTTATAAGGAAAGGGTATGCTAAGCCCAGATCACACTAGATTCGTTGTTCCTACAAAAAGTCACCAAAGTTTGAGGTAGGCGCAGGTCGCAGGAGTGCGACCAAGCGTTCTCATTGGCTATCTCAAGGTTGCGCGTACTCGCGCCTAACAATCAACCAATCAGAGTAAATTCTTGTGTATTTAGAGTAAACTAAGTGTATTTAGACTGATGCGTGGTGCGCTTCGAGCGTCCTGAATGCAGAATCCAGGGTGTGATCTGTGACTAAGCCAAAAAAGGTTCATAGTACTCATCATCATAGACAACTTTTAGTATGGGACCAACAATGAAATAGCGAAAAAAAAATCTGCTGCTCCATATATTTTATCGTGTCATGGAATTTTTTGTATGGAACAACTGATATTTTTTTCGCGATTTCAGGGTTGATCCCATACTGAAAGTTATTCATAATGATGAGTACTATGAACCCCTTTCGGCATAGCCGTATCCTTTCCTTATAACCTTGTATAAGTCATATGGGTAAGCTATCAACTATCTTCTGTCTTATAGTAATATCGGCTGTCTATTCAGCGTTAGGCTCAAGAAAATTACAGCGTTCTATTATTTTTTTATATATATTTTTTCCGAGCCACGAACACAAAATAATAAACAGTGCGATACAGCTTATAGTTTGTTGAACGAGCACTTACCAAGTTTGTGTATCGTTATCACAAAGTAACATTAAAGTGAAAATAAGACAACAGCTGTGGTGAAGTTCACAGCAGTTTCACATATGCCCACGTTCATTTTTTTTTTACAAATACAAAATTCTTTATTTTGGATCAAAAACTTAGTGAATAATGCAAATAGAACGATGCTACCCGCAGTAGTTAAATAACTGTGTCGCGGGTAGCAACGCCCACCTCCGAAACACCCATTAAACGGGAGCTCCAAAATTAAGAGAGTAAGTAGTTACTTACTTAAATTTTTACAATTAAAAGATATTAAAGTTTTAAGTTATTCTAAAAAGACTCTGGGTGCGTGAGTACGCGCGCGTATACATTATGATCGATGTATATATCATATAGTTGGTAGTTCACACTGCCGGCTAGTTTAAAGTGGTTATACATAACTTGACCTGACATCGTGCGAAAGGGACAGCTAGATTTGAATTTCACGGGAGCAAAAGAAACAAACTAAGTAGGTACTAAGGTTATAGCTTTTCCATTTCGCTCCCCAGAAACTCATATATAGCCATCTCTTTCACACGATGTCAGGTCGGGTAATGTAGCGAGGCACCTACCTTTACTTTTTAGTCTGTGCAGAAAGAGAAGCTTCGTGGCTAAGGGTGTCTACACATGGCCCGACCTGACATCGTGTGAAAGGGACAGCTAGATTTGAATTTCACGGGAGCAAAAGAAACAAACTATTAAGGTTATAGCTTCTCCCTTTCGCTTCCCCAGAAACTTATAAATAGCCATCACTTTCAAGCGATGTCGGGTCGGGCCATGTGTAGACACCCTAACAGTGAAGTAACATTTTTATATGATACCTACCTAACTAGTAGCACCCGAGTAGTAGTGAGAACTGAGTGGCTACCTACCAAGTATCAAAACATTTCTAGTCGTGCTGACAATGGCAGAGCAGCACAGACAGAGCGGTGATGGCAACGCAACAATTAGAACATGCACGCCCTCAGTTCCACGACGCTTCTCTTTTTGCACAGAACTTTAGCTTAGATACGTAGAAGCTGCCGTTGCTTTCAACAATCGCTAACGTTGGCAACGTTGCAGAACAAAATAATGACGAAGTGGAGACCACAGGCGAGCAAACCAGGGGGCCCAGTGCGTGGGCGGGACGCGCCACACCGCCTGCTGCTGGGTTCCCAATGCAGAACACCAGCCATGTCAAATTCGAGCCGCCCAATTGCCCTGTTATATTTGTCCTCGGTAAGTTATCCAAAGTTTTTTGTAATTTGGCTGACGTGGCGGGGAAACTGCCAATAATTTGTTGTTACCGTTATCTTAACAACGTCAGCACTTTTCTACCTTACCTCGCTTATTACCTTTCTGAATCCTGCAATCCTACTGACATATATATGCGAAAAATTAAACAAAAACAGTCCTTATGGACCGTTGACGACTGTTGTTGTTGAGACATTCGTATTTCTTGCTGATGCGAAAAGTAAAAGTACACAAGACTTCAATCCTCTAGTAAACTTACTAGTATCTTGTAGGCAAATTTCTTTCTTTATTCAATTTGAAAATTTTAAGTGTAAATTCAATCATCTCCATCACCATTATAATCAGTGGTCGTTGTGTGCAGGCGGTCCAGGCAGCGGGAAGGTGACACATTGCGACAACCTGATGCAGGAGCGGCGCGGAGTGGTCCATATCAACATGACAGATCTGCTCCAGCAATACGCCATCGGAAATGGTAAGGTCACTGGTAAGAGGTGCCGCTATCACCTACGCTGTCGATGCTAATCTCGAACCCAGGAGTTTATCTCTGCCAACCATTTCCAACTGATGGTAATAACCCTTCAAACTCTACGCGTCGGAAGAGAGCTCTCTATGTCAAATCGTTTTTGAAGTTTTCGCAAAGTAATTTTCCTGTTTTTGAAATCAATCACCCTTCGAGTGTAAGTCGTTATCTCAGCAGAGGGATGATTAATGGCTGATGCAGATACTTGCCAAAGATCAAACCTTTTTGAAAAGACAATGAACAATTTATTAAAATAATAATTTAACAGATTTGTTGTAATTAAAAATAAAATAAATTATCATCGCCTGAGGGCTCAGACAGGCGACGCGAAAACTTTCTTGCGGCAGCGGCAAGGCGTTGAGTAAACTTGCCCTAATGTCGTCGCTCACGTTCTGGGCGCAAGTTTTTTTGTCACTTGTAAGTGACATTGTCGTTCAAAGGATTATCATCGACTAATATCGTCACTTCTTTGGCTGTTTCACGCTTACCTATTGTGTCCCATTGAAGGTCGAATACGCCTTGCCCGATAGTTCTGTTCTCGGTTCTGCAGTTGATGTGATCGGCCCACTGTTAGGTATATTTAAAAGATCTCTTCTTCATTTCGGTTACATTATTCTGTCGGACGCTTCTCATTCACGTCTTCTCCTGTTGAGACTGATGACAACCTACCTAGCTACCGGCTGGTAGTTTAACAGAACGATTGCTCTGTTCTTTGTCGTTTATTAATTTGAGGGTATATTCCACTGAACATTATTTTACTATTAAATAATTCTTACTTTATTCTTATAATATTTATAAGTTTAAGTGTCAGGATAGCTTCCGTGTCTGCAGTAAGCAGCATTTAATGCATTTACTGTACAGTGTCACGTGTTAAGGCTAATTATTGCCGAATTTTATAACTGTCACTGCGAAATGGCCGC
Organism: Apocheima hispidaria; assembly: GCA_947579745.1. Classification (NCBI taxonomy): domain Eukaryota; kingdom Metazoa; phylum Arthropoda; class Insecta; order Lepidoptera; family Geometridae; genus Apocheima; species Apocheima hispidaria. Next base: position 15,919,697 of record OX388147.1, read on the forward strand.
GTTTTACACAATTTTACAATAATTTCATGACCCCGTCGTATAGTCAGTTACTCGTTGCGGCGAATTGCATTCCATGGGCCGAGATTACATTCAAGGGTTGACCAAGACATAAGCCCGGTCTTTAATTATACTTAGCCTTCTTTGCCATTCTCATCCATTACGCTGTAATCCGAAGGAATTGCGAGATTTGTGCATTTTTTTATCTCCGCAAATTCGTTTCAATTAATTATATTTTTGTTGCAGCGAATTGCCTTCCATGATCCCAGATAATGTTCTAGGGTTGCCTAAGACCGAGACGTAAAACCAGTGTTTGATGAGACTACTATAGCCTTCTTTTCATTTCTCCTCCACTTCGCTCTAATCGAACTTGAAGTGAGATACTTACTTGTTAGTTTTCTAAGGAATTTGAATGAACGTACCCTACCCCTGTTTGTGAGTATACTACTCTGGCTTATTACAGGATTCTTTGTAAATTGTCGCAAGAAGATTTAAAATGTCGTGGTGATAGAATTACTAAACTATCGATGACAAAATTGTGAGTGCAGCTTCAAAAATACCAGAATGGGAAATGGTATTCTTAGTTTTTCTTCCACACATGCAGTGATGTGCTGAAGCTTAAACGGCCAGGTCCCTCTTATCCACATGCAATTTTTTATTTATTCCTCCATATCTCCATTATTAAACATACATAGCAATTTTTCTAATTCTGACAAACTGCATAGCAGTTTGTGGGCAGAGTGTAACTCTCACTGTGAACATTTTCTTAGGTAGGTAATATGTACGATTAGGTGAATTAAATATTTATAACTAATTAGTAGGTATATTATTATCTAGGTTTCCTAATATTTATGATACAATTAGTTATTATAATATTGGAATATTTACGAAAATAGTACGAGAGAACTTACTGTAATGAACAGCAGATACTGTCATGCCACTCCCGCAAATATTCTTAATTACTTCAACAATATAAACTATTGCGTAGCGGCTTTTTTTCATCTATTGGTTTGTGTACAGTGTGTGTGAGTACGTCTTGATTTCTAGCATGTTGCAATACGTGTGTAAAATTGTAGATTTTTCTGTACTAATTAGAACTTATGTCAGATTCATATATTATTAGATTGAATTATTATTAAAGGGCGCAGCTGGTGGGTTTATAGATAGACATTTTCTTAATGTACCCATTGTATTTACTTACCTAAATATTAAATTTTCATCTTAGGTTTAGGTTTTTTATGTATTTCATCATTTTCTAGTGCTCGCTCGATATTTACTTTTCATGATCTACGTAAACAGGTATCCACGACCTGACCTAAAATATACCTACTGTTGTAATTTTAAACTAAAACACTTGTCCTCGGACTCCTGGGAACGGACATGTGCTTCCACCAAGGTTTATCATATACATACTTACTCTTGTAAGTCTGGCTATTTACTTGTTCGGTGGCTTTATTATAGGTTTTTATTTTTTTTCTCTTATATTCTGGCTCCACTTAAGTCAAGTATAGTAAGTTGTTTTGTCATATCTCTAGTGACGATAACTAAAACAAGTCTCAGTCATATTCTAAGTCTATTAATGTACGTCACGGTCAAGTCCTAGTCACGCCCAGTAAAATGGTGGAGATAGACATTCCTAAAGGTCTCTATGAAAATTTGGAAACAACACGAAGAGTCACGTTTCACGACATTATACTATTCACCAACACTCGTGCACGTTCAAGAACACTTAATGTGTAAAAACCATAGTTTACCGTGTAAAAACCATCATTTTTACACATTAACACTCGAAATAATACAAGTTTTGGAAAATAATACAATGACGCGCCATGACTTCTTCACGTTTCTGCCAAAAATCCTACTTTATTGTTTTTTTTTTTTTTTTTAATAATTGGTTCTAACGGCCTCTACAGCTATAACCGGGCTTTGGCGAACGCAAAAGGCGTTGAGCCCTGCTTGATTGTTTATAATATTATAGTGCTTTAGTACTAGTATAACTTGGTTGCGTAAATGAAGTTAGAATTTGTTAAAATAAATGCAGATAAAATTTATTTTACTACTAGTGAAAATAATATTTGACAGTCCTGCTATTATGAAACGTGAACCCTCTCCAACAGACATGCAAGACTTCGGCAACCTGTCGAGTAAAACCGTGACCGAGGTGCTGATGCTGGAGATGAAGATGGCGCCCACCGCCAAGACTTACCTGGTGTCTGGCTACCCGCGCTCCATGAGAGACGTCGCCGAATACTCGGACAAGGTAAGCGAAAATGTGCTTTACGTTTTGAAATTTACTACCTACATATTAGCTGTTTTTGTAACGAGGTTACTGATTGCCGCTAGAATTCCATACGCACGTTGGGGGTTCAAATCCCAACAATGAGATTTCGGTGAAGGAAAACTTCGCAGCTTTAAAATTCTTCCAAAGCTCAAACTACCCTGGCCAGTGGTGTAGGCGTGGGCGAAGCGGCCCCACGCCCACGGCCTCGCGCCGGCCTGAGACCGATATTCCGATTTTACAAGCCTTTACTTTAGCACTGTTCCTATTATCATAGATCTTTGAATAACTAGTTATTCTAAGTCGTAGACATATTTCCTCTACGATATGCACAAAAATATGCATACTTACAGCGATGGACCAGCGACTATATTTTGATAGGGCGGCTCAAAATTCATTCATGCAACTCGCTTCTATGATTGGCCGATTGGAATTGCTAGCCAATCACAGGCGATCCCAATGACGAGTTTAATAAGTAAGAGGTTAATAGATACGAGCTGTTACGATTATGGTCTCTGGATAGTTAAGCTTATGCCCGTCTACACTAAACTTTGACAGCTCCTAAGTTCATACTTAACTCTCTACCAAACTTAGCAGGTTGCCCAAATGCGTAAGACATGCCAATGCCTTTCCTTTGAAAATGTCCTTTGAATGCTTTTCCTTTGCCAAATGCGCATCTGCACTAAAGTTAACAAAGATTAAGTCGGACTTAGGCATGTCAAAGGAAAGGACAGTCTTACGCATTTGGGCAACCTGCTAAATTTAGTGCAACGCATTTTTCATTGTTAGGTTCGTCCTAGAGAGCTAAGTATGAACTTAGGAGCTGTCAACGATTAGTGCAGACGGGCGAGATTGAGGTTGATAGTGCCGATTACGAACCGGAAGACGAAGCGTAGGCAGGCCTCCCACTAAGTGGACCGACGACATTGTGGAAGTCGTGGGCCACCGGTGCAAGTGGCACATTGTCGGTCGGTGTGGCGGTCTAAGGGGGAGGCCTATGTTTAGCAGTGGACGTCTTCTGGCTGATAATGTAATGTTTTATAATACCTAAAAATAAATAAAATTACGCAAAAAATAAATCTCGATGTAGGTATTCCTCATTAAAACTCGGCCATCATGTACTTACGATTCAAATTATCCTTGACACCATTGGCGCCCAACATTTTTGTCAGTGTCTTCGAATCGATCAGTTCAAGTCGAATTTTCATTAGCTTATACGAGTACATTTTTAATTTGGTGTTGTCCTTGAAATCAAGTTCGCTATGGTTCCGTATATTCTTGCTTACCAGCGAGACCTCGCTCTAAAGTTAAGCGGAGCAGCTAAAAAAACAAGTATTTATTATCAAAAAAATAACAGCTACCGCAAAAGGTGACGATGTTGTGGGTTGTTCCGTCTTATGTATTTTGAAAATTCTTCTCAAACAAAACAAGTTTTTGTCAAATTTTGAAAAAAGTCTTCAATACCGAAGGCTTTTTTATTTTTTTAAACCGTATGACTAACTGCATGTTTTTTTTAAATTACTTTTTGTTGTATTTTGTTGAAATAAAACTTAACAAAATTGCAAAATCATGGGAATAGTGTTGATAATGAGAACAGACATTACGGACACCCAGTGATAATAAAACCAGTAGATCGCATAAATAGGACAAAACTCTTTAAAATAAAACTCAGCGCCTGGCGCGGTAACATGACGACCGCCTAATATGGAATAGACGGGCGAGGAAACAGGAGTATACGTTTATATAGAGTTAATGGTCGCATATATTACCTCAAAAAGGCGCTTACGATTGGAGGTCTAAAAATTCGTGCATGCTATCTACGCAATCACTGCAATCACGTTTGGCGAGTTTGTGCATGTGCTATTTCGCTCGGAATATTTTTGTGAGGAGAAATAGACTTCGTAGACTAGCTTTTCGTGATGATCTGTCAACTGGTTATGTGGTCTGCGGGGAGACTCCAAACGCAATAAACCAGCCCTACGTGTTTACCCCAACGTCTATTGTAAGTTGTTTATCACCACGTACTCCCGATAGATGCCTATCTGCTAATGTAATTCGTGCGGGAACTGTTATTTAACCTGGTAGTCCTACGTACCTATTACTGGATTAATATCTTTTTGTTAGGTGACGATGGTGAGTTAAGGTTTGTTTTCGTTTTAGTGGTTACTCAGGGTCACTTGCTCTGATTAGAGGGTGGAATGCCAAGGTAGAGGTTTCTTTTTTATTGGAGGGGAAATATTTATAAGATACCCGACGTTCCGTGTTGGGGTGAAACCGAGTATAGGTTTATGCGTACCTAAACATGATGGAGGTCCCCCGGGACACTGTGTGGGGGTTCGTTATATATGACGTGTACTATTGCGACAAGGTTCCTGGCTTAGTTGGTATTGCGTCCGCCTCGTGCGCAATAGGTCCCGGGTTTTGATTCCCTGCCGGGCAGATGTCTGTCCTGGGGTTGTGTGCCATCCCCGACACAGGGAATTGTAGTAGTGGACGGTCGTTCATACGTACACAATAAATTATTGCAAGCATTGCTAACTGCGTTTTAATGCCACCGATAGTCATCATCAGTGTTTTCGCTATACCTAAACAAACATTATAATAGATATTGTGAAGCCGAGTGCACTACATAACAGTAGGCTAGATGACTGTTAATTTTTATTGTTATAAAAGGCTAGCCAAAAACATAAAAAAATCAAAGAATAAGATACTTTTTCATTAATAAAGAAGTAATAAGCATTTTAATGTTATGCTAGACAGAGAGCGCACTATTTGAACTATGACGTCACGGTTCATGTGTGCCTACAAATTCAATACTTACTCAGTTTGCAGGAAAGAGAAACCCTTCATCCCAACCAAAAATGACGAAATATCTCGTGGCGGAAACATTATGTTTTATTGCAAACTAGCTTGCCGGCACGGCTTCGATCGCGTAGGCTACAGTGAACTAAACAACCCGTTTCAGCTCCTTGGGGGTCAATTTTCAAAAAAAAAAATTTTTTTTTAACAAACCGAGTTTCATTGTCTTTTTTTATTTACCTTTTATTATTACCATACAAAGTTTGGGGGTCCAGTTTACCCTTTGAGAGGTGGAATTTTGCGAATTCCACTCTTATTGTTCATCTAGACTTCTAGACCATTTGAGGAGTATTGGGTCCAAATTTCACGTCTCTATCATAAGCGGTTTGGTCTGTGCGTTGATTCCTAGAAAATGACTTGGTCCTATGACGATTGGAATTACTGTATGTATATATGTATATGTACTTGCAGTGTGGTTGTATCATTACAAGCCTCGTATACGTTTCCGCTGAAAAGCAAATAGGTTTCATGAAAGTGCCTATACAGAGTTATAAGGAAAGGGTACGCTAAGCCGAAAGGGGCTCACAATACTCATGATTGTGAACAACTTTTACTATGGGACCAACACTGAAATCCTGAAAAATATGTCACTTGTTCCAAACACTTTATCGAGTGTCATTGACATTTTTAAAATTCAAAGTTTTTTATTAGTAAACATAAGTTTATACGTATAGTAAATTACACAAATAATTAGGTAGTTCATAGAACTATTGAACAAAAACAATCAAAATTTTAACATATTACACACTGCACTTAATTTACATTTGTGCATTTTTATTATACAGTGCACGTCTTAGACGAAGCATCATACAAGATCCTTGGTGCACGTATTCAATTCCATATTGTTGCAGATAAAAAAAAAACATAGACAACACACAAAATAAAGTCAACTAAATAATATAATACTATTTATAAAATGTCAACTCGATTTGACGTCTGCCTTTTTAAATTCGTCGAAATCATAGAACGTTTGCTCGATAAGCCAGCGCTTCAACCTACTCTTGAAACAGTTGAGACTGGGGGCATCTGTTACTTTATCCGGCAGCCGATTGTACACCTCCGGACCCATCACATGTGTTAGCTTGCCAGATTTGTAGAGCTTGCCTTTCAATGGAACAGCTGTTTTATTTCCCTCGGTTTCAGGGTTGGTCCTACAATACAAGTTGTTCATAATGAGTAATATGAGCACTTTTCGGCTAAGCATACCCTTTCCTTATAACCCTGTATTGCATTGTATATTGTTGACTTGTATTTATTTCACCCTTTTATTTCCTAGATTTCACTAGTACCTTCAGTAGGTTTACATTACAAAGAATATTCCTATTATTGTGTTTTTATTGTGTAGAGTGACGAGGCGAACAAGTCATTCGCCTAATGATCGTAAAGGATTGTTCGTTCATTTTTTTTTTATGTTACTCGGTGACGAGACGAGCAAGTCGCTCACCTGATGTTAAGCGTCACGCTTGCCCATAATTTCAACAGCTTGCTTCAACAGTTCAAAACTATGCACTGCGCTCGAGATGTTAGATGTTAAATCTCTGTATGCCCAGTGATTATGCTGGAAATTTTGCCCTTCAACCCGGAACACAGTAATGCGTGCATACTACTGCTTGGTGGTTGAATAACTGTTGAATAACAAAGGTGTGGTACTTCCCCAGGCAGACTGCAAGAGAGCCCTACCACTACAGAAATTATTTTTTTATTTTTCGCCTTATAGTTTTTAGGTTACTGAAATAAAATATTGAAATTTTTAAGACACGATTTGAGTGCTTTTTACCTGATTGGTCAAGAAGGAGACTAATGTTTTTGGGGTTTATGTAAGTTTGTAAGTATGTTTGTGTGTTCCTAAAAGACGTCCTGAAACCTAAACGGTTTGACCGATTTTGACAATTGAGGTGTCGTTGGATTCCTTTTTACGTCCGGGTTGCCATGGGCTATATTTTGCAGTCGGGTATTTTAGCGTTGTTCCTTGTCTTCTTCTCTTTTCTTCTATTTTTCTTGCAGTAGTTACCGATTTTTTTCCTAAAATTATTTTTGATTTCTAATAAACCTTTAACAGCAAATATTATAATCAGCTTTTCTATACATTTCGCTAGGTAAGTATGATTGTTTTTTCAGTTTTTTTTCCCGCCATTTCATGTTTTGTTCACGTAATAAAAGTTGTGGACATATGACGTAGTTGCTGTTGTTATAGGGTCCTTGACTACTGCCTTTATTGCCTTCTGGAGAAACTCTGAAGCACTCAGCGGGCAATAGACAAGACGCTCAGAGTTTCTTTCCGTAAAATCCGAAACGAGGATATTTGCCGAAGTACCAAAGTCACCGATATAGCTTTCAGAGTTTGCAAGCTGAAGTGGCAATGGACAGGCCAGATCACTCGAAGAACAGATAACCGATGCGGCAGAAAGGTTCAGGCCTATGTTCAGCAGTGGACGTCTTATGGCTGATGATGTAATTATTATGTCGAATAAATTCTATTCTATTCTATACTTTAGAAAAGTCACAGAATAATTAAATAGCCAAGTGGCGCAGAAACAACGCAGAGAACTGAAGACGAAGATCATTGGTGTTGGTATGTTGGATAGGTCGACGTCCAGCATTGGACGTATGTCAGTATTTTTCAATGTAGGTTGAAGAAGTCGAGCCATTTTTCTAACGAAAATGTAAAAGTACGTTTAAGTTCGTATGAAGTGGTCTGCCAGTTTTTCTGTTAGTTTCACGATCTAACGATTGTTGTTGAACAAGCTACAGTACAAATATTGGGTAGGTACCTAAACTACACTGGTATGGCGTTTCCAAGGGCCGCGCGTCGCGTCGTCCTGCGGTGAATCACTTTAACGAAGCCCTAAATCGACGTCATCATTATCGAGGGAAATCAATGAAATCAAATGGTGCGCAAACAGCTTCATACATGTCTGTGCTGTAATATGACTTGAGTCAGTACATCGATATTTAAAATCCCGCTCCCTCATAGACTATCTCGTTCGCATATTTTCAACGTTTTTAAAGATAAAAAAAATAACAGGTATTGATACAGTGTTGTAGTATTATTATGTGTTCTGTGACAGTGTACCTTATCTTTAACATTTTGAAAATTGATGTAAGAGATAGCTCGTCTCTAAAAAATCATGAATCTTTATTTATTTAGAGGTACAAAATATTGTTGAATTTTGTTGCGACGATAGCCGAGTGGTTAGCGCGTTCGGACCGCGAGCCCCATATAGTGGCTACAGACCCTAAGAATCATCTTAGGCTATCGGTGAAGGAAAACATCGTGAGGAAACAAAAGCTATGTGATAACCCAAAACCTAATCCTAACTAATACTATAATTGCGAATGTAACTCTGTTACTCTATCTCTCTGTCAATCTGTCTCTCTGTCTGTATTAGCCGAATAGTAGCCGAATTTTTGCATATATATAGCTTAAGATTCGGAGACGGACATAACTTTTTTTTTTGTTGGTCCACGCGAACGAAGTCGCGGGTAGCAGCTAGTAAAAAAATAAAATATTTTGTGGATTATGTCAAAAGAAGTATGCAAAGATCCTAACACCTGTTCTTGACAACAGATCCAAACGATCAACGGCGTGGTCCTCGTCAGCTGGCGTCAGCGCGTGCTGGAGCGCCAGATCGAGTACGGAGCGAGGCTCGGCCACGTGGTGCTGTCGCTGGCGAGGATGGAGCTGGGGAACTTCTATCGGCACGTGATGCCGGTCGCTGACTACTTCGACCAGGCCAACCTGCTGCTAGCGGTAACTTACTAACTAGATTTAGGAGATTTTAGTAGCGTGGTCTCGGGTATGTCCCGAACCTGTAACCGGAACCACCGGAGGACGGGCAGCAGCGTTCTTTTAGTAATCGATGAGTTAACAAACTCATTAAACTAACGAGTATGTCATAATCCTTTACCATCAAAAATGTAGAAAAATCTCTAAAGGTAAGGTAAGAATTTTCTACATTTTGAAGTTAAAAATCACGGAGAGGGAGAGGGAAGTCATGGTAGCTCGCCTCACATTCGTGAGGTAGTGGGTTCGAACCCGCTTGCCGGCCCCTACCAATGAGTTCTTTGGAACTTACGTACTGATATACTGGCTTTTCGGTGAAGGAAAACATCGTGAAGAAATCTGCATATTTCCGGAGAATAAATTCGATAGCGTATGTAAATCCGCCAACCCGCAATGGGCCAGTGTGGTGGATATGGCCCAATCACCCTTCGAGGGTAGGCTGATATCTCAGCAGTGGGATGTTTAAGTTTAACGGGCTGATGCAGCGTGCAGAGAGAGATTTTTTATCATCGGAAAATTGAAAATGCGCGCATAGAAAAATTGTATTCACCCACACTTCCTTTGCTTGGGTCATATACAGGGTTATAAAGAAAGGGTACGCTAAGCCGAAAGAGGCTCATAGTACTCATGATTGTGATCAACTTTTACTGTGGGACCAATCCTGAAATCGAGGAGGGGAATCACCTGTTCCATACATTTTATCGAATGTCATTGGCATTTTTCTATGGAACAGCTGGTTGTATTCAGGGTTGGTACCATAGTAAAAGTTGTTCACAATCATGAGTACTATGAGCCCTTTTCGGCTTAGCATACCCATTCCTTATAAACCTGTAGTTAACATTTTTCATAACGTCGAGTACAATCATATCCTAGAATACGCCCGCCGTACACCAGAAAAACGGACAGCAGACCAACGAGAGAAAATAAGAAGAAAATATATTTCCCTCTCTCGTTTGGCGGCGGTCTGCGCGTAATAAGTCCGCAAGTCTGCTAGCACTATAACAATACGCCCAGTATATGTATCGCAGCTACTAAATTAAGCATGTTTGTATCAGTTTGAATACTTATCTACTGTCTAATTTTATCAATACTAAGATAATCAAGAAATATCCAGCTCGACATACTATCTGGATTACACCCAGGAAATTATTAAAATAATCGCTTGGATAAGGCGGTCTAGTTTGTCTACATATATTTTGACATGGATATGCATCGGCCCATTAGCTCAGTTGGTTAGAGCGTCGTGCTAATAACGCGAAGGTCGCGGGTTCGATCCCCTCATGGGCCACACATTATTTTTTTGCAACAATTTTTTTTGTTTAATGTAATCTCTGTTGATACTATTTTTAACTACTATTGAACTATTTTTTTTTTAAAATAATTCTTAGTGTTTGTTCATAAAAACAAATAAACAAAATTATAACGTTTGCCTCTTAGATAATTCTCAAAAAACAAACAAAACAAAATTCTTTATTTTGGAACAAAAACTTAGTGAATAATGCAAATAGAACGATGCTACCCGCAGTAGTTAAATAACTGTGTCGCGGGTAGCAACGCCCACCTCCGAAACACCCATTAAACGGAAGCTCCAAAATTAAGAGAGTAATTACTTAAATTTTTACAATTGAAATATATTAAAGTTATAAGTAATTCTAAAAAGACTCTGGGTGCGTTAGTGCGCGCGCGTATTTGTTTGTGTTTATTGAGTGTGAGTGTGTGTGTGCGAGTGTGTATGGGTGAGTGCATGTGTAAGTGAGTAAGTGTATATTTGCGTTCAGTGAATTATTTCAAAACTGTGATTAAATCCTCAGTGTCTAAGTATGACAAAGATAGAAGCCATTCAACACATTTCAATTTACATTTATATGAGGGGAGCGGGTAAATACATAATTCTTTGTTAAGTTTATTATATAATAAAGAGCTGACAGCATGATAATGCCGACTTGCAATAGCCGTGCGACATCGCTCATAGCTACACACCCTGTCAGATCTACGTTTATTAAGTAGGTCCGGATCGTAGGACATTTGGGAGTGTTTCTTTAAAATGGTTTGCAATACAAAGAGCTGTCTCACAGTAAGGACTCCACATAACGAGTACAGATCAGAGGTGGGAAAACGGCGAGGTTTCTTGGTTATGACTTTAAGGACAGCTCTCTGCGCCCTCTCCAGTCGTATCATATAGGATTTAGCACTGCAACCCCAGGAGGTAATGCAATAAGACAGAACGGATTGGGCTAGCGCATAATGCACACACATTAAATATCGTAAGTCAACCACAGATCTGAGACTCTTGAACACGTAGATTAGTTTACGAACTCGGGGCACCATAGAATTTATGTGCGGTTTCCAGGTCATACCATTATCCACAATGACACCCAAATACTTTATTGAAGTCGCATGCTCCAACGGTGTGCAGTCACAACAGCTATTTATTAAGTTTGTTGGACAAGTGTGAGCACGGATAGCGAAAGAGGAGGATGGTTGCATGGAGATATTGGGTGCAAAAGTAACAACCTTAGTTTTAGACAAATTGTTCTATTTGTTTTACAAATTGTTCTACAAATTCTAGATGGAGTTTTAATTCTACACTGTGGCATTTGTTTATGATATTGTGATAATTAGAACATCAGAACATTAGCGTGGTCGGTGACTACCGGCCTTTGGGAGAAGCTCAATGTCACACAGCGGGCAATGGAGAGAGCTATGCTCAGAGTTTCTTTGCGCGATAAAATCCGGAACGAGGATAATCGCCGAAGAACCAAAGTCGCCGTTATAGCTTTCAGAGTTTGCAAGCTGAAGTGGCAATGGGCAGGCCACATTACTCGAGGAACCGATAATCAGTGGGGAAAAAAGGTTCTTGAGTGGCGACCACGAACCGGAAGACGCAGCGTAGGTAGGCATCCCACTAGGTGGACCGACGACATTGCGAAAGTCGCGGGCAACCGGTGTCGCGTTGTCGCTCAGTGTGGCGCTCTAAGGGGGAGGCCTATGTTCAACAGTGGATGATGATGAGAACATTAGAGGCGGTTTTGTTTTTGTCTGTGGTCTTTTACGATTCAGATTTGAAGACTAACAAAATTATTTCTATGATTTTAATGATAGCTGTTTCAAATCCCGGCTAGGCAAATGTTTGAATAATGAGTTAAAAATAAAAGAGTTTTTAAATATGTTCTCGGTCTAAATTATTATATATTGTCTTTGATTGTGTTCCATAACATGCCCGACACAGGGAACCTTGAGTTTGAAGCGTTTGATGTTGAAGTTTTACATTTTGGGTGTAATGATCTGTTCTAGGCTAGCGTGACGCTTAACATCAAGTTAGCGACTTGCTCGTCTGGTTATTCAGTACAATAAAATAAATCAACCAATATCGGTGGACGTTGCAGTGCGCCATCTAGCCCCAAAATAGGCAAGCTTGTACTATAGGAACCAGATAACTGGTATAGTTTTGGCGGTAACGTGAAAAAAGTCATGCGCGTCATTGTATCAATTTCCAAAACTTTTGTTATTTCGAGTGTTAATGTGTAAAAATTGTGGATTTTTATCCATTAAGTGTTCGTGAACGCGCACGAGTGTTGGTGATAGTATAATGTTGTGAACCGTGACTCTTCGTGTTGTTTCCAAAACTCCATGATACCTCTAGTAAATTCTCCACCGCTTTTTACTGGGGCATGACGTGGACTTGACCGCGACTTACTTTGCTTGACTTAGACATAAGTATTGTAATTGTAAAATATTTGACATCACTTGATATATTACAATACTTGACACTGTCTAAATACACAAGGTGAAAACCAAAAAAGAAGAAAAACAACTGGTAAAATACTTTTTTTTTGTATATACATACGTAGATAACATAGATAAAAAACATTTATATCTAAAAAAATGCAAGTAAAACAGCACGGCCTGAACAAACAACCTCTCATAAAGCAATGGAAAATTATATACCTATTAACTATCGCACATTATGTAGTGAAGCACAAATTATAGAGTAACACATCTGCGGACGACGACGACGGCGGTTCTCTATGCATTGTTAATATCCAAATCACCGGTTGATAGACTCAATATTTTTTTACTTTTAATACAATTACTGCGTGTATGAGACACTAGCTGTTACACGCGACTTCCTTCGCTTGAACCTACAAAAAAAAAGCCTATGTCCGTCTCCGATAAAATTCAGGTCGATCCGTTCAGCCGTTTAGCCTTGATAACGCCACAAACACCCAGACAGAGATACAGATATTTCGCATCTATAACATTACTTAGGATAGCGTTTAAGTAAGTTTTTTGAATTTGTTTGTGGAAAATTCCCGTTATCCTGTTGTCGGAGATTTTTCATTGCGGGGATTATTGAAGGATTTCCTCTAAAAAGGGGGAAGTCTTACTGACCGGTTTTTATAACATTTGGCTGAATTTTGAACATTCAGAAATTCAGAAACATAAGTAGGTACTATGAAATTGAAGAAATAAGGTTGTGTAAAAAAGTTTGTGCTCGCCAAAGACTACTTTTACAGAACTACTATGGTAGTACTATTATGTGTACTACCACATAATACACAATTTACGATCACTTACAATGTTTAAGTGATCGTAAACATTGTAAGGCTAATACGAGGTAAAAATTTTTCTCTTCTGTGGCTAATACAGCTTATCCATGGTTTTAAGTAGGTATACATGTTCAAATCAAAACTATACCTACCTTATGTAAGTAAGTACGTTTATCGACTAGATAAGTTAGTACACCAAACAAACTTCTATAAAAATGGCGTCCGAGTGTATTTCCTTAGAAAACACGTCCATGTGGCAATGTTGACAAATCGATGCCCATCTATAATCCAGTGAGTGCGACACGCGATCGATTCACGGTCAACGTACAATGTCATTCGGCACCTGTCCTCTCTGTCACGTGACTCGAAATCACGCCGTGACAATGCAGATGATGGGCATCTCGTTTGCGGCGAAATTGTAATTTGTATGAGGGTGATGTAGGTTAGTTATATGGCTACTAGCTATTACCTGCAACTTCGGTCGCGTGGACCAATTTAAAAAAATTTATATCCGTCTCCGATCTTTAAGCTATACATATGCAAAAAATCAGCTCGATCCGTTCAGCCGCTTAGCGACGCTTAGATAACGCGACAAACACCCAGACAGAGAGAGATATTACATTCGCATTTATAATATTGGTTAGGATTTACTTACAAGGACAACTAACAGATCCAGAGTAGATATATTAATATTTATAATTTAAACATTTGCTCGTCCGGGAATCGAAGTCCGAAAGGCAGTCCAGAAGGCCTCCTGCTTAGAACAGCAGACGTGGCAGTGTTTAGCAGTTTTACATTTCTCGAGTGAGATACCCGATAGCCTATATATTATACCCGATATTTATAATATAGCTGTTTGCTGTTCCTTAATAAATAAATAAAATAAAATAAAAATAGCCAGTCATTTACTCGCCGGCGGTAAAACAAGCGCTAATGGTCGCAGCACACTTATTGGCTCGGCACCGAATCGCCTCCGATTCGCTTATCGACTCTTCGCTAACCAGGCGTCAACCGAACGCAAGCTCGTAACCTGAAAAGCTCAGCACTTACTAGGTGTCATTGTGCCATAGGCGGTATCGCAAATGTCTCAGCTAGCCGATTAGGCAGGCAAGTCCGTCTGCTCCGTTTGAGCCTACCTAGCGTGTATAACTTGGTAGTGGGGATCTAAATGCAAACACTAATAGAGTCCATATACTAGTAGTTCGCGGCGAACTGAGACCTCGCGACCTCTATATCTTCACAACCGCTCGACCGATTCAGCTCATATTCAAACTTAAAAATTGTATTGAAATGAACTACTTGCTTACAAAATTTCAAGAAGATCGGATCAACGGTTCGCAAGTTATCATCGGACAAATATACACACAAACATACAAACATACATACAAATGCTGATTTGTCCCAGTAAACTCTGAGACCTTCGCTTCGCTCAGTCAATAACTTTATTCCGACTATTTCAAGGTCCTTTTTATTAGACGTCTGACTCAAATCTATGCCATATCTATTTATCCAGTCGTTCCCGCAAGAGGAAAGGAAGCAGCGAGTGCAATATATAAATGCTTGTGTGCAATATCGCTGCGCTAGCAATCCGTGCCCCCACAGGACGACGCGACGCAGAGCCTACGGCTGACCGAAAACTTTTTCAAGCGTAGGGATTTCAACGTCAACGGCGCCGAGGCGAAAGCGCGGAGACAACCCACCGTAAGCACAGCGTTGCGCGTTATCCTGAAGCGACGTAGCTAAACTAACATCCAGTTGACAACGAACTGCATAACTATATTTTGTCCCGAGGCGAGGCGATGACGTTGCGATGCTGATTAGTTTGGTGCAACAGTATGGAGCTTCATAGAAATATATGTTCCGGCCCCATGTTGACGAGTGCCATTAGGTATGCTTTATTCATGCAAGTCGATGCATCAGGTGTATTTGTCACTTTTCCGCAGACAATATAATTGGCCACTATCAGCTATTGTAAATTCATTTGACAGCTAGAAGGTTATTAGATTCCGCCTTCTTACTATATTATTTAAAACAAACTTTCGTGCGCAATTCTTTATGTCCGCCATACTCCATACTTGCTCATCCGATGGTTTTCGGATAAGTGATCACTCTTAGCGATTAAACTGTGGTGTTTTGCCTATCTTTAATGTACTTTTATTGTAATGCCCCTTTGTGATGTCACTAAAGGGTTATTGTTTCGAAAATGTAAGATCTACAATCAACTTATTTGTACATGGAATATCATTCGAAAATATTTAATAAAACGGCTGAGTCATCACTTTAATAAAGAAAAACTAAATGAATTACCAATTACCCTATTAAACGGCACTGTTTCCCAAAAAGACCCATACATCGATAAAGGCTACTGGAAATTGAGTCTTAGAATTTAAGTATATGGTGTGTTATAGCCTGAGTGGTGGACAGTATATTTGTCCAATTACGATCCATCGTCATGCATATTTGACGAGTCGTAGAGCGACGTATGACAAAACTATCGATGTGGATGCCAAATTGTGGGGTTTCAACTCGCGGCCGTTACTTTCGAGTATCGACTTGTTTGTATGGAACCCGCCGGTGACGATGGGTAAACGATTTGTTTGTTCTGTCTGCGATGTTCTGTTTCTGTTTAAGTGACTAGCAGCGCCTCGGGCTTTCATCCAGTGTTGGATTTCGTAGCATTCTATTATATTCTAGAGTAGATTTCGTAAAGATCGTGACATACAGACGCACTGATAGACGGACACGGACACGGTATGAGTTCCTGTTTTGCTAACGAGACCTTAAATCCTCGAGTTTTCAATGACTTTCGAAGGAGCCTATACAGGTTAGGAAACTGTAAACAGGGCCAGTACCGTGAGGTGCTTATTGCGATGATCGTTAGGTTCAGCCGATGACGCTGAGCGACCACGAACTGTATCCCCGCGCGATAAGGTGTATTGTCGCGCAGCGTTGTCGGCTGAACCTAACAATAATCGAAATAAGCTCCTCACAGTACATGCCCAGGTCTCAAGTCTTAGCATTTAGTATTCAAGTCCGTGGGATAATTCACACCTGTGCCGTACTGAAAGTTTCATGTGTGAAGTCCTCCAATGTTTACTTTTGCTTGGTTACCAGCATACATTCGTGACAACCAAGGGAATAAATACTCTATAAAACTCGTCTTGTGATCGAATGCTTTTACCCGACTGCCCAAGAAGGATGAAATGTTTTTGGGGTATATGTACTATGTACCTAAGTATGTTTATGTGGTCCTATATAGCCTTATGCAGCCTAAACGGCTTGACCGATTTTGACGAATGAGGTTTCATCAGATTCCTCTTTACCACCTGAATGACATAGGCTACATTGTGCAGTCGGGTATTTTGTTTGTCTTTTATTAATACTCTTAGTTCTCGGCGAACTGAGACCTCGCGACCCCTATATCTTCACAACCCCTAAACCGATTCAGTTCATATTCGAACTTAAAAATTTTATTGAAATGAACTACTTGCCTACAAAATTTCATGAAGATCGGATCAACGGTTCGCCAGTTATCATCGGACAAATATACACACAAACATACAAACATACATACAATGCCGATTTGTCCCAGTAAACTCTGAGACCTTCGCTTCGCTCGGTCAATTACTTGTTGTATGGACTACTGCGCGCTTTCTGTGCGCTATTCATGTTTATGGAATGACCAACTTAATCAGTATAAGCCACAAAAAAACAAACAAATAATAAATAGACCTACATGGTATTCGTTTCAAGGGAGTTATGAATTTTTCGTTAACGACCTTAAAGTTCCGTCTTTGCCAACCAATATTTTGCGGCTTCTAAGTATACCTGTGTCCATACCAGCGTAGTTTCCTCGTATGACAGGTGTGGCCTCATACAAGATGCAAGACTTGGCAGCCGAAACCGAATCCGGCCTTGTTGTTACCCTTAATTAAGGAGGAGTTAAAGAATTATGTGCCCTAATTTTTCGAAGTTATGAAGGCTCTTTCGAAAGCTAGCTTACGAAACTAAAACATACCATTGATATTTTGGCAAGATAGTTGAACAGACTTTGGATGTAATTATATCTAAGAGCTTTTTCTTGCGGCGGCGTCGTGTGGCGGGTCGCCCTCTTCCCTCCAATATGGTTGAGGAGAGCGATGGCTGGCACATGCGTCAACTCGTGAACGGGTGCTGCTTGCGGGAGCTGGACTGGTCGGAGTATATACGCAAATCTATAATAGCACTTAGCTCTTTATTAGCATATTCGTTGGTATATTCCTTTTGTAAAGTCTTTAGTTTTTATATTCCGTTTTAGTTGATAAAATATTTGTAAAACTTGATAAATGGCACGGACCCCGGAGTCCGTGGAGCAATAATGTAAAAAAAAAAAAAATATGTCTTAGTGTTTTTTTGTGGTTGATAAAATTAGTTTTTTTTTTTTTTTTTGTAGTTCTGTGTGACTAGACGAGCAGACGCTCACCTGATGATAAGTGTCTAATCTTTTACTTACCTAGCAGGATGTTTTTGTATTATTATACGTGTCTAGCCTAGCAGTCGTCCTTCAGTTTTCTGTCGTGTCAAGGCAGCTTAAAACTTCCTTCTGTACGAGTAATGACTAATAACGTAAGTATCGAACTCTTATTTACAGGTAAACGGCGAACGGAATCCAGAAGAAGTGTACAAGGACTTCCGTGCCGCTGTACTTCAAATCCTCGGGACTACAGATGATCAAACAAACGGCATTAGCGGTATACCTGGAGAAATTGTTGGAGTCGAGCCTGCTCCGGAGAGAGGGGAGAGAAACGACGAGAGAGGAGTTGAGGGGAGAGGATCCGAGTGGAGAGATGAAGGGAGAGGCGACAGGAGAGACGAGGCTATTATACCAGTCGTTCCGATCCCTGTCAGACAACCTGTGTCATTGCCAGTCGGACAGTCGGTGTTGCCCGCGCCGATTGGGAATCCGATGTCTTTGCCGGCACAGATGCAGACTGAAAGAGTTGTGACCCCCAAGGTAAGTAAAAATATCAAGTAGGTAAGAGTTTTTTAAAAGTTAAGGTGTTTTGTCTTCTATCACAGGCTTAGTCGACGTCGGCTAAAAAGCTGCTAGATTACGGATTCGGCCGGTTATGTGCCACGTGTGCATACCAATCCATAGGCTAAGATCTTGACACAGTTGGTGCCTGATGGTAAACGTGGCCAAGGAAGGCGTTGGAAAGGCAGGAAAATCGATTTTGATGATTGCCGGGAAGGCTGGCAAAGCTAGCGATGGATCGGTGTTTGTATGGAAGGAAGTGGGAGAGACATTTGCCCAGCAGTGGGATAGCATGTATTTAAAAAAAGTCCTTTTGCGTCGTCCTCATCATCATCATCAGCCGGAAGACATCCACTGCTGAACAAAGGCCTTAGACCGCCGCCACACGGATCGACAACTTGCCACTTGCATCCACCGGTGCCCGCGACTTTCACAATGTCGTCGGTTCACCTAGTGGGAGGCCTGCCTGACTTCCGGGTCGTGGTCGCCACTCAAGATCCTTTCTTCCCCATCGGTCATCGGTTCCTCGAGCTATGTGACCTGCCCATTGCCACTTCAGCTTGCAGACCCTGAGAGCTAAGTCGGTGACTTGCGTACCGTGTAACTATTGCCATTTGCTAGTAGAAAAACTGTACCAAAAAACAGAACCTTGTAATTCAAATCTACAAAACAGTTTTAAGTGCCTATTGTCGGTATTTCAGTAAAACCAGGCACCAACGGTGTGTTAGTCTAAGGTGTCTGTGACTAGACAAAACGATAACAATGTATGATGCATACTATTTATCATCGAGTGAATAGAGAGGTCGACAGAGGGCGCCCGCCTTGACCTATTGAGCCTTGCTTTTTTGGGGAATATTGATAAAATATTGACGTTTTTTGCGCCGTATATCGTTGGATTCGTGACCGACATTTATTGAACCCCCGCCATATCAATAGTTCACACTCACACTGCCGGCATAGATTAAATAATAGTATCTACAAGCTCAAAAAACTCACTCTGAGATGTCAATAATTAATATCGACTTTGGCTACGTCTCATTAGGTTTAATTTTAGCACACGCAGCGCAGCGAAGTATAACTACCCGCGATATATTTTAACTCTTCAGTGCTAGTATACACAAAGGGGCTGTCATGTAATCATAAAAGTAAAAAACAATAAATTGGAATGAAAAATCGTCGATAAATACCTTCAGGCGCGCAACACGTGCGAGAAGGCGAGATTATTTCGCACTGGTTAAGTTGGATGCAAAAACGGTCCTGACTGCAGACGCTTCGCGCCCGCAGTGACAGCCATGCTCGATTATTATTCACTCGCACAAAATAGTATTTGTCCTTCTCAGTCACATTTATTTATAATATAGCCGTACGTTTCTTGAGCTAGGAAATGACCGACCACTTGCCCACCAGCTGTGGAACACTTGCCTACCAATGATACTATAATTTGCAGGCTGAAGTGATCAGGGTCCGAGGAGCGGTGACTACTCCAGCGATCCTGTGGGTTGTCGGAGGGCCGGGCAGCAACAAGGCGGCGTTGTGCCAAAGGGCGGTGGCGCAGCGACCTGGATGGATGCACTATAGGTGAGCCAGAACCATTCATTGTTGAGATCCTTACCCCCGAATACTGAAACGCTTGTTAACTATGATAACAGATTAATTCTAATGCTGCCTTTGTCTGCACTAAGCAAATTACAAAGGCAGCAACAGACTTAATCTGTCGTCAAAGTTAACAAACGTTTCAGTATTCGGGGGTTAGATATTAATATAGAAAAGAAAATCTACACGAGAAGAATAACAATCTCATACAAAAAAGTGTACCCTGAAAAATCTGCTTAAAACTAGATGGCGCTTACATATGTTTAGCGCTATAAATGTTGACATCATACTATCAACATGGGACGCTTCTAACTTCTTTACTATTTAGTCCGCCTGTCTCTGCCTCATTAAATTGATCTTTAAAATATAAATAAACCTTTTCTTTTCTTTCAGTCTTGGCCAACGTCTCCGAGCCATCGCCGACGCGGGCGGTGGGCCAGCTTCAGATGGCGCCCTCGCGAGAACAGCCATCAGTGGAGGGGAATTGGCTCCTAAAGAACTGGTGACCAAGCTAGTAAAAGCCGCGGTGACTGACGCCTCGAGGAGCGATCTTGGGCTGGTGCTCGATGGCTATCCCAGAGACCTGGAGCAAGCGGAGCAGTTCCAGACTGAGGTAGGATTGGGCAGAATCAAAGATTACACCTAGATTGCATACTCAGGACGATGGGACGCATCCGTCTAAATACACCTAGAACAATACAAGGCAAGACAAGGTCGCGCGCGTGTCACGCTTATAGCATTCCTTGATATAGATCACCGAATGTGATCGAAACTGTAGTCGGAATAACCGACTCAATTTAACATAAGTATTCTCTTATTATTAAAACAATATTTCTCAAAACCACATCAGTTTTCATAGTAAAACATCTGTAATAATTTATCCCATCGGTCCCGAGTAAGCGTAAACTTAGGATAGCCAATGAGAGCGTTTGTTTGCAGTCCCCGCAACCCACGTTTTCCTCAAGCTTAGGTGCCTTTTTTGTCGAAACAACGATGTTGTAATGCGGCATCTAGTGACTCTAGTGTGGCCTGTGGCCAGAATAATCATCAATAGGAAACTGGTGTAAAAGTGGCCAAGCTGGTTAGAGCTGACACTTCAAATTATATCTGCTGTATCAGTACTTCTGATTCCAAAATGTTTAGTAAAATTTTTTGTTTTTCGTAGTCTTTTCGTTAGGCAAAACGCTGTTACTACGTCTCTTCGTATCGAATCGGTTTGGCTGATCGAAAAAGAGTGGGCTTTCAGAATGACCTCCATTTGTAATGATGAAGTCTAACTGTATCATAATGTATTAATTTTTTAGTACACAAATTCAAATCCTGGCATGTTCCATTTTTCCGACTAGCCTAAGCCATACCAGCGAATAGTGGAAAAAAAAACGAAAAAACACATTTTTCGCAAAACTGACAAACCAATAAAACAGCTGAAAATACGAGCAGTTGCATTCAAAACACTTTCTTTCTTTGCACTTTATATCTCCCTTGCACCCCTGTATTTTAAGACCTGATTGATCTTATTTCATTTTCCATTTCGTTTTTTCTATCCACCACTAATGATCTTGAACTTATTTTATTTTCCATTTCGTTTTTTCTGTCCACCACTAGTGATTTTGATCTTATTTTATTTTCCATTTCGTTTTTTCTATCCACCACTAATGATCTTGAACTTATTTTATTTCCCATTTCGTTTTTTCTATCCACCACTGATGATCTTGATCTTATTTTATTTCCCATTTCGTTTTTTCTATCCATCACTATCTTGTTCCAGTTCCGCCTGACACCTCGCATGGTGCTGCTGGACTGCTCCAAGCTGCAGCTGGGTCGAGGCCGACGGGACGACTCCGTGGCCGCGTTCAGGAGACGGCTGGAGGTGTTCCGCGAGCTCAGCCTGCCCATGCTGAAGACGCTCGATCAGGACCATAGGCTCATGATTGTGAGAACATTTCTTATTGACGTTATTAGGTCCCGGCAAAAGACGGTGAAAAAGGTAGTGGGAGAAAATTCGGCACATGTACACGTATGTCAAAATCTCCCCGCCTCCCGAAATCCTTCTCCAAATACACCAAAAAAAAACCGACGGTTGCGCAAATGACTTAATTTTTCAAGCTATGTCCTGGCTTTTGTCCTCTTCTCTCGTCAAAAAAGCGCAGAGGAATAAATGACTCAAAGGTTTTGTTCTCTCTCTCGCCTTGTTCATGTACCGAAATTCAAACTCATCATAATTAGATAGATAGATAACTCTTTATTGTTCACACCAAAAATTACATGCATAATACAAAAATTTACTTAAAATTTGTGTAACAATTGGCGGCCTTATCGCTTAAAGCGATCTCTTCCAGGCAACGTTATAATTAGACTTTAAAAACTTTTTTGACAATTCTTATTATACTTTTGTGGCAATTTACCTACTGGCTCAAATCTGTGGTCTCTACGCTCAGCGGGCACCAACATGCTTTTAAATATACACCCATCGCATTTAAAATATTTGATTGTTTTACCTACCTATTAGAAAACTTGTGTAATTCTTTATCTGACGCACATAACACGATTCTGCTATTAATTTTATTGTTGCGCTAATAGCGTAGGTTAATTGTCATCACAATTATATTATATCAGCTAGCTTGCTCGTACGGGTCCGCTCGCGTAGGCTGCACCCCATTTCAACTCTTTATTGGGGTTTATTTCGAAAAACCCTGAGACATGCTTTATTTTTTGTGATTTGTACATTATTATAAGCAGGGTTTATTGGCAAAGCATTAAAAAAAAATATTTTTTTCGCCCTTACTTTCCTATTTCCATTTCTTTCCCATTTTACCCCTTTAGAGGTGGAATTTCGTAAAACCAATAAACCCTTTATTAGATTAGTTTTTTTTATTTTATTTTTTATTAAAATAAAAAACTTTCCTATTTCCAGCAATATCCATTTTACGCCTTTAGAGGTGGAATTTCGTAAAACCCGTTGTTATTGTTCACGTAGACCATTTGAGGAGTATTGTGTCCAAATTTCACGATTTTATCATAAGCCACTTGGTCTGTGTGTTGATTTCTAGAAACGGGCTTGTTCTTTGTATAGATTTTTGTAACTAAAGTTAGTCAGTCTAAGTGCGACCGACTTCCTCTGTACTCGTTTGCCACGTTGTTAAAATAGAATAACAATATTGTTCTGGGTGTTCCGGTCCAGGTGGACGGAGACACGGACTCGCCGGACGTGCAGGCGGAGTTCTCGCGCGTGCTGCTCGAGGAGATGGAGAAGGCGGAGGCCATCGCGGCGATGCCGCGCCAGCCCCCGCCGCGGGGAACTGCCGCAGGTACTTTGAACTTCAACCTCTGAGAAAAATTTTAATATGAAAACTGACGTGGTTTTGACACGTTCAGCATTCCCGTTTTATTAAAACAAAATGTCTCTAAGAAACTTTTCAAGAAGGTTCTATCCAGATGAGTAGTGACACTTCCGATAATGAACATCAGCTTCAACCATAATTCAACAACAAAGAAATAATTAATCACTCGTGTTCCATGCTACAATTTGTATATTATGTTGTGGTGGTATATGTAAAAAAAGAAAAGTGTTTTCTTTCATTCAGTTCGAGAAGACATTCATTCATCTCGATCTCACCAGCTCGTCTAACACTTGGCCGGTTTTTCTTATTTGTAACTTAACAGTTTATTTTAAAGCATTATTCTATAGGTGTTTTATTTCCATTCTCCAGGCTAAGAGGGTAGCGCGTCTACCTTATTAGCAGGAGGCCCAGATTTGATTACCACCCTGGTGTCATGAATGACAATATCTGTCTGGGTGGTAGTAGTCCGTGTCTTTGTCCGTTGCACCCCCGACACAGAAACGAAAACTTAGTGGGGAACTATGAGAGTGAACCGAAAAAGAAATCATCCGGAAGACGGATGGCGGAACCGGTAGGTTTGCGATGTTCTAAAAAATATGTCAGATACCTTTCTCATGCCGATTCCGAATTCATGCTGAACTTAACAACCATCGCACTAATGATGGTACGGCACTGCAATATTTAAATAAAGATAGAGTTTTACCTTCAAAATGTCGCTTTGAATTCGGCTCAGCTGCAGTCTGTTTACAGCCGCCAAAGAGTGTGAGAGAAGATGCGCAAAGTTAGAGAGTAAAAGTGATAACTATAATGAAATCTGTTTTAGAAGACAGATTGCCGGGGGAGCATTTTAAGGGCATTTTAAAACTCTATACTGGCTCTAATTTCAGAATTCTTGCATCTCCAAAAGGCACACTGCCTCTTTCCTCCTTTCTAAGGCTCGGAGGGATACTCTCCACCTCCAAATATAAGAAAGAGAGAAGAATATCACTCTTTCTCTCCGTTCCCAGACGGGTCATCCATGCAGCAGTTCGCCCACGCCATGTCCCGTATGGGCGGTACCGTTGCCAACGGACACGCCAACGGATCTCTCCGGAACGGGACCGGCCACAACGGGACCTTGCCCAATGGGGTCGGCAACGGATTCTTGACCGGTAACAAGGTATTGACAACCCTAATAACAACTATATTAACATTTATTTTGTGATATTTCCGTCTGACATAATCACTGCCATATACTCGTATATTCCTGTTTTTATTATTTTTACTTTATTGGAAAAAAATATCTTATGTTAAAGGTAAAACCAATAATCGGGAACGCGGCGAAGATCCCGACCGTGTCTCAGATGACGCACGACGACGTGAGGCGGCTCTACGAGCAGAGTTCCGGGGACTTATCCCTCAACACGCACATCTAAGTAGTCCTTTCCATCTTCATTTAATGCCAAGTCAATTTAATCCCTATACCCCTTTATTCAGTGTCGACGTTCCTTAGGGCACTATCACACAAGCGATTTGCTAACGCGTTTCGAGCGAGGCGATTATTGAACTTGTTAGAAGCGTGTTAGTCGCGAACGCGCGACGAGTTCACGACGTTCAATCAGCGATTTGAATGCATCTTCCCATGCTTATTTTTTTGACTTTCCTGTCATTATGAAAATTCCCTAATTTTGACATTGATATTCCCAAATCACGGTACGATTTTCTATCTCGTGAATAAATAACTTTGTATCAATTTGTTAACACATTCGAACCTGGCGATAACATTGTCACAATACCACTGAAGCGGGCGAGGCGCGGCGCACTCGATTTTACAAAATGGCGTCAACGTCACGGTGTTGCGGCGAGATCGCCGCGCGCTCGCGTAGAACACGTCTTCAAATCGTGTGATAGTGCCTTTATAATAAGGATGGCAACGTTTCTAGAGCTTTCTTTAGTTTATCTTGAAAATTTGTAAAACTGTTCATGAAAGTTGCAATTACACTAATATAATAAAAGCGAAAGTTTGTGAGTGTGTATGTTTGTGCTACGGATTACCTCATGTAGATACCGCATTACGAGATCATTGTTCCGATAATAACGCAAAAAAAAAACCTAAAAATATGTTTTTTTTTCTGGTATTTGATGCCATTGATTTAATAACTCTCTAAGAAGTTATCGCAAAAGTGCCGAATGATTAGTGTAGGAGCATATAAGCTAAAATAAAATTTAATATAGAATACTTAATTGTAATTCATAATATAAATATTTTTAAACTTAGTGAGTAAATTTTGCAATTCACATTATTTTTCTAAGAGCATGTAATAATAAGAAATTAATTCTGAATGATCTGATTTAATCTACTAAAATGTAGTATTATTTTTGTAGCACATTTATTTTCATGTTTTTAATGGTCTATGGTTTGTTGTTTTTATATACACAATTTCCTGTAATGCTTTTATAGGATTTTTATGTATAAAGATACCTTTAGACGCGGACTCCACAGTTGTGGAGGAACAAGGAAGACAACTTATGGACTCCATAGTTGTCTTGCTCGCACATTTTCTCATTATGGAATATACAAAATGACTAAGTGCGAGTTTTCTAAAACAAACATATAAAAAAATACGACGGAAATAAGTACTTTTCTCTTCATCAAAACGAAAGTTTCTTTTGAATGTATGTCAATATGTTATTATTTTTCACACACAATACATAATAATAAAAATAACAGTTTTTGGAAATTTACACTATTTACAAAAACAGAAAATGTGCGAGCGAGATAACTGTGGGACGATCTTTACCCTTTATGTATGAACGCTCAATAAGATTATCGACGCCATAAAACTGTCTGTCTGTCACCTTATCGCTAACGAGTAGTTTCACTCGTAAGAGCGAGACAAAAAGTTGTGCCGATCGAGCGTTGATACCTATACATGGTGCTTTTTAATCAGCTACGGAGCGGTTTTAAGGATGCTGTATACAAGACAACGAACAACTTTTGTTCTAAGACTTGAAAATTCACAAATTCACTTTCAAAAGTCGTGGAAACAAAAGTTGTTCGTTATGTTTTCTACATCCTCACAACAGCTCTCTAACCGATTAAACAGCACCATGTATAAGAGGGCTACATCTGTCTACCAGGTTATTCGCTTTTTAATAATTAATTAAAATTCTTTATTCCAGGAAACATGGTACATATCATATGTACCGTAAAACATTATTATTTTTTGGACAGTTTATGTAAAATTAATGACTTGACTTTCTACTAGCGTCTTGCTTATTTATCTATACTATACTAATAAATACGTTTAATTGCTTTGTTTTTTACTCTGATTTAAAATTAACGAAATTAAATTAAAAATGTAATAATTAAATGGTTACATGGGACGTAATAATTAATATCAAATGAATGGACCACAAAATTAATTAATGCAATGCGCATTTGGACCAAAGTAATTGAGATAATGTAAATGAAATGAAATAAATAACGCACATATGAATTTTGTAAAAAGTGCCTTGGTGTAAGACATTATTTTTAGAAGTCGTTTAGCTAAAACGCGAATCAATATAAGTATCTAATAAATTAGTGATTAAATACAATTTAATCGGAAAGATTAAAATTAACTAAAATATTGGTAGATAAATGATTTTTATTGTATAAAATCAGAACACAATAACGCAAGAAATTAATTAAGCATATTTGTATATATATAAAACAAAAATGTAATTTTTTCGTGTTATAAAACGGGAATACGTTAAATTGAGTCGGTTATTCCATGTTAAATTGAGTCGGTTAGTTCAGTGCAAAGCAAGACGAGGGCGCGCACGTGTCATGCTAAGCATTCCTTGATAAAGTTCACCGAATGTGACCGAAACTATAGTCGGAATAACCGACTCAATTTAACTTGAGTATTCCCGTTTTCTTAATACAAAATGTACAAAACCACGTTAGTTTTAATAGTAAAAATGTCATCAATCGTTATAATTTATAAGGGGTTTTTAATAAGCGCTCAAACTTTGACAGTCTATAACGGCCATCTTGGTGAAGCTACAGCTGTCAAATTTGACATATTACCCCTATTACGGCATAGGTCCCCGTAGTAGGGTCCCGTTGACACAATTAACTCTCAACTAAAACACTAATGCCCGTCTGCACTAAACTTTGATAGCACCTAAGTTCATACTTAACTCTCTAGGACGTACCTAACAATGAAAAATGCGTTACACCAAACTTAGGTGAGTTTTGGCGGGAACGTGAAGAAGTCATGCTGTGTCATTGTATTATTTTCCAAAACTTGTGTTATTTCGATGTTAATGTGTAAAAATGGTAGATTTTTATCCATTAAGAGTGTTCGCTTGTTGTGTTGAACGCGCACTAGTGGTGTCACTGTTGGTGAATAGTATAATGATGTGGAACGTGACTCTCCGTGTTGCTACCAAAACTCTATAGAAACCTATAGTAAAGTCTCCGTCACTTTACTGGGGCATGACGTGGACTTGACCTTTCTTACTTTGAAATACAATACTTGACACTGGCTAAATACACAAAGTGTGGAGCCAAAACATAAGAGAAAACAAAAACTTAGGAGGTTGCCTAAATGCGTAAGACATGTCCTTTCCTTTGACATGCCTAAGTCCGAAGTTTAGGTGATGCTTAGCTAAGTTTTATGTTTGTTGACTTTAGTGCAGACGGGCATAAAAACACTAAAAACAAAGAGACACGTTCTTAGTTTGAGGCTAAAAATAAGAGTTTATGTGATCGTGTTGCGAAACGTTGCCTCGCATTTCTGATGCAACCAGTTATAGTGTCTCACTGGAATCAATATATATTTTATAATTTAACACAGTAAACACATTATAGACAGTAGTGTCGCATATGAATACGTATAGTTAAATCACAGATCACACCTTAGATTCTGCATTCAGGACGCTCGAAACGCACCGTAAATACACTTATAAGAAATTAATCTGATTGGTTGACTGTTAGGCGTGAGTAGGCGTAACCTTGGATAGCCAATGAGAGCGCCCGGTCGCAGTCCTCGCGACCCGCGCCGCGCCTCATACTTTGGTGACTTTTTGTAGGAACAACGAATGTCGTAATGCGGTATCTAGTGTGATCTGTGAGTCAAATTAATAGTTAAGATACACGTAGCTAGTTATAATTAATCACAATCAGAGGCCAATTTAGTCGTAGTAAAAAATACTTTATTTGGGTGATTGGTTTAAATCTATACGATCAATTTTCTGTATCTACTGTAAGTGACCGCAAGAGAATAATAAAAATATATCTTATATCATAAACCTTAAACTAAACTCTCAAATGACAATTAACTGGACTATTAAGTAAATTTTAGCACGTACAGTGAAGCGGAACTACCTGCGATAAATACTTAGTGAAATCCCCGTAGGTCTCACAGGACCTGCAGGGTTACTTTCGCTGACAAGGGGAGCCTACCCCCCTAAGAGTTTTGTTTACTTTGACCAAATGGGGAGAATTATGAACACCCAAAGAACCTTTTAGTTAATAATAAACAAAATTGTAGATAACATTAGAAAAAATATTATCACTTCGGTACTTAGAGTTAAAAAGTAAGTAACAAGTACTTTTTTATTGAATGTTTAATTAGTTCTCAAGATATTAAACCGTTATATATGCTACTAGGTGCCCCGCGGTTCCACCCGCTATTCTACAGAAACCGATCCGGGATAAAAGTATAAGTACTAAATTCCATTCAAATCCGTTCAGCCGTTACAGAGTTGAACGGGAACAAACACACTTCATACCTACATACTTACACACAACAACAAACGGTTTACAACAAATTGGTATTGACTGCTACGAGGCTACGACGCCTACGTTATGGTTCCCGGCTCTACGAGCGACGTAGCTGGTTGCCCGTTGAGGTGCTACGAATATACCATACTGCTACGATAATTAATTATCGTTTTATCAAAAATCAGATGGGTAAAAAATAATTAGGACGTATTGGCCGCAATTTCACCGTGAACTCACTAAACGTAATTAAGCTATCGCTGTCTTTTACCACATAGAAACACAAGATAGAGATGGCATGAAGTGCTGTCAAATTAGTCAGACCTTAGTTCTCCATGCAAACTTAGACGAGACCGTAGTTGGTGCCGATTTAAAAAAAGTTTTAAGTGTCGCTAGTGTACGTTTTTCTTCGCGGCTTTAATCGGTAAACTCGTTTGACAGAACTAAATGTATGCTATCTTTTTCTTGTGTTCCTATTAGTAAAAGACAGCAATAGCAGTAAGCTTGGTTTAGCGGGAATCGACGCCATTGACAAAATATTTAA
Source organism: Apocheima hispidaria (assembly GCA_947579745.1). Classification (NCBI taxonomy): domain Eukaryota; kingdom Metazoa; phylum Arthropoda; class Insecta; order Lepidoptera; family Geometridae; genus Apocheima; species Apocheima hispidaria. Next base: position 15,949,409 of record OX388147.1, read on the forward strand.
AAAGTATAGCGTCACTTCTTTGTAATTGTCATAGGCATTCACTATAAAAGTTCCTGTAACATTGTAAGAAAAACCCACGTTCAAATCTAGAACCAAAGATCTTTAAAACTATAGATTTTACGAGAGGAACAAAATGCAATGCGTACCTACATAAGAGACAGATAGATACATAACTCTTTATTGTTCACACCAGAAATTACATGCATAATACAAAAATCTATTTAAAACTAGTGTAACAATTGGCGGCCTTAACGCTTAAAGCGATCTCTTCCAGGCAACCTTAGCATGGATTTTCATAAGATTGGCTATACATGGCCTGACCTGACATCGTGCGAAAGAGATGGCTATATATAAATTTCTCGGGGAGCGAAAGAGATGCACCGTCGTAACTATGTATAGCGATCTGGTTGGTTTTCTAGAATTGTCGTTCATTTAAAAATCGTTGTCACAATTGCAGTACTTTTTATTGGTAATTGTAAATCTATAGTTTTACAAGATCTTTGTATAGAACTGTAATTTTACAATGAAATATTATATTTATTTAGTTAAGTTAACTTACATATACGTGTCTGTATTCTTTAAAACTATGTTAATTTTCAATAAAGGCACAATTTGTAATATTTCTAGTTTTTTTTAAATGCTTTGTATAAAGTGTTAAGGTAGGGAAATTTCTGAAAGGCAAAAGTCAAAGTGACAAGTGTCAAAGCGACAGGTGTCAAACTATGAAATGTCGACTGAGTGTGACACGGGTAAAAAAAAACCCGTGGTACTACTCGATCGCTTGGTAGTTGTACGGGAAGTTTTTTTACCCGTGGTACTACTGGTATATTTTAATAGTTAGGTTAATAGGTAATTACCTGTCCCTGAACTAACTATATAGTTGTGCCGGTTTGGAGCGGCTCTAAAGTTTAGCGTTCTTCCAACATATTTTTTAAGCAAAATCAATCCGTAACTCCAGAGAAACTAAAAGCCCGTAACAAAGAAATGTTATTTTTCTTTGTCATTTTTTAATTTGTGACGTCTTAAAAGGTCACTGAGTGTTTTTTTGTAAGCGTAACGCTTGCTCGTAACAACTCAGAGCCACTCAGAATTTTGGTCAATAGTTCAAAACCGAGCGGCAATGCACTGCGCTCACCCTGATATATAATCTATACCAGCTATTTAACCGCAGAACAGTAGTGTGCAAACATTACTGCGTTCCGGATAAAAGTACAACGATTCCAGTGAAATCACAGACTGTACTTATGTACTTTAATCCGGATACAGTAGTGTTTGCACGCTACTGCTCTGCGGTGAAATAACTGGTATAGATTTAGCGAACTCTACAATAGTGTCCTACCACTACAATAAGACGTGTAGAGATGTAGAAGCCCTACAGTACTCTAGACCTCTTCGAGTATTGTTGGGAGAGCTCGTGCTGAGTCTAGGAAGAGTCAGTTTCCTGGTAGTACTGCCAATTTCCCGCTACACGAGGTCAATTATCGCCTGCTCGGCATAGTTTCCGCGCCCTTGACCGAGCACGCGCTTCACGGCTTCAGTCGGCCCGCGAAGCTCGGCACGGAAGGACGTGCCTTGTGTCTGTGACTACGATCTCTTGGATTGCACGCGATTTTCTTCACACAAAATGGTAAGTACCACTGAAAGATAGGTTCACTTCAGTATTCGTGACTTCGATTCTGCGTTTTGAAGGGTAAATGTCTCAGGACGATTTTTCCGGAATTTGAGAGATCTTTTCAGTATTTCAGCAAGATTGTTACGTCACTTTGCTGTAAAATTAGAATGAAAATGTCGGTGTTCGAGTTGAAAATGACAGCTATTGTTTAGAAATAGCATAACGCTGACAGTTTACATAATAAATGTATTATAAGCAATGTCGTCAGTTCGTGATTGTGATGATGGTAAAGTAAATAATGGCGTCGATTCTGTTGTACCACTAACTAAACTAAACTTATCTACAATGATCTGCATCTCTTATATATTTGAGAAAGGGATGGTAACAATTTTAGAACTGTCGATTTAGTTTAGTTTAGGAAATGACACTACAGAATCGACACCATTATGTATCTGCAGGTGTCCATAACTCAGATAAAATATAACTAATATTAAATCAATCCTAACTAATATTAAAAATTCGAATGTAACTCTGTCTAGGTGTCTGCCTGGGTGTTTGTCGCGTTATCACGGCTGAACGGATCAAGCTGAATTTTCGCATAGATATAGCTTAAGGGTCGGAGACGGTCATAGTCTACTTTTTTTTGCAAACGAAGTCGCTGGTAACGTCTAGTGTTCTTATATACGTCAATTTTGCCCTATTGCCGGTTGGCGGATTCACATAAGCCATCGAATTTCTTCTCCGGGAATATGCAGGTTTCCTCACGACGTTTTCCTTCACCGATGAAATATATGAAATTTCGAAAGTATTCTGTCTTAAAATGTAATGACAGGATTTAACCATTAATGGTAGATACCGCCAATTGATACCACGGAAAAGAAACGAATATTTTTAGTAATAAAATCAGCGAATATATATTAACAAAGTAGGTATAAGTAAGGTAGCACTCAGGTTATGCTAAGCGCCGCAGTGCAGTGGTATTTTAGTAAATTATGCAGAAGCCCCAGAACTATCTGCTTTAGTTAATAAAGCATTATTTTACTTGCATACTTTCCATTACTTCGTTCGTATCGGATGATCGCTAACATTTGCACTGATTATGTAAAAGTAAATGAAAATCCTTTTTATTTTTCCTGTTACAAACTACTAAAAATGGAAATAAGATATTCAAAACAAAATGTTTTCAGCGAGTATCCGATAGCGTACGGACTATTAGCAGTTTATAGCCGTTAGGGTTAGCTGGGGTCAATAAAGGAACAAGTTCCACCGGCACTGATCTTTATTGGTTTAATAATAGTCAAACGGAATACTAAAAATACAATGTGAAACACTGAAATTTTGGCCCCTTGTTTCTTGGCTTTTAATTTTACTATTGTATTATGCTGTTCTTAGAGCTGCTTAGTTCTAATTACAAACTAGGAAATCGATCGAAATTCTGTTGCATGCAAACCTAGATATTTTTATTACCTCAGTACTAGTGTTATAATCACTTGATACAAATACTACGATTCCGAGCACCAGCGAAAAATGTGTATAAATCGAGGTCTTCGCAATATTTTTTTTTATCGAGAAAATGTCATGTAATTATGTTTTCCCGCCTTGCAATACTAGATGACAGAACCAAAAAAACATATATCCCTAAATTAGATATTTAATTTGCAAAACTGATGAAGGGCAATAAATAGAAACATCACATTTTTATCAAAATAGGCCGTTAATGTCGCATACGAAGGCCAATCGAAAACTTGCCTACCTACAGTTACTTATATTTGTGTAATTTATACCATTATTGTGTAGTTTTGTAAAAAAAAAGTTGTCTATTATAGTCATGTTCTACTGAAATTTCTTTAAATTAATCACAAGCAAATGCAGACTAATGAAATCTTATCAGTTGGAGATAAGGTGGAAAGTAAAACTGCAAATTAATAAGTCGATCGACGCGTCAGTTACTAGGTATAACAGGTATTGATAGCAAAGAAACACTACTGATATTAAAATATAAATAAATACCTAAGTATGATGCAATTCACAACTGATCTAGATAAGGAGCATAAGTCCAATAAGTATAGTGTGAAATAACACAACAACAGTTAATATTATTCCTGAAAGAAAAACAAAAAACCCGACTACAAAATGTAGTCTATGACACTCCGGATACAAAGACGATTCTAACGATCAAAATCGATTTAGGCGTTTTGAGGTTACATAGGGCCATGCATTTTGTATCGCTTTACGCCGCAGAGTATATTTATTTCTCATACTCCAGCGGTACTTCTTCAGTTCCACTTCAGTTTGTATACCTTTGGTTATATTATGCCATTCAATTATATTTTTTTTTTTTAATATTTAGTTAGTACGTAAGAAGTCGCAATAAGCCCGTTTGAAAACACAGCATGAAGCGAGATCCACCTCCAAAATCACGCAAAATTAAGAAAAATGTAATAAGTTTCTTGCAGAAAAAAATATTTTTCCAGACAATTTAAGCTATTATAAAATTCGTTATTCGTACTGCAAGCTAAACAAAATAAGTCCGACTGTTGGCCTAAGTCCCCAAATAAAAAAAGAAATAAAAAAAAAATGAGTCCAAACTCCATCAATCTACTGTTAGTTACTGATGAAGAGTTCCGTTTTCCACCTTCCGTCTCCAGATCTCATAGTCAGTTCGCAATCTCAGATCAGTTCGCTCACATAGTATTGCATTGTCATCAGAACTTGACAGGTATGCAAAATTTCAACACAATTGTACAAGAGGAACTGGTCTAAAATTCACTTGTAAGATTTGACCCGAACATACATACATACAAGCATCGCAAGTTAAATAAAAGCTTATAAAAAGTACGCAAAAGCTAAGCTAAGCAAGTAAAGTAGGTACTCTACCAAATTATTGCAACAACTATCTGAATAGATTACAAAGACATCAATGAATGTCAGTCAATGAAAACAAATCCTACATCACGAAAGCCCGGTCAGCTTGCCAGTTCATCCACATTCGTCGTCGATCTCACAACACTCCGGTCGTAACCCTTGGAGGAAGAAAACATCTGGATTTTCTCCAAAAAATCCAGTAAAATATCGAAACGTACTATTTACGCTGCCAAGCTTGTGAGTCTTGGCATCATGCTAGCTTTTATTTAGAGACGCCGATGTAGGCAGTGGCCATCGGAACTCGTCCGTGCTTGTTATGAAAAGCCAGGAAAGTTTCTGCAAGTTGTTCTATGGTATAGTGCTTGTGATCGCAGTATGGTTCGAGGTGAAGCTTGATTCGAAGGCGCTAATTTACAAGGTTGGTCAGGTGTTTGTAGATAATAGGAAGGTTCGTGTAGTAAGTCAGCTACTACGATGCAAAATATAAAAGTGCAAGTTGTTTTTTATTGTGGCGAAATTGGACGAACTTCTCGAATCGATGTCTTGGGTGCTCAGACTAAGAAATGCAGGCTATTTTTGACATTTATAGACTAAAACTGCGACCAGACTACTGGAGGACGGCCACCAGCATCCCTTAGTCTTATTAAGCGGTAGATAAACATTCTGTGTTCTCAAAGTTGCCTGCTAAGCGTGGGGATCATGGCATTTTTCTACATAAAGATAAAGCTTGGTAAATACACGCAATTTTTTTTTGTTTTTTTTTTTTTGACGTGCTTTAATTTTATTCTGCTCACTAGATTTTCGTTTAATGATTATTAAAGCCTAGAAAGTATCTCAGTAAAACTTTTTTAGTCGTTAAAATATTTCAGCGTGAAAATTTGGCACCTGATCATCAGACAATATAAAAATATCGAGAAACGAGCTTGTAATTGTTTTTTGCAGCTTTTTTATAAGGTCGAAGATTTACGAATGTTGACACTGAGGTTGGGCTTATCACCAAACGAGTGAATGCTCATTCTAGCCCCAATCGAATTCTGAAACAATTCGAAAAGAATTTGAGGAGTGGGGGTTGAATGAGCATTCACTCGTTTGGTGATAAGCCAACCTCAATTTGTCAACATTCTTAAATCTTATGCTTGAAGCGCGCGTTCGAAGTTGGTGAACAACTCGCGCTTCGAGCTCTGCACAAGAATGGCGCAAACTTCTTGAATCAAATGTGTAGATCGCCAATGTTTATTTGTAAAGTCTGAAGGACAATATTATTGGCACGGGAGCTTCAGTTCCGCTCATCAACTGACGTCGATGTCCCACGTCGCACCGCGTGTCTCCGCGGAAGTCTAGTTCACTGTCAATGTTGCAGACAGAAATAGACCTACTCTCTTATGCAGTGGGTATCTATCTCTAGTCTGTCTGAAAATAGGTAGTGCCGAGGTGATCGTAATATCCTACATACTCGTAAAAAAGTTAATGTTAGCGTCTTTCTTTTTTATTAAAATAATAAACAGTAGTACTTCGCACCGAACTGAGACCTTGCGACCTTAAAAACATAACCCGACTTTACTCATATTTTAACATAAAAATTGTATTGGAGTGAACTGCTTGCCTAGAAACATATATATACCTACACACTTTCATGAATAAACATACAAACACTTAATTGTTCCCGAAAACACAGAGACCTTCGCCATATGGCCATAGAATGATGCCGTAACCCGAATGCAGTAACTGATAATGACGTAAGATGTCCCTACAAGTGCTTGCGACATGATCGTCACAATTTCTGCTTGACTTAAAATAGAAACCAGGTAGAAAAAGAGAACATTGATAACATTATTTTTGAAAACATTTTTTTTCGTCAATATGAACACAGCCTTAAATTCCGGACATATTATACCAATAAATACTAAGGTGTTAAATATTTTATAACAAAAAACTTAGTGTACTAAAACAGTGAAATAACTCCATTTTATTTTAAATGAGGTATTAAAAATATTTAAATTAACTAATTTTATCCTTACCTTAACTACCGTAAAGGTGTGATTTCGTTAAAGATTTTAGGGCGTAACAATTTGATGAGCTCTGTTACGAATCAGGCTATGGTTTAACTTTAGGTACATAATATACTGGAAAATATCAACTACAGTCGTGTCTCGTGTGACAAAAACAAATCAACCACTTATTCAAATGTATTCTCTAAAATAAAAGTTAACCTTGCGTTTCTTTCTGTCGGCTTTATTTCTGAACGTCAAGGTATCTATCTATCGTGAACGTGAATGGAATGTTTTCGTAGTTATTGCTATTTTTGAGGTAGTTGTATTATTAGGTTGCTATACTCCATTCCGCAAAGCATGGTGTGGATGACACATGGGGTTTTACTGCGGGCACTCCACATCACAATGAAGTGTGTGAATATTTTGTGCTTTCATTATTTACTAAAGTTTTGTCTTTATATAAAGTGCCAATTGTAATCGATTGGCACTTAGCGTGTTCAGTCGAGTCGACTGATATTATATCGATTGCATCTATTATTCAAGGATAACGACTTTCCACGACGAAAATTACCAGCCGATTACTAGCACTACTAGCGATTACTAGCAGTGTTATTACCAGCCGATTACTAGCACTACTAGCGATTACTAGCAGTGTTAATACCAGCCGATTACTAGCACTACTAGCGATTACTAGCAGTGTTCAGTCGAGTCGACTGATATTATATCGATTGCATCTATTATTCAAGGATAACGACTTTCCACGAAGAAAATTACCATATAAAAGACTTGTGGTAGGTACCACAGAATTCTACTTAACTTTGTAGGTACCTATTTCTTATTTTCTTGAGTATAAAATCAAAAATATACTAATTATCAAAGACACAAATAAAGTAGGGAGGATTCCGTGGTAATGATGTAGAGCAAATAAATTGTATGTTGGTATTGACTATGTCTGATGGTACCTATATTTGAGTGGACAAAGTGGTAACTTCTCTACGAACGGCACTTTCATCAACGAAGTTATTGCTTTTTTGTTGATTTTTACAAACGCTTAACTTTCAATGTTTGTATGTTCGGGTCAAACTTTGCAACTGAATTTTAGACCAGTTCCCCTTGTTCAATTGAGTTGAAATTTTGCATTTCATGACAGGCGTGCAAAATTTCACAACAGTTCCGATGACTACAATATTATAAGAGCGAGCTGATCTGATGATGGAGACGGAAGGTAGAAAACGGAATTCCACAGTAAATAACAGTAGATTGATGGAGTTTGGACTCATTTTGATCAGCTTACAGTACAAAGAACGCATTTTATAAAAGCTCACCTGGAAAAATATATTTTCCACAAAAACTAGTTGTTTTTTTGTGTAGAAATTTGGTAGTTGTGTCATCTATCAGGCACCCAATGAATGTAATATCAAAAACAACTATTGTAAACACAACGTAGAGTGGAAAGGTAGTACGGAGATGGGCGCAGGCATGATTGATGATGATGATGATGAATAATTAAAATACTAGGTACAGGCTAAATTCATGTTTTAAACTTGTACCACGTATTATTTACTTTCTGTGCTTATACGATTAGTAGATGGAGAAATTTCAAGTGGGCTACGATTTAAATACAATAAAGCTCTTTAAAAAAATATCGCAATCAAAATAATAACCTATCTGCCTCATATCCCTGCGTCCCGACAATGACATGCTGCCCAAGCCGAACGGTAATTAAACAGTAGTTCTTAACCCTCCTTTTTCGCACTGGGGCAAAAATACCTTCTATGCACTTGCAATAGATTTTAGAAAAAGTCAATTAATTTCTGGCCTAAAGTAAGTAATTATTGGGTTTTTCTTCAGGATCTTAATTAGACGTTTTTGCTACCTACCCAAGGGGCACTGAATACCAATAGATACTGCCTGCTAAGGGTCCAACTCCAAAGCCAGTGGTGTAGATGTAGAATTATAAATTCAGAGTTCCCGCGAGTCTTTTCAGAGTATTAGTATTGTCATAGATAAAAATACGTATTGTAATGATCTTCGAGACTCTCCTGTAACGATATTTTCCTAAGAGGTTCCCTTCTCTTATTCTCAAAGGTAGTTTACGAACTTCCTTGGATATTATCTATGTGCTAGCCGGTTACTCATCACGTCAAATTGGCATTACCAATGTCAAACATAGCCAAAAAATAGAGTAACAAACGTGCATCACAAAATTTAAACTATAACAAACCACGAGCGCGCGTGGATTTTGTGCATAGAACAGTAAAGTTGGTTTTGATATTACGTTAATTGGGTGCTTATAGACACATATCCGTATACTTATAACCAAGAAAATTAAGCGCCAGCCACGCGCGCTCGTGAACTGCAAGAACCAAGGAAACAATAAATCAAAATGGACAAAAAGGGGATAAAACCGTCGAAGAGAGAGCCGATTGTACAGAAGATACCACTATGTCCAATCCAATGTCCGATTGGACAATTTTTATCTGTTCTGTGCCCGATGTGTGAAGCTGCCTATGCACAGCAACAACTAAAAGTAGTATGTTTTATTTTGTAATTATATATTTTTTTAATTTATGTTATTATAGTAGGTACTGATGCATTTCTAGGGTTTGGAGATACCGCAATACCTGCTACCTAGGCACTATGGGGCTCTGGGGCACTCTTTGGCTTACACAGCATTAAGAGGCATCTTCTAAACCGAATACGGGTAGTCGAATGCCGGTGCCTCGGTGCAGGCCGCTAACACACAGTTTCTTTATACTCTCCTTCCTTGCGAAGAATCCCCGGCACCAAACAAGAATAAAATTGACCAATTTAAACTTGTAAATGTGACCGCTTAAAAAGTTGTTTTAAATAGTGCTTAGATAGATAGATAACTCTTTATTGTTCACACCATAATTGACATATACGCGTATTTATTTCCAGGCGCCTATTGATTTCGGCAAAAAGCCCATCGTGTGGATCCTGGGCGGGCCGGGCTCGGGCAAGGGCACGCAATGCGAGAAGATCATCGCCAAGTACGGCTTCACTCACCTCTCCACCGGCGACCTGCTTAGGGAAGAGGTGAAAAGCGGATCGGATCGCGCGAAGACCCTTACCACTATAATGGAGCAAGGTGATTTTTTTTCTTACCAACAATCTTACCAACTTTCTTAACAATAATACAATGCGTTGCTGGAAACACACTTGCCGGTTTTGACTCGAATGTAACGACAGGAACCAAAGATTATTATGATCACTAAATCACTTAAAATGATTGCAACAGATGCCTTGAAAAAAGGCAATCTATACACTATAGTTCTTACATAGCTGGCATAGTGGCTCGGTGGCTGCCCCGGTGGCTCAGTTGGTAGTGAACCTAACTTCTGTGTTTGGGGGCGTGGGTTCGATTCCCATCTAGGACAAACATTCATGTGATGAATATTTGTGTTTGTTCTATGTCTGGGTGTTAATATCTATATAAGTATGTATTTAAAAATATCTATGTACGTATATCAGTCTCTGGCAACCATATTATAAGCTTTGCTTAGTTTGGGGTCAGATGACCGTGTGTGTAAAAATGTCCCAGGTCCCAGATAGTAATTTTCAAAACATGTGGTGACGAACAAGATTGACACATTCACGGAAGTTCCTTTAGAAGCATTTTAATCCTTTAAAACATTTGCCAATTTTAGGTGCACTTGTCCCCAACGACATTGTTCTGGCGCTGCTGAAGGAGGCTATCGAGTCTCGCGCAGAGAAGTCCAACGGCTTCCTCATAGACGGGTACCCTCGGGAAAAGTCACAGGGCATCGCGTTCGAGGAAGCCATCGCACCTGTCACTGTAAGTGCCGCTGTGTCAATTCGTCTGATGATAATTTAAAGAATTTAATAAAAACTGATATGATTCATTGGACGATCATTGTTGACTTGGTTTTCGTGGTTCTCCATCAATAATTGGATAAATAAGATAGACTTATGAGTCCAGAAACTGGCCGACGCTTTTCCTAATTGGCTACTTTTGTTTATTCGCTACTTTCGCAGATTGGACACTACTGTTTTGGTACTTTTCAGTCAAGTACAGTTGCGCTCAGTAGGTAACTTTTCAACTCAGAAACGGCGGAACGGATATAAATAAAATTTAACGGACACTGCTTCTCTTTATTCCGTAAGAATTAACGTATCCAGAACGTAGGATATCTGTTAATCCGCAGCAGAGCTAACACGGGCGCCGGGATAAAGTTATGTCCACCCGTTTGTCTTCGCGTCAACGTGACAAAGCTAGAATATGTATACATCCGTCTCGTTCTCGCGGGATAAATATGGAGGACAAAATTTTATCCCGGCGCCCTTGCTAGGCCTGCTGGATGCAGTTAGATATTGATCGTATTTCCTTATTTTTCAGGTGATAATATACTTCGAGGCTTCATCAGAGACGCTGACGAAGCGTCTGCTGGGGCGCGCGGCGGTCTCGGGCCGCTCTGACGACAACGAGGAGACCATCAAGCTGAGGCTAAAGACGTTCCTTGACAACAATGACCTGGTGCTGGCTCAATACCCGGACAAACTCAAGAGGGTGAGTTAGACTTAAGAATCACATAATTATACAGTGATTTTTTACCACCGGGAAAAATTTGCGGCCCAAGTGTGAAACCATCAGTTAACAATTTATGTGGCGTATAATGTTATTTTCGCCAAACGTCCTCATGTAGGAAACGTCGCGACATTTTTACTCGCATAATGCCACTTTTTTCACATTCGTAAATTGTCACACTCGCACAAGTATATCATACTATCACATTCTTTGTTGTATGTAGGATTGTATTAAATATAAATATTAATTTTAATGTTAACTTTTCATATAAAATTTTGGATACCAAACACAAACATTTTTGTAAAATATGTTATGTGTCTAATCTGTAATCATCACCGTAATGTTCTAGGTAGTTCATGCCTTATTATGCTTAAGGCAGCATACGTCTTATTTATTTGTTTATTTTTATTTATTTCTTTTGTTCGATTTAATCAATTGTTTCTTCCACGTACCTGTAGCATGTGGAATGGCTTACCCCATTCGGTTTTTCCACCGAAATATAATGTGGACTGCTTCAAAAGAAAGGTGAATAGAGTCCTCAAAGGTAGGCAACGCACTGACAATGCCCCTGGTATTGGAGGTGTCCATAGGCGGCGGTAACCACTTACCATCAGGAGGCCCGTCGCTTGTTTGCCACCTATTACATTAAAAAAAACGGAAGTATGATCCTATTTACGTATAAGTAAATACTTATAGAATTTTACGAAAAATCATTACAAAATTGAAGTTTATATGAACTTGTAAATCTTGAAATTTTCCAAGAATCTATTAAATTTAGTAGGGTAAAATGTATGTTGAATGTTGTTATAAAGGAGTTCATTGCAGTTTCCTAAACAAAACACTTGCCAAGATTGACTCGTCACTCACCATTAATTGAAGCACCTTGCCAATTCGTTAAAATTACCGAGCCCGACCCGATGATAACTACTTGATGTTGTGCGAGTAACCAAGTTTATTTTCACAGCTATCTACAAGATTTGTATTTCACAGTTTCTTAATTCAATCGAATGCCAAATGTATTTCGGTTTTATTTCAAATGATTTGATATTTGATGTTTCATTATTAAAAAAGGTAGTGATGTGTGGCAAAAACAATAACAAAGGTTATTTTTACCTACAGGCTAACTGACCACAATTTAAAATTCAAGGTTAAATGGACGGAACGGAATATTAACCCTTATAATTATCCATGATAAACGGAATATTTATAAGGGTTCATTGAGTTATAACGTAGCTATTGGCCTGCTTGTTAATTAACTTCCGAATGCCTAATGGTTACAGATAAACGCCGAGCAGGCAGTGGACACAATCTTCGCCGAGGTGGAAGCAATTCTGAACCCCCTAGTCCGGGTGGCCTAGAGCAACACATAGCTTGTTACAATCACACAATCTGTACATAGTTACTGCTGACTTTATTTTATTACTGTTGATTTATTAAAGTTAACTTGTTTTTAGATGCTTTCTTTACTTATAAACCTTGTTCTACAACAATTAACTTGTTGTTGTTCTAATTGATTTTATACAAACTCACATAAATTACTAAAAACCCGCCGAATCGTACGATTGAGCGGAGCAGTTGTATATAGGTGAAATAAAAATCTATCTCTCCCCCATCAGCAGGCCTAGCACGGGCGGAGGGGTAAAGTTATGTCCTCCATATTTATTCCGCGAGAACGAGACGAATATATCCATATTCTAGTTTTGTCACGTTGACGCGAAGACAAAACGGGTGGACATAACTTTATCCCGGCGCCCGTGATAGGCCTGCTGAGGGGATTCGTTGGTAGGGACTAGTCACAGTCTGTGGGACTAGTGGAATAGCCCGTACCAATGGCGAAGCCGAAATCGAATGCAACTTTGACATAAGTTTGCATCATTACATTACATGGGTCCTCACAAAGAAGACTGACTACTCTGACAATACTCGTAAACAAAGGATGAGTTATGTGTTTTATCCCACTGCGACGCAACAGTTTTGAGGTCAACAGTAATGAGGAAAAAATATTCCTAGTAGAACCTAGTTTGGCAATTAGGAAGCACTGTCATAGTCCAACTAAAAATAAAAATTAGACCATTTTTTACGGGGTCGTGGTCCAACTATTTCTTCCAGCCAGTTGGACTACGGGCTTTCGATACCTCTATCGAATTCATTGTACATATCAATGTTAACAACTTTTAATGTAATTGGTACGAACGTACCTATTATATTAAACGGTACTTCTAGAAGAAAACTATATTCTCTCTAGCTTTGAAAATGCCTAGATTGTAGTCGTCAGGAAACAGTGAAGACAGCAATTACCCTTTTCCCAATTAATTTTATAATTTAAGTGTTTAGTTACTTTTGATCATTAAAAAACCAATAGATTTAGAGGTTTAATGTTTATTGTGAGCTTGATAAATGTTGCAGATGTGAAATAACGGAATTAAAATGTTATAAGTTATAGGCCTGCCAGGTTATACAGAAAACATGATTGTGGCACCAAACAATGGGTTGTTTATGGTATTACAAATTTTATTCTTGTCTCTGGGTAACTCTTTGTTCCGTGACATCCTTAACGCGTCCATCGCGAAGCGCCGGTGGCTGAACCTAACCTGGCGTGAAGGATGTCACTATACGATACGGGCCCTGTTCGGACAACGGAATTATTTTAGTCGAGTACCTAGCGAGTAATATAGTAGCTAGCTATGTTTGAAGTCCAAAAAAGTGGAGTGGTGTAAACGTTCTTTAGTAACTAAATCACTCGACTAAGAGGTTAGGACATTTCGGCCTAGTGCGACAAATGGCGCATTGGTGCAGTTTGTACCAATAGGCCACTTGCGTAAAGGAATTGTCCTAAGTTCTTACTAAACGGTCCGAACTAGGCTTAGAGTTGGCTAGTGTGGTGGTTCATTTATTGCTCGCATGAATTATAGGGTCGAGGGCCACCTTTACTTCCTCGAAGATTTTGTCGGGAGCTCCTTCAGCGTTAATCTGGAAAATAATTACTTTCAAATCAATTCCCACGCTTAGCAGCATGATCGATCTTTGACTACATATGCAATAGGTATATTATATTTGTACGTGAATGTTGGAGAAGAAACGTAAAATTTTAACTATACATTCTAAAGTTTCTTTCTACTTTACGAGAAAAAGTTAAAAAAGGCGATGATGAACAAACTTGAGAATATGGAACGTGGCGACCATCACCGAAATAGACGTATATACGTCATAACGTAAGTCTACTGTACCCTGAACCGAATCTTAAAAGGTTCGATTCGACATCTATACATTGTTAGTGTCCGTCATCCCTGACTAAGTTGACGAGGAGCCTGAGAGACTGCTAGCCGAATATAGGTAAAAGTTGGATGGCGAAGAACGTTGATCTCGAAATGAAACGTTCCGATTAGGTTCAAGGGTTATATACACCCGTTGGCCCTGTTTTCTGAATCCAATTGAAAAGGCTTCAAGTCAAGATCTACACTTGCCGTCTCCGCCATCTACAGTAAGGTTGACGGAGATAGCATGCGTGGATCTTGAATCGAATCCTTTCCCAATGGGTTCAGAATATGAAAGCTGGTCTGGTAAAAGGTTGCGTGGTAAAAGGTCTACCAAGGGATAGAAAACTCACCCTCCTTATATCGTCCGGGTATTGCTCCAGAACCAAGTCATTGTTCGCATAGAATGTCTTCAGTCTAAGTAGTATTGTTTCCTCGTTATCATCAAAGCGGTTCGAGGTCGCCGCACGCGCCAACAACCGCTTCGTCAGTGTCTCTTGGGATGCCTCGAAATAGATTATTACCTGAAAGCATAGATAGATACAACTCTTTATTGTTCACACCAGAAATGACATACAAAAGACCAAGAAAACAACATAAAACTAGTGTAACAACTGGCGGCCTTATATCCTTTAATGCGATTTAAAGCGAGGCAACCATAGCATGGAGAGGATTTGTATGGAAGAAGTAAGGGACGGGGTGCATGTGGAGCTTTACTCCACATCTTTCTATAATTGACAGGCCGCTGCTCATGTAATGTTAAGAAACGATAGTATGGTGTAGTCGGTGGAAATGCCTAGCTTAAAATACAAGTGAGGCTACCAAAACGCACAGTTAGGTACTTTATGACCAATTTTCTATCCAACTTTCGTCATTATCATCGTCACAGTCCCGAGCATCAAGTGAGCTGCAGTCAGTTGCCTATCAATCATCAAAAATAAGGACGCGGCCTCAGCAGAAAGCAAGAGATATCTACTAACATTTGCGCGACCGATAACTTTTTCAAATGCAAGACCCTGGTGCTTCTCTCTGGGGTATCCATCGATGAGGAACCCTTTGGCGTTCTCAGCGCGAGCCTCCATAGCTTCCAGCACCAGAGATAGGACGATATCGGTCGGGACAAGTTCACCTGGAATGATCAGTCCAGTATTTCTTGTTTTTTGGTTGCAAATAATGCCTTAAAAATTTATTCGCAGAGCCAATGTTATGTACGTCTTTCAAATAAAAATTTGGCGCTTGTGGTTTCTTAGTATATATACGATTTAGGTACACTAATATAGGTACTTCTCATCAGGGTAATCAGGCTGATAGCTCACATCGACTGCGCCGGCTTGTTTGTAGGGTTTCGTAACAAACTAGAAAGCCTTATAGTTTTGTCGTGTCTGACTGTAGGTATAATATGCCACTAATATATCTAATTATTCGGATACTCGCTGCTTTTAGTAGCTTACATATTTCTTTGTAAAAACTTAGAAAAATATTTACAAACGTTCGGTAGAAATGATATTTCAAAACGCTCCAAGATTTTTGACAAAATTTCGCCATTGTTATTTGTTGTATAATTATGTAACTGTGACCGCTAACAGGAAAAATATTGAAATGAAGGTCTAAATATATCTTTTGATTGTAATAAATATAAATAAATATTGGTGGACGATTTTCGCACAGCGCCATCTAGCCCAAAAATAAGCATGCTTGTACTATGGGAACCAGATAATTTATATAATACATAAATACTTTTTTTGTAAATATACATACAAATAACACACATATAAACACCCAGACAAGGAACACGCATCCATGTTCATAACAGAAATATTTGTCCTGGGTGAAATCGAGCCCACAACCTACAACTCAGAACACACTGAGCCACAAGGCTAGTCAAGTAATTGTAGCACTAATGTTTCCTGAGGTACAATTAATGAAATTTGCTCTCTAAGAACTGCGCCTTTGATGACGAAAATTATTTATTTCGAACACTTACCATGAACACGTACTCAGCAGATTTTTTTAACTTACCATGTTCCATGACAGCTTCAAGGCACTTCGCACGGTCCCCGCCCTTCTTCACCTCCTCTCTGAGCAGGTCGCCGGTGGAGAGGTGAGTGAAGCCGTACTTGGCGATGATCTTCTCGCATTGCGTGCCCTTGCCCGAGCCCGGCCCGCCCAGGATCCACACGATGGGCTTCTTACTGAAGTCGATTTTCGCCTGAAAATTACAACAATTACAATTTTAAAGTGAGCGCCGGTGCTCACCTTGCTTCAGTCGCTCTCAGTTTGTGAAAAGTGCGGGACGTACGTTCGTCAATAAATGCGATATAAATATCTGCAAAAATGTGCCTTAATATTATATTATGATACTAGCTATTACCCGCGACTTCGTTCGCGTGGAACTAAAAAAAAAGCAGCCTATGTCCGTCTCCGACCCTTAATAACCTATATCTATGCGAAAATTCAGGTGGATCCGTTCAGCCGTTTAGCCGTAATAACGCGACAAACACCTAGACAGACAGATAGAGTTACTTTCGCATTTATAGTATTAGTTAGGATTAGGATTATATTCGCTATCTCTTTTTTAGACAAATGTACTATATATACATTATATTACGTATTGAAGCCTGAGTTCGATTATTTTGAATTGTTATTGTTATTTTTAAGGAAGTTGTGTGGTTAGCCAGGCCCGTCCATTCATTTTACCCAGAACATAAGCCTTTTATGGTCAGTAATTTCACTAGAAACATTGCCTTTCCATGCGGAACACAGTAATATTTGCGCGCTACTGCTTGGTGGTTGAATAACCGGCAAAGGTGTATTTCCTTAGGCAGACTCTGAAAGCATTCCATCACTTTAACACCTCCGAAAATAAATGGGACATAGCAATGTAACCTTCCGTTGGTAAGCCTTGCACTTCGGCGAGCTACATTGGAGAGGGCAAGCCGGTATCCTGTCAAAGAGCTGCTCTTCGCACTTCTTGCAGAACTTCTCCTCGGTCATTTTGAAACGAATTGTACAATTTACTACTATTTATTTATAAATAAAAAAAAAATGTAAATATTTTACAATTTTTTTTTTTTAGTAATAACCATTCTTCCACAGAATTCTCCTTTGCATCCTTTTTTTTTTTTTTTTTTTTTTTCCTCCTAAGAGGGTTTTGGCGTCGCACGTCTTATGCATTTGCCAGTGTCAAGTATACATATTTATTCTCAAGTTTAGTTAGATATAATCAAACAAGTCATAGTCACTGTCAAAGTAGAGCAAAGCAAGTCATGGTCAAGTCCTAGTCATGCCCCAGTAAAGTGGTGAAAACTTTACTAGAGCCTTCTATGGAGTTTTGGAAACAACACGAAAATTCACGTTTCACGACATTATACCATTCACCAACACTCGTGCATGTTCACGAACACTTAACGGGTAAAAATTCACAGTTTTTACACATTAACACTCGAAATAACACAAGTAATGGAAAATAATATAATGACGCGACATGATTTCATCACGTTCCCGCCAAAACTCCCTTTGCATCCTTCTTATACTTTTTTCAATTAATGTTTCGTACCAGAGATTTTTGTCTTTTGCAGGCCGACCAAAGAGAATATTATATTAGATTATACCAACCAAAATAATCAATAGTGGTGGCCAAATAATGGAACTAACAATTTTCTACGGATGGACGTCAGTTTTGGTCATAAAGTACGATGGAGGCTCCACCATTGATTATACAGGTTAGTAAATAGTTCGTCGCACTCATGGATTTAGCAGTTTCGTCAAAGGTCGCACTACTTTTTTGCCATGTTTGACATTGGCAATGGCAACGTCACAATCAAAAAATAGTTAAGTACCGTTGAATAGCAAAAAAAAAAATCAGTCGACTTGAGAACCTCCTTCTTTTTTTTTGGAAGTCGTTTATAAATAAGGTAAACACCATGATAATAAGTAACTCGGAACTCAGGGGCTCTATTTTTGAATGAAATGAAAGATTTTCTTTAACGAAAAGCAGATTCGAAAGGTTCAAACAATCCTGATGTTACGGACAAATGATGATTATACGATAATAATTCTATGTAAAAACAAAGAACCAATGAACGCTCGTTTTCTAATGTATAGCTCTCTCTCTCTCACAATGTATTGTATTC
The DNA here is from genome assembly GCA_947579745.1 of Apocheima hispidaria. NCBI lineage: Eukaryota > Metazoa > Arthropoda > Insecta > Lepidoptera > Geometridae > Apocheima > Apocheima hispidaria. The sequence continues at coordinate 15,967,834 of OX388147.1, forward strand.
TTTCTCGCTACCCCAAGGTCAAAAGGCACCATTTAAGGAATAACATTGGAAATTAGGTAGAACATACTTTGTAAAGCATACACTAAGTGCGGGTGTACGCTTAGATTATAAGCAGGGCAGTTTTGATCATTTTGTATTCATTCGATCCAGTAGCAGCAACAACAATAACCATAAGAAGAAAATTCAACAAATACAGTCCACTACAACTCAAGAAGCGTTTTACTTAAAAAACAACCCGTAGGACCTTATCACCTGAAGTCGCCTCGTCTTCATCCAACCCTGTTGATAACCCTGTTGATGGCGCTGTATTCAACGGTCTCACCCAAGGCACGCGTTAACAAAGCGCTGTTAATGGCAGCTGCCTGGTCGTTCCGTAGAGTCAGTATGGCTCTTTCACAGAGCCAAGGGTTATCTTTATTTGATACTCTTTCTGTCACCGAAGACACGCGAAAGAAGCTCTTCGAAGAAAATACTGTTTTGCACAAATTCAAAGACAGTTTAACTTTATTTTCTTCCTTGGGGAATGTGTCATCGCCGATTTTAAGTAACAAATCAACGAGAACTCATGTCGGGTCGGGTAATGTAGCGAGGTTTTGACGTGAGCTTTAGTTTTATCGGGTGCATGCAAGCAAAGTCGCAAGAAACAGCTAACAATATATATATATATTTGTGCCATTTAAGCCCTTACATTCGATACCCAACACGACATCATTAATACATTTTTTTTAGGCATAAAGGCCTCATATTACTCTATGCATACAAACAGCGGACGATGAAGACGGTTCCAACGATACCTCATTTCTCAAATTTTAATTATGATAAGTATCTTAGAAATACAAAAAAACATGTTTACACCCATATCATCTCATAAAATACGGTATTATGATGTTTTGCGCACTTATATAATTTGTCCATGGCTGACAGGTGTATTTAATAAGCACAGGCTATAAACGATGTTGTTTTTACCCACCTTTGTACCTCAGAGTTGAATCAAGTGTATCTTACAAAATCAAAGCGAATTATTTCCGAAAGTGTATCTACTAATCTATTAGGAAAGTGTATCTTCATATAAGGGGTGTAATTCGATTCGAGACCTAGTCTCCGGCTCTCCGTCTCTGTTATCCCGACTTGTAAATATAAGTGACAAACCCCGCTGGGAAATCATCAAATTAGACTTAAAGCGTTACCGTCTTCAATTCAAAGACTGCATGAGAGGGATCTCATCATCTTTGGCAACAAATATTGGGTAAACAAGGACTCTTTCCAGCATGATCCTCTAACATGGCCTTACGAGAATCAGTAAATTGCTAAAGAACTGTATATTGATTAAAACAACTGATTAAAAAATTAAACAATATCATGTAATATAGCAAAAATTAAAACGAGTCACAATTAAATTACGCTAAAAATCTACGCTTCGACCACGGTCTCATCAGACGCGTTCAGGGGCTCACTAAGGAGTACAATCGCGGGGGCGACTGCGGGGGCAGATACGGCGATAGGGGGAGAGGGCGAGTCCGACCTCTTGTGCGACTTCTCCAGAGTGTCTGAGAGAATTTCTCTGAGCGTCGACGCTAGGGCTTTTGGATTGCCCCTGCTGTCAACCTGGGAACAAATGTATTTTGAGGGTAAAGCACGACGCAAATTCTTGCGTTATTGCGGGTGGCAACACTGACTTTATCGTTGGTCCTAATTGTGCACATCCCGCAGCCAGTCTCCAAGATAAAATCTCCGAAATTTTCCACTCCAGTATTCAAGAAGTGACATTACCGTGATGACGTGACCGCCAAACCTCTTGTGTACGTTCTTGACTTTATGCGCCGCTTCTTTAACGATTTGCCGCGCGGCGTTGATCTCCGTCTCCGGCCTGCCAAGCTCTGATAGCCTGCTCTGAAGCCTCGTCGCAGCTACCTGTCAATTTGTAGAATTTGTATTAATATCATTGGGCATCATTGGCCAACTACGTCCAATGAGTCAATCCAACTTTTGCCATTTCTTCTTGGTTTGATGTTAGACATTTTTGTAGTGACTTAGTACGCGATCCTGCTCCGTCTTCGACTTTTTGGAAAATGTATTCTTAGTGCTTATTCTTACCTCGTTGTTTATGGAACTCCTGTGCAAAATTTCATTCTTCTAGCTAGAGCCACGGGCTTAGACAATGCGTTGTCATTCAGTCAGTTGTTAGATTTTTATTGAGTACTTTTTGATTTTCTGTGATTTGTCATGTCAGAAAATATACAACAAGTTCATGAAATTTCTGGGTATGGTTCCAACCCCAGAAGAACTGATGACACCCAAAATCTTTTGCGACAAACTTCTTACAAACACGTATAGTTGCAATCAAGTTTCGCCAGGAGTGTGTTTAGAGTACAAAAGTTTTTACCTCACTATCGACCTCTAAAGCGACGACCTTCTCAGGCCACTTGACTTGACGGTTGAATATGGTCGACATGCGCGGGTTCTTCGGGAATCCGACTAGAATGAATCCCTTGGCGGCCTGCTGCGATAGCATTGCTTCTTTTATCAGGTCAACTGTCGTTTGCTGAATGAGAAAATTGTATAATCATAAAATGGTTTTTTGATGCCTGCAGGAAACAAACTACAAATTGTAACTACTGACGTCCATGGCACGCGAGAAAGGAGAACGGGGCCCCTATTCGGAGAAATGACATTTTTATCTCGGTCACTCTCACTCCCATTAAATTCTAAATTAGAGAGACAGTGACCGAGATAATCTCGAGCGCACAGGAATAGGGTCCTGGGAGAGGCTGGCACCACATGTGCCTATCGCTTCCCCCACTTGTTTTGAAGGAAGGAGTGACGGGAGCGCTTGCGTCGCGAGTAGCGAATTTGAAAGTAGCCAGCCGAGTGGATCTACTCGGCTGGATCCACTTGGCTGGTGTTTGTGTTCCGGCAGCCTCACTTGAGAGCCAGTTCTCATTCTAGGCTAGGCTTTCTTGTGGTCAAATACCTAGCCAGTCAAACATACAAAAAGACGTCATACCTCAGGGATATCATCTTGCGCCTGCAGCCTGTCGGCGATCAGTCTGCCCCGGGGCGTGTCTTTGCCCGCCTCCGTCCGCACCAGTTCCCCGGGCCGGATCATGGTGTATCCTGTAATATCCGAGATGGTCTGCGCCACCGTCTGGTTGCCGGCTCCCGGCACGCCGTTCACAAATATAACAGGTAAATGCCGGATTGGTGACATGTCGTAGATCATTTCTTCCTGTTAAATAGGGATGAGGGCGCTTAGCTACGATCAGGCAAATTTCATGAAACTGCTTGAACAAAATGGCTTATTATGGGGTCGAATTGTTTCAAGCATTAAGCATACTGTTTTTTATATTCAATGTTTGAAACATTAAAAGTATAGTAATGGGATTCGTAGATAATATCATGTTCCCACAGTGAAGATTATTGGACTTAGCCAAAGTTTAGAGGTGTATCGTCACACATGTCTTTTTTTTATAGTTTAGGTGTTCAAAATGTTCGCGGATCTTGCAATAAAATGTATGGAATAGCAAAGTTTTTCCTCGTGAATTTTCAAAAGTCGCAGATCAAAAATTGTTCGTGGCCCTTGGTTTCACCCGCTATTCTACAAGAACGGTTAATTTTTTCGGGATAAAAAGTAGATAAAGTCCAGGGAATAACCTATCTCCATACCAAATTTCATCCAAATCCGTTCAGCCGTTACAGAGTTGAACGGGAACAAACACACTAACATGTAATTGACAAAAAACGCAAGAAAATTTATATCAAACAATCAATTAAACAAGAGTTTTCATCGAAACATCGACTCCAGACCCTTGCTCGGTTAAATAATAGAACTCAGTCATGATCTAGATCTATTGATATCTATTGATATTGTTCTATTGATCCTTATACTGACCTATATCTCCAATAGGACATATATAATGATTGTATTTAAGGTCAAACGGCATTTAATTAGGCGGCGCGACACGGCACTGCAAAATATTATTTCTATGGATTTGTATGATGTATGACGCTATCCGCACTACAGACGCGCAGCGCGGCTGATTTGTCGCTAGATTATGGGAGAATATTTTGCAGCGCCGGGACGCCTAAATGCGGTTCCAGAGTTTTTTTTTTTTACTTCGAACTAGGCTTTCGTTTGACCACAATCTCACCTAATGGAAAGCGACGATGTGGCCGAATATTAGCACGCTTGCCTAGGAAGTACCTATTCACTATTTTCTTGAACAGCCCCGGATTGTTGTTCGGAAAGACAGACGCAGTTTTTGAGTTCTACACCTCTGCTGTCCTTATTAAGAAGGTAATTAAGAAAGTGGTTATTCTAAGGGTTCTAAGCTTTATAGTGTTTGACAACATAGGTGTGCAGGCGAGAGGATTTCTATTAGCTTCCCATAGCCACCATTAATTTACCTCTTCCAGACTCCTGGTAAAGAAGCAACCCATTTCGTACAATAATTATAATACACAACTATTCAATGCTTTTAATTATTTCCAGAGTAAAATTAAAATAAAACAACATTTCCGAATAAATGACAGTTGTTTGAATGCGCGTCTAGATTTTTGACGGTTTTCGAAAAACATTGTAGCGGACAGTATGAAAAGAATAAACACCTCGGAAGAACTATTTATACAAGTAAGCTAGTTAAAATAGGTTTTATTCAATGCAGCCACCACTATGATAAAAAATATAGAGACCCCAATCAGAGTCCAATCATGTAGTCGGAAATGGAGTGATGTGCTGACAGCCTTGTGTGATGCTCATTTGGCGTAACGCGTTATACTCGATTCCACATAGCATGGTGCGGGTGACATATAGGTTTTTAGTGAATTGTGGCCACCCCTCATAACAATCAAGTAAATATATAATATAAAAATTTTGGGCCTAAGTATAAAAAGAATTATTTATATTTATAGGTACAAAATTCACTTCATTCACTACTAAGAAGAACTATCCTTGAAATACAGGGTGGCCCATCGGCAAGTGACCGCCCGAAAAGGGCTTATAGTACTCATCATTATGAACAACTTGTACCATGGTACAAAACCTTAAATCGAGAAAAAAATATCTGCTGTTCCATACATTTTGTCGAGTGTCATTGTCATTTTTCTATGGAACAGCAGTTTTTTTTTTCTCGATTTCAGGTTTGGTCCCATAGTAAAAGTTGTTCATAATGATGAGTACTATAGCCCATTTCGGACGGTCACTTGCCGATGGGCGACATGTATATGTATAAGCCCATGTGTCACTCAGACTATGATATGTAGCATGGAGTATACAAGGTTTCTGTAGGCAAGTAGATAATGATGCAATCAGTCACCGCCGGCAGTGTAGAGTCGCTAGTTTCGCTGCTGCTCTTGCTAGAGAGTACCCATTTACCTGGAGTTGAGGATCCATATCAGTTTACAAGAACAGCGAGTCGCGGTCAAGTGGTTTCAAATGGTAGATTGCCGTTCAGTGTGACGGTCTAAAGGGAGGCCTTAGTTCAGCAGTGATCAGTGAACGGTTGGCTGGTGATCATGGCTGATGATGATTAAGTATACCTAGATAAGATGGGCACATTGGATTTGCGTATGTTCATAAATTGTGTGTGTAAAAATGTTATTGTCCTTTTTTGGCACTGAATTCTGAGCGCAGTGTATTAGTTTATTCGCCCAAACAGCTTGTGTAACGATAATAGCGTAATAGTTGGACGCAGCGTATCATGATTTTACCTCTATTAGTTCTCGAACTGGTGCTCCCAGTGTTGGCAAACTTCAAATGCTCGTCAGACTCCCCCTCAGTTCCAAAATACCACCTGATGGAAAGATGCTACCGCTCCAAGCTGGGTATAGCTGCTAAAGCGAACTTTACATCACTGTCCAGCTGCCAAAGGCTGGGCTTCGAGAGGAAGGGCTTAGCTATAAACTTCAGCCCAGCAGAAGCGGGAAAAGGAGCAGACTACTCGTGTGAAGTGCTGAAGTGTGCGGAAGCGGATGGAGGCTTGTCGCTGACGAACGACACCGCGTTCGATTACTATAGCCTCTATGGAAAACCTTTACGTAAGTACATAACACATGTTAACATGTAGATAATATCTAGAAAGTAAATTAACTGGTTGACTAGTTACACGCTTCGAGTCCTGCATATGAAGGTGCAACCTTTGAATCTGCAGTGTAGGTCGCCAAGCATTCAGCATTCCTGTGTCTGTTATACACAGTTACAAGGAAAGGGTAATATGCTAAGCAGAAAAGAGTTCTTGATTGTGAACAAATTTTACTATCGACTTGCGTGCCGGCGCCACTCTGGTTTCGGCGCTCGTGCGTTTTAAAGTGCCGGCGCCACCATAGAGGCGCGACCTTCTGCTGCGTTTAATTTTCGATATTTATTTGAATTCCAGCCTCTATGGTCGCGTTCATAAACTTTTATTCACTTCTACGGTTTATTTTCTGCCTATTGGCAATACAATTTCTATGAATTCGGTCTTTCCGATTTAAAATTTGAGATAATCCGTGAAAAATTCATTCTTGTGATTTTGTGCGAAGGAACTATGGTGCTATTGATTATTTTTTTCTGATAACTTTTTGTACTAAAGTGTATCAATATTTTTATGTCAATGTTATGCTAGGATCATGTACCTACGAAATAAAATAAAAAAACAGTATGTTGTCGCTTTTATTTTTGAAATAAATAAAAAAAAACAAAACAACTCCTTAGATTTAGGTTAGGACAAGTTTAGCAATTTTTAAATAAATATTTCACTTCTACACTCGCCCAAATTGCTTATCTACACTAATCCTTGGTTCAACAATGAGACCCCTCATAAATTACAACTCGCTTCGTTGAAAAGAAGCCTCATAAAGCGATTGTTTACACTGGCGCGTAAACAAAAGTTGAAGTTGAAGTGGCCGCGAGGGGTCAACCGGCACGTAGTAGCCAAAAAAATGGAGCGGCCGGCACCTCACTGGATAAGGGACTGAGACAAAACCTAAAATCGAGAAAAAAAACAGCTGTTGAATAATTTTGAGTGTCATTGACATTTTTCAATGGAACACCTGTTTTTTTTCTTGATTTCAGTGTTGGTCCCATAGTAAAATTTGTTCATAATGATGAGTACTATGAGCCCTTTTCGGCTTAGCATACCCTTTCTGCTTTCTTTCCTTTCCGTTGTCGGTCGGTGTGGCGCTCTAAGGGGGAGGCCTATGTTCAGCAGTGGACGTCTTATGGCTGATGATGATGATGATACCCTTTCCTTATAAGGTTGTATGTATAGCATCGTCCTCAGACCTTTTGGTACAGCGTTTCCGCATCTGTGTAACATCACCATCACCAAAATCAATTTTCAGCCAACGTAAATTCAACGTGTGTGCCGTCAATAGGCATGTTCCACTTACTCCCGCGGCGATTGAACTACACGGAGGCACGAGCGATGTGCCGGAACGTGACCGGAGTTCTGCCTGACGTCACCAGCGAGCAGCGCACGGATGCGCTGGCGCTGGTTCTGGCAGGCGCTAGTCTGAACGCGGTGTTTGCTGGCTGGAGGAGACGGAATACCAGCCATTTTGTTGGAGACAGAGGTACCACAGTGTGACACTGTTTATCGTGCTTATACTAGTCACACTCTCACACACTCTTTCTGGGTTACGCTACAGGAGGTAATATAGGAATACCACACATACTTACATACACCCCAAAAACATAACCCTCCTTCTTGGGCAGTCGGGTAAAAATACGCCTATTTTTAGATTGCCACTAAAATTCTTCTGGAAGACGCAGCACAGGCAGGCTTCCCAAAAGGTGGACCGATGACATTGTAAAAGTCGCGGGCAACCGGTGGCTGCAAGTGGCAAGTTGTCGGTTGGCATGGCGCTCTAAGGGGGAGGCCTATGTTCAGCAGTGGACGTCTTCCGGATGATACCGTCAATACATACGACCCAAATATTCGCAAAAATATGACTTGATATGATACTAGATTCGCTCTCTCTCCCCTTTTTGTGACAAATGTAATGCATACTTTTAGTTACGTATTGAAGCCTCAGCTCGATTGTTTTGACTTGTTATTTTTAAGGAAGTTTGGCCCGTCCATTAATTTTACTGTTGTCGAAGCCTACTACCATAGATAAATCTGTGCCTACTACCTACCTAACGTGTAAAGATAAAAGTCTTAGAACCGCTACAATCCTTTTTTTTCCAAAACGCATTTCACAGTAATATTATAAATGCGAAAGTTTGTGTTTAAGTAGGTAAGTATGTAAGTAAGTGTGTTTGTTCCCGTCCAACTCTGTAACGTCTGAACGGATTTGAATGAGATTTGGTATGGAGCTTATACCCTGGATTACCACTATCCCGGAAAAATATTCGGTTTCTGTACTAATAGCGGGTGAAACCGCGGGGCGCAGCCAGTACTTTTATTTATTTATTTATTTATTAGGTACACACAACAGATCACCGATGATACATTATATAACAATTTTATGAAGGTTCTATTCGAATCCGCGATCCAAACCGTGAGCACACAACATGTTTATAACAGCGATTACTTGCTAGACTAATTGCGTTATAAAATACATAAAAAATATACGAATACATACTCAAGTAAATGAATTATAATATATATAATTAATGAATTAAAAAATATCACCTAAACATTACAATGCGATACACGAGAGTTTTATACAACTGTAAACACGCTGAACTTACCTTTTATATTTAAAAGGTGATTCTCTAGACTGCACAACCTTCCGTGCGTGGGCCCCAGGCCACCCCAGGAAGAACTACACGAAGTACGACTGCATGCTCATCACACGCCACAAAACTTGGCAGTCGACGCCCTGCAGGAAGCGCCTCCCGGTGTTCTGCGAGCTCATACCTGGAGGACCGTACAAGAGAGGAGCGATATTTGCTTCGAGGCACAAGACCGAAAATGGTACATATCTACAATTATACAGGGTTATAAGGAAAGGGTATGCTAAGCCGAAGAACAACTATGAACAACTTTTACTATGGGACCAACCCGGAAAGCGGCGGGAAAAAATCAGCTGTGCCATAGAAAAATGTCAATGACACTCGACAAAATATAAGGTGATTCTTTTTTCTTGATTTCAGGGTTGGTCCCATAGTAAAAGTTCTTCACAATCATGAGTACTATAAGCCCCTTTCGGCTTAGCATACCCTTTCTTTATAATCCTGTATAAGTTGGCAGCTTCCACGTTGCTTCGCAAGGAGTCAAATACGTCACACCTCTTTCTCTGCATTCTATGAAATAGTAGAATTGGCATTGAGCAATAAAATTTTACTCGCGAGGTCTACTGTTCCCAGAACTACTAGTACTACCTAATATCTTTAATTTTTTGTGTGGCTACCTAAGTACTAGGTTTTTAATTTCAAGGTACTTAATGTCCGGTAGTCAGCCTCCAGTGGCTGACTACTGTTTTATTATAACTTTCGTATATTTGGTTGAAATCTTGTTTTGCTTAATACTTTTTTCTTTTTAATTTTTGTTCTGCTTTGTACTTTTAGAACAAAGTTTATTTTTCAAGTAGTAGGCCGTGTCAAAATTGACCCCTAATGTTTTTTTTAATGACTACCTTTTAGACAGTTTTTTATCAGACAAAATATGAAATTTTACGAAATATAGACCGATAAAGTTGCTTGCAATGTATCGTCCCCGTGTCCCCTACCTATGCCATTTCTCAATGTGCATCTCAGTAACATAAAATTGTTATGTTGATGTTGATCACTGATAGTATTAATAGCTCAATGATGTTGATAGATCTTAGTAAGTTTTGGGCAACATGTGGTACTTAATGACTTTTTGAGATAAGCGGAAAAAACTGATAAATACTTACTTCAAACGTTCTACCCGCCTACGGAACCCTACTAAGCATGGTCCGAGATACTCTTAACAAAGCATTTATTTTAAAAGTTTTTAATTTGATATTTTCTACTTCGCAGATACTATAATTAAACCAACAAATGCAGATGCAGAAGAGAATACATAAAGCGTAAACCAACTTTGATTACCTACTTCGAATGAGTACCTACTTAGTATAACCGAAATAAACAATAATTATTAAATGTTAAAAAACACTTTATTTTTAAACGCGTACGTCCTATAACCGACTGTTCTGAAATGTTCTAGGAATGAATTAACGAAGTCATTTACTTCAACTTCAATCATCAGGACTGCCGATTCGGGAGTTCTGGCGGGATCATGAAGGAGGCATATCGCGCTATTGTATTATTTTCCAATACTTGTGTTATATCGAGTGTTAATGCATAAAAATGGTGGATTTTTATCGATTAAGTGTTCGTGAAAGTGTACGAGTGTTGGTGAATAGTATAATGTCGTGACTTTTCGTGTTGTTTCCAAAAATCCATAGAAGCTTCTAGCAAAGAGAATGTAAATACGCTTCTAGTAAAGTCTCCACCACTTTGCTGAGGCAAAAAAAAGGGAAAAATACGGAAGACAAGGCGGTATGGCCCTAACGGCTTTAGCCTGCCCATAAATGGGCGAAGAGTTTTGGCGGGAACGTGAATAATTCATGTTGCGTTATTTTATTACTTTCCAAAACCTGTGGTATTTCGAGTGTTAATGTGTAAAAACGGTGAATTTCTACCCGTTAAGTGTTCGTGTACATGCACGAGTGTTGGTGAATGGTATAATGTCGTGGAACGTGAATTTTCGTATTGTTTCCAAAACTCCGTAGAAGGCTCTAGTAAAGTTTTCACCACTTTACTGGGGCACGACTTGGACTTGACCGTGACTTGCTTTGCTCGAATTTAACCGTGACTATGACTAGTTTGATAATATCTAACAAAACTTGAAAATATGTATGTATACTTGACACTAGCAAATGCATACGACGTGCGATGCCAAAATCCTCTTCTGAGGAAAGAGAAAAAAAAAATGGGCGAAAAAAAAAAATTGTTTACAAGCAGGGCAAAGTGAGTTTTGGCGGGATCACGAAGAAGTCATGTCGCGCTATTGTATTATTTTCCAATATTTGTGCTATATCGAGTGTTAATGCATAAAAATGGTGGATTTTTATCCATTAAGTGTTCGTGAAGGTGTACGAGTGTTGGTGAATAGTATAATATCGTGAAACGTGACTTTTCGTGTTGTTTCCAAAACTCCATAGAAGCTTCTAGTAAAGTCTCTACCACTTTACTGAGGCAAAAACAAAATAGGGAAACAAAAATACGGAAGACAAGGCGGTATGGCCTTAATGGCTTTAGCCTGCTCAGAAATGGGCGAATGAATAAATAAATATATAAAAATTACCCCCAAGACCTTCTGCTTCTCCCTAACCGTTATTTAAAAGCTAGGTGGTCGAAGAGATGGTCTTTTAGTAGTCGACGGACAGGTTCTAATTACGCTAAGTATCAACCTCTTATTCCATCTAAGCCCTGGTTTTTCAAATCTAAATGCAATAGAAAAATCTGTTCCATGGTTTCCAGAATGAGATTTGGCCACTGCTGTACTGGAGCGCATCTTCACAAATTACATATTAAAGATTCTTCCATATGCGAATGTGGTATGGGCGAGTCCAACCTTAACCATATCTTCTTTTCCTGTTGTAATCTTGATCACAATTCATTTTTCAGCTTGTTAACTCATTTTAAATTTCCATTCCCCATTCATATCGACAATCTTTTGTATAATATAGACCCTCCTTCAGTCGCTTCATTATCAAATTTTATTTCTGTAAATAATATTAAATTGTAGTTATATTAATTTTTCAGTTTTATAGTGTAAAAAGTGTTCATTTTGTTTTGTCATTTCATTTTTCATTAATATAGGAGATTTTCTTTGTATTATGTAATAAATTCAAAATTCCGTTTTTTTTTTTTTTTTTTCCTCTCTCTTCTTTACTTGTCTTTGGCAAAAATGTTTCATAAACACTTGCCACAAAAAAAAAAAAAAAAAAAAAATAAAAAAAAAATATAAGCGGCAGGGCTATCCTGTAAGTCTGAAAGCGATCGCGAGAGGCTCAATATGGGTTGTATTTTGACATATGAAACAAATACTCAACTGTCAAATGCCAGTTTCGTATCCTGTAAGTCCAAAATGGCGGAAAGGGATTCGGATCGCGATTGAATGAACAATTCTAGTACTTTGCTGCATTTGATTCGTTGATTCGGATGTGAAATGAAAGAGATGGCAAGTTTGTTACCGCTTTCAACAATTTGGCGGGTTTTTATGGCAAGCATCCAAGCCAAATATATAGTTTCCCAGACAAAGGACAGAGCGTGAGGATATTACAAGTAAGAATTTGAATTAATTATTATATTTGTTATATGCCCATATATATATAGATGAATCTTTTATCACCACCTTGCGTTGTTGCAGATTCATGGATGCTTACGGATTTCATGAAGTTGTGGGTTGTGTTGATGGCACACACATTGCAATAATCTGCCCTTGCAACCAAAACAAGGCCTACTAGAATAGGAAGCATTATCATTCTTTGAATGTCTTACTGGTGAGTTTTTATTTTCACCCATGCATGGTGTTCTTTCATCAACCTGAGCGGGATGTATAGTGTGTCAACACAGCAAGCAACATCAGTGGTTTTATTACCTTACAGGTAGTGAAAGTCATCGGCCACCATGGTATATTTCAATTTTCACTATGATAGGTACATGCATGTTAGAACACTGTTAAACATTTAATTCTTTATTATTAGATTTGTGATGCCGAGTTACGCATCCTTCATGTGGACGCATCCTTCGGAGGACAGAGCCACGACTCACATGTCTGGAACAGTTTTCCAATGAAGGCTCTTATAGAGGACCTGCATGAACATGATGGAGAAATATGTTGGCTTTTGGGTAAGTTAGTAAATACTAGTTATGTATGTCTAATGAACCTGACATTTGCTTAACATATATAATATGTGTTCAACATACAAATGTACTTTTTTACACTGCAGGTGATTCGGGATTCGCACAGTGACCATGGATGATGACTCCTATCCTGAATGCTGCGCCAAAAACATCAACGCCGAAGAGTACTATACTTCAAAACATACCAGCATTTGCCGATCGGTTCGCTAGACTTCCCCTTAGATAACAAAGTGTTCCACCTGGCAGGGCCTTGATCATACTGGGTATAGTGACTCTTAGTGGTGAGGGTACCGTTGATGTATATCATTTCATTGTGTACATGTAATGTTTGTTGTTTTAAAATTTGAAAAAGATATTTGTGGTTGTTTTGTGCCTTCCTATGGTGGTTTTTAGTGTTTATGTAAATAACTATTTGTTGTAAGATATTCTAGCAATGTTACTATTCGTTTGTAAATCTTTAAGTATAAGGTAGTATAGGTACTCTATAAAATGTAAATTTATGTCCATTTATTTGACTTGCTGCACCACGCGGTTTCACCCGTATCCTACAGGAACAGTTAATTTTTTCCTGATAATAAGTAGCCTGTGTTAATCCAGGGTATTAGCTACATCTACACCAAATTTCGTTTAGATCCTTTCAGCCATTACATAGTTGAATGGGAACAAACACACATATATGTACTTACAAACTTTTGCATTTATAATATTAGTGTGATTGTTTTTTTTTTAAATACTTAGGTATTCTTTTATAACAACTTAGTGTGTTTTAGGGACTCACTTATATTCTTAACTAAATTGTTAGCAAAACATGTAAGTACTTTAGAAGTACCACACTCGAGTTTTCTTCCACATTATTTTCCTCGAGGCTGTAGGTTGTTTGGAATGTGGAGTAGAAGCAATAAACAATCAGTACAAAAGCAAACAGTATCTTTCATTCCAAAAGTTATTTCTCCGTACATTACGAATAATTTGGCATGGGTTTCTATTTCAAGTCAAGCAGACAGCACTAGCGATATCTTACGTCCTTATCGGTAATACAATCAAGTACCATATTTTTCTAAGGGCACTAGCACTCTTAGGTAGTCCTTAGGCGCTGTACTGATGGCTTCTTATTCAAGATGGGGCCATGAGAGTCCTACACTGACATCCCGCATGGGGTGTATTGTGCATTTCCCCCTGCCAGCGTCTACCCAAGCCAACCCAGCTCCTTGAAATGACGGAGCGAGGCTCTGGGCTGCTGGCATAGCTGCTCCAGTGATTTAGATGGTGTTGACGATGATGATGAGACCAAGTCAAGCTGTCGGGATGACATGGATGATGTTGAAGCTACCTCATGCAACCTAGTGGCGATCCTTGCTTCTTATGTGCCTGTACAGTGCCACAGCACATGTTCCACTGTTTTGTTCTGCTGCATGCAACCACGACACAGCGTTGCAATTTCAATAGATTGTTAGTGATTTTTCTGGCGAGGGTTGGAAAGGCGGCCTTGGAATGTTGACAGCCGGCTTTCTTGTCCCACAGATTTTGTTGTTCTTGCCGGCGTGGCGGCGCAGTAGCTCACGTACTTCCATCGCATACTGATGGCTTATCCTCTAAGTTTGAAAGGGATCGTAATAATCAGCTGATTGAAAGCGATCCGTGTCCTATTGCAATCAATAATTGGCATCACGTAACTTTTTGTCTCGCTATCGCTAACGAACGAATGCCGTTGAGTGAAGTGAGTGAGTTCAGGGCGGGAACGTGAAGGAGTCATGTCGTGTTATTGTAGTAATTTCCAATACATAAGTTATTTAAAATAGAAAATAAATAGTTTTAATGTATAAAAATGGTAGATTTTCATTCATTAAGCGTTCGTTAATGTTCACGAGTGTTGATAAATAGTATAATGCCGAGACACGCGACTTTTTGTGTTGTTTTTAAAACTCCATTGAAACCCTAGTAAAATTAATATTTAACTCCACCACTTTACTGGGGCATGACTTCGACTTGACTGTGACTTACTTTGTTTGATTTAGGCTACGACGGAGACTTATTTGTGAAATATTTTACTATACATAAAATACACAACTTGACACTGGCTAAAAACACAAAGTGTGAAGCCATAGCTTGTGAGAAAAAATAATAAGTGACACGTTTGACTTTGACATTGATATTGAACGATGCGTATTTTTTCGAAACATTGGCTCTATGCGTTATTTATTTAGCCAAGGTCTAGTTTCGTAAAGTAGGTAATAGTATCTTACAATATTTTATTTTCAGAATGTAGACACATTTTTGTATGTAGTGAGAAATGAACTTTAAAGGCCTCGCTACATAGCCTGCCTGACATCGTGCGAAAGAGATGGCTATATTTAAGTTTCTGAGGGAGCGAAAGGGAGAAGCTATCGCCTTGATAGTTTGTTTCTTTTACTCCCGTGAAATTCAAGCTGTACCTTTCGCGCGGTGTCAGGCGCCATGTGTAGGCGCCCTAATTCATTAAGTTGCCTTCATGAAACGATCATAATGACTTTTTAGTGAAAATACGTAATTCCCTATGTTCCTATTGTTTCTACTTACCGTGCCAACTTTAATCTGCAAAGAGTTTTGGCGGGATCACGAAGAAGTCATGTCGCGCTATTGTATTATTTTCCAATACTTGTGTTATATGGAGTGTTAATGCATAAAAATGGTGGATTTTTATCCATTAAGTGTTCGTGAAAGTGTATGAGTGTTGGTGAATAGTATAATATCGTGAAACGTGACTTTTCGTTTTGTTTCCAAAACTCCATAGAAGCTTCTAGTAAAGTCTCCACCACTTTACTGAGGCAAAAACAAAATAGGGAAAAAAAATACGGAAGACAAGGCGGTATGGCCTTAATGGCTTTAGCCTGCCCAGAAATGGGCGAATAAATAATAAAAAAAAAAAAATCTGCAAAGTATTTACGGATTCAGAAATAAAGTTAATAAATGCATATACATGCAACAAATAAGTGAGGAATGACACCAGCAGCATACTTATACATTGCCATCTCTCATATTTACTAAAGCTAGCTCCAAATATTCTAAGTTGTGGTAGCAACCTCGCCTCATATTTGTGGGTTCGAACCCAGGCGGGCCTGCATTAATGAATTCTTTGGAACTTGCATACTACTGGCTTTTCTGTGAAGGAAAACATCTTGAGAAAACCTGGCATATTTCCGGAGAAGAAATTTGATGGCATAAATATGCAATTCCGTCAGCACTCACTGGACCATCGTGGTGGATATGGCCTTATACCTTTCGAGGGTAGGCTGATATCTAAGCAGTAGTATATTTAAATATACAGAGCAATGATCTTTTTTACTTAATTTCAGCAATAAGTGCTTTTTACCATTTTATTGATATGTACCTATGTTTAAGCAGGAACAGATTGAAGAGCAACAAGAACAAGATAATGATAATTTTAGAGATACTTTATACTTACCCAAGGTAGCATTAAACCACATCAGAGAAGTTAAAATTTTTTAACAAGTTTGTTATTATAAATCTCTAAATAAAACTGTATTACATTAAATTATTTTTATTGCACAACTACTACATTATTTCATTGTATAAATCATAAAAGAACACCACAAAATGACATAACAGGAATAATACATTAGAGATAGGCATAAAAAGGCGGTCTTATTGCTAAGAGCGATCTCTTCCAGACAACCATCGGGCTAGTAAGTAGATATACTTGAGATATAAAGAATAAATTTACCATAATATAGATGTGTCAGTGTTAAAAACACACTGGCCTACACAATGCTTGGAACATTAGGATGACGCTTGTGAGCAAATAGGACATAGCCCTATCTGCTCACAAGTTCTGTATGAGCGCGAGCTGGCGAACGAATCCAGCTTGCTGAGGGCGCATGTGCCGCGCCGCTCCTTCGCCGCGGCGGGGGTTGCGCCGCCGGTGCCGCCGTCGGTCAGCCTGCACCCGCGTGCAGTTGTATCTGCGGTCAATGGAGCGTAGGGGATATGTGGTCTTTGTGCTATATTATGAAGCATGCAGCATGCATTTGTTATTCTTGCAGCAAGTACCGGTGAATAATACAACTTGCTGACTTCCAGTAGGCACCTGTAATGAAAAACATTTTAAATTAATAATAAAAAACTAATATTTACTAAGACCATTTTGGTAATAAAATAAAAAGCGAGCTGATAAAACACCTATGAAACACAACACTCTAGGAGGCAGCACGGAGGTAAATATTAATGTGTTTCTTCTAAGTGTTGACCGACATCCCAAGAACTACTTTGGTGGCATGCAATCCATTTCAATGTGAACATAATTATTAAGTACATAATTATATAATTACTTTGTACCTTGGTAGGTATTACTCTCTTTTAACTTGTCCTCTGTCATGTCAAAATGGAAAAGCTATAACATTTATAACAATTGGCTTGTTTAGGGCCATTATAACTGGCCGGATTTCTTTCTACAGACTGGGCTGCAACACACAATGCTTCCGATTGTCTCCTACTATGGTCTGTAAAGATCCAGTGGCATAGAATGCCAATGCAACCAAAATCAAGCAATTTTATCATCATTTAATTTGGTTGACCCACAGATTTGACCGCTGTACTTTAGTAAAGTCTAACACTGCTGTAGGTTTAAGTATAGCTATAGCCTAACAATGGCTAGTATACTCATAGACTACTATGAAATACGTATATTAGAAGCGACAATGTTAGATTTTTGCGGGGACTGCAGAATCGTCAAGTACTTAGTATAATGAACCATTTTGTACTTACCTTCGTTTCAACATCCAAAGCATTACAACGAAGTGTGTTGTGGCATGTGAGGTTGTGAGGCGTAACATAACATTATTAGTTGGGGAGTAAACTCCTTTGACATTATGTACCGTTAATTTACTGCCGATCACTCGCACGATTATGTCTTGCACTAGTATTTTTCTTCTTCGCATGGGCCTGAGACTCCGTAACTTCCTATTCATGGGCCCTCTCATACATTTTATTTATGTTTTAGCTATTGTTTTTTTTTTTTTTTTTTTTGTCCTTTCCGGACTTTGGCGTCGCACGGCTTGTGCATTTGCCAGTGTCATGTTCTTTTTATTTATTTTTTGTTTTAAAACGGGGAAACGTATCGGAATGAAAAAATATATATAATCGTGGGAAATATGAGTGGTTATGGTCAGAGGAGAAGGATACATAGGATAGGAAGAAAAGATGAGGAATTACATGAAGGAAATATATATTTTATAATTTTATGTCATTAGCCTCAATAAATGAGGCTAAAACACTATAAATAGGGATAGAATTATTAAAAAGTAAGCAAGGTATATTGATAGGAAAGGGAACTTTTAGATTGATTAAGTTTGTATACAATAGTGTGTGATCATAAATAGGGCAGTTAAGGAAGATGTGATTTGCATCACCTACATCTTCCCCGCATTCACAAATGTCATCGTCGATTATGCGAAACCGAGCAAGATGAGCCGGACTACACATGTGACCCAATCGCATCCGTATTATGACTGATGTAGCTCTTTTACTGAGTCTTGATTTGAAGAACCAAGGTTTATTTGGAATTTGGGGTTGGATATGATGATAATACTTGCCTTTTAATCGGGAACTGCTCGTCCATGCCTCGCTCCACGATTGTTTGAGGAGGAGTTTAGGAAGAGCAGCCAGGTCTTGAGTGTAATTTTTATAATAAAAGGTGTCTCCGCACTGTATTGCGTCATTTGCTAGTAAATCAGCTTTCTCGTTACCGACTATACCATTGTGGCTGGGAATCCAGGCAAACGAAACAGAATATCCCTTATTCACGCACTTGACAAGTGTTTCTCTGGTCATAATGATTATTGGAGAAAAAGCATTTCTTTTAAAGGGAAATTTGATTAACGCTTGTAACGCACTCATGGAATCGGAAAAAATTACTGTTTGTGGTAGTTTCAATAAGAGTATATATTCTAGAGCCTTAAATATACCGAAACATTCGGCTGTGAATATCGAAGTTTCAGGAGGAAACTTAATTTTTTCTACTATATTGTATTGTAGATGGAAAAGACCAACACCAACACAATCACCTATGGAGTGTTTCGAAGCATCGCAGTATATTTGATGCCAACCATGCCAATGGTCGTCAACAAAAGCATTAAAATTGGTGTTGGCATTTGGATCACCTTTCAAAATACCAATATTGAGATGGACATCCGGAGAAATTATAAGGGGTTTGAAATCAGTTTCAAAAAGTGGAAGTCTAAATGATCGGTGAGTTGGAGCAGTTATTGTTTTGTACGATCTGTAGCTAACAACTAGATGAGGTAATGATTTATGGGACCAATAGTCAGACGAATCAACTTGATCTGAAAGATGTTGAATTTTAGAAATGAGTAAATGATCAGAGAATTGTAGGATGCGGTAAAAGAATCTATCTGCTAAAAATTGACGGCGAAGTTTGAGGGGTGGTTCAGCGCATTCAACCTGTAAGGCGTTTATTGGACTCGATTTCATGGCACCAGTTATAATTCTAAGGGCTTTTGCTTGGATAGCGTCAAGCTTGTCCATTCCAGCCACGCTACATGGCTCCAACAAAAAAGTTCCGTAATCCAGGAC
Source organism: Apocheima hispidaria (assembly GCA_947579745.1). Taxonomy (NCBI): domain Eukaryota; kingdom Metazoa; phylum Arthropoda; class Insecta; order Lepidoptera; family Geometridae; genus Apocheima; species Apocheima hispidaria. Next base: position 15,987,242 of record OX388147.1, read on the forward strand.
ACTTCTAATCAGAGCATTGTAGACTAATTTTAATGAGAAAGGATGTGCACCCCACCAGACTCCTGACAGGCACCTAGTGATGTTCAAAGCACGTTCGCATTTATCTGCAACGTATTCACAATGCGGTTTCCCTGTTAGTTTGGAATCTAAAACTAAACCTAAAAATTTGACTTGAGATTTAACGGGAATAGGCTCTTCATTATATTGTAAAATCACAGGAGGAGGCATACGCTTTCTGGTGAATAATACCGCGCAGCTCTTGGACACAGATAATTCTAGTCCGTTTTTGTCCAACCAGATTTTAAGTAGATACAATGATTCTGATAATGAAGCGCAGGCATTATTAATGGACTTTTTAGAGCTATAAATTACAACATCATCGGCATATTGTAAAATTTTGGAAGTTGCAGCTAACGAACTTTCGAGGTCATAAGTATAGATATTATAAAGGATAGGGCTGAGCACAGATCCTTGAGGGAGACCTTTCCATAATATTCTGCTAGAACCGTCCAGCATTATCGAACGTCCAGACATGAATTTAATAATGAAGCGTATAAGATTATGGGGTACTTTTAACGAAAGTAATTTCTTCTTTAAGATCGATAAACATACATTATCATAAGCTGATTTGATATCTAAGAAAGCGGCTACAACCGATTCATCTTGTGAGAATGCAAGTCGAACATCGGAAATCAATACACCAGTACTGTCCGTGGTACTCTTACCTTTGCGGAATCCGAATTGTGAACTTGCGAGTAAATTATTCCTTTCGAAATACCATTCTAATCTGTTCTTTACAAGATGTTCAGCAATTTTTGCAATGACAGGTGATAGAGCTATAGGGCGGTACGAAGAAACTTCTGAAGGGTTTTTATTGGGCTTTAGAACTGGCAATACTATTTGTGACTTCCATGTCGTCGGAACGTCACCTGACAAAATAACAGAATTTATAACCTTCAAATAATAATGTAAACTATTGTCTCCGAGGTTTGCGAAAAAAGAATAGGGAATCCCATCTTCCCCAGGAGCCGAATCTCGGACGTAAGAAAGGACACCTTTAAGTTCAGTGAGAGTAAAAGGGGAATTAAGAAACGAATCATCTGAACTTGAAGAAATCTGAAAAGTGTCTGTGACTAATTCTTGTTCTGGAACGAAAGTAGGAGCTAAATGATTCAAATATTCATTGGACAGAGACGATGGTATAGTGTTAAACGTGTTGTGAGAAACTCCTAAGCGAAAACGTTTAATGTTGGTCCACATGACTGAAGATGGAGTCCTCGGTGAGAGAGAAGTACAGAACTTTCTCCAACTTGTGAATCGTTTTTCTTTCAAGACTTTTTTAGTTTCAGCTATTATGCCCATTAAACTGTTGAAATTATCATCTGACATGTTTGAATTATAATTAGCCTCTGCCTGTTTTCTTTTTCTAATAGCTAACGTACAATCATTGTCCCACCAAGGAGGAGAAGGCGGTTTACCATTAGAACCATTTTTGATTGGAAAGGAAGCATCAGCAGCTTCTATCATTAAGTTAGTAAGTTCTTTAGAACACAGCTCTGTATTAGATGTATCATTGGGTAAACTTTGAATATTATTTTCTATATGGTTTTTATACTTGGGCCAATTGTCATCAATGAGTCTATATTTCATTCTGGGTTTAGGAGGTGAAGTTGTAATTTTTTTACCAGGGAAAGATATGATTATAGGATAATGATCACTGTAAAAAGAAGAAGAAAGTGTTTTCCATGAAAGAGAGGATGCTAGGGTAGGTGTTGTTATGGATAGATCAACAGCACTAAGGTGTTGACTGGGGCTTGTACGACGTGTTGGTGAACCTGTGTTAAGAACACAAAGATTGTGTTCATTAAGTATGTTTAAAAGATCTTCTCCGTTAGAGTCCGATTTAGAACTCCCAAATGATCTGTGATGTGAGTTAAAGTCTCCTAATAACATAACAGGTCTTGGAAGGAGTTGAAGAATATTACTAAGTTCCTGAAATATAGAAGAAGATGGCTTGGTAATATATATAGAAACGAAGCATATACCAGTAATAAGAGCAGCAACTATAGTAAAATCATTATGTGTTGGAATGGTAACATTTTTAAAAACTATATTATTCTTAACGAGCAATGCTACTCCAGCATACCTGTCACTTCTGTCCTCTCTAAGACAGGTGTAACCTCTTATTTTAAAAACAGAGCCAGGTCTGAACCAGGTCTCTGACAGGGCAATTATAGTTGGATCAAACTTATTAATTAGGTAAATAATTTCTTGTTTTTTATCATTCGCGCTGCGGCAGTTCCACTGCACCACCACATGCGGGTCACTACCCGCATGTGGCGGCGCAGCGGAACCGCCGCAGCGATCGCGCTCCGGCGGTTCCACTGAGTGCAGTGGAACCGCCGGAGCGCAATTACTGTTGTTCATTATTTGATGGTGTACATCCATTATGGATGTAAATTATTTTTTGTAGAGTCTCAATTATAGGAGCAGCGTGGTCTGGTTTTATTATGGTGGACTGAGATAGGGTATTTATTAAGGTCATAATAATGTCTATTATGGCCTGTTCCTCAGTATTTGAGGAACTAGATTTATAGGCACATCCATTAGTGTGACTTGGCATTTTAAATTCTTTTAAGATTTCTTGGTGAGCTGAACGATCGTAGCCTTTAGATAACTGATGGGGAGAGCGGGGCTGACGTGTAATTGTTTTTTTGTATGTAACAGTTGAAGGTGATGGGGACTCATTTTTATTAGAAGGTGGTGCCGTTCTGTTGGATATTATTTCTGCAAAAGGTTTGCCCACAGCTGGGTGTAGTTTATTGGCTTCAGCATAGGAAATACATGACTCTGCCATAGAACGCTTGATACGCTTCTGCCTGTCTAGCTCTGGGCAAAATTTGCTTGTGGCAAAATGTGATCCAGAGCAAAGACAGCAGGTCGCCTTATCTTCTTCTACTTTACAGGTTTCGCCAGTGTGTGCGTCACCACATTTGTAGCAACGTGGCTTCGATCTGCATTGGAGTTTAGTGTGTCCAAACCTTACACATGAATAGCACTGTACTGTTGGGAAAGTGTATAATTCTACTGAGAGCGCGTTATAACACATGTAAATTCTCTTTGGTAGTACCTGGCCATCAAATGTTAAGACTACTGTTTGCGATGGTTTCCACGTAGGGGAGCCACCCACAGTAGTTTTGTAATTCAACCGTCTGATTTTCAAAATTTTACCACAGCCAATTGGAACATTAATGTTTTCCATTACCTCTTCAGGAGACCATTCAGCTGGCACACCCCGAACTAGACCCATGCGTGTTACATTGAATGTAGGGATGAAAGCTTTTAGATTATTCTTGATGAGACTATCGTGACTTAAAAATTCATTAGCTTTGTCAAAGTGGGTAAAAGCAAGAGACATTCGATTTCGACCTATTCTTTTCAAACTGCCATTGACAATGTTCTTGAAACATTGTTTCTGCAGGAATTTTCCAAAGGCTATGGGGTGCAGGGTAGTACTATCATCAAGATTCGTTTGTTCTCGTTGAATGTGTATGAGATATGGGGCGACATCAGTCGATTCATACATAATTCTGCCTATATGTGTAGGATTAGGGCGGGGTGATTCTTCATTGGTCGCTGTTATAGTCATAGTTTTATCTGTTGTGGGTGTAATAACCGTAGTAGGTGTATTGGTTACGATCGGTTTGTGAATTTTTAAACTCTTTTCATTAATGGGTTCGATTGAGTTACATAAGCAGTCCGTCTCTTTGAATTCTGCAGTGGAATTGCGTCTACGTCTGCGTTTGTTGCAATGACGACATACCTTGTTTGTACGTGCGCGTTTTAGATTACGACCAGAGACAGATGCTACGGAGCCATCGGTCTCCATGCCAGATTCATTGGACACAGTGACAAAGGAAGCGGGGTGAGGAACAGGAGGAGTAGAACCCCCTGGATCAGGGGGCTCCTCCATCATAAATAAGGACGAAATTAACTTACCAGAGATATATGAACAAATAAATAAGAATCTACAAGATAAATAAAAGTTATTTAGAAATCACTTCTGACCACTTAAGACACCAAAAAAAGAATTTTAAATTTTCCCAGAAAAAAACGCGCCCACCAAGTTAAACGTTTCCCGCGCTTTCTAGCTATTGTTTCTAAGAAAATTACAGTAAAAATGATAAAACACCGCACGTTTTTTTTTTTTCTCTTTTCTCCTAAGAGGATTTTGGCGTCGCACGTCTTATGCATTTGCCAGTGTCAAGTATACTTATATATTTTTAAGTTTTGTTAAATATTATCAAACAAGTCATAGTCACAGTCAAGGGCAAGCAAAGCAAGTCACGGTCAAGTCGAAGTCATGCCCCAGTAAAGTGGTGAAAACTTCTATGGAGTTTTGGAAACAACACGAAAATTCACGTTTCACGACATTATACTATTCACCTTCACTCATGCATGTTCACGAACACTTAACTTGTGTTTATTTAGTAGTATTAGTAATAGTCTCTATTATATTATTTCAATGTGTTGGTTTTGTCTCCACACCGCATAGCAGAATAACTATTTAACAAGGGTTCATACAAATGAAGAGCTTAACGAGGCTGAAAGCCGAGCTTGCGTCGCGTACGAAGTCGCGGGCATCAGCTAGTCGAAAATAAAGTCAGCTAAACAATATAAGACAAGGAGATTATTGTTTTTTTTTACCTCGAGTTTTTATGTATAATATATTGGAATACTATCCATTAAGTGTTTCTTAATATCTTTGAGTATTGGCAATCCTATAAAGTTCTACACGATTAAACATAACAAAAGATTTAAAAAAAAAAAGTTGATAGCGGTAGCGAACTTGCCACCTCTTTCATTTGACATTTCACATCCGAATCAAATGCATCCGTGATACGAAAAGTACTAGAATTGTTCATTCAATCGCAATCCGAATCCCTATCCGCCTTTTTGGAACTAGAGCAGACATTTGACAGTTAAGAATTTGTTTCATATGTCAAAATACAACCCATATATTTTTTTCTCCTATGTTTTGGCATCACACGTTGTGTATTTAGCCAGTGTCAAGTTGTGTAAAATTCCAAGTAAAGTAAAATATTTCACAAATGAAACAAGTCTCAGTCATAGTCTAAGTCAAACAAAGTAAGTCATATTCAAATCCAAGTCATGCCCCAGTAAAGTGGTGGAGAATTTACTGGGGTTTCTGTGGAATTTGAGAAACAACATGAAAAGTCCCGTTTCACAGCATTATACTATTCACCAACACTCGTACACGTCAACGAACACTTAATGCATAAAAATCTACTGTTTTGAAACATCAAAATGTTAAATAACATACGTTTTGGAAGTTATGCAATGACTCGACATGACTCCTCCACGTTCCCGCCACTTGTTTCATTCAATGTCATTCGTTCGTTAGCGATAGCGAGAGAAAATCATCCGTGATACCAGTTAGCGATAGCGGTAGAACACGGATCGCTTATAATCAGCTGACTCTCGCGATCGCTTTCAGACTTACAGGATAGCCCTGCAGGGCAAAGTTGTGATTTGTGAAACACTTTCGCAAAAACCATAAAACATTGTAATGTAGTAATTGTTTACAAGTCTCAAGAGTTACAAGTACCTGGCTTACTGGTATAAAATAAAAAAATATACTTTACACGAAGTCACAGACAGGATCCTTTGGAGTTCGGATCAATCAAAAATGGGTCAGGGAAAAAGCCAATTTACTGAAGAAGAACTCCAAGATTACGAAGTAAGCCAGAAACCTTTAAAACACTAAACGGCAATACCAAGGTTTTTTACTGTGTGTACCTAACGCCCATGACTAACATACCGATTATTCATTTATTTTTCAGGATCTCACATATTTCACAAAAAAAGAAGTGCTCTAGTAAGTTTTATTTCTTATTATGTAGCATGTTATTAACAGTAAAAAATATATTAAATATGTTTGTGTGTTAATATCTGTGTGTTTCAGTGCACACAACAAATTCAAAGCATTAGCCCCTGAGAAGGTGGGTCACAACAAGAATGCTAAACTACCGATGACCAAGATACTTCAGTACCCTGAGCTCAGAGTAAACCCCTTCCGTGACAGAATATGTAAAGTGTTTAGCTCGAGCAATGACGGAGACTGTACATTTGAAGACTTCCTGGATATGATGTCGGTGTTTAGTGAGATGGCGCCTAAAGCTGTGAAGGCTGAACATGCCTTCAGGATATTTGGTATGTTGCAATTAATAATGGTAAATATTTAATTGCAACTAAAAGTTAACAATCAAAATAAATTAACGTACTGTACACACACTATTAAACATTACTTGTACTATGGATCTATGACAGTGGGGTAAAACTAATGTGTTGAAGGAGTCGCCAAAACAATTTCTATTTACGGCGACAAAATCTTCTCTATTCTTTATGTTGTGAAAAATGAGACAAACGTATACACAATTGTAGCCATGTCCTGTTCTCGCAAAACTAACAGATTTTGTTGTGGTGCGCATGATAGCCCTGCTGGAAATATATATGTCAAATGTTTGCCCTAGTTTGAAAAAAAAAACAGATCCGGAGACAAAAGAATGAAATCGAACAACAGTTTTTCCATAGTCAAGCTCCGATTTTTGGTGTTTTAACATTTTTACCCTTCTGCCCAAGGAGAGAGTAATTAGAGATTACCTCCTTTTTCTTGGGCAGAATGAAAGGGATGTTTTTTTGTTGATCAATCAAATACTCTTTGCATCCCCATCTATTATGAAGAATATTGATGGTACTTTAAGGAAGTCTGCCATTCTGGGTAGGCAGTGCATCATGACAGTCTCATAACCAACACTTGATTGTAGTCACTGCAATGATTATTACTGTTTTGTCCAGATTTTGATGGCGATGACATGATAGGTGTGTCTGACCTGCGCGAAGTGATCGAACGGCTCTGCGGGCCCGAACTGAAGCTGGCCGACTCGGAGATACAACAGCTCGTGCAGAATGTTCTGGAAGAGGCTGATTTGGATGATGACGGTGCTTTATCTTTTGCTGAGTTTGAACATATCATTGACAAGAGCTCGGATTTCTGCCAGTAAGTTTCATGTTATTAAAAATAGGCTTGCAGTTGACCACATTTGCACAACCTGACTGATGTTTAGCAAAGAGTCTTAAGATTTAGCATGATTACATTGTAAACCTGTTTAGTCTAGTTTCGAAGTAACCTTATTATTCACCTCCGTACCAAATTTAACTGAAATCCCTTTAGCCTTAGAGTTGAATTGATAAACAAACTTGCACACTTCAAACTTTTAGATTTATGATAAAAGCATGATGACTTTAACTATCCATAAATGAGGTACATCCGAACCTCATTAACCGAACAAAACTGGGACAAATCGGCATTTGTATGTATATATGTCCTACTATAACTTGCGAACCGTTGATCCAATCTTCATGAAATTTTGTAGGCAAGAGTTCATTAGAATATGAGCTGAATCGGTCAAGGGGTTGTGATGTTATAGGGGTATACTAGTTTATGATAGAATTTAGAAATAAAGCTACACTTACAAGGGCAGACTTGTAAACCATCCAATTAAACTGCAGCTCAACTAGTCAAGACAACTTATCCAAAGATACTTAAAAATGGGAATATCTTTGATGACAACCACAGCATGACACAGAAGACAAGTTTCCAATGGGAAACAAACTCTGCACGACAAAGAAACTTCACCAAACTTACTCAATTTTAAATAGAAATGGAATTTAATTAGAAGTTACGGTATATTCCTAGGACCAAGTTATTACTCATAACTTTAAGAGAATCAGATAATATTATGTAATTAATTTATGGTATAGAAGATTTTTGAGATAAGCCATGGCTTCAATTTCCTTCTATTATTCTATACTAGTTGTTACACGCGAATCCGTTCGCGTGGACCTACAAAAAAAAAGTAGTCCATGTCTGTCTTCTACCCTTCTACATCTATGCAAAAATTCAGCTCGATCTGTTCAGCCGCTTAGCCGTGATACCGCGAGAAACGTCCAGACGAGAGACAGAGTTACATTCGCATTTATAATATTAGTAAGTAAGGATTCGCTTTATATTGTAGATATCGAGGGCTAATATTACCTTTTCTTTGTTTCAGTTCATTCAGAATAAGACTATGAAAATCTCCAAACCTAATGATTCTCAACATTTTAATCACAAAATTATGTAGTACTAGCTGCGCCCCAAGGTTTCACTCGCTATTCTGCAGACACCGAACATTTGTCCGGGATAAAAAGTACAAAAACTACCTCCATACCAAATTTAATTCAAATGCGTTACAGAGTTGAGCGGGAACAAACACACTTACATACTTACAAACTTTCGCATTTATATATATTAGTGTGATTATTGAATAATTAAGTGTCACTAACTGCACTGTGTTACTCGCATGTATCAGGATAAACTGTTCTCCTGATATTGCTAACTGCTAACAGACCTTTCCGATTTGGTATGCACATACATCAAACGTAGATAAACATATTTCCGTGTTCTTAATCAGCTCTGCTGTTTTTATGTGTGTACTAGGTTATTGAAACATTTTTATTATCAGAGGCTGTGTAAATCTGGTAGATATGGAAATCATGTGCCATCACGCTTGCACCAACTTATTCGCGAAATATGAGCAAGCGGGATGGCAAATGATAATCATCGTGACCACACTTACAAGGCCCAAGTTAAGCAGTTCGTGAACAGGTAACAAACAGGCAAAAGGACAGCTTTTGCTTATGTAATACTAGCGGCGCCCTGTGGTATCATGCGCTAGGAATAGTATATTTGTCCGGGATAAATAGTAAATACTTTCCAAGAAAAAAAAGTAGACTATGTGTTAATCCGGAGTATAAGCTACCTCCATACCGATCACCACCATTTCATCCAAATCCGTTTCAGAGTTGAACGGGAACAAACACACATATTTACATACTTACCCACAAACTTTCGCATTTATAATATCGGTATGATTTCCTTTCGGAGATAATCTCATATTGATCTGAAATATAAAATCTGAAGCTAGAAAGTAATGTATCTAATATTATATTATTTTTAAAAATTGCTGTATCTAGTAGTAGTATCATGTTTATTCTTATTCGAGATGGGGGCGATAAGTCCTGCACTGACGTCCCGCATGAGGTGTATTGTGGATTTCCCCCTGCCAGCGTCTACCCGAGCCACAGATCACACTAGATACCACATTACGAGATTCGTTGTTCTTACAAAAAGTCACCAAAGTTTGAGTAAGGTGCAGGTCACGGAGAGTTACTAACAGTCAACCAATCAGACTAATTTCTTGTTAGTGTATTTAGACCTGTCTGTGATGCGCTTCTAACGTTCTGCAGAATCTGGGGTGTGATCTGTGACCCGAGCCAACCCAGCTCCTTGAAATACCAGAGCGAGGCTCTGGGCCACTGGTTATCTTGTTTGTAAAATGTTATTTGACGCATTATTAACAGTAATTATTGTAGATGGAATCTATTATTTATGTTTCTAGCATTAAGTAAATAACTTTTGTCTTGTGATAATCTAGGTTTTAATTTTACATTTTTATCAACAAATGTACTGCCAAATAAAGATATTTATGATTTACCGTTTACTATCGTATGTGTATATTGTGGTACTCAGTGGCGGAACTAACTGATCTTAAGCGTCACGCTTGCCCATAACAATTCACCCATAACTTTAAACTTCAACAGTTCATAATCCTGCGTGGCAATGCACTGCACTCGTCACCCTGAGATATTAGATGTTAAATCTCTTTATGGCCAGTAATTGTGCTGGGAACATTGCCCTCATTGCATGTATAAATGCACATTGGTCAAAGGACCATTATTATTCTCACCTGTTATTCAGGCCTCATCATTCAAGTTATGAATTGTAACTACTTGATGTTAAGAGAATTGGCTAGGAGACAAATTTGATTGCATTTTACAAAGGATGTGTACAAAACGGAAACAACATTAAAAATCCATGTAAAAAATATATAATAGATACACTTACACAATATTATAGCCCAAAAGAAATTAGGGATTTAAATTAACTTATATCTAGCTATGCTAGTTCTGCAAGTATCCTGGAAGCTTCATTCTCATGAATATCCAGGTGGTGAAGAAGGAAACGAGGATACAAAGGAATGCCACAGAAATCAGTAAGATTCGATTCAGCTTAGGTGTGGAGGGGTTGTGTGTGCGGTCTAGAATAATGAAGCCTAGCCCTCCCATGGAAAATAGGAAGCTAGATGCTAGCCCTTCCATGATGTACTGGCCGTTAACTCGGTTCGGCATGAATGCTACCGGCCTGCTATGGCCGTGCTCGTCAGTCGTCGACCCTACGCTTGGAGGCTCCACGATCACATCGTAAATGATTCCTGAAACCAAGTAATGGGTTTTAACAACTTCTTGTATAGTAAGATCGGCCCTAATAAGAATTTTACCAGAAAACAACACCCACCTCCGGTAACCAAGAAATATGAGAGCAACACCAAAGAAAATGTTGTCATTGCCGAGGGAGGCTGCAGCCATGTCGGCTTCTTTATCTTGATATTAGGTATTTCGAGCACATTGAATGGAATAGCGTACAGAGCTTCCATTTTATTATTTTGTGCAAGCCTCTCACCGAAGTCGCGTACCGCTTTTCGCTTTCCGTTTTGTCGAACGATGACGTTTTGACACTTTTTTGACATCGACATTGATATTTGATATATTTTTGACTTTGATATCGGCTTTTTTTTTCATTTGAAATTCGTTTTTAGGATTGGTCTACGTTTCTATAAACTGTTCTTAAAATAATCAAATAATTAAATCTAATAAATACTTTAAGATGTCCAATAACTTCTATAAAGATGCCAACTATATTCATATCACGTACTGGACAAAACCATTTTATGTTAGTAGTTTGTACGTATTTTGCTTAGTTAATAAAAACACTTGAACGTTAAAAAAAATATATGTGAAAGTAAAGAGGCGTTTTCAAAAAAAATATATAGTTCTAAAATCTTAGCACAAGATCCATGTCTAAAATCTTAGACGAAGCATCATACTGGACAGACCCATGAGACGTTGCCGCTCCGACGTTCACATTGTCATGTTTCTCTTTTTATTTCACGGGTCGTCGCATAGAGTAAGCGAGAGAGCTATTGTAAGATTGGCAACCTCGCACTCTGTGTCCACTTTGACCGACTAGTTGGTCACAACATTGCGACCCGTCTTACTAAAAAAGCAAATTGGATCTAAATATCGCTGTGAATACTTAATATTGTTATACATAGTGGCATTATGGCGTGTTGTGCTGTGTATTGTGCATCGAGAACAACGAAAGGGGGAGTAAAAGATCCAGAATTATCATTTCATGCGTAAGTCTTTTTAGCGTTTTTTACCTAAAATAACCAGAATCAAAGCTAAATATTCGTTTCACTTAAAGAATATACATGTTTGAAGTCATACAACTATCACGCAGTGTTATTTAGTAATGAATTTAAGCATTAATTTAAGATAAATAAATGCATTGTTTTACGTGTTCCTGCTAGTGAAGTACCACTGCACGTTTCAAACTTTGTCGATATTTGGTCGATATTTATCTAATAATATTCTTGTATTATCCTACATATACTACATTAAGTGAAACATGAACCGTTAATTCCTTTCCGCGTTTAATCGGCTTGATACGTATTCTATCGATAATTAATTTTAATCTTTTTGAAGCTTTCGCGGCTTGAAATATATGATAATTTGTACCAATGTTGTGTCATGGTTAAACAATTAATTAAAATAAAACATTTTGTTATAGGTTTCCAAAATGTCCGGAAATCAGAAATCAGTGGATAAAGGCTGTGAGGCGCGAAAACTGGGAGTCACCTAAATACTCTCGACTTTGTTGAAAACATTTTGAAAAATCTAGTTTTATGACTGGGCTGTCAATTAAAAAAACTAGGAAGAATAAAAGAAACTAGGAGACGGTGTAGATACTTATTAACTTTCATAGTTACTATATATAATATATATATTAGTACTATTTACATGGCAATTACGAGTTTCGATGTTCAATAAAGAACATATTTTTGCAAACATTGTGTTCATTGTACAAATTCTTAGTTTTGTACACTGTGTACATTTTTATCGATAGATTCTGCACTAGTTTTCACTTCCCTACTCACTAAACGCGCGAACAGAAAGTGGACACGCTGCCAAACGAATCACCCTATCCAGTGTGATACAAGATCCTTGTCTAAAATACTTACTAGATGACGTAATAGACCTATCGTTTTACCTGTCATTGTCATTTCTGTCGAAATATTTTATTTTTATTTTTTAAATCGTAATTTTTGGCTCCACACTTTGCGTATTTAGTCAGTGTCAACTATTGTAATATTTCAAATGAAGTCAAATACATAGTAACCTCGGACGAAGCATCATACAATACATGATAGTAACATTACTTGAAATTGTCTAAATACACATGTGGAGCCAAAAAATACGAGAAAAGAAAAGGCACACGTACATTTTTTTGTCTTTTATGTCTTGATAATGACAGAAAAACCTTAAGGTACATCTAACCCATCTATTGAGTACTTTTATTACCATGATTTTTATCTTTTTGCAAAACGCCTCATTAAATATCGTAAATCGTAATAGATATGTATAATCGAAAAAGGATCCATCATCTGATAATAAAGATTGAACGAGGCCTCTGCGTGGAATGGAATTAGCTTAAAAATATTCATTTTGTTTTTAGCCAATCACTAAGGCGTTTTTCTCTTAAATGTTACGCTATGATTGGTGTAAATTTTATGACCAATACCAACTCCTACACAATATTTAAAAAACATAAATGAGTGACGTTTTGTGAAGTCAAATGTCAAATCCATCAAAATCCGAAATTCCTCTATTTCGATTTTAGTAAAAATTGAGTAAAGTTTTGCTCTCCCGTTTTTATTGTTCCCAAATAGCAGCTGGCTATTTTATTGTTGTTCGGCCGTGTAAATTGTGAATGTGCTTGTGTTTCGAGTACGTAAATAGCGCGACAGATTTAATTTAGAAGCCGTCTCGTCGTGCTAATGTGTTCCAACAGTTTTCGCACAAAATGCTAAGGACTGTGGATTTTTCATTAATAATACGATGAAGGGTGGACTGTGTGTTATTTACACGTCATTACTGACAATTTCAGTGCTTTCCAGGTGAGTTAACGTAAAGCTTAGCCTTATACTCGATTGATTTGGTCTTGTACATTTTAACTGGTCTATTGGTCTATTTGCAGTTGTGCTCTATTCATTCTGGTGGTATCAGAGGCTTTGCAAGCTGAAGGTGGAGTGGAAACGAAGGTTGACCTCTCTGGGCTGCACAATGTCAGTCAGAAAACTAGCAGTGGTGAAGTCAGTGGAGTTGGCGAAGTTATGCCCGAATCAGTTGCCCAAAACTCCCCTGGGCCGAAAATGGTGGAGGAAAAAAAGGCAGCTGTTGAAAATCAAGAGATGATATTTGCTGATGCGCTGTCATTGAACTCTGTCACCACAGATGGGTAAGTACATTACATTAATTAGTAGATATACTCAAAAGCTTTGTTTATTGCATCAGAATTTAAGTTTCATGCTAGAGGCCTCAAAAAGAGGAAATTTTAGAACTCAGTCGGTAGTAAGTAACATATTATGTATAAACTAAAACTACCTAAACTACTTAGCCTACTACACAAAGCAAACAGTTGGACCATTAAGTATTTAAATACTACCATTGTCATGTACCAAAAAGTTTTAATTTGGTACTTGACAAAGGGAAGGAAAACTAAAGATATTGTAAGTAATGTGTATACAGCATTGTGATTTTTATCACCTATACAAATTAACTTCACATTAACTTTGTTTTTGGTGGTGTGATAGGTGATAGTGACAAAGGCGTTTATTTATTACAGGAAGGAAATAAAGTCAAAGAAAGTCATTCTATATGATAGTCTAAAAATTTAAAACTAACTTAACCATAGAATTTGTGTACCTACTTACTTAAATACTTACTATTTGAAATATGCCTGACTGCCCCGGTGGCTCAGTTGGTAATGAACCTACCTTCTGTGTTTGGGGGCGTGGGTTCGATTCCCATCTAGGACAAACATTCATGTGATGAATATTTGTGTTTGTTCTATGTCTGGGTGTTAATATCCATATAAGTATGTATTTAGAAAAAATATCTATGTACGTATATCAGTCTCTGGCAGCCATATTACAAGCTTTGCTTAGTTTGGGGTCAGATGACCGTGTGTGCAAAAATGTCCCAGATATTTATTTATTTATATAAATATTATAAATAAAATAATATAATAAAGTTTTATTAAGTACATAAAAAAAAATATACTTTTTTAAAATTTTAATTACAATTTTGAGATTTGCTTCATACATGTTATAAGCCCAGCTCACGATTATCTAGAAAGCTACTGTAAATTATAAGCTATACATATTTTATTTAATATTTTTTATATATTTTAATTTTCTACTTCAGTATTCATTAACTAACATTAACTAAATGTGTGCGTATAGGCCAAGTGGCCTAATCCTGGTTAGCCTGACTGTGGCACTACTCTAAATTACCTGCTTTCTCATACAAACTTAATAAATGAAAATCAGTTCTATTGGATATCATTATTATACCTTCTTCATTCTGTTGTAATGAGAAACTGCAACAAAACAATTAACTACTTAATAAACAAAGGAAAGATAGTTCTTTGTCTATTTAGTTATACTTTATTATCTTTAATTTGTCTAGAATTATTGAGCTAAGTGCACTGTGGTGAAAAATTCAACAACCTTTTTAAAGAGTGAAAGTGAATGGCACTTTAAATTGTTTAATTTGCCGAGTGTCTGTGCGAGTGTGTTTAGTCTAAGTGTTTATTACTGGCCTGTAAAACCACTATTTTTCATTTTATCCAAACTTTTTGGAGAACATTTTTTACATCATGATGTATACTTCAATTTATTTTGTTCTACCTATATGCGGGCTTAACCTCTAACTTTTAAACGTTCGTGATTCTGATTGCGAGAGCATGCCATCTCTCTCGTACCAACTTAGTCGCACTGCGCGCGCTCCCGCTCGCTTGCTTTCAGAGTTACGGAATAAGCCCACTGATCACTTTTCTCTTTCTGTTCCATACAGTTTCATGGCTCGGAATAAACAGTCCTTAATATATATATATAAACAGCTTGATCCGCTCAGCCGTTTAGTCGTGATAATGCGACAAACACCCAGACGGAGATAGTTTCTTTGGCATGTATAATGTTAGGATTATATCCCTAACAGACTTGTAGACATAGTATGGTGAAAGTATTTTTTTGCGTGATAGAATCTTGATTTCATGAAAATGATGTAATGAACATGTACATTAACTGTTCATTTACCTTACTTACTCTAATTGCAATTGCATTTCAAAATGAAATCTTCTATCTTCTGTTACATAACTTTACCCAACTGCCCAAGTGAGAGGGTTATGTTTTACTGACTTTCCCTCGGTATCAAATTTTTTATTTAAAAATAAAAGTAAGTAAATGAAACAGATACAAAAATAGATTAGAATACTCTTACGTAGGTGTTATGTTTCTGGATCGTTTTCTAAAGGCAAGAGATATTATTGACTTCGCTCCAGTTCAAATATGACCTCTATCACAAGGCCGTATGGTGCTATTACGTACAGACACGCCTACAAGTCAGTGACGATGCTGAGTTATTATCGGTATGTCCGGCGCATAGCTACAAAAAAAAACTATAATAGTTGATAGATAAAACAAGTGGGTGATGTTTTGGTTTTAAAGTTGAAATTGGCAATGTAAACTGTCAAGGAATGTCTGTTGACAGACATACATCTGGGATCAACAATTTAGTTGTAATTTTTATAATGCCCAAATAAATTTGATTTGATTTGATACCTACGACGAAAAAAAACCAGAGGACCTGAAATACCTACAAAATAAACGTGCCGGTATTCTGTATACCGACCCTAAAAATGCGACTATGACAGGAAACAAATAAACAAAACATGCCACAGAGAAAGAGAGAGCCTAACTACGGCCCTTAACATGGCGGCGCGGCAGCCTGAATTAGTTATATAAACGAGGTGCATATACAGGGCTATGCTAAGTCCACAGATCACACTAGATACCGCATTACGAGATTCGTTGTTCCTACAAAAAGGTCACCAAAGTTTGAGGAAGGCGCGGGTCGCCGGTAGCGCAACCAAGCGTTCACACTTACTCGCGCCTAACAATCAACCAATCAGAGTAATGTTTTAGAAGTGTATTTAGACTGATGCGTGGTGCTCTTCGAGCGTCCTGAATGCAGAATCTAGGTGTGATCTGTGGCTAAGCCGAAAGGGTCTCCTAGTACTAATCATTGTGAACAACTTTAACTATCTTAATTCCTTGCTCCTTAACCCTAGTAGCCGAGAGTTCAGCTTTGGCATTCATACTTTTTCAGCACTTTTTAATATTAAAATTTCCGAGTGGACATTAAAAAATACACACTTAGTTATCTTTAGAATAACATTGTCTTCATTTTTTATTACATCAATTTTTATGCACACTTTTTTTATTTTGACCAAGAAGAAAGAAAATAATTTTTTCGTCTCCACTCACATTTTTATATCGTGAAAAGTTCAAATTTTGCGAAAAAAAAGAGTATTATAATGTCGTCGCAGTTGTCGTCGGCGCACTGCGACCTCGCTCTCTCGTACCCCTTTGCACACGCGACGCAGCATACGACGCGCACCCGAAGCGAGCTTCCCTATGACCCATCGTCTCAGCCGGCTAAGGGCTCGCGCGAGACAGGAGTGCGCCACACTCGCATGCATGGTAGCACAAGTCTACTTGCCGTATACAACACAGCCGGGTTCACACAGACAAGGTGCGTCTATGGGGACCCGCATGACCCATTGAAATGTCTGACCTTGCCACTTGTCGGTGGGTTTTTTTCGTCAAGGGCGATCGATTTCATCACGGATGTAGATCGAACGAGTTAATGTTGTTTGTCGCAGTTTATACTGAAATCGTGTTTGCTTCCGACGCTTGAGAAATTCTAAAAGAGTGAAACTACTTTCAACGTAGCTTGCACATTACATTATAGCAATGTTGGAAATTGAATTATGTATCTGTGAAATGACATGAAATATGACATACCAGCTGGTAATGCAAGGGAAACAACCAGCCTCCAGAGGGGTATACTTCGTGCAAATGTTTTTGAACTCTTTGATGATAGCGCGCAAGTGGCTGCGCAATACGCATTTTAAGATATCAGAGGGATTGCGCAGTACCACTTGTGCTTACATTCACGTAGCTCAAAAAGATTTGTGGCTTAAAAATCCGGACGTGGGTCAACCTGATCACGAGATACAGAGAGCCCTAATCCTAGATGACGTCCGAAAAGAGATGGCGCCTGTAAGGCACTCTATCTACCCCAGAACTTGCAAAAGAACTGAATTCTCTACCCAAAGCAAAAGTTCATTAGTAATTGAGTATCTACTTGTTAACTTTGTATTTTCTCTGGACGCAGATCTACAAGTGCAGTAATATTATAAAGAGCAAACTGTGTAATTTTGTTTGTATTGTAATATTAATATTTTGTATTGGTAATAGTACTACTTTTCCGATCTTAAAATTTCTTTCACTGTGCATATCATAGGCTACGTTTTATTATGATAACAGCTAGTGTTATATTAACGCGAGCGTAGCCGCGGGCAGAATTAAGCTAGTAATAAATATAAATACCTAAGTAGCTTCCTTTCTGTTACTTTTTAACGAGTAAACGGCTGAAATTATTTTGATGTAATTAATCGGAGACAGTGTACGTCGTGCGGGTGGATAAAGAATTGTTTTATCCCGGAAAAACTCGGGAGAAACCGCGGAGAGCTGCTGGTTTTGAAATATTCGTGGTTTAACAAATTCCCATCGTTTTAACACGTGCGAATCAAAATTGAAGGCCGGTAAATAATGGCCGCGACTTATTACAGCGTGACGGTCATTGTAACTGCGTCATTTTAAAAACGCAATAAACACACAAAATATACAAGATTGTTCGTTACCTTTTTAAATCATTTCAGTATTTATTGACGTCGGTTCCGCTCTACCATTTTCTAAACGGAACTAAATTTTGCAGCTCCAAATTGATTCCCGTCCTTTTTACATACTGAAAGAGATTGAGATCATTTTAGTCCTGTAAGATGGTTGATTGATTCAGGCGTAACTTTGCGGAAGTTAATTTTCAAACCGTCTAAAATAACAATTATGTAGTGTCTTTCCGCTGCAACGTCGCGTCCAGTACAATAGGAATAAGTATCAATTGTTTGTTGTTAACCTTATATTTATTTAATTTAAATTATTATTTTGAAAAGAAAAATATTATCAATAAAATTTGAACCTATATATAACCTGTATATTTAGAAAATACGTTTTCCTCCTGCTTGTATCTATTTTCTGGTGTAAATAATACGAAATTATCGAACGGTAAACCCACATAAACGTAAATACATAATAATTTCGCAGAATAAACAGTACAAGGTAATGTAAACAAAGATACTGTATCTATTACATACTATTTTAACGGTAGTAGTAACTAAGATTTCGTTTGGTAGCGATGCAGTCGCAGTTGCGGATCCCGTAATGGGCTATTCGAGTAGTGGTAGGTCTCTGCGTTCCCTTGGAGATCCCGGAGCCCTCGGTCAAGCACCAAGGCAGGCCACCGGGGGGGTTTTAGTGGGTATAATCCCACATAACCCGGCTGCACCCCAAAGCAGCCGGGTATCTTGAGAAGATTTCCCCCTCGCAAAAAAAAAGGTCTCCTATGCAGAGTCCGCCTGGGGAACTACCACACCTTTTCCAGTTATTCAACAGCCAAGCAGTAGTGTGCAAACATTACTATGTTCCGGATTGAAGAGCAATGTTTCCAGCGTAATTACTGGGCATAAAGATATTGAACATTGAATATCCCTGGGTGACGAGCGCAGTGCATTGCCGCGCATGGTTTTGAACTGTTGAAGTTCAAAATTCTTGGTGGCACTGTAATGGGCAAGCTCAGGTGAGCGACTTGCTCGTCTCGCCACCGAGTTCAAAACAGTTACGACACGAGCGCAAATGCTCCAGAAACTCCTGACAGACGGAGATGTCCTACTTTCATGATGATGATGAATAGTTACGGGTGTACTTATAACGATAAGTCATTAATCGTCTGTTAAACCATTATTATCAATTATTACATAATCTTGCGCAACGACTATTAACCTGTTTATACATATAAAAGAACAAGGCTTTTTCTATGAATCAACGCACAGATCAAACCGCTCATGATAGAAACGTGACATTTTGATCCAATGCTCTTCCATTTGAAGATTAAGGGATTTTGTAAAACTAAAAAAATAAATAAATGTTTTTGTAATTTCATGTATGCAACGTTTAAAAAAAAAAAAATTACAATTTACCGCCAATTTATTATGAACTAACCGGATAATATTCTAAGCTCGATTTAGATATTCAGATTAGAGTCATAGGTTATTTTGTAATGTAATTTCCACGCGAGGTAAGCCGCGGGTACAAACTAGTAACTACATAATAACGGCACATTTACAATCGACGTAATTTTTTACTACCAACGTACAGACTCGGATTAAAATTAACATCGAAACTATCGGCACGAAGCGAGCCGAAAAGAAATCGAAAGTGTGTCTAAAATTCGGTAACAGTTGCACTGTGGATTTGTTTTTCTTTCAAATAATCTTGATTGTCCAATACGAAATTATTTATTTGACCAGAAAATAAGCTTGGGTCGCTTTTATGTAAAACTTTGGCAATGCTAACTGAATGTTTTTTTTTTTTAATTTCTTCTCAGAAATTTTTACAAAAAAAAAAAAATAGAAAGTGCGCAAACGAGATACCTGAATTAGAGGAGCGAGCGTTCATATGTATGGCAGTTTATGTTAAAAAGCCCCCGTGATTCAACCTTTACTGTTATCACCTAAACCTCAAAACGACACGAAGGTGTGTCCATTCTGTTATATATTATCTATTGTTATCAGAGAGCTAACAATTGTTCCGATTTCTACCTATCTCAATTCCGTTACCGTTAACTTATCTTCGATAGCTCTTCGTCATTTCGCAAGGACGTACCATCTTCAAAACTGTTTCGAGAAACCAGCAATGGATCTTTGTACAGTCTTACTGTGCTTCTATATTCGACCGTGCTGTTTCTTAATAATGGGGTGATTTGGGAAGCCGCGGGCCAGGTCTGCAGGTTCCTTATAAAATGTAGAGTGTCGGCGCTTGAGGCCGGTGGTCTTGTTTCTCTGCCTGCCTGGTCCTATTCTGGTAGGGTTCCTATGCCTAGCTGAAGACGTATGGAATAAAATCCGTTTGGTATTTTAATTAGCACAATATGCTTTATATTTTGTTTATATCGAAAATGTAGAAGAAATAAATAAGGTCGAGACGGGGCACGCAGACTCCTATATACTAACTAGTAGTTCGCGCCGAACTGAGACCTCGCGACCCCTATATCATCACAACCCCTGGACCGATTCAGCTCATATTCGAACTTAAAAATTGTATTGAAATGAACTACTTGCTTAAAAAATTTCATGAAGATCGGATCAACGTTTCGCAAGTTATCATCGGTCAAATATACAAACAAACATACATAAAAATGCCCATTTGTCCCTGTAAACTCTGAGACCTTCGCTTCGCTCGGTCAATAAACTACGCATTATTTTGTGGCCGCCGCCTGGTGGTGGTAGCTCGCGGTAGTGGTGGTAGCCGTAATGGCTGCACACTACTACTTGGTGTTTAACGTTGCGGTACTTTCCCAGGCGGACATTGCAATGTATTATCATTCCTTTAATTTTAGTATAGATGAGAAAAATGTATAAGCATTTAATTTAATATCAATAGCAGTATATTTCAATAGACATCGCTTCAAAAAGTTACGGATCATGACCAATCGTTACATTACCGTCCATGAAGCAAGCAGACTCTCGCAATCGGTCAGTCAACCCACGACAAAATATTTACAATCTGAAACAGACTGTACTATTGTCTCTCGAACAATTCACCCGGAAACGTGAATCGCGTTCGAGAAAGTTCAACGTAAACTCGAAAAAAGACAGCTCTATACACTTCTGCAGATGAAAAGAGACGGACACTACGCGAGCTAGTCCAAAAAAAAGCTATTTATAACTAGTAGTTCGCGCCGAACTGAGTCCTCGCGATCCCTATATCTTCACAACCCCTGGACCGATTCAGCTCATATTCGAACTCAAAAATTGTATTTAAATGAAATACTTGCCTACAAAATTTCATGAAGATCGGATCAACGGTTCGCAAGATATCATCGGACAAATATACACACAAACATACAAACATACATACAATTGCCGATTTGTCCCAGTAAACTCTGAGACCTTTGCTTCGCTCGGTCAACTAAACTAGGAAAACAATCAAAATTCTGTACTAAGCTAGAAATTGTGGCCACGACACTTTATGAGTAACTAGCTGTTACCCGCGACTTCGTTCGCGTGGACGTACGAAAAAAAAGTTGCCTATGTCCGTCTCTATGCAAAAATTTAGCTCGATCCGTACAGCCATTTAGCCGCGATAAGGCGACGAACACACAGAGAGAGATAGAGTTACATTCGCATTTATAATATTAGTTAGGATAATCACTTGAATACACTAGGCATTCGGAGATCCATGCAAAAACATGTGTAAAGAGGTTTTTTTTTCAATTTCAAAGACTATTTTAATCGAAGTTTAATCGAGAAAATTTTATGTAATCATGTTTACTAGTTAAAGCATCCTAGACGATAAAAGAAAAGAAAAAAAATAACTCAAAATAAGAACTCGAATCTACAAAATTAATGAGATGCACATAATAGAAAAACCGCTTCTTTTTTGGCTTAGTTATTTAAACAGTATGTGTGTGGATGAGACTAGATGGGCGCTGTTACTGCGTTTATCTTTAGCACTATATACAATAACCCTCCTTTTTCGTAGTCGGGTAAACAATACGACACCTATAGTTCTGCTTTGTACCGCATTTTTACCAGTTATTTTGCGTTGTATACTTTGTGTGCAGGTTTAGGCAACCTTTGGAAAGTCGTGGGCCAAACTTCCGAACTTACAAAAAGTCGCGGGCCGTAGGGAGATGTCATCTCATATCTAATTATGGTTCTACACAGACTGTGCATTTAACTAAGGCGTAGTAGTAGTAGTAGTAGTAGTAGTAGTTGTTGTAGAAATTTTAGTACGGGTCATAGTATTCCGCGGGCCGCATCAAAGACTGCGCGGGGCAGCATCCAACCTGCGGGCCAGCGGTTACCTATACAGCGTTATAAGGAAAGGGTTTGCTGAGCCGAAAAGAGCTCATAGTACTCATCATTACAATGGGACCAACCCTGAAATCGAGAAAAAAAACAGCTATTCCATAATATACAAATTGACACTCAACAATATGAATGGAATAGATGATTTGTCGATTTCGGGGTTGGTCCCATAGTAAATGTTGTTCACAATCATGAGCCCCTTTCGTCTTAGCATACGCTATCATAAGGAAACCCTGTATATGTGCTTTACAGAAGTCACACTTCCAAATACATTATAACGTACCGGTCGGAGGACAAAGACAAACTGATGTATTCGTTTATTTGACTCGGTTGTTATGTAAAATGGCAATACCTATTACAGTTGAAATTCATTTACGTATGAAAAGCCTAAATTATGTACATACTTAAATAATGACAATACATTTTTAGTTGTTACTATCTGATGCCAGCGACTTTGTACGCGATGAAGCTCGGCCTTCGGCCTCACTAAACTCTTCATACAATCCTTATCTTGAGAATTACCAACACAACAAAAAATAAATAATCGTTAATATATATCGTTACTAACGAACGGCGATTCATTTTTATGTATTTATAGATTATAGATGATAGTCCGTCCGTCCTCCGTCGCATGATTGCTGGCAAGTCACAAGAGTTTATGAAAATCCTGTTTTCGTTAGTGTCATCACACTAATATTATAAATGCGAAAGTTGTATGTTTGTGTGTAGGTAAGTACGTAAGTGTGTTTGCTCCTGGTCAACTCAGTAACGGCTGAACAGATTTGAATTAAATTTGGTATGGAGGTACGTTACACCCTGGATTAACACATAGGCTACTTTTTTATCCCGGAAAAATATTCGGTTTCTATAGAACAGCGGGTGAAACCGCGGGGCGCAGCTAGTTAGTTTATAAAACGCTTCTACAAGTTTGTGTGTTCTTATATTACATCCTGTAGCCTGAACGGCTTGACCGATTTTGACTAGTGAGGTGTTGTTTGATTCCCATTTATATCCGGAGTTGTCGTAGGCTACATTTTTCTGTAGCTGTGTTAATAATAATATTTCAATCAGAAGTGAGTAACTATCGAGCTTAAAATACAACAGATGGTAATTCACTGTTAGATAAACAGCCTCAGGTCCAGCCGGGGTACTTCTAAGTGGGAAACGAGGGGAAAGTGATATATTCAATGTACAACAACAACTGACCACTTTTTATAGAACATAAGCCGTCTGACCACGCCCTTATTCTTCGATCCGACATGATACCCTGGTATCCTTATGATAAGACATATTTTCCAACGACCAAAGTAGTTAAATGATAGTTGCTCTGTAATGTTAACTGGTTTTGAAAATAGCAAGTGTTACGTGGTTTGATTCGACCTTGAGTTGCAGGAAATGGTCGGTTAATTTGATTCGTTCTTATTTTAGGCTATTTAGCCTTAATTGGAGAACGAATTATGTGCCCTTATAGCCTTTAGAACAGATTCAATAACCGGTGGTCACGTAACCTCTACCAGGCCTTTCTTTTTTTTGAAGTGTGGGAAGTCATTAGAAGATACACGTCCGCTATGTGGTGCAGTCAGGTTATGTGGGATTATATTCACTACAACCCCCCCGGTCGCCTGCCTTGGTGCTTGACAGAGAGCTCCGGGATCTCCAAGGGAACGTACCGGAGCTTTCAACACCACGCTTCAGCTCTTCCCGGCTCTTTGTTGGCTTAGGCGTCTCCGGATAGCTGCTAGCTGTCCGGAGACGCCTAAGCCTACAACAGCGTCAGCCACTCGACGCTGTCGTCCTCCCCGGGCTCGTTAAGGTAGATGATTAGAGCCCCACCTACACAGGAGTCCCCTTTTAGTAAGCCCTTACTACAAGCATGGGATACCGATGCCGTATTCTAGTGCCCCAGCATCAGGGCAATCTAGGCATCTACATATTACATTTACATCATTATGAAAACAGGTGCTGCTTTTGAGTTTCCAGTTTCCCCATATGTTGTTCCAAGTCTGATGATGGGAAGACCTTGCCAAATGTCAAGATAGGTTCTTTCCTTTAGTCTTTAAAGGTCTTTATTCTTTTTTTTATAGGTAACCTTAGCGCTTGAATTATTTATTTCATAAAAGTAAGAAAATTGAACAATTTTTTTTACGCTGTGGAAAAGTCGGGTTTCGTGTCTGATGTGAGTTATATTCCTATTAGATTATCTTTGGTTCGTCTAATTCCTGAAAAGACTAAAACAACTTCTTGAAACAGTTTTTTTAGTGTTGCTCCGTAGACTCCATTGCCAGGGCTGCACAATTTTGCGCCCTACGATGCCGATTCCAAATTAACCGAAATGCTTTACCGATTTAGACAAGTGAGGTGTAACTGGATTCCTCCTTACAATTCTTTTTATTAAAAATGACGTGATGATAATAACCCGAGTGTCATGGGCTACATTTTGCAGTCAAGTTTGTTGTTTTTATTTGAATAATACTACTAGTTCTGCGAACAGCACTATCTCAATTTTTCGTCACGACCATATTTTGACAACCTCTTGACCAATTCGAAATTCTTGTTTAGAATTGAGTACCAAATGTTATCAAAAGCGGCCAGTAAATAGCGCCGCAGCAAACTTCCCCCCGTTTGGGGGAAATACGCCACCAATCAAAAATCGCCGACGACAAAATAATAACTTATGATTGTATAGCCTGTATACCAAGTTTCGTCGAGTTTAGTTGAAAAATATGACCTGCACGCTATATGTTTGTACGCGAGTACCAACATTCGAACAGATGAAAGCAAATTTTTGTCAGTTGTTGCAGAGACTGCGTTCGCTTCGCTCACTCGGTCAAATACGTGTTGGGACTTAGTATCGGGAACCACTTCAGATGAGCGCCGACACTTTAGTTTCGAAATGTAACGTACTCTAAGATTATGAATCATCAAATAAGCTCAACGCACTGTGAGCTGACCTCTACCATAGAACATAATTATAATAATACCCTCTACATCAGTTTTTAATCACTTTTATTCCTAAAGGCGTCGTTCCGTTTACAATCTACGCTGTTGTTCTGCTGTCACCCGTCCGGTTTGTATTCCACATACAAAATATTAAACATCGTAATATTATATTCACGAAACCAAAGCGATTCGTTTGATGAAGTGACCCCAAACTGTCCAGTAAATATAGTATCCATTGAAGTCTACCATTGGACGACTATCGCAATCGTAAACAAACCTCGTATACCACAGGCCTGTAACAGAGGGCGTTTAATAACTCTAAATCTCTCACTTTATCACTAACTTCACAGTAAATGTTGGTACTTCTCCCTGGTTACAGTAACAATCATGGTTGAGCGGTGGATATCCACTTGGGATGCGGTCAAATTCGGATAATGTACGGTACGATCTCGAAGTTTAACATTCCTGGTACCTTTTATTGAAATTACTCTAATTATAATCTTGTTATGATTTTCCAGCCATTGCTTCGTGCCAAAGTCAGCTTATTTTTTATTTAAGCATACGGTCTAGAATTTTTGGATAAAAGTTACATTATCAATCCGACTATTTAGGGTCGTTCGGTAAAGTATTTCCCCATGATAAAAATAATAAGCTTAAAAGCCTTTATTATATCTCCACAGTATATAATTACGCACTGGATGTTTTCTGGCTGATGATGACGAGCTGCAATGGTTATTATATGGCATGCATCAACATTCGCATAATGTGTATAACAAAACAATGGATAATTAAATGGGTGGACATTGTGCACAGTTTATATTAATTAAATCAATAAGGCCGGCAAAGTCGATCCGTCCGGCCGATACCTCATCCCTAGCCACCGCTGGAAATGAATATAGGCTCGGTTACTCGGTTATGTTATTTCATATGAATTCCTTGTTTACGATTGTCGCAGGGAAAGCTATCGGTCGGTTCTGGGTGAAGTAAGCCTTATTTAGTGTCGCTGCACTAGGTCACGCTAAATAATCATTCGAAAATTATGTCAAACTGTCTGACAATTTGAATTTTAATGGTTGTGGTGTTCCACTTGAAAGTCGCAGAAGCAATAAACCCAAGAAGCTTCACTTAGCTGTATCTCTAATCGACATTATTTAAGGAAATAAGAGCAAACATTTCGTAGTAAGTAAAAACAAATCAGAGATGTAAATCGCCGAAAGATTTTGAAAGATCATACCAGAAACACAATACGTAATGATCATTGAATTAAAATATGTTTTACCACCAAATTCAGCTCAAATTTAATATTATCTGAAATACGTAGCTCACTTTCGACCTGTAATAGGTATGCGATTTTCTGCTTCATAATACATAAATTATAATTCATTGCCTTTGCACTTTCTTCCTAAAATAGAAAGTTTATTGCAAAGTTAACTACTTACTTAAGCGTAATGCGTATGCATTTATTAGGTGCTTTTACAAATTAGCTTCGATCAATAGCCATAGTGCACTGTCTTTGCGAACGTTTTCAGTGGACTCTGACGCAATTGTGCACTCAGCGTCCACGTGAGTTAGTTTTGCAAAGCACACGCTGTGCGAACGGATCGTATGCTCGTCCAGATGAAATCACACACTATGTTAATGGACGGTATGCTAACGCCCTAAGTCTTATACCTCAGCGGACAGACGGTCTGTCTACCACTTGTTCACGTTTCTCGCTACTAACACGGTTCCGAGAGTGAAATCTACAGTCGCGCGATAAATCTCCGCACCTGCCTACTTAGCTGTAATTGCGAGTTCTGGACCACTGGAACTGAACTGATATTCTACAGGTATTCTGACTTTGTTTCATTCTCACGGCCCGTTTCTGTCGGTTTACGATTAGCAATGTCTAAGCTTTTGCACATTGCACCCATTCCTCTGTTGAGCTTGTATGGATTTCGTGCAATCGCCTGTAGCTAAATGTCCTGATTTTACTTCCAGTTATTTGTGTTACTGCATTTTAGGAAGCGAAAACCATGTTTGTATGTATGTTCGGGTCAAATATTGCAACTGAATTTGAGACCAGTTCCATTTGTTCAATTGAGTTGAAATTTTGCTTGCCTGTCAATTTCTGATGACAATACAATATTATGAGAGAAACCTGATCTGTCGATGGAGACGGAAGGTGGAAAACGGAAATCCTCAGTAACTAACAGTAGATTGATGGAGTTTGACTTATTTTGATCAGCTTACAGTATCAGTAACGGATTTTATAAATGCTTGTCTTGAAAACTATATTTTTCCACAAAATCTTATTTAGATTGTTTTGTATCGCGACCTGCTGAAAATCCTTAAAATAGAAAGTTGCATATCTGCTCCAGAATCATTTGTTATTGATTGATTCATTTAGGTACTTAACTAAATGGTTCTAAGTATTTGTCTCAACTTTCCCATGCGGTACCTATGCGTGACTAAATTAATGATTTATAACTAGAGCAGATGAATGATACGCCGTCCCTTGCCTATGAGCTATGTAAAGCCCACGTTGGAGAAATGGTGCTTTCTCCATTTGTCGCCTACGCAGCTCGTGATAAACGCACCTTAATATCGCAGCCTCTGTTGTCTAGTTAACATCCAACCTTGGCTTCGGGCGCTCCAAGCGATGCGTGCGAAAGCGGTGCTACCAACACCATAAAGAGACATAGTGCGAAGTATATCCAGGGAAGTAAAGCCGACTCGTAATGCGATGACATTAATGTAGAATTAATTGTAAACAGACCCGACCCTATCGCTTAATTATCACTAAACTTCGAGCCTCTTACACTTGAAAAAGTATACCTTTTTTATGCTGTTAATGTATCCTAAAAAAAAAATCAATAAATTATTATTATCAATAATTATTATAATAATAATTATGTATCAATAAAGAGTTTATATCTATCTATCTATCTATCTATCCTACTAGCTTCAAGGTCATAGACACGCCGTGAACTATAACCGAAAAAAAAGCGCTTGATTAATGTGAAAGTAATAGTTTAGAAAATAAATCAAAAAAGTTATACTTTTCAAAAGTAAATGAAAGCTAGGCACTAAGGGGATAGAACATTTGTGGCATATCCATCCGCCGTCATTTTTTTAAAGCTTGCGCGCAAGACGGAGGTCGTTTATATGGGTAGACGACACTTAATCAAACAAAAGTTGTTCTGTTTCACAGTGTCACATTCCCGAGATATTTTAAGGTAAAAATCGCTATATGAGAACAGTTAAGTCTTTGCCAACAAATATCTCGGGAACGTGACACTTTAGGACACCATGTTAGAACATATTTTGTTCGTTTAAGTGCTCTCTACCCATTAATATTCCTTTTATCATGCGCAGAAAAAAATTGCGCCGGGTGGATATGCCAGCTTCCATACAAAAATGTTCGAACCCCTTTAAGACCCTTGTTTTGTATCTGGTGTATGATATAAAGTCGGGAACCGCCCATGTCACACTAAGCAACATGGCATGCGGTGGCGTGATGTGACACGTATTCAGGCGTAGTGTCTATTGCCACATTCAATACGTTTGTAAGAAGAGACACGTCAAATTAGTCGACACCGGACCTTAGAATGAATTTTAATCTCACAGTGACATTTGAAATAGACGTGTAATTCCAAACCTTACTTTCGT
Organism: Apocheima hispidaria; assembly: GCA_947579745.1. NCBI lineage: Eukaryota > Metazoa > Arthropoda > Insecta > Lepidoptera > Geometridae > Apocheima > Apocheima hispidaria. The sequence goes on from OX388147.1 coordinate 16,016,193, forward strand.
CTGCGGCCTCGAAGACAACGACGGGCGAGGCCGGAGCAAATGTGAGAGCATTCCGCACCAATCTCCATCTCTCCATCGCTCCGCTCCCGCCCCGCCTATCACTGCCTTTTTGCAAAGTTGTAAATTATCGGTAAAACTTGTTCAAAGCGAAACAATATAATCCAGCTTATTTTATAGCTTGTTTAAATATATCACAGTGAAATCCACCTTCCGAGAAATGTCTTTGGAAAGTAAGGTGTTCGTTGCCGTGTACATTAGATAATTTATCACCCTCTTTATTTTACTATCCTTCTGCTAGATGGGGTGTTAATCTGAGAGACCTGACGGTTTGCTGTCATAAAACAACTATTTATTGAGGTCTGATAAGAATAACCAATAATTACTCCTCAGTTAATGTTATTGACAATTTGATTTTATCCATACAAAAGATGTAAGTTGCTTGTTTGTTTGTCGTCTAAACTGTAGGTTGCTCTAGGCTTAGGCTCTAGGCTCTTTGGCAGCCTGCAAAACTTTTAAGGACTGATCTTTTGGTGGTCTATACTAAACAATTTAAGAAGATTCGCCCCATTACGTGTATTGTGTATATTTAGATTATTCTGTTCTTCAACGTTTACAAGATCAGTATAATCTTACCAACTTCGAATATAGCTAGCTTCGATCTCTGCATGAGAATCGAGAGGTTTGATTAAATTGTTAGTATAAGCTGCCTAAGGGCCTAAGCTCGCCGTCCGTTTATCAACTCCGCGCCAGACACAGATTACACTAGAAACCGCATTACGAGATTCATTGTTCCTACAAAAAGTCACCAAAGTTTGAGGAAGGCGTGGGTCGCGGGGAGTGCGACCGAGCGTTCTCATTGGCTATCTCAAAGTTACGCCTACTAGCACCTAACAATCAACCAATCAGAGTAATTTCCTATAAGTGTTTTTAGAGTGATGCGTGGTGCGCTTCAAGCGTCCTGCATGCACGATCTAGGGTGTGATCTGTCAGCACTGTCTCAAAAGTTCGTCGTCACCCCCGGTACCGGGCGCGCCTGCAGCTCGGCCTCGCTTAGTCGATGTTGAGTGGACAGCGCGATGACATCGCTATTTTTGCTTACAAATCTAAAATAGACTTAATGTCGCATAATTGTTATAACTTAGTTGTTCATTCACACGATTGTAAAGCGAGGGGCTCTGGTCTGGCGCGAAGTTGATTAAAGCCGGGAATACACATGCCTTTAGCTGGCACACTTGTATACCAGCTCCTTGCACGTGCCAACTATTGTCATGTGCACCTAGTTGTAGCCAGCATGATATCGGCTAGACCTAGTATCAGCCACTAGGGTTTGGCTACACCTAGTTCTAGCCGGAATGATAACGGCTAAACCTAGTTTTAACCGAAAACTATCGGCTAATACTAGATGTAACCAAGAGTAAGTGGCTACACCTAGTTCTAACCGGTTAAAAATAAGGTGTAGCCCCACTTCGGGTTTTAGCCCTAACATATACACTAACTGGCATGCCTGTATCTGGCAAGCAAGTAGATCGCAGAACATTTGATTTATTGGCATGCAATATGAGGCAGGGGTCGCGGGGGGTCGCAGAACCGGCAATTTACAGGCATGCAAGAAGCAAATTCTATGGAAGTTTACTTGCAAGTGTATCCACAGCGTGCCATTTACTTGCACAATTGCACATGTCGTTAACTAGCCAGCAAGCTACTGCTTCATTTTACAGGCATGTGTAGTGTATTCCCACCTTTTGGACGCCGAGCTTTAACGTTAAGAGCGTGGCTCTTGTCTCTGTCGGTGAAGGGTTGATGGTTGGGCGTCTGCTATGATCGCTTCCGTGGCCGCCTCCGCAAACTACGTCTGTGGGGCGCAGGCTTTATTCACGCTCCATTGATGCTTGATGACTGTCATATTGTAATTGAGCTTGTCAACCACGAAGGCTGGTCCACTGCAGAAAGTTATTATTACCTGGAACAAGTATTTTAATCTGGTAGTGTTTAATTTACTGGCCATTCTAATAAATGTTTTACGATGGTGTTTCGTGCTCGTATAATTGTCATATTCGTATAATATGCATATTCGCGCTAACACGCCAGGAACAGGCGCTGATAAGTATTTTGTATTATCTTACGAAGTAGAGAGAGGTAAGAATAATAAGTCTTGTAACAAACAGCTGATAATAGGAAGCTTGTAAAATATAAAACCGATCAAATTTTTTTTATTTTTTTATTTATAGTTAAAACAATATAACCGTCACACTAATATTATAAATGCGAGAGTTCGTGTGTAAGTAGGTAAGTATGTAAATGTGTTTGTACCCGTTCAACTCTGTAACGGCTGAACGGATTTGAATGAAATTTAGTACGGCGGTAGCTTATACCCTGGATAAACACATAGGCTACTTTTTATCCCGGATTTTTATTAAGTTTCTCTAGAGTAGTGGGTGAAACCGCAGGGCGCAGCTATTTACAAATAAATGTCAAAAAAATAAATATAAGATTAAAACAATATTACATGTAATTAGCTGAAACCGCTGGACTGTCTATATACTTTTTTTTCACAATATGTTAAGTTAAACGTGGGATAAAGTTTCTTCATATTTATTACTCTGTTTTCGAGGCCGAAAGGCCGAGCAGCACCGCGTAGAAGTTACGGGCATCACAATAATATTATAAATGGGAAAGTTTGTGTGTAAGTATGTAAGTGTGTTTTTTCCGGTTCAACTCTGTAACGGCTGAACGGATTTGGATGAAATGTGTTATGGAGGTAGGTTATTCCCTGGGTTAACACATAGGCTACTTTATCCCGAAAAATTGAACCGTTGCTGTAGAATAGCGGGGGAAACCGCGGGGTAATGTATTATGAAAATAAGTAACAAATTATAATGCTCTCATCAAAGTAGAGAGAGAGAGGGTGTCACAAAGTCCAATATAAGATTGAAATCAATTGCTTTTAGAGGTTCTGGTAGGGCTCTAGAATGTCCGAACTACTTTCCACAGGGCGCGTGGGCAGCGCGCCAAGCTCCATCGAAAGTTACCTGCCGCAAAACCAAAGGCAAGCCGCCCAGAAGACTTGCGATACTTTTAATGGCATTGTAACTTTCATTGCCTTAAAGTCGATTAAATTTAAACGGGACTGTCCAAGGGAAACTTGTTGATTAATTTTAATCTTGTATTTTGTTATGTTGGGTTCGTTATTATTTCTGCGATACAGGTTAGCTTATCATGGCTGTTCATGCCTAGAATATTATATTAAAGCTGAATTTAAAAAAAATAGTATCCCTTAATAGTATCTTATGTTCAACTAAGGTATTTCATAAAGGTTTACTGGCTTAAGATTGTCTGGAAGAGATCGCTTTAAGCTATAGAGCTGCCAGTTGTTACACTAGTTTTAAGTAGTTATTTAACGTAAAAACCCACGGTAGTGTAGCGATACTAATGTATTTCAAAAAGGTTTACTGGCTTAAGATTGTCTGGAAGAGATCGCTTTAAGCTATAAAGCCGAAACCCAGACCGAGTTTCATGAAACCCAGTCTGCCATTCGAGAAATCGACGAAATTACCACAAAAATGACACAATAAGGTCGCTGGCCTAACTTAATATTTGCAATAGTCATCGTTACAAATTTTAGAAAAATCAAAATGACTGACTTAAGCCTACTTATACACTTATACATATACTTATACTACCTGAAGGTAGAACCGACGCTCTACAAAAAAAGTTATTCATACCTTCATACGATCAAGATCCTTATACATAAAGTTCTATCCTTGAACCAGTCAAAATAATGAAGTGCAGACTAAAAGGTTTCAGATCTCTTAGGATTGAATTGAAACCGATTCTGTTTTTCCAATCCGCCCAGTGCCTTTTCAATTCGCCCTGTCAAATGTAGACTGCTAAGCTAACCGTCATCGCAATAACCAAAATAGGGGCCCAGGTTATTAATAATGGAAAGTCCAATACTAAGTATATTGATTCTGTGTTGTCGTAAAGTACACTGCTGCTTTGATTGCCTTCATCCCTGTAATAAGTTAGGCGGAGCGAACTCTCATGATAACCATTTTGGTGAGCTGTTAATTAAAACTGTATAGTACTTAATTTGGCCTGCTAGATTAATTCTATCTTTGAGCTGGTTCGTTTTCCTTCATATAAAATTGACAATCGATCTGGGATGCAAGTAATGCCGCGGTATAGAGCAGTACAACAAGTACTCAACTTTGATGAAGTTGATAAATCTAGTAATTGTTTCTTCGTCGTTTCATCGATAAATCTATTATGTCATTCATTACAATGTAATGTTTTTACCATACTAAGATAATTAGGTTCCAAAATCTATATCTATCTGATTAGTTCTCCTTTTAGATTAATATATGCGACTTTAAGCACTTACACAATTGTTATTAGTAGGTACGTATCTGGTTGGTTCTATGTCGTGCCTGAGGCTAGTCTAGATTGCTTTTTCGATCCAGCATTGTACAGTATTGCAAAACTTTAGAACAAAACCTTTGGAAATTAGAAACGATTTGTAAGCAATACAATAGAATAATCTTTACGTAACGATGAAGAACTTCTAACTTCATATTAGTACCTCATGATCGTAGATAGCACAAATTTGCCGCTTAAAATGTCAGCTCATTTAGAACCTTATTCAGCCATATAATGAACATAAGATGATTCAAACTAATTTATTTGCCTGAGGTTAATTACGTGATAGTTAAATCGGAGCGGACTCTTAGTTACTTCATTTAATTTCACGGATTAAACGTAAAATCTTGGAATTTTAGTTTCTCTTGATCTCAGCTTTTCTACATCCAGTGAAATTACAGCACACAATGATTTCCAATCTCTCTAAATAACTTATTACCCGATGATCCTGGGTCACCAAGGAACAAACCTTGATGCCTAGTGTATATAATAAGCGTTTATAAGTATAATAAGTGTTTATAATAAGTTGCCGAAACATATTACCTCGGCGCCCACTCTGGGCAGTTTTAAGTCACGACTCAAACGCTGGCTTGTCGAGCACACGTTCTACAGCTACAAAGAATTTTGCGATTTTAAATTGTAACTGACTATCACGGAATTCTCCTTATAAATTTCTTTGCTGACTATTTATATTCTTCATACTTTTACATGTTTTATTGTTATTATTGACATGAATTATACTTTTATTTTTTGATTAGTTGACATACTTTATAATTTATTAATATCATTCAATTATGTAATTGGTTCATACATGGAGCATTGTATCAGTAGATACAAAAAGTATTTATTTTTGTGAAAAATAATGATTAGTTTTGACCTGTAATAATTTGTTGCCAATAAATATGATTATGATTATGATTATTATGGCACTGGTTCTACACAAACTATATGTACATATTAGCAAGTATTGAAGTAGCGTAATTTAGTACATTACATCCCATTTTAACATAATAGCTGTTTTTATGTTATGATGCTATAATGAATGTCCAATCAACGAACTGACTACCGAATCATCAATCTTCATTAGATCTGAATAGGGATTATCGTTCAAAGCTTTCACCTTCAATGGAGTATCTAACTGTGCATCGAAATGTGGCACTTACGTACCTTCATCATCATCATAATCTAGGTCAAATGCTCGCTTAAGTTTATTTTTAATATTTTCGTGTGACTTATTTAGGAACACATTGGCATTTGGCAGAGACTAACGTTTTAAGTTGCTACTCGCATATGTTTTTTTTAAATGTTTTCATGTGACTTATTATTATTTTAACTCATATTATATTTGCAAATTTAAGAAATTATTACTTTTGATTTCGAACACATTACACTTTCTTCTATTATTGTATGGCATATAGAATATCTTCTCCACTATTACATTATGTAACCGACAGCTTGGGTGTGCCTGTCTGAAGTAAATATTTGAAACAAAATACTCAGTATCAATTGCGTAAGGGATAGTAATTAACACTTAAGTTTTTAATCTACACTCTAAAATTGAATCTGTGCAATCAACGCCAACCATGAAACATCAAACGCTGTGATTAATTCAATCATTGATGTATTGCGTAAAGCGAATTTCGTTATACCGAGACAGACTTTCAGCTTTCAGTCTGTCTTGGTCAAATAAATGTTTTAATAACTGACTATTCTTAATTAAGTATACCCTTAAAAAGTTTAAAAAGGCAAAACGAATAAAACCGAAAACAATTAAACACCGAAAGAAAACGTAAACAAAACGAAAGTAGAGAAAAAAACACAATGAATATCGGAATAAGAAATGCATGTCAGGAAAAGTAATAAATCAATATTCGAAAAGTCAAGCAAATAACCTTTAGGAGGAGGCCTGTGTTCAGCGGTGGACGTCTTATGGCTGATGATGATGAACCTTTCGGTGGAACGAGAATCGGATCAACGTTGAATCAACAACATAAAGGGAATTCAACTTTCTAGGAAGTCGACGTAACCTGTCCTGGAAGTTATCTTATTGTGCATGGTCTGCGATATCTCCACCAAAGGTGAACCGATTATAATGTTTTTGTAATTGAAAAAAAGTAATTAATGGGCGATTAACGTAGTTTGTGTTATTTTGTTAAAATTTTTGATGTATGTACTGTACCTACTTACTGAGGAATTTCGCGAAATTTCCTAGTTCTGTAGTATTAGAAATATCAAGCTGCCCGTTATAGACTCGGTATCATTTCTTGTGACAACAAAGCCCTGGGCGTAAATCTAGCTTGAGTGTTATTGGCAGCTGGAGGTTTTACTGTTATTGCCCTGGAATTTACTGCACCTCGACAAGCTTCATTGAAATTATCCTCGAATGCGACTAGATTTAGACTGCGACTTTGGGCTAAAAATATTTATAAGTCTCCTTTCTTACATAATTATTTATTATACATAGTTATTGGCCTATTCCGCCTATCCCCTCCAAGCTTTATTGTTGTTTTTTCTGCTCACTTAAATCTCTTTCTTAGTGATGCTCTTCTCTGTCTGTTTTATTTTGCACTTATTCGTTGTTCACTCAGTCACGGTCTTGAAGAGTCACGATTTATAAATTGTTTATTGACATAAAGCGCGGTTTGCACAAGTGTTTCTGCTCTGAAGAAGTTTGTTTAAACAGCTGATGGGACTCGACACTGGCAAACATTTGCTTGTTTTGCGTTTGCAACTCAGGGTTTTTGAAATACTGCAGCTACTGCAATTTGGGTGGTTTTTTTTTATTTGTACAATTATATTCGGCTATTGTGACTTGATTCGTTGCATCTTTTTGATTAGTTTTGAACACACTTTAGAAAAGTTATACGTAATCTTTATCATAACAGAAACACGCCCTTTTCTAGGAATAAACGCACAGACAAAACCGCTTATGATAGAGACATGAAATTTGAACCCAATACTCCTCAAATGATCTAGCTAGAGCTAGGTGAACAATAAGAACGGATATTGCGAAATCCTACCCTAAAGGTGTAAAATGGACCCCTAAATTTGTTTTTGGCATAAAAGCGTAACCTTTTTTGTTCAACGCGCTGACCACCTGGCGCTGGCGCCTTGTAAAATAGAAATTAATGCCGCCTGACTGATATACCACTTACAACGTCAAACAATAATCGCAGAGTGGTTCGGGAATCTAAACATACTCAACATGCCGCTTATAATTTTAGGTACTACTATGACGTTACATGTATATTTTCTGACGTTCGCCTCTACGTTATCTCAGATAAGTCTTTGTATATTCCCAGGTCAATGCCAAAGATCATTAACCACCGATAGTCGATACCATTTATCGCCTCACACGTGTTCTTTTTTCACACACTTCCAATGAATGAATTGATGAATGCAGTTGTTTTTTTTGGTAATCTATTTAACATCGTCTGATAAACAGTCAAATGTGATTATTTCTTTTTCGGCATGATCTGTTTTCTGATTTTGTGTCCCGATGACAGTGCCGTATTCAGTCAAGATGCTTTTAATGCCTTACAAGTTTACGCGTTTTCGTTCAAATGTACATACTAGCTGCGCTCCGCGGTTTCACCCGCTATCCGAACAGGTAGTTTTACTGGTTTAAAAAGAAGCTTATGTGTTAATCAAGGTTCTAAACTAGCCGAGTAAGTACATACCTTTCATTCAAATCCGTTGAGTACGGAGTTGAACGGGAACAAATACCCTTACACAAACTTTCGCATTTATAATATTAGTGTGATGTCAAATTTATAATGGTGTTCTTACTGTGGATTTTGTCAGTTATGTATTTCGTGGATAATTTCGTTTAGAATAATATATTATTTCAAGTCCACTCAAGAAATCACTAAGCGTAACTTGACTTAAGCAGCTGTTGTGGAGTTCGCCAATAAACCTTGTACACAAGGTGAGTCTCAACTCGATCATGAAGGGGGTTGGTCAGTAAATAAAAACTTAATAGTTCTGACCTAGACAGAATATATTAAAAGATTTCCCTAGTTAACTTAATTTAAATGAATAGTTACCAAAAAAGTAAGGTCCTGAAGTCTCTTATAAATACCGTATTGCCGGAAGACGATGCGAAGGCAGGCCTGGACGGACGATATTGTGAAAGTCGCGGGCAACCGGAAGAACCTAACGGCCTAAGTTTAGCAGTGGACGTCTTATGATGATGATTGTCAATATTATTATCCAGATTTGCTCATGATCCCTTACAGAACCTAACGACAGGAACAGAATAAATGAAAGGACAATTTCAGAAGACTTACTTCGTGATGATATTGGTAATAAATAAAACTCGCCGCGTCGCAACGGAGTTTTATCACGCACAGCAAAGCGTACCTTTCGTTATATATATTATTTTTATTAGTATTCCAATAACAAAACATAGAGAATATACCTCTTACTTCAAATAATACGCAGATTTACTTGTTCGATGAAGACCATACCAGACCAGACCAGATCCAAACCGATACACCCCCACGACCGCAACATTACTCCGGAACCGGCTTAGGCAGAAACAAATCCCTATGTCACGGAGATAAGAACGGGCACTCCCTAAGCTGAAATCAGTTCGTATCTCAAAATGGATCGGACGAAAGTCAGGCTTTAGGTAGCAGCTAAGCTTTTCAGACTTACGTCCTTTGTAGTACCTATAGTAACCTTGTAGCTTGGTAATATGTAAGAACGACTTCTGTCCGGTCGATATAGACTTGGCTGTGGGCCAGACGAACAGCCTCCTACTTCAAGTCTACATCAGGCTATTGATTCAAGTACGCCCAACATACCTTGTGTCGCCAATTGTATTGGACAAACTTACTACTAGTACGGAGTGGTCAAAAACGGGATTCGCTTTGGCTGTGTTTTTACAAAAACACATTTTTATCTGGCAAAAATAAACATAATAAGCCATACATTTTTATTTCCGAGTGAGAAATCGTCCCAAGATACCCAACTGCTATGGGGTGCAGCGTTCGGCGCATGTGGAATTATACGCTGTCGTCCTCCCCGGGCTCGCTAAGGTTGATGCTTAGAGCCCCCTCTAACCACCCCCGAGCCCAGAGATCCCCTTTTAGTAGGCTCTTACTACAGGGAGGGGTTATCGATGCAGTATTCTAGTGTCCCGGCATGAGCACACAAATAAGACATACCTATACTATGCGTATTCTTTCGGCACTATTTCGAAATGTATCTGTAAAATGAGATTATTTGTATTTTCTTTGTTTGAATTTCAATATAGACCTGCTTCTTCATGAAATCGTTCCAATATTTTTGGAACTGCGCAAATAAAGTTGATAATTTTGTATCATACCATTGCTATTATCTCTGTATTTGTCCAGATTTTAATGTAAATACGTTTATCAGTCACGATCATCAGATAATGAAATGCCAGTAAGTTGAAAACATTCTGTCGTATCTACTTATTTGTATTAATAATTTTGTCTAAAACTTACGCCTGATTCCTGTCTCACATACTCGTAATTGATTCGTCAACTTTGTGAAACACTATCGTGTTACAGACCTTTAGAGATGATGTTCAGCATAATCTCCAGGATCAATCTCCTTATTAGAGCCTGTTTAGGGCATTCATTGAATTCGGCATCGATGTCATAACCTCATCCTTAGCTCCCTGACACGAAGTAGTCGGGGTTTTCAAATACAAACAAAAATTGTCATATTTCATACATCAATTTTAATTTTATCTGTGCTTATTAGAAGCGGGAGGCATCCGTAACCAAATGGGAGGCATTATGTGCGTTCATATACAGACGTTAGCTTGCGTAATTACGTCATAGGCGGTGCTAGCAATAATAGCTTTGCTAAGAATGACCAAAAACTAACATTAAAAAAACGCTGCGGGCAATAAGAAATTCAGTACAATATTATTGACCTGCGCAGAGGGTAATAATGAAAACCAGTACAATATTATTGCCCGGCTGAACAGCAGGGCGTAAATTACTGACTTTAGACGAGGTTTGCATGAAACATAATTAGCGAATTTCGAGCGAATATATAAAAAATATTAATCAAGAGGAAACTCGATTAAGAAATTACATACAAATAATCGCATTCCTGAGATTTCACGGCTATAGATAATGATTATAATTGTAATTAAGTTTCGTGTAAACATGAAACCGGCATGTTCTGTTGCAGCTCATGTTTGTCAATTCGACAATATACGAAATGGCTAATTACTACTTTGTTTATTCTAATAGTTAGTTACAAGTTATTCTTAGGTTACCTTGAGGTAATGTGAACGCTTTGTCGCAGTCCCCCCTACAATTTTTTACAATAATCTCGTAATGCGGTATGGTAGGTAAAGTATGGTATCTGTTTTGAATGAAATGCTATGAGAGTTGAACATGGATAATATTGCGATGAATAAATATCACAGTAAAGTTTTTGTTATATAACTTTCAATATAAATATTATAACTATACATTATGCGAAATTGTCATTATGACCATAAGAAATTACTGATCCCACACTTCAAAATATTTTCCATTCGCACACTGATATTTATTTTGCAAATTGTTCCGACAGTCATCGAGTCATCAATCAATCTAATCTAAATCGTGTACAATTACTTCTCGGTATTTTTCTAGATTTTTCCTTTTCATTACGTGGCCGAAAATTTCACGTACAACTCGAACGTGACTAACGATTAACAAAATATAAAGTTTATAATTTACGTAATTCTTCTTATTATTATTATTATGTTCTTTATTTGTACGAGCTGTCGCTGAAAGCATAGAGAAATTATATAGAGAAGAGTGTCAATGGCCATAGAAAGATGCGTAACCCGTTTGTGGTAACTGATAAGTACGTAAGAGGTCGCTAGTGCTTTAAAATGCGGCATGATCAATTTCCGCTTGACTTGAAATAGAACCCCAACCTAACTCATTCGTAATGGTACGGGGAAAAATCCCAAATGTTATGAATATTTTAGCTTATAATATCATTAAAATTATTAACTTTATATTTTATTTGCAAAACACGCTAGGTTCTCATGAGATGGCGTTGAAAACGGCTTATACAGCGGTTTGAACATTAGCTACATATATTTTTTTTTTATTCATTTTTTTTTTTTTTTCCTGGAGTTTTGTCGATATTCGACCATGCCACTCCCATTGTAAAAGTCATACATATGTTTACTACTAACCTAAACTAAGCCCTTGTCCCTCCAAAGAGAAACAAGTACAGCTTTACTAGCTTCTTAGCTTCTTCCGATGACGGTGAAGCCAAGAGATTATTGCAAGTTCCCATATTTTCATCGCCAACAAATAGACCTTGACGCATCGTCTGGTTCCGGACACATTCCATCAGAATATGCTGGACATCTTCAACTATATTGCAATCTTCACAATTAGGCGACTCTGATAGTCCCATTAGATACTTGAACTTGTTTGACGGAATATGTCCGGAACGGAGCCTCATCAGTACTACGATGTGTTTCCTGTTCATAAATATGGCATATAAATAAATAATATGTAAATATGTAAGCGCAATCTAGTTTTATGCTGTTTTTTCGGGGGTAAACCTTAGAATAACTACCTATATCCTAAGGGTAAACACTTTTTTGTATGAGATTGTCATTCATTCATGTCGTATAATTTTCCTTTGCTGAAAGGCTTATCCTCTAATACAAACCAAAAAGTTGCGGGTTCCCTGAATGCAGACATTAACAGTGACTCATAAGAAATTGCAGAAATATTTATGAAAACTGTACGCTGAGCCAAATGTGACTCTTCAGTCTCCATTCTCTCTGAATTTTGCGGACAACGTCTAAGAGCTTTGCAAACTTGAGTAACAAACAAACAGCTGTAATGTAACAGAAATGTTTATATGATAAAAACAAGCGTAATTCATTGCGTGGGAATCTTTATTAGGTACTAGCTGCGCCCCGCGGTTTCACCCGCTTACACAGAAGCCGAATATTTTTCCGGAATAAAAAGTAGCCTATGTGTTAATCCAGTGTATAAGCTACCTCCATACCAAATCCGTTCAGCCGTTACAGAGATGAACGGGAACAAACACACTTACATACTTACACACAAACTTTCGCATTTATAATATTAGTGTGATATCTCAATTCGAAACTGGGGAGACCAACATACTGCCGATTCGAGAAGGTCGCACCATTCTTATGCAAAGCTCGAAACGCGGGTTTTTGAAGTTTCGATGATAATAATAACCTTACCAATTTCGAACAACACGCGCTTCGATCTTTGCATAAGAATGGCGCAAACTTCTTGAATCGGCAGTGTAGGCCGCCAAATGGTCAGGTTTTTAAGCATACCAATAATCTTGAACAGTCGTATAAAAGCTCATCAAAATGCTAAAAGATCATCATATTTTAAAAGTACGGAACGGTAACCCTACAGGCAGTTGAAGTATGCGACGTGATATCCATTCTTGTGTGGAAGTACCACATTTGTTTGCGTCTCATTATATTCTGATAAATTTTTATTATGAGAGAATGAATCCAGTACAGTTTTCATGATAGCTGCCTTTTCTTACTAGCTCGGGATATTATTTTAGAGCTTCAACAGAATGATCGCTAGCGTAGTTTTAGTTAAGTTATTTCGTGTATACCATCTGAAATTAAATCAATTTCTAGCAACACGTCTTGACAAAGAAACGGCTGTAGCTGTTTTTTTTTAGAATTTCATCGATTCCTGGGAATATTTCTTCTTAAATATGTTCGCGCAGCCTTACATCTTACATTCACGTACCGAGAAACAAAATATGGATTTTTGGAGCGAAAACTCTTCCTGGGTCAAGTGATTCGGCTCAACACGTCTTCCTGAACCGAAAATACTTCAGTTCACTGACTTCGCAGTAAAAGGTTCAATGTTTCTTTATCTATGTAGTGTTTTGTTGGTAATTAAGTCGTTCAGGTCATTAGCACATCGCAAGTATAGTATAGAACACTAATGTTTGGTTTACCCAGTTGGCATAGACGCAGAATCAAAGTTGGCAGCGGCTAACATCCGAAAGTGTATGTAAATTTGTAAACAATGATACATGAGAATATTGTTATGTCACGCATTATCGTTCATATATTTTAGTGCTTCTCTGAAATTGTAATCGATTGTTGTTTTAGCGAAGCTTCAGCGTTTTTTTTTACTATGGTTCAAATTAAATATACAGCAGCGTAAACTGAGAAAAAATAATGTGTTATTAATAATTCAAACTCACGTTATTAGTTATGTTAAATCATAAGCCCAAAAAGAGTTTAAAATAATCAATCAATGGCATAAACGCTTTGTCTATGGAAAATGTACATGAACTATTGAAAGAAGAAGTTTGATACTTACACATTTTCCAACCCACTTTCACTCATTCCTCCGTATTTTACAAATATATAGTATATCTAATTGCCATTACACGATACTGCATAAGCAAGCTAATTGCTGAGAGCATAGCTCTGAATATTGTAGAGTGATGTCAGTTTTACGTTAGTCATAAAGGTTGCTGATCTTAAAAAGCAAGCCTGTGACACAAGTGGCGTTCCGATTTCCGCGGTCGGCAGGCTAACTAGGTTAGCCGGTTTATTCTGCTCGCTGCACATCCAAGCCCGCAGCAATTTGGAGTCCTCTTCAGTTCACTGTCTTTGAACCTAGACGAAATTTTTCATGTCTTCAGAAGTTTAGTACTTAGGCCTGAGTTATAAATTGTTTCACAAAGGTCGTTTGTGTCAGTATATGTCGTCTAAGTATACGGTATATTTTATTTTATGTCTCGGTCTATCAAAAATGTAATTTCTATCATATCTTTGTCATATACTTGTACTTCGTGTTTACCCTTAAAATGTTATCAAAATCAACTTGTTTATATTATTTTATTTTTACTAAGTAAGTACTTGTACTCAAATGTAAATTAATAATGTCATATTATTAATTTACATTTGACATTGTATTATTATTATTATGTCACATTTAATTTAGGAAGGTACCCACTTTAGATTACGCTGTAGTATACATTGAAATAATTAAATATTTTCTAGTTATTTCTTTTATAAATTAAACTGACGTATAAATGTTTTTATGAATAAATTGAATATGAATATAAAATAAATATAGTGTTTAGTGTACATATATCAAACTAGCTTTTACCAGTGCTATGAACATAATATTAAATTTAAAATACCAACTGCATCCGAACCATTTATTTAAATTTGCTTCATCCTAGTCGTTTTAACTATCATAATCGAGATTATCTTGGCGCCACCCATAAAATACCTGTCATTGAGGAGTTCCGGTTGCCATCTGCTTCAGCAGTTCCACTTCACCAAATGATACTTTCTGAATGCAAATGCTCGACTTGTTGACGAAAATAGCAAAATCACTATATGTATGCCTATAATATTTGAGGAGTTCCCTCAATTCCTCATGGATCCCAATCTCAGAACAGGACTTTGATAAAAATGGGACCAATCTGTATCAAAAGTGGAAGAAGTAAAAAGATTTTTCCAAATCCGCTTATAAATGACAGAGTTATAATGCAACAAAAAAATTTTATTTTTTTGGATTCGTTTATAAATATAGCAATTCAGAGCATAGTGTATTTTTCTAACAATCAAGGAATTTTTAAAATAGGTTTTGTGGGTCCAGACATTACTCCCACAAAAAAAGAATCATAAATACATAATTTACTTCTGTATAATATTACTAAGTGTACTATATAATATACTGATTACATTGATCTTTGGGCAACTTGAACTTGCTCAAAGATTTTTATCGAGACAGGTCTGTCCGCTTATGCAGTTCTTCTATTTCAAAAGACCAAGATTAAAATCTTTAATTGAATGCTCGTCTATTTACATATTTTACATGCATGCATAATATATAAAGAACAATCGATCGTATCTTCAAGCAAACTGGAACATGTATGTGAGTCAACCTTGATTATGAAAGTCACATTATCCAAGCACATCACAATATAGGACTAAGTCACAGACGGACTAAGTACACAACAGTTCAATTAAGTAAGCTACATACATTTATTTAACTTAGATAGATAGATAAACTCTTTATTGTTCACGCCAGATTGTACATACTTAGCTAGGAAAGAAAAAAATATGTAACTAGTGTAACAACTGGTGGCCTTATCGCTGAAAGCTATGTCTACCAGTATAGTTACTGGAAGAGATTCAATTCGGATGAAGCCGTTACATACCAGTTTAAGTAAACTGATATAATTGATTGACTGTGTATGCTAAGCACAGATCACACCCTAGATTCTGCATTCAGGACGCTCGAAGCTCACCACGCATCAGTCAAAATACACTTCTAAAAAAATATTTATGATGATTATATATATGATTATTATTGATTGTAAGGCGCGAGTAGGCGTAACCTTGAGATAGCCAATGAGAACGCTTGGGCGTACTCCCCCCGACCCGCGCCTTCCTCAAACTTGGTGACCTTTTGTAGGAACAACGAATCTCGTAATGCGGTATCTAGAGTGATCTGTGATGCTAAGCTATCTTTAAATTCTCTTGTCATCAACATTACTTTAATGACCAGATCATGGGCTAGCTCTTTGCATCATTTTGTCCCACATCTGTTGACATGCAGTTTGACATTTAAAGTTCACTTCGGTATTCAGTCCGCTGATATAATTAGCTCTCCTGCAGATAAGAGACGTGGCCACAATAGAAGATGGAATCATTTGTATGTAATGTACACACGGGTGAACTGATAATGAACACTGATGTTTTAGTTAACAGCTATAAGCAATTTTGCGGGTTCTGGAATTTGATATTCAACAAAAAGGAAATCAACCCCATAAATATCAATAACTCAAATTGTTTTACTATGTTTTGGAAATATCTGTTTAGCACAATAACAATAAAGGGTTATAAGAAAAAGGTATGCTAAGCCGAAAGGGGCTCATAGTACTCACGATTTTGAACAACTTTTACTATGGGACCAAACCTGAAATCGAAATCAGCTGTTCCATACATTTTCTCGAGTGTCATTGACGTTTTTATATGGGCCAGCTGTATTTTTTCTCGATTTCAGTGTTGGTCCCATAGTAAAAGTTGTTCATAATGATGAGTATTCACAGCTCTATTCGGCTTAGCATACCCTTTCCTTATAGCCCTGTATAAAAAAGAATCAGATTGCCCTAATGCATAACGCCGCAATGTCCACGAGGCGATGCACGGGGTCGGAGCACGTGGCATGGCGATCGTGATCCCATTACGGTTCACGTTACATGGTAATAGTAACCTATGATAGAAGGTCCGAAAGCCCGAGGGCTTGACCGCTTTTACCGATACTAAGAGCTGGACTGGAAGTTTCATTTACAAACTTGGGTTTTGGGTACACTAGTCGACCTTTGATGTATTGATAATTGTTCTTTATCAGACGATAAAATGGAAAAGGGTATTAGATAGATAGATAGATAGATAACTCTTTATTGTTCACACCAAAAATTACATGCATAATACAAAAATCTACTTAAAACTAGTGTAACAATTGGCGGCCTTATCGCTTAAAGCGATCTCTTCCAGGCAACCTTAACCTTATACCTTAGGTATTCGTAGTTTTATTTTCATATGTGATATATTATTTGATGCTCTTGTAATGAACTATGGCATTATATCATGATTTAGAACACGAGAATTTATACACAGCATGTTTAACACTTTTTACCTTGTCGTTGCGATATAAATAGAAATAAGCCAACGAATAACTGCTGAACAGTGGAGTGCGCTGCCCGAGTGGGTTTTTCCTGATAATTATAATCTGGGTGTCTTCAAGTTGCGAGTGAATCGGTTTAGCAAGCGTGCTCCAGCGTAGGCTGCATCTTCGTTTAACATAGGACGTAATGGCAGTCAAAAGCGAGCCTATAAAAAAAAAGTACAATATACATATCTTCCTTAGTTGCACCTTGTGTCAGCCTTTGATCGGGCCCATTACGTAACCCATTGTATCCTGTAATTGACTTCTAACTGCCTTATAAAGATATCCGACCCCCCGACACGCTTATTGAAAGTGAACAGCATACGTAAGCTCACATTTAAGTTCATGTTTGGCTTTATTCATATTTTCGAGAATGCTCTCGCTATAATCGAGAAAAGTATTATAGAAGCCGTGGCGGCAATTAGGCATTGTTGGACGCAAGTTATGTGTTCCTTGGCTTGACAGGAGCTTTTTCACCTGCGCCCACTAATAGTAGATCATGCACCAAGGGGATAAAGCAGTGTCTTATATCACGGGCGACATATTCAGGAGCATACTCAGGACATATTCAGAAGCACTCAGGATTCTAATCTTAAATCTCTAGATCTTGAATCTTAAAACTCTAGAATCCTTCGCTCGGGATTCAAGGTCGCCCACGACGAAGACAGTTTCTTGCCCGAGGAGAATACTCTACTTTATGCCCATCCTGCGGGAAATTAAAAATTAAAAGGCTAATAATAATATATGTGCGTAATTAGTAATTTAATTTGATTTTAATGTCAATTTATAATTTGAAATTTGAGTTTTGAGTTTTACTATTATACGAAATACGAATACGAAATATAAAAGTTGACATAAACATGTGTGCGTTCGTATACAGACGTGAGCTTGCGTATGTACTTAGGTGGTGCTAGTATTCATAATAATATTGCTAAGAATGCCCAAATACAAATATTAAAAAAAAAACGCAGCGGGAAATAATGAAATTCAGTGCAATATTATTGACCTGCTCAGAGGGTAATAATGAAATCCAGTATAATATTATTGCCTGGCTCAACAGCAGGGCGTAAATAACGTAGTTTAGGTGAAGTTTGCATGATACATAATTGGATATTTTCGAGCAGGTGGTGTATAAACGGTTTTTTCGCCCGCCGCCTATTGAGATGTAGATACTGTTATATTATTTTCTTTTATCCTTTCTATAGTTATAGTAGAAAATAATTATAGTCTTTGTCGATTTCTAAACTGCGGGTTTTCGGTTTCAATCGACACTTTGTCTGTTATTAATTTGATTTTTCTGTAATAATTTTAAAACATTGTTGGTGTTTTCCGCTAGCTGTACCTAGTACAAATGTGAGTCAAAAAGATCTACTTATGAACGGCATGACGAACAAAAGCTTTTTCAATAGACTGCTAATTTCATGCCGTCCAATTGCTATTTTCAACAGGCACGTTTTTATTTTGAAGTTATCATCAATCATTATATAAACACCGCAGATCGATTATGTATTAGAGAACAGACAAATAATTAAAAAGTAAGCTCTAACCGTAATACTACTTTCTACGTGTGTCTTCGGTCTAAATCATATGAATTATCAATCGCGTGAGTCTCGTTACGTGTTTCCTTGGGAGTGTCGACCTCTGCACTTGTTGTGTAACAATGGGAAACAGGAGATATATCATCGTGCTCGAGAATTACCATCTTGTGCTTCGAATCATCTTAGCTAAAGAGACCGTTTCGCTGATGCCAATAACTTCCTGGGAAAATACAATGTAGATTTGACTAAATCGCATTGAATTGTTGTTATCTTTTAATCGTTTTTTCTAGTAAGTAATTATCATCGTGCTAAAGGTGACTAACTATAATTTATTGATAATAAATAGCTTGTATCTATAATCTAAATCTAGACTGATAAAGATATGGTGTCACTGATAAAATAAATCATAATTAAATCGTCATTGCCAGTGCATCCTTTCCTTTTATTAAATCTGATTTTGTATTTCCATCTCAATTTGTTGTTACTTGTAAAAACACAATTTTATATACTCCAATAATTTTCATGTGAATCCTATTTGTATAATGTGTATCGTCTCTAGACGGGCGTCTATACCAAGAATTTTCCGTCACAAACTCAACGACGTGAACACAATTACACACTTCAGCGCCATTACGTGTCTGTGGCGTCACAGACGTCACTGTTGCTATGTCTTGAACTTTATTTGTTTCATGAATAGATTCATTAATTTTTGCGTTTTCATTTATTTGAAAGCACTTGTTTCAATATTTTTTATCATTAAAGTGAATTGTATGCTGGTTCTAAAATAGTTCACAAATACGTAAACCAATTCGAAAGATGTAAATTATATGACGAAATCGTAACTATTATGACGTAATTCATTATTCCTATTTTCTAAGGGAGGAGTTTTCGATTTTTCACGTACCAATATTGAACTGTCACCATATTTGTTAAATTGAGCATCGTTGATTCATCACGTGTCCGTTTTGTGTCTAAATTGGGCAATTATCATGTTTTCGTGAGAGTTGGGAGTTACTTAGTACCTATTAGTTGCTATTCTAATACTCGCTATTTTGTTTTCTTGTAATATTACAGTCATTTGCTATTAATTGCCTCCTACACATGAGAATAAATTGTTAATCGCTATACTATAGTTTAAGTTTCGATGGTCAGTTACATTATTCATGTTGTTTATAAGGAATGTGGCCGCGGTCAGTGCGTTTACTGATCCGTTACTTCACAGTACATCGTTCTCGCATTAGCTCTCTGCGGTCGAAACAACCCTTGCTACACCGACTACACTTATCCTATCCCACTTCTGACCAGCATGTCTACAGCCCAATTTATAAGCTCTAGAAAATTTACCTATAACACGAAATTAAATCCTCCCAAGTGGCTTCCATTATTGATCATTATTGACGAAAACTTCTGATGTAATTTATCGTGTGAACTGCCTTTATCGTTCCGAATCCTACCTCCGCAACACGTTCTGCGCTTAGTGAAATACTGCATTTCAATGAAGCCGCTGCAGAAATCGATTTCTCTTACAAATATAATTCAATCAGCGTTTCTCTAATACCGGCGGATCATGGAATCCTTACGATCTCCTTATGATCGGGGAATGCTTCAATCGTAGCTCTTGTGGGGGCATCGTGATGAAGCGATCGCGTGTAGCTATCGGTCAAATGGTAAAGATCTACATGTCAATTTCCTGGCAGACGGTGAATTTCTCGATCACAACCTGTTTGTAAGGCTTAGCGAAAAAATTGCGGCCTTGCCACGCGAGAAGCTGCTCTAACGACAGTCTAGTAGAGTTCTGATTCTAGTGGTATTCTGAAAGTAATTTCGCTCTCGACAGCCGACAGTACTCGCCTCAGTAATAATTCAGTATGGCGCGTGACCGCGTACACGACACTTGTGTTCCGCATCGACGGATATGCAATATTTTATGCAACGCGATCGTAAAACTTCCAAAGTTTAAATTCACTTCTCACATGTGTCTGTGATAGTCTCTGATGATTTTGGATTGTGATATCATTTCTGGACCGTGAGTTAAAGATAATACAATTTTACCCGTGGGGTGTATGGGAACCCTTTGAGTGTTTGCAAAACATCGATATTTGTTTAAAATCCAAGAAATGTGTTGGTACATTCAACATTTACTACTCATACAGCATTCTCTTATTACTTTTCGAAACAGATGTAAAATCTAAATTTGTAAAATTTACTTAATACGATTTGTTTGATAACTTGTTCCGTCAAAAAGTTGAGGTACAAGTTAGAATTGGCAATTTATTATCAAGTTAGATTTCTGTTATGACGTTTTTTTTGCTGTTTTTGTTATATATTTTACCGGCGTTTAAGAAACGTATACATCTTGTTTTTATAGCAGCTATCAATTTTCCATCTCTGTTGAAAATGCAGAAAAATAATTTGATAATTTGTTATGGTATTGAGTAATTCCATACATATCTGATAGTACCTATTACAATGCATTTTTTGTTTGTGATACTTTGTCTTATATTTTACGGTCTTCAATCAAATCTCATAGTTTTCTTGAAAATTCCTATAAATTTGACTTACAACTTCCATTAATATATCTCCGGTAAACTCCAGGCAATTTTTATTTTTTCTCAGCTTTATCCCAATTCAATGCCGAATACATAAACACATTTTTTCCAGTGTTTTAGCTAAGAAGTGAGGCAAACAGCTTAGCCAATCTTCAAGTAGTTCAGTCTACCACGATTGTCATATTTGTAAGTTACCGAAATTTAGGCACAATTGGATGCGCCATGTTCAGGGGTAGACTGAAGACTGCGGTTGGATGACAATTATGGCTTGAACCTTAAAGATCAATTACTGTCACGATAAAACTGTACCGGGGTTTTAACTACCTAAATTCTTAGGGGTCGTTCAAGGAAACGGCGCGTCCCGCGGGCATATCAAAAATGTGCTAATGTATGAAAGAGTTCATGTAGAAGAGTGTTCATGTTCGTTTTGTTTGACATCTCGCGGTACTCGCGGCACAGCACGCTGCGGCCACCGCCGCGTCCGTCGCAGCTGCCGCCGTCGCGTCCTTCATGGCAGCACGCGCCGCATAACACCCTGCGGCTTCATAACTGAGACTACATATTGCTAGATATGTTCGCCTTTAAGCGAGCGACGCCGCGGGCCCCGCTTCGCTTCAGGCGCCGCCTCTCCGTAAACGGAAAAAACGTCCACCGCCCCGTGCGACGCGCGGCGCAACGGCCGCGTCTTCCTGAACGAGCCCTTACTGTTTTTACATGTTACTCCTCGGATGTCATTCTTGGAACAAAAAAAGGCACATTTGTAATTCCTATAAACGTTCTAACAGTCAGCGCTATACGAGCAGATTTTTTCGCGACTCAAAATTACTTAGGTATAAAAGGCGAAAGTCTGAAAATTTGAAATCAAATTATTATCTCAACTTCGAAGAAAATTAGAAAACTGTCAACTGTCGCTGTCGCTTTTTCGTTTAAGAACCTTGTGGTGGTTTGTAGTGGTTTTGTTGAACTTGCGAGTCTTTTGCAGAGTCAGCCTGGGGTAGTACCACACCTTTGCCCCAGTTATTCAACAGCCAAGCAGTAGTGTGCAATCGTTACCGTGTTCGGGATTGAAAGTTTTCAAGCGAAATTACTAGACAAAGAGTTTTAACATCTAATATTTCAGGGTGATGAGCGCAGTGCATTGCTGCGTATGGTTTTGAACTGTTGAAGATCAAAATTCTTGGTGGCAGTGAACCCTCAAAATAATAACTAGGCATAGACGGGCAAAACGTATTTTTGCCTGTAAAATATATGTTTGATGCAACTGAATGACGAGACGAGCAAGTCGCTAGCCTAATGGTAAGCTTCACGCTTATCTATTAATACCAGTTCAGTGCCACTAAGAATATCCTTTCAAAATTCTGCGTGGGCTAGGCACTGCTGTCACCCTGAGATATAAGATAGAAAATCTCTTTATGCTCTGTATTTCACTGGAAACATTGTCCTTTAATCCAGAACACATATTTTTGCACACTACTGCGTGCCTTTGTGGTTCAATACCATCAGACTAATGACAAGCACCAGCGATGACCATCTGAGATTGCCTGTGGCTCCCTATTGAAAACCTTAGCTAATAGTGTAGCAGCTAGTGGCAAAGTAAACTGTCAATTTTCCATAATCAGCTCGATAACAGTGTGTTCGGTCTACCGCAAATTAGCAGAACCTCAGTCCAGTTCCAAGCAGCTTGTTGTCACGCTCGCCGCGCCCGTCAATCTCTATTACTCGTGCTCTCGCCGGCTAGCGACTTCCTAAACCGATGACGGCTTATTAAGCCCTAATTGACGTTTGGTTGCAGGTTGTAAATTCGGATTTTCACTAAGATAGAAAACGGGAAAAGCTGTGCGGCCGGCCCATGGGCACGATTTACATAGTCTGCCTGACGAGACTGCGAGGTTTCAGTGGGGTAGTCTTTTAGGTCCTGTGTTACTTATGGTAGACGGTTATTATATTGTGTGATTTCACATTAGGTCGTTGAGGGATCTCTAATAAACTGTGGTCATCATTTTCAATTGCATTGATAGGCTGTTTAACTGGACTGTATATTCTTTGATCTTCCCTTTTCTAAGTCATATGTTTTTAACTTAACGACCTTTACGAAAGTATTAGTAACATATTATTGCAATCGATATTAAATAATGACGTGGCTAATGACTACAGTTGAGTTGTTAATTTTAACGATGTAATTAAGTACTTCAACAATAAAGTTAAATGATCATTTCTGTATGATGCTACTGTAGACATATCTGACGCTGTTATCAATTGATTTGTAATAGGCACAACATTATTGTATTTATGAAAAAAATTAATAATAACTTATAACTGTCACCGACTTACAATTTAGTAAGTACTGACAGTAATTACGAACGTGTTATTTGTATTCTGTATTATTATTTCTTGTTTATTTTATTCGCATTGTGCTTCGCCTTATAGTCGTATGTGAAACGAAACTTCGCAAAACTAAAACAATAAATTTAAAATATCCCGTTATTGGCTCTCGCGACTACATTTGCAACGGTATTCCGAATCTGTTTGACATACTCGTAGATGACAAAGATGGTTAAGATTGTTATTCTAATATTAAAGTCATCTTTTACCATGTGCCAATAACGCAAATCTGTAAAAATGATTAAAAAAAAAAAAAAAAATATGAATTTCCATTAAAACTCTAAAGATTTGGCACTGTCGATCGAGAAGGATGGCGTGGCGCCTTTATGCATAAGATTTTCATCGGCCATTCCTTGACAACCTGAAACCTTAAACCTGCACAAGATATTGGCAAAATTGCGGCAACACCGCAGAAGCCACGAAGAAAAGTTGAAATTGAAGAAGCGAAATAAAGAACATACTGGATGAGCCAAACAATCTAGTTTTAATATAATTTGTTTTAAAAAAAAACCTAAAATTAAAGTCCAATAGCCAATTGCTTGGAAGTCAATAGCCCTTAAACTATATTTATTGCTTCACATTAATCACAAACGCGTATGAACTTATGAAGCCTCGTTCAGTTCATTTGCAAGTAATACAAATTACTCGCAATGACGCTCGAAAAAGCATTTCTATATCATAATTACGCTAATCGGAAAATATGAAGGTACCCATTAACTGTAAATAGCACTACGAAACCTTGTAACGCTATTTTAAATATTTGTACTGATAATAACGTACTCGTAGTAAGTAATAATTAAATATTGGGCTGTTAGGGAAAAACATGCTATACTAATACATAGCACAGTCATATTGTAGCTCAATGACAGTCATACATAAAGACGATATATACGAAACTTATCATTATTACAATGCTTTCGTTTGTGTTCATTAAGATATAGAATAATGTACATTATGCAGTTGATACAATATATCGGCAACTAGCTTGCCCGGTCGATTCAGGTCAGCAGGAAACCTTGAACGGAACTATGCCCATATAAAGTCCTAGTTTTGTATTTATAGACGACGAGGTAAGGTAACACGAGATTGAGCACGAAGTGTGAAAACGGATCTAGTATCATCATCATCATCAACCTTCCGTCATATCTTTCGAATAACATATCTGGTCAAGACCATAGTACATGTTTCGTATACCACACCAACACATACCAGAAATACGTAGGTATACTCTTAGAAGTGTTATTTCAATTGCATCTTCGTTCTGAAAGTACGCGATTATTATGGTTATTCAAGTAATAAAACCAGTAGATAAATTAATGTCTGTCCAAAGTCTTGGATGTTAATTTCTGTTGTACTATTTTCTAAACTGAATTTGTCATTTTTCAAAGTGTTTCTGTCCTTTTCTTACTTATTGAAACGAAAAGATATAAATATTTTTAGTAACTTCAGATTACGTTAGCTTAGAGAATGGCATCACAAATGATATCCTGATATGATTGCAAAATTGTAATACATATCCAGACATATATACATATCTCTATCAGTCAATCAGATTCCTATTGTTCATTATCACAGATACGTAATGTACTTATTTGAAAAAATATTGAATAAAATATTTTGTATATTTGTGTAATTCTTCAAAGGCCTTATTTATAATCGTATCATCCACCAGCTAGGTCAATGCTCATGTCTTGTCTGTTTGATTTAAATCTGTGTTAAACGAGGACAATACCAACAAATCACTGGTTTTGTTAATTTACTAATCTAGGATATTGTATTGTGATGAGTAAAAGTACTATTTAAATTTTCTCCACAACCCAACATTTCGAAAGCATTAAAATTGACGGGTTTCATGTTTCAAGTGCCGCTTAGCCATAATTTTATTGATCGTTATGGTTTCTTCTGTTTAAAGTAATGATTTAGTGTAAAGGTTCCCATTGCCACTAAACAGCTTTCTATCATAAATATCATGTCGAGAGCAGTCGCGGCATTGTTTAATGTTCTCTTTGACAATTTGCATTCCAATATCTCAAATGTATGAAATCGTGTAAGCCTTTAAACAATAGTGCCAAATGACAAAAAATAGCCAATCGTATAAAATGAAACTCAAATGTGAGTTATAGCTGCCTGGTTCTAATTAGTGATTATTCGCAATAGACCGGACCGCCGCTCTATCTCTTGAGCAGTTGCGACATGCTCTGAAGCCGTAGGAATAGGTCCCAGACAATGGTCGGTAAATACTGGATTATTGCGGTATGTCAGTGCAACCGGCATTCATTATATCGCGCCCACTGCGACACCGAAGCTGATGTCGTGTGGGCGATTAGCTCTTGATCCACTACCGGTCCAAATGTCCTATCTAAAGCTTGTGAAAGGGCATGGAAAAGCGACGGGCGTAGTTGGCCATCAAATTTGATAGCTAATAAGCAAAGATCCTATATACCATACCCATACAAAAGATGTATCTTTCGAATAACTGAGAACGGCAAATGTTTGAATGAATTTCTTTCTTTATGAAAGCTCTTTGTTCGCAAAGTGGACTGGTGCCATAACGCCTCTTTGTTGCGATGATCTCAGCTCAGCCGTATTTAGAAATTCTTGCTTCTATCAACATTAATTTCAATTAAGAATTTCTTCGTCTTATCCCAGCATGAGAGTAATTTCTATCTGCAGAAACAGAACACCAGTTGTCGCAGGTCACTCGATAAGCCATCAGTTACGGGCTCTTGGCCAATAAATTCAGATGTTGCATAGAGTAACGAAATTCCCTTGTTTAATCCAATAGAAATCGAATTGTGCAAGTTTGGACTGGAGTTCGGACACCTCTGCGAAAATACATTAGATTCTAGATTTTACTTAGTCACATTCAATAATTTTCTTTGATTATTGTGGAATTCTATCTCAAATCGATAATATGAACGAACATCTTGGCGAGTGTAATTTATGTGTCTGTCTGATCGTTACGTCTTATCTATTTGATCTGTCTTGTATGGGCTAATTAGCAAAGCTTATATATATAAATCGTGGACCTTTTTTTATTGCATAATATTTTCAACTCCATATTCTAAAAACATTATGTCTTATTACA
This sequence comes from Apocheima hispidaria, assembly GCA_947579745.1. Taxonomy (NCBI): domain Eukaryota; kingdom Metazoa; phylum Arthropoda; class Insecta; order Lepidoptera; family Geometridae; genus Apocheima; species Apocheima hispidaria. The sequence continues at coordinate 16,042,882 of OX388147.1, forward strand.
TGTTTCATATGCAAATTATTTTATATTAAGATGGAAACATCTCGATCATGTAGTGATTGGTGTTTGAATCGACTCTCAATCTGGATTTATGTTTATGATAATCAAATATTAAGTTGGCATGGTAGTTGTCCTTTTTTTGCTTGTGGTACCTGCCTAGATTCGGCGGCATTCCTTGCATACACATCGTCTAATGCACGAATGAACAGGCTAATAATATCCTCGTAGCAACAGACTGCAACAGAAAAGTAAAGAACGATCTGCAGTATAGTCTCGTATCATTCTGATGTATCACAAACAATCATAATACAGCAACGCGATTTTTAACATATATTTTACAGGTACTACTTAAATAAAATACTTTACTTTATTTTTTTTTCTTAATTTGTAGTTTTCGACATATAAATTAAAAAACAATTCAATTAAATAATTTCGATTAAATTCCTTAGAAGAAATCTATCAAGTATAGAAATACCACATTGTAAGATCATGAATATCGTAATTCATACACAATGATTTTCGCTGTTGCTGTTGGGCAAATGCATAAAAGTAAATGCCAAGTTTCTATCGTTGGAATTAGTTATACCTTTATTGATATTATCGCCTCTAAGTAGACTTGAATATTAATATCCTTACTTAGTTGTTGCGGTGGCTACGTTAGCGTTCAATTATTTCAATAAATTGCTAGATTAAATTACGTTTTGACAGTTCTTATGAGCAAGTCTAGAATAACTTGCACCACAACTTCACTCCTGCCAAGCTGTGCTAAATAAGATAACTTTCTTTTATTATTTCCCGTGCTATTAAAAACAAGTTAACGCTATCCTGGACTTTCAACATATATGTATATGTTTGGTTGATTTTTAAGTTACTTTGTTCAATAATTACGTTATTGATGATTTAATATTTTTTTGTGAAAAAATCATTAATTGTCGTCTTTTTATTTTCTTCAATTAATTTAGTACGTTTTAGTTATCCGTGATGATATCTTCATTGAGTAAGTTCTCAAGTATTTCGATGTGGTAAAGTATTCATATGCAATATGCCTGGGTCCTTAGCGAGCTTAGTATGCAGAACCTGCCCGCCTACCTAGGCCGTTGCACCTACGCTGCGGCGAAAGCTATACAAATGTACAATATAATCCTTGCTCGCTTCGCAATCTTTATAATAAATCTTTGGCAGATGGACGGCTCTTGAGCATTGAGATGAAATCGAAAGTTTGACTTACGCTAGACGTGCGTTACTTAGATTTATTATCTATATAAATATAGCGGTGAAGAATGCCCGGCCGTCTAGTGGTAAAGTATTTTGAGACGCTAATCGGCGTCGTAAGCTCTTGGCTTTTTGTGAATGTAATTTTTTTCGTTGACTTACATTTATGCCATTATTGCTCATTCATTAAAGTATTATTACATTTCTATAGCGGCACAACCGTTTTTCGGAGGATTATGGAGGAGAGCGTTTGGTTTACTTTGATGACCAAGTGAGGGCTTAAAAAAATCTTATTAATAGAGTATTTTATGATTTTATTAAATTAAATTGGTTTTTTGGCATTTCGCAAAGACCTTAGAATTTACTTTATACTTACCGATGCACCGCACAGATTTGCATCTTGAGAATGGAGAGAATCTTCTTAGTAAGTTTACTACTGTTTATTCTACATCTTGTAAATCATCAGTAATCTATAAGTTATTTTTGTACCGTCCAGTCTGTCGATAGTCGTCAGTCGTGGTTACAATTACATGTTTATGTGTAATTAGCTCGCAGGCAAGGTCGTTCTTTGGATTGGCCGCGTTGGTGGGCTCGAGTTTTGCCCAACGCGCGGTCACTACTCTCTATATTATGTCTAGTGACGGTGACGTGGACGCGCGTTTTGTCTCATTTAGATTTGTTATGCTTCTTCAGACAAAACGAAATAGTATTTTCATTCCGTCTTTTTTGTCTAGGGGCTATAAGCATGTGTCCCAAACTCCCAAATAATTCTACACGCTTTATATTTTTCACACAGACCTTAGAATCTACTTTATAACTTACCGAGGCACCGCAGAGATTTGCATCTTGAGAATCGACTGAAACTTCTTAGTAAGTTTTCTACGAATTGTACATAGTCGTCAGACGTCGTTACAATTACATGTGTATGTGTAATAAGCACGCAGACACGTCGGTCCTCGGATTGGCCGCGTTGATGGGCTCGAGTTTTGCGCAGCGCGCGTACACTACTCTATATATTATATCTATTGAAATGAAGTGGACGCGGTTTTTGCCTCTTTTAGATTAGTTATGCTTCTTCAGACAAAACGTAATAGTATTTTCATCTATCTTTTTCGTCTAGGGGCTCAATGTGTCTCAAATAATTCTACACTCTTTATATTAGGTTCTTCTGAATTTGTGTTTGTATGTATAAATCTAGGAATCCAAATTTCACCCGCTTCTTTGAAGAGTCGTGTCTGTTTGAAACCATGTAAATGTATGTATAAGTTGTTGATGACAATACAATAATATGGTTCAAAGAGCTGGTCTGATGATGGAACGTGACAGTGGGTAACGGCACTTTAAAATTGATACTTATACTAGTAAGAGGGTTAGTAAGATTCATCTTAACGACTCCCTTATATATTGCTTAACTAGGTATCTTCACTAATATTATAACTCAGAGCAATATAGCCGCAGTTGTATCAGTACCAATAAAGCTACGAGGTATAAAAATGAATACGTTCGTCTCGAGGGAAAAACTTCTCTTGCGCGATTCAAGACTCCCTACATTATAACTGTCAGTCCAAATGTCAAAAATTGCACAAAAACTGATCAACGCCATCTAAGAATAATAAGAAGATAAGATATTCTATAAGAAGTAACTTTGTCGCTCTGTCTGGAATAGTCTGGTCGCGTTATCACGGCTAAACGGATGAACGAATCTTGATAAAATTTATTGAAGAGTTACTGTATATCACTAAAACGGACATAGGTCTACGCGAACGAAGTCTATATACAAGAAGTATAAATAACTTCGCAGTTATTTATAAACTAGTCTAAATATGATCACGGTTAGTTATCGCGTAGAATCTATAAGACAACATACCCTGATCAGTATTTTTTTTATAATGTACAAGGTAGACTCAAACAAAAATATTCGTTTACAATATTACTATTTTTTGTAATTCTCTACAAACTATGTTCTGAAGTTATTCTAATTAGCGTTTTAACTTAAAATAGTTTAATGTCTTCCGTTTCCTTTACTTTGTGGTTTCTGTTTCATCATAATGCAATCTTAACGACATGTGAGCGTTTATGTGGCGATTCATTATTATCTTTCATAATCATCGGCAGCTTGTTCAGCCCTCTGCAGAGTATAAGCCTCCTTCCTCTTTCGTCTACTGGCTTGTTCCAATCAAGTATGTAATCTGCAAAATGTATGGTGTCTCCACGTTTACTTATTCAGTATTTCATTACTTTAAATCTAGATAAGAAATGACAACTGTCTATATCTTGTGGCTCAGTGGGCGGATTTCCACCTTCTGAGCTGTAGGTTGTGGGTTCGATTCCCACCGAGGACAAACAATTGTGCGTTGAACATGGATGTTTGTTCTTTGTCTGGGTGTTTCTATGTATTCTATGTATGTATTTACAACAAAAAAAAAGTGTTTATGTATTCTATCCATCTGGTTCCCATAGTACAAGCTTGCTTAGTTTGGGGCTAGATGGCGCTGTGTGTAAAAGCGTCCACCAATATTTATTTTATTTATTTATTTTTATATCTAAAAATTTTAAAAAATATGTTTCTTTATTTTTCCTCTGAGTGTATGTGTAAAAGATAATTGTCTAGCTTGATTTGATTTGAATTTCTCTAAAGTTATCGGGTCATGAAATGTAAATTACATTTCGCTACGAATTATACTACTCACTTTTTTTTAGCAGCTACAAGCAATAAAAAACTTTATCAGCACTCATATAATATCAGCTTTAACGCTATCAATGTGTACAATTCTCTTCTAGATGTAATATAATCAAACCCATAGTATGCACAAGCCTTATGTAGTATTAGTTTATTGTCCTTTGATAAAACCAAACGAACTCTCACAGTTCATGCACTTTGTACTATAAAATTGCGTCGTATAATGTTAGTTTTGATTGGCATTACGTATTACATTCTGCTCTATATTCTACGAAGTCTGAGGAGGCGTACTAAAGTCAGCGTCATTCCACGTGGCTCTAGGAATTCCTTGATGATAAGGTTTTATTATGATGATAATTACATTTGTTTTATCACCGTTACTCCCGAATACTGAAACGTTTGTTAACTTTGACGACAGATTAAGTTTATTGCTGTCTTTGTCATTTGCTTAGTGCCAGACAAAGGCAGTATTAGAATTAATCTGTTGTCAAAGTTAAAAACGTTACAGTATTCGGAGGTTAGTGTGATAGCGAATCATCAGTGATCTTAAATCTTTCGTTTATCTTCTTGTCAATTGTTTCACAGATTAGAAGTATTTTTTTTTAATTATTGCGTGGTCTTATGCGGTAACGTAGTTTTTTTAAACGCTTGTTTTTAATCTGTTTAACCGCTATTATGTAGGTCTCGCTTCGGTTCATCGAAGGCGTGCGCAGACGCACGTCGGATATTTGTAAATATCCGAATCGCTTTAATTATTCCAGATACATTAACACAGTTATGCGAGTAGGTTAGGCCAAACATTGGCCTAAGAACCAAGCTAGAAAGCGGTATTGAAACTGTTTGAGGACATCTATTTTCGGAAAAATATAGAGAATACTAATAGAATTGGTAATGGTATTTCTTTTGCAATCAATTTTGTTACTCTAAATTAACCCAATCTCTGGTTTCAGTGGGTTTCTTTTGATTTAACCTTTCGTACATTTTAGTTTGTTGCCTTTAACATTTTTGTTTGTATTTTTAATATTTTTAGTTGGAGCGTTCGTCTTGTTTTCATTTATCTGTTTTCAATCAATTTACTCTCCATTCTCTGAACCGTCGCTAACAAAAGATCCATTATCATCCACTTCTATGCATATCTTCAAGTCTCGTAGTCCAATAAAGTTGTCGTTTCTGTGTCTGTCACAATCACTGTTCGCCGCTGTTCTTACTACTTTCTTATTATAACGTTTATTGAAATGATCGTTCTCATTCCTTCCTGGCGAGGGTCTAGGCTAGGGATGTGTGTCCGACGACGCTCCATGACATTACGAGTATGCTGCAAATGTCATCATGCGTCTTCGGACGACCTTACTGAATACGGCCCAGGCGTCGGACACACCCCTAGTCTAGACACTAGGGCTGTGTGTCCTACGACGCTCCATGACATTACGAGTATGCTGCAAATGTCATCGAGGGTCGTCGGACGATCTTACTGAACACGGCCCAGGTGTGGCTTAGATGATCATGAGTAGTTATCAGGTAACTGTGTCAATATCTCGTTTTAGTATGTATTTATGGTGTTTATGAACTCTACTAGCATTTTGGTCGTTACATAATTTGTTGTTGTGATCAAGATGTGGTAAAGTTTTATTGCTATTTCGTATGAAGACATAACTAGGCGACGTTTTGTTTCCATACAAACGTATTCCTCTGTTTCTTCCCTGAGTAATGACGCTACAGAAAACAGTTTTTGCCATACAATTTATATCTACCCCTGCCATGCTCTTCTTTTTTATTTTTTTCAATGAAATTATTACTAATGGAAAAAAATAAGTGATTGATTTTAATTTTTGGGTGTACACAAAAAATTTGATGTCTTTGTATGAAACCAAAATGTATAAATGGCTCAGTAAAAAAAGGGTAAAGTGGCGTAATGAGTTTTCTAGTATAATGGATCTATTGTTAAATCAGTAATATTTCAGTAGTTCTTTATGTTCTTTGTTTTGCAAACACAACAAAGTCTCGAGTCATTATTAAAGCCTCTTGATGCTGATTTTAACTTTTCGCTATTCAGGTTATATTCAAACGAGACTTTATAACACAAGTCAAAATCCGGAAAATCAGTAAATGTCAACGTTTCTTTACTGCCGTCAAAGTTGAATGAGCTCAAGTTATGCGCATCTGCTAATGAAATCTAGACTATCCAGAATTCTATTGACAAACACTATCACATTTCATTCTCCTGTCAGCATTTGAATGTGATGGACAAACAAACAAAGTGGCGCATAACGTGTACAGTGGTGTGACAGTGTTACCGTACCTTACAAATATCGAGTTCGGACCAAAGCGGGCTGCATATAAAGTGACAAAGTGTCAATACGAAGAGAAAGAGTGCCAGTGCTGATCTCCATACGCCGTACCGTTGGAGTATCGCCTAGGTACAGAAGTCGCGGCGGCGCCGTGCCCGTGGTGTGGCAGTCTCGTGGTACAGTGATAGGTGCGGGGACGCGGCGCCAATGCGCAGCAGGCGCCTGCCGGATGTCGCCGCCGAGGGCGCTCCTGGCGGCGCTGCTCGTGTGCCAGCTGCTCTCGTACGGCGGCCACCAAGGACTCACCAAGATATTCTACACGTAAGTCTTATCGACGAACCCTACCAGAATCGAAATCACTGGCTCGCTAACCAACAAAGAAGTTTATTCCGATGGAACCAGCTCGAGGATCATATTTTTTTGTAAAACCGATGAAACAAGCACCCGACAACACTAGTGTCATCAGCGAAGATGCTGGTTCTGACTTAACTCGAAGGACCGAGTAACTTACGAGAAATTTTGAAATTTTGTTGTTAATCACAATGATATAAGTAACACACTTTAAGCCTGCAGACCATTTTCGGAAAAGAGGACATTTCTTTAGAGTTCAATGCTAAAAAGATAACCCAACTGTGACGGATGTATTTGACGGTTTTCAAGTGACTTTGTTTGTATCGTGTAGAGTCAATAAATTCCATCGCAAACAATGTGGAATGAATACACTGCGCAGATAGCTTGAGTGTGGCTTCTTAATCAGATAGTAGTTTATCAGCATACACTCTTACTACTTTACTATTATTGTATTCTGTGAAGTGTTTTTGTGTTCAAGGAATAAAGTAGTTGGTCACACGTGAGCCCACACGCGACCTGTAATCGTTCACATCGATTTGGAAATGACTCCACCTCCATGTGTTGCAGATGCTGTGCGCATTCGTTCTGATAGATGTCATTGAAAGAGGATGGTAACAGTGACTGACTTGACTTGATGACAGTTGGCTACTCGCTTTTTATCACTTCATTGCTAGCTAACGCTAACATCGCATATCATATCGCATTGGTACATTTTGCAAACTTTTTTTTGAAATCGGCTGTCGAAAAATCTACTATTGCATTACTATGGATGGTTTAGCAAAGTAATGTAATCAAGTGCAAATGGACTAATCAAGTGATGGAATCATACAATTATTTTTTTGTTTTATGCGATAATTTGCTACTTAATTCAAATTTGTGAGTTTATAAGATCACCGTGCCGTTCAATTCGTCCGATGAAAATCAAACTGAGTGTGTTCAATACAAAGGGAACGCAGCCACTGTGGTGCGACGAAGGCTGTGTTATGGACAATGCGGCAATGTTCTTATATTTATATTATATCTTCTTATTTCTGGAATGAAAAATAAAGAGTTGTCTATCTACTACCTATCTATCTTATCAAGGTTTATGTATGAGTAAGTCCCATTTCCCGCATAAACCAGGTTTTTGTTCTTTAACTTATGATCGATGGCCTAGTTAAATAAAGGTAGACTTTGGCTAGGCCAAAATATCGCCATCGTAAATGCGAAACAAACAAACAAACTTTTCATTTAACTAATTGAATACTCGAAATACCTAATACCTATGTAACGAGTCGTGTCTCGTTGCGCATTAATATTCATTGGGCACGCTGGATCCGTTCGCGTCGAAAAATTCAAATTGATTCGCACCAATTTCATGTCTATTCGATTCTAAATTAAATGGGCATTATGGAACAATTCTGGAGCTTCGGCCCAAGAAACTACGAAACGACTAATAGGTACCCTGCGAGTGGAAGTCAACAAGGTTGAATAATGGTTTTTATTTAAGAAACTAATTTGACAAAAATGTGATTTTTGTAGTCAGTGAATAATCTTATTTTAAGATTTTGTTTTAATAAAACGGGAATACTCACGTTAAATTGAGTCGGTTATTCCGACTATAGTTTCGATCACATTCGGTGACCTTTATCAAGGAATGCTCAGTGAGACACGCGCGCGACCTCGTCTTGCCTTGCTTGTCTTGCCTTGTCTATTTTAAGATATTTATATTATGTTTTAGGTTCTATCGCCTCGTGTAGCTAAAAGGGTACAAATAATTACATGACAATTTATCGACAAAAAAAAAACGTTCAAAAAGTCTGGTGTATATTCAAGCGATTACTCTAATAGTGAGTTAATAATAATATCTAGGATAGCATAGAACAGAATTTTGATTGATTTCCTGGTTTCGTTGTAATTAGCAATTGGTTCGCTGACAGGCGTGAATAGGATAGCCAATGGGAACACTTGCGCTTTCCACCAATTTTGGTGCTTTTTAAACGACTTCCAAAAAAGGAAAAGGTTCTCAAGTCGATTGTTTTTTTTGTCGTAACATATCTCGTAACGCGTATAATCTGTGCCAGTGTGAAACAGCTGTTTTTCTTTCTTCTTCTTTCTCCGAACTTAACAAAAATGTTTCATAACGTTCTTGGATATGTGAGAATGCCTTTCAATATATAAGCTACCGGATTTAATAAATTGTAACTAAATCGCAACAGCGATGCGGTCATCCCGTTATGGAATTCATGAACCATGATTGTCTCAATTGGGCACATAGTAAGTATTCAATAAACACAAATCAGGTTAAATAACACTACTTCAAATGTATTACAGGCTGGTTTTGATAAATACGTAGGTAATAGAATACTCAACAGCTGATCGCTGATGGATATTGGTGATGCAGCTGCACGGTATGCTCTCGGAAAATATGCTTCTGATACAATACAATATGAATTACTATTAGCATGTAGCACAATATGAGTTTGGTATTGTGCTAAAAGTTGTATGTTTCTGTTTGTAACAGAAAATAATGTTGCTTTATTATAATGTCGTTGAGATCTTCCCTCAACTAAGCACGTTTAATACAATAGTTAAACAAATATTCTAAAGTTTTTTATTCCTGTTAATGTTAAGTTATTTTCTCATTCTGTAGTCAGTAAACGAGTTTTTGATTTGCATACGATAGCACCAACAGGTATCTTCTACATAGCCTACGTCGTTTTACGTAGTCTCTACAGAGTGCTGGTTTTCAGGTATTTCATACAAACGAAGGGCTGCCTATCATTTAAGCGATACTTTAGTTCCGCGAAAATTTATGGTTATTTAATTAATTAGGTTTATGTAAATAAAGAAATTGCGCATAGCCTTTAGAGGAACAACATTTCAGGTGTAATACCTAAAAACCCGCTGAGACAGTTCTCATATCGAGTAATTAAAGCATAGTACAAAGGAGGCGCTGGCGTACCGCCAGGCCGATGACATTATATTAATTAGAACTACCGTTAAACCGTCCGTTGTTTACACTCGGCACCGATAAACGTCTGCACCCTTATTAAGTAGTTACATTAACTTAGTTGATATTTAGTTATGCCCTAGGAAACGTTGGCTTTAATGACCTAGTCCGATTCTAAACTATTCAATTATCGAGCACATAAACTCAATAATGGCTTCCTTGGATTAATTAGACTTTTCTCCTCGTTACAGGTTACCTGACACCGGACAGCCTCCAGTGCTCATATCGCTAGCAGACAACGCCAAGTTGGAGCTAAAGAATCCCGACGAACTGCTGTTTGTCCACGATTCAGAGGAACACAACGATACGAAGACGTTCTCTATCATAGACAGCGACGCTCTGGTAGACGAGACCAAGGAGGATGGGGAGAAGGAAAGCACGGAGCCGAGACTGGTCGTCAAGGCACGGCCGATGCACGAGGCCAGGCACGACGAGGCGAGCCAAACTCCACCTACAGAAGTAGAACCAACAGAATCTCAAGAAGAGCAAAAAGAAGAAATAGAAAACATTCCAGTAAAGCCCGAGACCCCTCAGGAGGACATACCCTCGTTCTCGGAGTGGGCGCAGAAACAGCTCGCCGAAGCGGAGAAAAAAGACATTGTCTTGAACCATTCGAGTCAACCTAGTCATAGTAATACGAATTTTAGTAGTAAAAGCACCAAGTTGCGGTCGAAGAATTACGCGTCGCTCGTATGTGGTGCCAAGGTGGCCGCGGTGAACCCCGAGGCGGGCTCGCCGAGCGCCATACTGTCTCCCAACCGGGACGAGTATATGCTCAATACTTGCAATAGCCGGATCTGGTTCGTGATAGAACTTTGCGAGGCGGTCCAAGCGCAGAAGATAGAGATAGCCAACTTCGAGCTGTTTTCGTCAACGCCTAAAGACATCGCTGTCTATTTCAGCGACCGGTTCCCTACAAGAGACTGGACGAGCGTCGGCCAGTTTAACGCGCAAGACATGAGAGACGTGCAGAGCTTCGATCTCTACCCACACATGTTTGGAAAATTTATCAAAGTCGAGATGCTGTCGCATCACGGCTCAGAGCACTACTGCCCGATTTCCTTGTTCAAAGTGTATGGCACGTCCGAATTCGAAGTGTTGGAGAAAGAGAATGCACAGCATCCCGCTCTCATAGACGAAGATGAGGACGATGAGATAATAGACCTGCCAGACATTCCCGCTGTCGAGACGGAACCTTCGAAGAATCTGTTTGGATCTGCGAGAGATGCTGTCATGTCTATAATGAAGAAAGCCGCTCAGGCGCTAGTCAAGTCGGAGGTACCTAAGAACGCCACAAGCGAGTACAACGATACGTCGACCGACGAGGTCTACAAACGCTGCTGCTCGCCCAGCCATATAATAGTGTGTGATAACTGCAGTGAGACTCTCTACAACGACGTTTTTGAAATGATCAGCTGCAGTTCGGACAGATTAGTAAGTTTAGTGCATCAAGTGTTCGTTCGCGACACGCTAAAGTGCACCGGCATCTGCCAACCGTACGGCTTGGACTTCAAAAGTACAAAGACAATAGAATTTAGTGATGAACGCGTCGCCTACATGAATGCCCTGTTCCCGCAGAAATATTTAGCCGCCTTATGTAATATGTTAGCGATTAAAGAGAAGAAGGTAGTTTTAAATTCAAGTTTCGAAACGGAGTTGAATGTTACCAGCAATATGACTGTCGATGAGTCTTCCGCGACTTTGGGCGGAGAAACGAATTCGGAGGAAATCAAGTTGACTCCGGACAAAACAAACGGTTCGGATGAGAATAACAATGATACCGTTCAAGATGAGAAGGTAGCGCCCGAGATACTCGAAGAAAGTGCCCAAGTTCCTGAAGATTTACCTAACGAAGAGAAAGAGACTATAGAAGAAACAATCGTAGAAGATAAAACCATGCCTGAACCAGAAACTGTTACACAGGAGACGGATAAGCTAGAGGTTTTAATCGACCAAGACAGCAAGGAAACTCCTAAAACCGAAACCAAGAATGGTAAAGTTGATGCTACAATGGATAAGCCGAAGGATTCTAGCAACGGCGATGAGATTGCCGACACGATTCTCATAGACAATGATAATTTCATATCAGACTTCGAACAAATGGCGGTAGACCCGACCCCAGCAGGCGCGCACGCCACCACCAACCAGAACCAAGCTCAAGCCACTTTGCAGAAGGAGTCAGTCTTTTTGAGGCTATCTAATAGAGTAAAGGTGTGTATATCATTCATTATTTTTCTTGTCGGAAACAATATAAAAATTTGGAATGGCTCAAGATTTATAGTCGGATTTTTAAACTGACATATCGAAATGTCACTTGTCAAAATAATTCTGCCAACTTTCAAATAGTAATGATGTAGTTCAGGTTGTATCGTTCAAAAGAAGGGAACTATAAATTAAATGAACATTCGATTAATTAATAGGTATAAATAGTGAAAGAACTGTTTAAATGTATTAATTAACGAATATTACTTTGTGTTATTATTGTTACGTTTTCTTCTTGATTGCGCTTTGCTTGTTTTATATAAGTCAAAATTTGACATGGATGCGCAATCAAGTACATCAAGAGGAAACGTGTTTTTATCGCCGAAGAAAAAGAGACCACGGGTTACTTTTACAATTAGGGCAGGAACTACGACTTTAAGGAAGACTTTAGAATATGAAGTAACGAAATAGTTCATTGAACTGATATGAGTGAATGAACTAAATATTTTTACCACATCGTTATTTCTATTTCATGTAAAAGAGTCGTAATGTCATTTCACTCCGTCTGATTAAAAATCCGACTATAGATCAACTTCAATTTATTATTTATCACTCAACTGAAACACAAAAAAATTATACAGATCTGATCAGCATTATAGAGTTATTAGTAACATGTTTTACATCTTATCGCATTTATAATATTAGTATGATTGTGTGGAAATAGTTTCGTTATTTTTAACTTAATACTGTGCATTGTATTGCAAACAAAGGACGTTATGGTATTTGTACAATATTATACATATATTATAAACAGTCAATTATTTTATAAACCTTGACAAAAACATCCATCGAAACGTATTTATTGAAAAAAATATAGCGGAACATACGTCTTAGACGCCCTGCTATATGTTCCGCTAATTTTTTTTGCGAAAGATTTGTCTGGCTTTCCTTATGATGTGTTACAACCAAATTTCATCTAAACTGGTTGATAATTGAAAGGAAACGAAATGTTACTACAGACAGATAACTTTCGTATTTAGAATTATTAGTTTGATTCTGAACTATTTCAAAACGAAAAAACTTATGTATGGTATCTTTCTACTTATTTATTAATCGTTGTTATCTCTATTCCAGACACTAGAAAGAAACATGTCCCTCTCCGGACAGTACCTGGAAGAACTGAGCAGACGTTACAAAAAGCAAGTGGAAGAAATGCAAAAGACCTTCGAGAAGACCGTGCAGCAGATGAGCGAAGAACGGCGCAAGAGCAACGAACGCGAACAAAAGTACATAGAACAAATGACCACCATGCAAGAGCAAATTGGCCACATGACCCTCGCTGTCACCACGCTCATGGAAGAAAGAGACAGCTGGTTCGGAAACATAAACTTCTTAAAATTCCTGGTACTACAATCGATAATAACAGCAGCAGTGTTTTATTTCTTCAACAAAAGACGGAAAGTGGAGCCGGTGATCGTGACAATTCCAAAGAAGACGAGAAAAAAGCAGGATAAGCTTAGGAGGAAATCTGTTGAAGGCGTGAGCGGACACGCGACACCAGCTGCAAAGAAACGTAGACCGAGCGAGGAGGCGCTACAGATCGCGCGACTATCGGCCGAAGATAGCAGAGACGACAACGAAGGGGAGTGGACCGTGGCCAGAAAAAACAGACGGAGGAAAATCTCCATCATTCATAGACATACAGAAACTGAGCAGAGCGTCTGGTCTCGTCAAGACAGCATAGGGAAGCTTCACGAAAACCCCATACCTTTAGACGAGGAGGAATTTTTCGCTCCAGTCACGGAACCGAAGGAGTTTAACGGCGGCAACGGGAGCGAACCGTCGCCTCTTCCAACCAGAGATGCGTCAAAAACGAACGGCTTCTTCAATAATTTGAAGGCTAAAACCATGAAAACTCGGCGGTTGTCGTCGCCGGCGTTTCTGAGGACCTTGAGTAGACAGAGCAGTCGGAGCACTCCGAGCCCTGTGGTGCGAACTTTAGAACCAATGTTCAATGGCAAAGTGTCAAAAAAGGCCGCCTCAGAGTCCCCAACGGGCAGCCTCTGGTCCGAATCAACTGAAATCTCAAACGGACAGGACAGCGTGAGCGGAGGCAGCAAAAAGAAGAAAAGTCTGAAAAATATATTGAAGAAAGTGTTTTAAGAACTGTTTGCTTATTGCGTATATTCAACCCTCTTAATGAGTAAAGCTATTGTAATTTATTTCCTTGCGAATATTAATTAATTTACTTTAAATTATTGTACGTTCTTGTGTATGTATGCAGCAACGTGGCAAACAGATAGGACAGCGTGTAATTCTGAGTTTTTATTTTATTTCATTTGCAAAGGTATGTCGATGAACTTATAGGGAGGGGTAAGAGAGAATGTGTTCTGTTTTATTTGTTAATTATTGATAGAATCATTGAATTATTGTTTTTTTTTTGTGTATAATTTATTAGAGGTGAAGCGAGTGTGTTTTGTTTTGTAATGTATTGCTATACCTTTGCAGTACGACCCGAATTCACTAAATCATGGTTGTATAAAAATATTTTATCAGATAAAAAGAACGGATATTACTTTATTGTGTAAATGTTTAATTATTTTTTACGCAAATAATGTTTTTTTTTTAAATCAAACTTATTTTTCTTATATTTCGTTGAAACATGTTGTTTTAGAAATGTTTCACAGACAAGGGCCAGATAAAGACACCTACACACTGTCTTCGCTGTTCGCTCGTAATTCTGTAGTGTTATTAGAGAACTCAGGTGCCAATTGTGATAAAATAGGAAGCCTAATTTTATTGTTAGCTTGTTTGTTGATTTGAACTGAAGTCCTATAATGTAATCTTTGGTTTCAGTCATTGAGCTATGTGCTACTAAGTAGAGGTGACACCGCATTGAATTGCGATGTCCTATTTAAATGTGGTCACTTGCCTCAACTCCACCCAGTCGAGAGAAGACTTCGAGATAGCTCGAGCATTTTTATGCAAATAAGTTTTTCTTCTAGGGACTGACTGAAGTGTGTATAGTAAAGCGACTACAATTAACTGAGACATTGCATTGTACTGCGGTGTCGCCTCTAGTACATATGGTCAATGGTTTCAGAATGTACAGAAGTACCATATTATGTATTGTTTTTAATTATAACTAAAGGCCTTTTACCATCTAATTATATTGGTGACGAGCTTTTCAAAGTATAATGTCTAGTCTCTGCTTTACTTTTTTTAAATTATTGATGGAATATTAAATTATGTTGTCAATGTCTAAGAAAACTGAATTTATTGTACTGCGACTTGTAGCAAGTCTAAGCGTAAATAACTTGCTAAAGTACCTACGATATTTTTTTACAGCATGTAATGAGGAAGTTACAAGTTTTATTGCAGCATGTGAAAATACTTTTGCAATTTGTGTTGATAATCTGAGCAGAAGTTATTACCAGTAAAATTGGATGGTATGTAGCTACGTAATTATTATGAGTTCCCCTGGAGTAGTTAAAACCTTACTCCGCCTGCCGGTTTACGCAAACCTCATTCCTGACGTTTTACCATCTTCGACCACATGTCACTTACCATCAGCTGTGGTGTGGTCAAACGCCTATCCGGTCAACAATGTCTGTCTTACTCTATCTTTTTTTCTATGCTTTGTGACGTTTTTAATAATGAGAACTATCTGCGTCAAGCCCAACATCATAATACAAATATAGTATTACTAACTTGCCCGCACGGCTTCGCTCGCCTAGGCTATAGTAAATTAAACACCTCATTTTACCTCTTCAAGGTGTTGATATTCGAAAAATCCTTTATTTTTTCTGAATAATACATACACCGAGTTTCATTGGCTTAGCATAAAAAAAAAAAAAAAAAAACCATAAAGCTTTGGATTGTAATTTCGAGATGTAATTTCGCAAAATCCGTTCTTATTGTTCATCTAGACCATTTTGAGGATTATCAAATGTCACGTCTCTATCATAAGCGGTTTGGTCTATTTTTTATTTATTTTTATTTCACACAACACAAATTACAATAAATACATAGCAACATATCTAGGATAAAGACAGTTCTAGATCGCGGTTCTAGTTCAGGTCTGTGCGTGATTTCTAGGAAATGGCTTATTCTTTTATATATATATAGATATTGTATTTAATGTATTTCTATCGAGTTTCTTTAGACTATATTCTCATAAACTATTGACGTCGTTGTTGTACAAGGATCGTTATGGCTTAAACCACTGTAGCGGGCATTGGGTTAATCAAACCGAGGGCAAGATGAGAGGGTGGTGAGACTGACAGCTCCAGGGGACTATACAAGGCCCGTATTTTATGTATAAATGTGGAGTGTAGAGTTCAATGATGAAGCGTTTGTGTGCGTGGAGTGACGCGTGTCGGTGACGTGTCGCGGTTTCCAGTTACAAAGAAACTGCATTAAAAGCATTCAGTTTATTCTTGTGTTTCATTTTTACATTCATAGTTATCACAGTTTCACAAATTGATTATATAATTAATATAAATAAATATTGGTGGACGTTTTTCACACACATCTAGCTCCAAACTGCAAGCTTGAACTGTGGGAACCAGATAACTGATAGAATACATAAATACTTTTATTATTTGTAAATACACAGAGTACATAGAAACACCCAGACAGAGAACAAGCATCCATGTTCATCACAAAAATGTTTGTCCTGGGTGGGAATCGAACCCATAATCTATAGCTCGGAAAGCGGAAATCCTGCCACTGAGCCACAAGGCTAGTCATCAAGTAATAATAATAAGGAACACGATACTGCGCTCCAAGACAAAAATAGATGATGGCTGAAATGGAAATGGGCGGGTCACATTTGTCGGCCGACAGACCGCTGGGCAAAGGTTACCACAGATTGGGTCCAAATTCAAAGCAACATCTGGGTCGACACCGACGAGGGTGCTACGACGAGCAGCCGGCCGATTCTGGCAGCTGAGTGAACGAGGAGGTGGTGAGGTTAGCGAATGAGCATTTATCTCCCGATTTCTAAAGGCAAAAGTTAAAATATTCTATTGAAAAGGTAAAGGAACTAAAGCCATATAATCACTCCATATTTTGGTATTTCTGTAGAGTAATTGGCGAGAAAAATAAGTTCAATTAGAGTATCACCTCACTTACGAGGTCACTTAGCCTTCAGAATACAGGGGCTGAACTCGCGAGACAAACACACTTGACTAGCCTAGACAAAGCCGGGAATCAGTCATTTCGATATCTTCGTGCGAAACATCGTAAGAGCGATTCAAAATACCCCAGTACCTAATCATCCGATATCTCAAAATTTTCCTCAAAACATTAGGACATAAAAAAAAATCGTTCTCTTATCAAAGCCAAAAGCGAAACGAAATATACAGCATTACAATAACAATTGGCTTATCGCCCTTCATATCAATCATACAGCGTTAGCGTAAAATCAACGTAGGATTTTCATTGCTATGGAATACTTGTCAATTTTAAACTGTTTTTTTACCTAATATACTTAGGTATTTATTTATGTTAAAATACCACGGAGCACAATGGGATATTCCAGCCGAATATAATATGTAAGTTGAACTTATAAAAGCTCGGTGTATGTGTCTACCACGCAGATGAACTATACTATATCTATTTAACTGTGGTCTACCAGTTACAGGTATCAGGTTAGGTGGTGTTACAGGTATCCATAGGCGACGGTGGTCGCTTACCATCAGGCGGCCCGTCTGCTTGTTTGCCACCTACGGCATAAAAAATAAATAAAATGATAACTATATTTAATTAATTTACAGTGACGTCATCATGGCCGATTTTCGGCCACAGCGACTAAGCTTCCGTATGATTATAAGGATACACTAGGTAATTGAACTTAGGTGACGTACCCTCATAATGGCTTCAGTACATTGGTAAACTTCAGTACACTTTGGAATGGTATGCGGCAAAGAGGGCGCCGTAATGTATTAGCGCCGGAGCAATGCCACGACGAGGTATTGGCGACCAGTCGAGTGTACTCACTAAATTCTACTGTACTGACAGGACTAAAATTATCTTTTTTTTTTTCTTTTCAAAATGTTTTTTCTTTTTTCCTTTTCTTTTCTATTTTAGCGTTTTTTAATAGGAGAAAATAATGGCAACAATTTTAGAGCTGTCACATTCAGTTTACCCTAGAAAACGGCAACAGATCCGACACCATTGTATTATTCATTTTCTTAGCGAGGTTCTTCAAAAAAATACTTCGAGAGTAAATCAGTAACCGAACATGAGAACAAATGAAAAATAAAACAAAATTTGGCGTATTTAATACTATTATATTTTCCCCCTTAATTATATTTACAAATAAAAAACCTTTGCATGGAAAGGGTTTATAATAAGTGCTCATTGTTTTCATTATTATGAAATACTAGCTGCGCCCCGCGGTTTCGCCCGCTATTCTTCAGAAACCGAATAGTTTTCCGGCATCTAAAAGCCAAAAGTAGCCTACGTGTTAATCCGGGGTGTAAGCTTCCTCCATACCAAATTTCCTTCAAATCCGTTCAGCCGTTACTAAGTTGAACGGGAACAAACACACTTACATAGTAACATACTTACACACACACTTTCGCATTTATAATGTTAGTGTGATTTTCACTGTGAAACCAAACATTATGGCGAAATATTTTTAAGAAATTAAAATTTTTCGATAGAACAGTTTTTATCGCAGATTCACGTTCGGTTCTATAATGAAAGTATACAAAATGATAATTAACATGAGCTATTTTCGGTTTAGTACTACTACATATTTTACTACATGGAAACCGGTTACGTACGATTAAAAATAATTACTGCAACGAAACCAGTTACGTACGAGTAAACATAAATACTTCATCGAAACCAGTTTTGAACCTTCGGTTTCGTAAACGGCCGAAGCGTTCCCTTCTAGCTCAGTCCATTTTTTTACCTAACTTATTACATCCCACTGGACAAAGGCATTACTTAACGTTAGGATATAATATTAACCGACTGCATGAAGTCTTTCAGATCGACACACCGGATTTTGACCAAGCCCTTCCGTCTGGCAGCCGTGTTCAGGCCCTTGACCGCGAGCTCCAAGCCTTCCTCGCAGTAAGCCCGCGCGCTGTTCGTAGCGAAGATAATCTCGTTGACGTCCTCGTACAACTTCATGGACACGATGTGAGCGAAGTGGTGCTTGAGGGTGTCCATGATGGAGGCCTGCAGCGCGGAGTCGCGGCAGACCAGGTTCAGGATAAACTGGCCTGGAATTAAGACAAGGGTAAGTCTCCGTTACATACTACAACAAAATGCCATATCAATACTACAAACAGACCTGCCACACCCAGGTTTTTTTTGTTGAACTTAGTGACGACGCAAGCAAGTAGCTTATTAGATATTAAGCGATATTACAACTTGAACGGGTGAAAACCATGCGCGGCAATGCACTGCGCTCGTCACCGAGAGATATTTGATGTTAAATCTGTTTATGTCCAGTGAAATATTACAATACTTGACACTGGCTAAATACACAACGTGTGGAACCAAAACATAAGAAAAAAAAAAATGAATCCTCACCGTCGTCAGTGAGCAGCGCTTTGACGTTATCGAGCACGTCGTTGTGCAGGAAGTGTTTGGGCGGACACGAGAGCCCCACCGAGCGGTCCTTGCTGTCCACGTCGTATATCACGGACGAGAACTTACTGCCTGGAACCATTCAAACATGCATTCATCACGCTCCCACTCCCGGAAGACATTCTGATTTTTACGACAGGCTAGGCATGCTGCCAACAGATTAGCAGCAGATATTCAGTTTTTTTTTGATCTGACCAAAACACACCAAAGTTGGAGGAGAACGCGGGTTGCGGGGACATGGACGAATACATTTTCGTACATACTTTTATTGTTCTTAATTGCTTTGCGTGGTGGTACGCTACCTTTCATGTTGAAAATCTTTGGCCAAGTACCTAGCGGTGCCTTCCGGGAGCCTAATATGAGAGCCAGTTACTATTCCAGGCTACGAGCTTACCATCTTTGAGTCCATCACTTAACATCAGGTGAGTTGTTGTCAAATGCCTAGACTGTCAACCATAAAAAAATCAACTGAGCGACGAGATGAGCAACTCGCTCGCCTGATGGTAAACGCAACGTTTGACGATAACCGTTCAGAGCTACCCGGGGATTTTAAATTTCAGTTCAAAAACACTGCACTGTCTCATCAACAATCCACAAAAAGTACAATTGATATTTAAAAGAAAAACAAAATACCCGACTGCAAAATGTAGCCTATGTCACCCAGGACGTAAAGAGGAATCCAACTATACCAAACTTGTCACAATATTCACTCAAATACTTATCACACTAATATTAAAAATGCGAAAGTATGTGTATTTGTTCCCGTTCAACTTTGTAACGGCTAAACGTATTTGGATGAAATTTAGTATTGAGGTAGCTTATACCCGGGATTAGCACGTAGGCTACTTTTTATCCCGAAACATAATTCGGTTTCTGTAGAAAAGCGGGTGAAACAGCGGGGCGCAGCTAATACTTACATACATCCCAAAACCATTACCCTCCTTCCGGTATAAATATGTACCTTTTCTGGCCTCGTCATACAAGAAGTCCAATCCGTCCTTGATCTGCACCTCCAGCCGGTCGTCGGTCTTCAGGTCGAAGTGGTCCCGCGCCACCTGCAGCATCGCCGGGTCTATGTCCACTCCTGTCACCTGATAATCCACACCAATATTATAAACGAGACAAGAGGAATATATCCGCAGTCGTAACAGGACCAATTAAAGCTTCGAGGTATAATCATTGTGAAAAAAAAAAAGACTTCAACAAAATTTGATTTTTTTTGTAGAGGATTTCCGCCTTCTGAGCTGTAGGTTGTGGGTTCGATTCCCACCCAAGATAAACATTTTTGTGTAAATAACATAGATGTTTCTTTGTCTGGGTGTTTCTATTTATGTATTTACAAATATGTATTCTATCTGGTATCTGGTTCCCATTGTACAAGCTTGCTTAGTTTGGGGCTAGATGGCGCTGTTGAATGTTTTTGGCGCCACCCGTGAAATATTTATCATTGAGAACCATCTGTGGCCTTCTTCATCAGTTCCACTTCACCATATAATATGATACTTTCTGAACGGAAATGCTCGACTTGATTTAAATACCAAAATCGCTACATGCATATTATATTTGAGGATTCCTCTTCGATACCATTATGAGAACTGGTTTTTTTTTTAAATTGACAAATCTGGAAGAATCCTTTCAAATAAAAAAATATATTTTCAAAATGGGTTTACAAAATACCGAGTTCTAAGGTAACAAACATTAAAAAAGACATTCGACTTGAGAATTTCCTAGTTTTTTTTGAAGTCGGTTAAAAATTAAAAATACGTTCGTCTCGGGTAAAAAACTTCGTACAGAACTCTAACTCTATAACTGACAGTCCAACCAAAAGTAAAATAATGCAAACAATTGATCAACGCCATCTACCGAACTATATAAAGTAACTTTGTCTCTCTGTCTATCGTTTGACAACATTCCTCGACTAAGCGGCTGCACCGATTTTGACGAAAATTTAGATTGTTATAGTCTTAATCATAAAGACGAACATAGGCTACATTTTTATGGAAAAAAAAACTATAGTTTTTTGGGAGAAAAATGTTATTAAAAATCTTGGAGAAATGTCTTCGACTATTATTTAGGGAAGCTGCACGAGAGAGCAAACGTTAATAATAAAAATAAAAATAAAAGAAAAGATAATAAAAGTGAATAGTTACCTCCTAGGCAAGCGTGCTACATCTTCGGCCACATCGTCGCTTTCCATCAGGTGAGATTATGGTCAAACGCTTGACAAGTTCGTTACAAAAAAAGAAGCTATTGCGTTTTTCCAAAAGCAGATTGTATAAGTTAGACTATACCCCGCCTGATGTTTAGCAGCTGGATGGTCTAGGATGGAGCACGTATACCTGTTTTCACTATTTATACCTTCAAAGTGTCGAAGCACTTCCTGAGGAACATGGCGAGCCCGCCGCCGCCCAGCCCGAGCACGGCGGCGCGCGTGACGTCACGCACACCCACACACATGAACGACTGGTACACCGGTATGTGGCCGAAGTCCACCGCCAGTCGGGTCTTCTGCTTGTTCTTCACTGGAATAAGAGAACAGAAGTAGCTAAGTAATACTGCCACGCTAAGAAGAAAAGGCACATCTAACATTTTTTGAATCACGAAGACAGACTGATTCTTAATAAGTATCTAACTCAGTTTTGAAAAAATAATTAATATGTGCCTTTTCTTATTAGCGTGGCAGAATACATGTACCACGGCCTTAATCTGGTGGCGATGGTCCCACTCGCGCCAACTAACTCGAAACGTGCGAGCGAGCGGGACAGCAAACGATTACGACCGCCACCGAACTGATCCCTAGCTATAATCCTCACGCTTGGCAGGCGGTTTAGGGATCGCAGCACGGTCACCGTTTCCTAGGAGGACGCTGCTGCCCGTCCTCCGGTAGTTCCAGTCGCAAATCCTAACTAATATTATAAATTCGAAGGTAAGTCTGTCTCTGTCTGGATGTTTGTCGCGTTATCACGGCTAAACGGCTGAACGGATCGTTCTGAATTCTTGCATAGATATAGCTTAAGGACCGGAAACGCACATAGGCTTTTTTTTGTAGGTCCACGCGAACAAAGTCTTGGGTAACACCTAGTTACATAACACTAATATTATGAATGCGGAAGGTTGTGTGTCAGTAGATAAGTATGTAAGTGTGTGTTGTTCCCTTTCAACTCTGTAACTGAATGTGAATGTGTTTGAATGACATTTGGTATGGAGGCAGCTAGCACCCTTGATCAACACATAGGCTACTTTTATCTCGGAAAAATATTATGTTTCTGTAGAATAGCGGGTGAAATTGCGGGGCGCAGCTAGTACATAATATATTCGATTATTGAATCCCTGTTTTTTGTAGGTCTTTATTGGCTTGGCGTAAACAGGGCATTTCGTCGCTAGAGGCGCCACTGGCATGCAATTTAGTGGCTCGTTTCGGCCGCTAGAGGCGCCACCATCTCCAGGAGTATATATCC
This sequence comes from Apocheima hispidaria, assembly GCA_947579745.1. NCBI lineage: Eukaryota > Metazoa > Arthropoda > Insecta > Lepidoptera > Geometridae > Apocheima > Apocheima hispidaria. Next base: position 16,065,673 of record OX388147.1, read on the forward strand.
AGTTCACCTTCTCTAAGCCTGGCCTCGGACTGCACGAGCAGCTGGTTGTGTAGGAACACGAGCCGGCGGTGCGTGGCGCCCTCCACGCACACGTCCTCGATGACGAACGCGCCCGACAGCGGGGAGCTGCCCTCGTACACCTTCACCCGGCGGCCCACGTCGCTGCCCAGGGACAGGAACGGGATCTGCGGTGATCCAATTCCGCGGTTATTTTTTAAGAGCCTAACCCCCGAATACTGAAACGTTTGTTAACTTCGACGATAGATTAAGTCTGTTGCTGCCTTTGTCATTTGCTTAGTGTCAGACAAAGGCAGCATTAGAATTAATCTGTTGTCAAAGTTAACAAGCGTTTCAGTATTCGGGGTTTAGTTGTTTTAATTTAGTTCACAAGCTTAGTGGCTAGTGTCCGAGTACTCGAGTACGTATCAGTCCTTACGCGAGGTTTTGACGCATGCGATATTAGAAATTTTATAGCTGTCGCTCGGTTTCTCGTGCGTGCGATAGAGAGAGTTAGTGATGTTTCCTAACTTTTTGATGAAATTAGCGTTTCGGGGCTAGTCTGTTATCACGCCCTAAATCTTAACAAAATCTTTTGTTTTGGTGTCAATGAATTGGATAAACCATAATCTATACCGCTATGTTTTGTTTTTTTCAAATAAAGTTTATGGTATTCTAATAAAAGCTACATTACTACGTCGTATTTTCGACACAAAAAAATTTGTCACTTTAAGTGCCTATAACAACGAAGAAATTGCGAAATTTAAAAAAAACACAAACATACAAGCATAGTTTTCAACGGTGTAGATAACATATAAAAATATAACAACAACAATATTTAGGGGTGGGTATCAAACTACGCTTTTTATATGGACAAGATGGCGGTATACTCTACGTTTTACGGACCACGTTTCAATAACCTACATACATGACCAGTTAACCTTTTAGTGAACATTATTATATCTGACCAACGAACCTATGTATCTGACCAATGAACCCACACACCTAACCTGACCAGTGAACATACATACATGACCAGTGAACCCCCTTACCTATCCAGAGAACCCGTTTGGCTGCCTGTCCAGTGAACCCACTCACCTGTCCAGTGAACCCGTTAGGTACGAGCATCTTGGCAGAGTGCGCGAGCTCTTCCTTAACCGCGTCGAGGGAATCGAACTGGTGACCGCGGTGCAGCACGGCGACCACAAGCCGCCCGAACCGCGCCGATTCCTGTAACTGCCGCCGGCCCGCTGGCGTGCCGAACAGCCACTCGGATTCCCTGGGGAATAAGGAATTTTTAATTATACATTTATATAAACTTATAGCATAGAAAAACTACACTCATATATAATTTTTCTATGCTTATAGATACACTTACTTGCCCGCACGGCTTCGCTCGCCTAGACAAATAACGATTAATTAGTAAATGAAAAACCCCATTTCACCCATTTAGGGGTTATTTTCTAAAATGTTGTGAGATGCCTGTATTTTTTTTTTACGCTTAGTACACAAATCGATTTTCGTTGGTTCATGAAATAAAATTTTATTTCCATACAAATTTTGGGGGTTCATTTTACCCCTTTAAAGGTGGAATTTCGCAAAATCCGTTCTTATTGTTCACTTATACCATTTCAAGAGTATTTAGTCCAAATTTCACATCTCTATCATAAGCGGTTTGGTCTGTGCGTTGATTACTAGAAAATGGCTTGTTTTTTGATATTTCAACATCACTAGCGACTTCGTTCGCGTGGACCAAAAAAAAAAGTAGCCTATATTCGTCTCCTACCCTTAAGCTATATCTATGCAAAAATTCAGCTCGATCCGTTCACTCCTTTAGCCGTGATAACGCGACAAACATAGAGACAGAGTTACATTCGCATTTATAAATATAAATATCTGGGACATTATTGCACACACGGTCATCTGACCCCAAACTAAGCAAAGCTTGTAATATGGCTGCCAGAGACTGATATACGTACATAGATATTTTTAAATACATACTTATATAGATATTAACACCCAGACAGAACAAACACAAATATTCATCACATAAATGTTTGTCCTAGATGGGAATCGAACCCACGCCCCCAAACACAGAAGGTAGGTTCACTACCAACTGAGCCACCGGGGCAGTCAATATTAGTCAGGATTAAAATATATAAATTTTACAATTGGTGATGAAGTCATTTGTCTTTTTTAGACCCATTAATAATAACATTATGACACCGTCCACAAGCAGCGTTTATTCTTCTTGCCAAACTTTATAACCACAGTCATGAAAATATTTTTATCTTTCAAATTCGCAAGTAGGCGTGAACACGCGCTTAAAACAGATCTCGTGACGAGATTCAGTTGTGATGAATGTGCAACAACCATCTGACACGGCCAAAATAAACTCCGAAAATATTCCTGGTTTTAATGTTAATGAAGGACGTAATCAGCTAGCGTGGGGGACGGCCGGTCGGTGACACTGTTATTATTTTAAAAGTTCTTTATCATCACACTAATATTATAAATGCGAAAGTTTGTGTGTAACTATGTAAGCGTGTTTATTCCCGTTCAACTCTGTAACGGCTGAACGGATTTGGTATGGAGGTTATTGCCTGGATTAACACATAGGCTTTAGTCCCGAAAAATTTAACCGTTACTGTAGAATAGCGGGTGAAACCGCGGGGCGCAGATAGTTTAACATAATAATAAAATAGTACAAACTAAAATATTGTATACGCCAATATTGTGTAAATAACTCTTTCAGGCTAGCAACGCTTCTAAGCTAAGTTTAATTTTAACTAGTAGTTCGCGGCGAACTGATACCTCGCGATTCCTATATCTTCACAACCCCTGACCCGATTCAGATCATATTCGAACTTAAACATTGTATTGAAATGAACTACTTGCCTTCAAAATTTCATGAAGATCGGATACAAAACATACATACAAAAGCCTAAACTCTGAGTAAAAGTGTCTAACTCTCGCTTCGCTTGGTTAAATATATTGAAATCCATGAACTGTTAGTATTTTGTGAAAACTAGACTTAAATCTACGGTAAAAAGCCTATTGCATCAGGCTAAACCAGGTCGGTGGCAGTGGTTTTAGTGTTCTCTTAGTATCGGTAAAAGCGGTCAAGCCCTCGGGCTTTCGGACCTTCTATCATAGGTTACTATTACCATGTAACGTGAACCGTAATAGGATCACGATCGCCGTGCCACGTGCTCCGACCCCGTGCATCGCCTCGTGGACATTGCGGCGTTATGCATTAGGGCAATCTGATTCTTTTTTATACAGGGCTATATGGAAAGGGTATGCTAAGCCGAATAGAGCTGTGAGTACTCATCATTATGAACAACTTTTACTATGGGACCAACACTGAAATCGAGAAAACAGATGGCCCATATAAAAACGTCAATGACACTCGACAAAATGTATGGATAAGCTGATTTTTCTCGATTTCAGGTTTGGTCCCATAGTAAAAGTTGTTCAAAATCGTGAGTACTATGAGCCCCTTTCGGCTTAGCATACCCTTTTCTTATAACCCTTTATAGTTATTGTGCTAAACAGATATTTCTAAAACATAGTAAAACAATTTGAGTTATTGATATTTATGGGGTTGATTTCCTTTTTGTTGAATATAAAATTTTAGAACCCGCAAAAATGCTTATAGCTGTTAACTAAAACATCAGTGCTCATTATCAGTTCACCTTTGTGTACATTACATACAAATGATTCCGCCTTCTATTGTGGCCACGTCTCTTATCTGCAGGAGAGCTAATTATATCAGCGGACTGAATACCGAAGTGAACTTTAAATGTCAAACTGCATGTCAACAGATTCGGGACAAAATGATGCAAAGAGCTAGCCCATGATTTGGTCAATAAAGTAATGTCGATGACAAGAGAATTTAAAGATAGCTTAGCATCACAGATCACACTAGATACCGCATTACGAGATTCTTTGTTCCTACAAACAGTTATCAAAGTTTGAGGAAGGCGCGAGTCGCGGGGTGTGCGACCAAGCGTTCTCATTGGCTATCTCAAGGTTACGCCTACTCGCGCCTAACAATCAACCAATAGGAGTAATTTCGTATAGGTGTATTTAGACTGATGTGCGGTGCGCTTCGAGCGTCCTGAATGAAGAATCTAGAGTGTGATCTGTGAGTATTCCGTACAATAACGATAAATAGGAACTCTTGACGGTGAAATGTCTATAGAACTTAGCTTAACAAGGAGGATCTATGGTTTTTAGAGTTTATCGGCTTCAAAATGTCGGCCAACATTTTGTGACAGACTCTTTTGACTTAGTTGTTAGCGCGTCTGCCTTAGGAGCAGGACGTCCCGCGCAACGGTGCTAAGGTTGTCAAAGCGAGTTTCTATCCTTCCTAACATCACACCTTTGTGACAGAGCAGTGTGAAGGTTAGTCGTTCGCGAGTTCGATTTCCAGCCTGTGCAGATATTTTAATGATGATTTAAATATATGCTCTGGGTCTAGGTGCTAGTTATCCACATCTTTGCGTATGCTCCACGGCGTCCCCGACACAGGGAAACCCAGTGGGATTTTTTGAGTACGAAGCACAGAAAAAAGGCTTTTGTTTAAAACAGACTAAAATTTTAGCCTATTTGACTAAGAATATTTCTTGTTCATATTTAATTTAGCATACCACAATGTGGTCAAGTGATGTGTCATGCAAAAGATATTATCATTTGAAACAATTTTCCTTGGTGATTACTTCATTTTTTTTTTTAAATTAGTTATTAAACAAAATCTTGATAAATGCTTATAATTAACAGACGGAAAAATAAACAGGTAGACTTGAAATTAGGAACTTTGTTTACAAGAAAAATAAAAAGGCCTGCTTGCAAAAATTACAAATATGAAAAAAAAAATTGCATAGCCTAAATCAGGATACGATAAGGGCTTACCTTGTTCAATTATATTTGTTACTAAGTTCGATACACTTAAAAGGTATGCACATAACGACAAAATCTACAACAAACAAAATTACAATTTTTTAAATTCTTATTACTTATTTAAAATTAAAATAAACCGCACTAAAGATTCAGCTTTTTACGAATAAAGTATTAAGTTTTATTTTTTTTTAATTATTATTTTCTATCAAAAAGGGCGACCGCTCAGCAGTTTCCCAGACTAGCTTTGCGCTTGTTTTCCTCGCCTCAGTTGCATTGAAGATCCGAGTTGTTTACGATCACGGATTAATTAACAGTAAGTGTGGCGCGGCGCGCGGGTGTGGTCCGCAACGCGGGCATGGATCCAAGACGCCTTCGTCCTGGTGCGATAACTTAGAACGAATAATCTCGGAACATAAATGATAATAAATTTTATTAATATAATGTGTGATAATGTAACTGACTACTAATATTATTATTTTGTGATTTTGTATGAGTCTGTGTTACTTGAAATAAAAAAAAAAAAATTATTATTATAAGCGTTTTCGAATAATCGGATAACTCTTGAATCTAACTGTTTTTTTTTTTTTAATATCAAATGCGTATTACAAACATATAGAATACTTTGATGATAATTAAATTTTAAATTCAGTAAATTCAATGTAAATACTTTTTGTAGGTTTAAGGTTAAAATTTTGGTAATCGCATGATGAATCTATTTAGATTTTTGGACGTCAAAAAAGGAGGAAGGTTATCAATTCGTTCCGTTTTGTTTTTGTTCTTCCTCCCAAACTTATCATTATGATCCTGTTTGTTATTATTTTCGTTGGGCAGCTTCCCAAAGTTCTCAAACGAACGTATCAGCTTAACGATGATTTTCGATTACCCGAGGTTAAATTACCCCGGCGTAAAACTTGTGTACAGGTAAAGCGACAACGGCCGAGTGCCATGTCACACTAACTCCCACCTGACTAGATTATATATTAAACTTTACGAGCGTCGTGTTGATAAATGGCGATATTATTTTGTTTCCTCTGAAGTGTGACTGAAATAATTTTGTTGATGTGCTAACGGGATTACGGGACACTTGGCTTTTACTCGCGGTTTTCATTTACTGGGTACCAATATCTCAAGGTGGCGAGTGTAGGGCGGTGCCTCATGCAGCGCAGGTACGCGCAGGCATTTTTGTACGACATTCTTGGTGGTTCTGAAACAGCTCTAAGCGAGGGAAGCGCTTACCATCACGCGAGCAGTTTGTTCGACTCGTAACTCATTCACATAACGCCTAATTAAATCTGAATGTTTATGATGGTATATGTGTTGTTCTCATTCTCCGTAACGGCTTTGAATAATGGTATGGAGATAATAACTATTCTTAGTCTAGTATACACACAAGATGCTATTTATTTTGGGAAAACGAACGGATCCAATATGTACTAAAAAAATATACTCATACTTATTTATTCATACAGTCAGTATCCGCCGGATGTAAGCATACTTGTGTCAATAAAAAAAAATGTATATAAATACTTAATAGTAATACAGTATACACTATTCTAGGATGTGTTTTTCAATGTGTTGTCATAAAGCACTTGATTGACAAGCCAGGGGAATTAGCACACCTTTGCCAGCTATTCAACCACCAAGCAGTAGTGTGCAAATATTAGTGGGATGTTTAGAGACTGATACAGTATGCAATGCGACTCGACCTCTGCATCCAGTCTGGTTCGCAAACTTTATTGAATAAGTCTCTCCATTTCTTTCTCTGTCTTCACCGTTTTCTTTTCCCATAAAGTGGGATCTAGTAGTTAATGTATACACAAACATTGCAAAAACAGATATTTTCTCGCAATATCTCAGGTAAACAACGTGTAAAATAGGACAGCGTTGTTTACGCAGCGTCGCGGTTTCGTTGGCTATTTCGAGAACGCATTCCCTTTCAATGCGTTGCTTAAATTTGAACACCGCCTACGCGAAGTTTGTTTATCTGCAGTAACGCTGAATAAGTGAGTTTTTTTTTATTTTGTACTGAATGACGAGACAGGCGAGGCGATCGACAACAACTACAGATTTTATACAAATGCCGTATTACGTGATCGTTGTTTGTTTTTGTGTATATTTGTCCAACGTTAACTCGCGAACTGTTGATCCGATTTTAATGAAATTTTGTAGACGTATAGTTCAATTCAATTTTTAAGTTCGTATATGAGCAAATCGGCAATGGGGTCACGAAGTTTCATTTCGACGCGAATACTATAACTCCTATTAAGGATATTATAGTTTATAGGAGAACTAGTTGTTACATGCACTTTCGTCCGCGTGGACTTAAAAAAAGTATCCTATGTCCGTATTTGTGATATACAGTAACTCCTCATCAAATGTTATCAAGATCAACAGACAGAGAGACAAAGTTACTACCTATAATTACTAGATGGCGTTGATCCATTGTCTGTGTGTCTTTCGACTTTTTGTGTGGACTGGTAATATAGGGCGTTCTGAACCGCGCAAGCGAAGTTTTTTCCTCGAGACGAACGTATTCATTTTCATACCTCGAAGCTTTATTGGTCCTGATACGACTGCGGCTATATTCCTCTCAATTACAATATTAGTTAAGATAAAATGAACAAAAAGGATTTCTTAATAAGTTTTTGTGGAAAAATATATTTTTCCAGACAAGCTTTTATAAAATCTGTTATTGGTACCTGGCATGACTTGAAACTGATCAAAATAAGTCCAAACCTGATTAATCTACCGTTAGTTACTAAGGAGTTCCATTTCCCATCTTCCGTCTACATCATCAGATCAGCTCAGCTCGCTGTCATAATATTGGATTGTCATCGGAACTTGACAGGCATGCATAAATTTTACTCAATTGAACAAAGGGAACAGGTCTAAAATTCAGTTGCAAGATTTGACCCGAACAATTGGCAAACATATATAGGTACAAATGTTGAGAGTTAAATAAAAGTTTTTAAAAAAAACATACCTGCCCTGTGGTACAATGAACACGGCGTACTTGTTGACGGCCTGCGCCTTCCCTTGGTCGACAATGTACAGCGTGTACCGAGGAGTCTCCTCGCCCGGCTGCATCAAGTCTAATGACACCTGAACACAATGCAATAACAACCAGTTAAAAATTAAGCTACTTATAACATATGTTTGTAACGCCTACAAATGTTTGTAGTGCTGATAATTCTTGTTGTGCTTTTGTGACGTTTTGTTTATCTAACCTAGTTATATCTAGTGATGACTATCCATAAGAGTATTTTTAATACCTATTTGGAATAAAAAAAAAAATATATATGAACTGATTTTCTTGCAAAGCAGTTTATAAAAATATACATATAATACTAGTTACAGCAATAATAAAATACAGTACTTAAATCGGGTTACGCATCTTTCTATAGCCATTGGCACTCTTATTTACATAGTTCATTTATGCTACAAGTGACTCATCTGCTATCTGTCTACCATAACCAAATTAATAGGGCGATTTAATAACATTTAATTTCAAGATTGATGTATGTTTAGTATTTTTGATATGCAATTAAATATTTTCCACAAAATATCACAGTTCAGTACCTCATTATCACCATCGAGACTAGTTCTTGCCAGTCCATTTGTGACGAAGGCAGTGTCTTGAGCAGACTTTATGTGGGTCTGAAGCTCCTCTGGAAACTGGAGCCGTGACATCTTGTCTCCTGCAAGGCACACTTCCAAGATCTGCAAGAATGATTACATTCTATCAGCACCATGCCACTTTACTTGCTATCCTAGACACTATGCAAGTGGCACTACTAACAAACTATTGCCACTAATAGCACTGATAAATAAATAAAATCTTTCTATTTATTTATCAGTCTAAGCGCCGGCCCCACATCAGCGCGGCTATTCCCATTGCTTTTCGGATCGAATACGGGAACGTTTCCGTTTCGAATTGCTTTACAGCGATTCACAAGCCCGAATTCGAAATCGTTTGACGGCTCAAATCGACACATCAGCTGATTTTCAATCGAAAAGTTTCCGACAGCTATTTGCTCTCGGAACCAATCCGTCTAGAGAGCCAGAGACGATTTCTTACAACAATTTACTGTGTTTTGGACTTTTTATTTATTTCAAGATAAATAATTAACAAGTAAGTAATAAAACAACCCTAGTAAAGTAATACGTAGGTATATGGAAGGACTTTATGACTTAAAGTGCAGAATAATAAATAATTTTGGGTGCTGTTATGGGCAAGCGTGACGCTTACCATCAGGCGAGGGATTTGCTCGCCTTGCCATTTGCCACAACAAATATTAAAAATCTTTTCTACATTTATATTTCAAAACCTACGTTTATTTTTAGATGGAGCATTTACTCGCATTTCGCGAAATGAATCCCCAGCGTGGGCGATCGCAGGGGCAACATACCCTCCTTCTTCACCGTTCCATACGAGACCTTACCGATCCTTTTCATGACCGATTTTGGCGTCGCACGTCTTATCCATTGGCCAGTGTCAAGTATACATGGATACTGATAAGCAATAACATGTCAACCAACAAAAAAAATTTTTTTTTTTTATGTTACAGAACGCTTCTTTGTCAGCCAAAGGCTTCGCTACACGGCCTGACCTGACATCGTGCGAAAGAGATGGCTATATATAACTTTCTGAGGGAGCGAAAGGGAGAAGCTATCGCCTTGATAGTTTGTTTCTTTTACTCCCGTGAAATTCAAGTCTAGCTGTCCCTTTCACGCGGTGTCAGGTCAGGCCATGTGTAGGCGCCCCAAGGAAGCGATCAGGGACCCTATTCGGAGAAATGTCATTTTATGTCGGTCACTCTCACTCCCATTAAATTCTAAATTAGAGAGACAGTGACCGAGATAAAATGTCATTTCTCCGAATAGGGTCCCTGTATCATTAACAATTATTTTTTTGTGGTTTGACATATTATTGGTTATCAGTACTTTACCTTCTATGTTCTAAATTTCTACACTTCTAAACAACACGAAAAATCACGTTTCACGACTTTATACCATTCACCAACACTCGTGCATGTTCACGAACACTTATCAGGTAAAAATTCACAGTTTTTACACATTAACACTCGAAATAACACAAGTTTTGGAAAATAATAAAATGACGCGACATGAATTCACATCCCCGCCAAAACTAAGTTTGACATTATTAGATTTCTGTTTACGAAGTATGCTATTTCAGAAATAAGTCTCATATTTTTAAATCTAAAATGCAATTTGCAGGATTGCAGTTTGCACTATGTAATTTTATTAATTTCATTGGTAAAACAATGTACATTACATTACGTTTTTGCTAATTGGTGGTTAGAATAAACTAAGATTTCGAACAGTTAAATTTCTACCATGGATTCAGTTTTCTACCAATATGAAACAATCTCTGCAAACGCTGCAACATATAGATAGGTATGATTGTCTATGACTACTCGATCGGAAAAAGCCGACGAATACCGAAGTTGAATCCGCTCGGATTTCGGAATCAGGTTTTTGCTCTCATTCGAAAGCCGATCCGTATTCGAAGGAGATTTTCAATGTCGATTCGAAACTTTCCGTCTAGCTTGGGAATAAGCGTGCTGTTCTAGTTCCGCGTTCTCGTGAGTTTCTTCAGATACTGTTGCGGTCTGACCCCTGGTCTGTGTGTAGTGTGTCAAGAGTTTCAGTTGCCATATCCTTTATAACGCAGGCGAAGCCGTGGGCAAAAGCTAGTAGACTATATATACAGATCCATAATGCATCTGACCAATGGGTCTGACTAATGAGATAGACAATAGTTCCATACTTTCAAAATGGGACCTAACGAGAAAAAAAAAATTGTCTATAGATTCATTATGGGTTTTAGCAATGGTCCGTGTTCAGTTAAATTGTCCGACGATGCTCCATGACATTACAAGTATGCTGCAAATGTCATTGAGTGACGTAGAACGACCATACTGAATACAGCCCTGGATCTAAAGACAATGATCCTTTTTCTTGCCCGTCGCTACTGTTTACTGTACTTGCTAATCATTAATAAAGAATGCTTACCAACTGTGGCATCTCCTTGAATTTGGTAATAACAATTACAAACACAGGCAGTGTCATTCCATCTCCATTCTCTGCATTTTTCTCCTCTGCCTCATGACATCTTACAACTCTAAACATCCAAGATTTGTCACAGAATGATTTTAGTAATTTTGCAAGAATGTGGCTTTGCAGTAGAGATATGCACACAAAACGACCCCCAAACTTTAACACCCGCTTAATTTCAGCAAAATACTTGTCTATACTCTTGACCGTTTCCGATGAGTCGTCAGGCATCAGTGCGTCGAGTGTGCCTTTATCCAGAACAACGCTGAATGAATCATTATCAAAACTCATGTTCATAGCATCCATGTACAGAAACTTCATGTTACTTCTAAGAGCGTTTGTGGCCTTCATTTGTCGTATAGCAACTTCGGAAACATCTATGTTGGTTATGTTTTCGAATCCTACGTCGTATAAATCGGCACTGAGGCTGGAATTACCGCACCCAGTTATGAGTATGGTATCTCTGGGTTTTATGTATTTGTGTAGCTGACCACATAGCTCGAGATATTCGCCGTACCTTAGAACCAGAATTAAAGGGTGGGTTAGCTTAAAATTAAGCTACAAGTTGGGTTTTTATGAGAGAATTCAAGAGTCAACATAACCTACCACTCAAACGCTTTAGTACCACGTTTCTTGAAAAATTTATTCCAATAATCTTTCTCGCTGAATTCTTTGTGACTTTTCGGTAGGAGATTCATTTTTATTTGGTGTTTTCACAATAATTCCCACCTGAAAAGTCTCGTGTTTTGTTTGTTTACCAACCGAACGATAACTTTTTTGTTTTTTATTTTTTTCGCTCGTCTTTGGGAAGACTCTAGCCATTAGGGACACACCACCCTCGGCGTTCTCTTCCATAAAAAGTATTTTTGTTTTATTTTGTTATGGCTCCACAGATTGTTTATTTAGCCAGTGTCAGGTATGGAACAATGAGGCGTTTTCCAAAAAAAAAGAAATCCTGGTTATAAAAGTACCCAATAGATGGCGTTAGATGTACCTTGAGTTTTTTCTGTCACTGCCAAGACATGAAAGACAAAAAAAATGTACGTGTGCCTTTTTTTTCTCGTGTTTTTTGGCTCGATATGTGTATTTAGACAATTTCAAGTATCGTAACTATGTATTTGACTACATTTGAAATATTACAATAGTTGACACTGGCTAAATACACAACGTGTGGAGCCAAAATTTACGATTTAAAAAATAAACATAAAATATTTCGACAGAAATGACAATGACAGGTAAAACGATAGGTCTGTTATGCCATCTAGTAAGTATTTTAGAACTACTTTTTTTTTTTTGGAAAACGCCTCATTGACACCATAAGATTGTAATTTTTCATGTGGAAGTCTCAGTCATAGTCTATGTGTCACTAAACCCAAATCATGTTATTTAAGACCTACATATATGTCGCAATAAATCATTGAGTATTGAGTATTGAGTAAGTCGAGATAAGTAAGTTACGATCCAGTTCACGTCATGCCCCAGTAGGAAACGAGGAACCTCTAGTTAAGTCTCCACCACTCCTCCTGTCATGTCCTCCTGTCCTGTTTGTTTCCTCGGTAAACTGAGGTAATAAAAAAATAAGAAAGACACTGCGGTATGCCCTTAATGGCTCTAGCATGGACATGGGGCGAAAAAATAAACAGCTGTTACTGTCAAGTATCAAGTGGCCCTTGGAGGAAGAAAAAAAACTTAGGCCATCATTTTTTTTTTCTTTCTTAATCGATTATTCGATACTTTCCGTAACACGAAATTATGAATAGTGATAAATATATAACTAATAATACAGCTTGGTTAAAATGGGGAACAACTATCGAAAATAATTGTCACGCAATTAAAGCCAAACTTGAAATAGTTCGATAAATGATACCAATAAAATACTTTGTAGTGTACAAATTCTGATGGGATTAATCTATAATTACTAAGGTCAGAAGTGGAAGAGGAGTGTATAGGAGTATTGTAGGAGTGTAGTGGTGGATGGCGGTTGGTTCTATTGGTGATGGTCGAGACTATCGCGTCTCTCGTCAATCTAAAAGAGAGACAATATTATTTCGGAAACTTGAATACAAGTTCGATTTAGTGATGTGTCGTTGCAGTTTTTTCAAATAACGTAACGAAACTTGAACTTATCTTCGTACTTTACCAGGCTTAGAACTGATTGTATACAATATCATACTATTTAATTCTTAAAATAAGTACAAATAAGTAACTTTTGTACTTAGTAGTTTTTAAGCCTCTTTTTTTTTAAATGTTTGTAATGTTGTGTGAACAATAAAGAGTTATCTATCTTATCTTATTTTCAATGTATTGCATCTGAAAAGTGATTCCTAGTGCACATCGTTAAAATAAATAACTGCTAGTTTAAATTAATGTCACAAATTACAACTTATTAATACGTATCATTCAAAGTTCATTAGACAAGTCACAATTTCGTAATCTCTAAATTCTCAAACATTTGCGCAAAAAGTATAGGCTATCCTACTCGCACGCATGTTAAAACTCTATCTGGCTATTATTCGTTTCAACCAGCTACGTCGCTAGCTACAAGTACGTGATAGTTTGCGTGAATTTAGAGTGTTGTGAAAATATCTTCGGTTTCGTTTCGTACATAACAAGTGATGCTTGTAAAACATATCGTTTTGAAAACAGATAGTTTTTCTTTGCTACGAGTGATCGATAGATGGTTTTATAACTATTTTACGTTGTACAACGCAGAACACTATCAAACATCGATTATGGAATAATCGATTGTTAATAAAATAATAATTAGTTCAAAAAATCGTTTCCTGATTCATCACTATTCATTCAACATAACATTTATTCCGTGACTTCCGTGTGTGATTGTGTTTATCGTTATCGTATGATTTTGTTTTATTTACTTTGAATTTGTAAGATTTTTACACATTTTAAATAATCGTGCACTATGGAGTAGCAGCAAAATGATTTTCGTAGACTTTCACGAGTTAAATTCGTGGATTCAGCACATCAGACAGTCATCTACCAGCAAGGACAAACGATGGAGAAACACAAACAGGATAAATGGAAAGCTTTGGCCACAGTCAAAGCCTTTGACTTAGGTGAATACCGCATTAATAAACTCTATTTTAAACAGTTACCCTCTAAGCACAAAGATAAGTAATGTAAGTAAGTAGGATAACCTACATTTTCCATCCAGACTTCCTTTTATAGAAACTGCAATTCTAACGCTGCTAATTTGCAAATTACAACATATTATTAAGTGTGTTAGAATTAAAGAATTAGAAAATATCTTTGCTCTAATTAGGACAACATAATAAAATTACCATTTTCTTATTCCATTTTTTTATCGAGGCCCCCTGTAAATGGCAAATTACAAACGAGGTAAGTACAAACCTTATTTCAACCTAGTCCGTCGAGTTACCTCAAAGACTTCGTCTGTTTGCCTGGCGGTAAAGTTTGACAGCTCAAAGTGAGTTGTTGTATAAGCGCTCTATTAAGTAACTAAAAGATGATGAAACAAACATATTGGCCATGCAAAACCTAATAAAAATAATAATAATGGCTTGTACTATTTTTAACTACCATTCAGTTTCTAAATTCTAACTTTAGTTAGGTAAAAGTTGGGACAAGTTCCAAAGGTGAGAGACCCTGTTTGTTTAAAAGATATTTCAATGTAAGTGTAACCATAGAAAATATTTTCTAAATGATATTGAAGCTTGATAAAATTCTCACTTCATGAAATGAGTGATGAATTTATTGCAATACTGAGCATAAAGTTTACTGTTTAAAAGTTTTCCGATTTTGATGATACATTTTGTTATAATGTGACTTTGTGTAGTTTTGCGTGCTCACACTTAAATCATAGACAAAATTAAGATCATAATCTTTTTTGTTCACTTTCATCATTCACTATGGCATCAGTGAAGGTAATATTTTAACAACTCTAAGTGAATCTTAGAAATATCAACAAGAGAAGATTTTTCAATGCTTGGTTCCATCAAATCCTACAGATCAATACAATTAAACACCATACAAATTCTCTGCGTTTGATGTTCAATCTATCTCATCACAGGACATTGGCAAAATTGTAAAACACTCTCAAAAGCCATAAAACAAGAATTGAATTGAATTGACATGCAAATAAACATTTGTATAGTGTAGGCTTCTGTTCAATCTATCTATCTACCTTTGGTTTGTGTGTAGCTTTAATTAAAGAGTGCAGAACAAATGCTGTAAAATATGCTCGTATCTATTTGACATACAGATTCATTTACACAGTTTAGCTATAATGTGAGTAGCATAACTACTGTAATTGTTACTCTTTGATTCATACTAACCACAAAAACCACATAAATGTATCTAGAATTTTGTATATAATATTATGATTATTATAATTTCATGAGAATGCTAGTTATAAAATGATCCTATGTGGTTGACAGCAACATGTCCCTCTCTTTCTCGTTATCACACACTGTCAATCATTTTCTTTATCTATGGTTGACACGTGTACTAGCATACTATAGATAAATTATATAAAGTGGAATGCTAATGTCCATAGACAGTACTAGTTTATAATTTATACTAGTTTGTAGACAGTTAGTCACTAGCAGGAAACCTGGCCTGAAGCCGCTTCCGGCTGGTTTGGGTAGGCTGGAAGCGGGGGATATGCACAAGACAACCCAAGCGGGACATCATTGCAGGTCTTGTCACCCCCCAGTTAGAATTAGAATTAGGAACCTGGCTTTATTTAAACCACAGATTACTAGATACCTATAATAACGCACCAAATTTGGAGAACAGCTTGGGTTGCAGGTAATGAGATTAAGCGAACCATGAAAGTGAATTGTTATATGCTTATTTTGATTGATGTATAGTGTGCTTCGATTGTCCTGAGTGCGAAATCTGTGATTTGAATAAAGTAAATTAAGTATTACAAGTATCAGAGACATTATTGTAAAACCTCTATTTGTTCAATTTCAGGTATCACCCAACAAGAATCCATATTACACGAAAACATCAAACAAATAGACCTGATTGACGCAGCCACAACCACACCCATTAGTCTCCTCGTCCAGTCTTTAGTTAAACAACTATGCTCTCTGTTGGAAAAAGACAACCATCGCGCTGATCAACTTTACAACAACATATGTGAAAAATTACACAGCATGCATCTTATTGATGATTCGTATGCCATGGGGGAGTTTGAGGCGATGCGGAGTCAGTATCAGAGAGCTCTTTACCAACTGGTCACAGTTGCCAGCGGCTCTGAGATACCTATTTCTCTACCAGCCACATGGCCCATAGTCAAACCGTCTTGCTTAGAATGGTCTCGATACCATAGAGAATTTGAAGAGCTCTATTTCATAGCTGGTGGTGGATTCGGAAGCGTTTTCAAAGCCAAACATAGACTTGATGGCGTTCAATACGCTGTCAAGAAAGTGTTTATCAAATCTTCAGATGTGGATTCCGTCATGAGTCATCTAGCTGAAGTTAAGACCATCGCCAGCTTGAATCATCCGAATATTGTGAATTATAAAGCGGCATGGTTAGAACCGATGATTGAGTCGTCCCTGACAAAGAAACACAAAATACCAATGGATACGGACAGCGATGAATTCTCTCTTAACACAGATTTCCGATCCTCCGCACACCCTAATGTCATTACGTCATTCAAAACTCACAATTCGAAGGAGCTCCATAAAGAAAAAAGCGTATCAGATTTTATAATATCGTTTGAAAATTCCAACAGCTTTGAAGACTTGACCAACTCTAAAGAAGAGCTGTACGAATCGGAGAACGAAGAGGAAACGACATCTCATGATGTTGCCATGTGCAAGCTTTTCGTCGGTGAAAATTATGAAAACTGCTCCCGTGTCAACTTGAAATGGGCAACACTGTACATTCAAATGACGTTTTGCCAGCAGACTTTGAAACAATGGCTAGACGAGCGCAATAACCAAATGGCTCTTTCGCGAAAAAGTTCAGACGACATGACGATTCACCACAGCGATTCAAATGACTCGTGTATTGAATCCCCTGATTTAAAACACCCCGTCTCTTGGACGCATATTGATTTATTAATCGACATGTTTACGCAGTTGGTGAAGGGATTGCATTATATTCACTCCAGGGGGATTATTCACCATGATATAAAGCCGAGTAATGTTTTTGTGGAGCAGAACGAGAGCGGGATGGTTGTTCAGTTAGGGGATTTTGGATTGGCGTGTCCATTGCAGCAGTCTCACAGTGGGCTGGCGCTCGGGACCCACTTGTATGCAGCGCCCGAACAGCTGGATGGCCAATGTAACCCTAAGGTGAGATGCTTCATATTCATTACGGGCCTTTCTATAAATGTTGCTTAAATTTAATCAATGCTTAAAAAGGTCTCGTTTTTGCGCGTGACATTTCACGTCAGCCTGAAGTTGACAGAGAATTTTAAGCATTGCTTAACTTAAAGCAACTTTTATGAGTAAGGCCTTAAGTACCCAGGTTCTGTATACGGGATCTAATCTATCCGTCTTCGCACTTACTAGGTTCAGCAACACTGCAAAAATAAATAAACTTCAACGCCTGAATTTTTTTTTTTAGCAATTTCACTAATAGTCACAAAGTAAAAACTTTTTGTCTCATAGTTTTATTATTCAATTCCGAAGTAGTGAATAATCCAAAGAAAACCTTTATATCTCACTAATAATTAAATTAAATTAAATTTATTTATTGAGACAAAAACGACATAATCAGTTACATTTATCTCACAATGAAAAGCAAAGTAATAATAATAAATTCATAAAAATAAAAATAAAAATAAAATTAAAATAGCACAAGAAATAATAAAAAAAAATAAAAAAGTCAGGTTTTAAAACTAAGTTTATACAATTATTAAATTAATAAATGTCAAAATCATTATCGGCTTTATTGCCTCTGTCCCATTGGTCAATTAGATTTTCAGAATACGTCAAAAAGAATGTCATAACAGTTTTCCAGTTGTCACAAAAAATGTCAAAATCAAAAATAATAAAAACGCGAAAGTTTGTGTGTAAGTATGTAAGTGTGTTTGTTGCAGTCAACTCTGTAACAGCTGAACATGTTTGAATGAAATTCGGTATAGATGTAGCTTACATCCTGGATTAACACAAAGGCTACTTTTATCCCGGAAAAATATTGGGTTTCTTTAGAATAGCGGGTGAAGCCGCGAGGCTCAGCTAGTTTACCTATAAATGCCATCGAATATTAATTTAGACACAACACCCACGGAAGAGTCAAGTTGAGGCGTACAAGTTGTCGTTGAAATGTAATCCCTTTACGTTTTACCGTGGGTTCAAAATTGTCCGGCCGCGTCCTCGTTGCGCCTGTCCAATACTCATTGATACTGATCATTTGGAACCCTTTTTTTTTTAGAGTAGAATAGAATTATTTATTGGCCTTATAACATTTACACTGAGCAAGTCACATTTACAAAAATATTCGCGTACAGTTAATAATTCCACAATTCATACATAATTTTAAATATAATTAAAAGCCACAGCAAAATAATTTAATCTAATTTAATTAAATAAAATATGATTAATAATTACGTCAGCAAGTTTTATAAACGTTAAAATTTGTTTTCTCGGCCGCTTGTACTACACCACGTCTCTACTCTTCAACTGGCCTTAAGTCTTATACTTCATTATGCATTTTCCAGAGCGACATGTACAGCCTGGGCATCATTCTCCTCGAAATGGTAGAGGTGTTCAGCACCGACATGGAGCGAGTGAAGACCATCAGCGACCTTCGCAAGGGCCAAATCCCGGCCCATCTAACAGCCAACTACCCCAAAATAGCCCACATCGTAGGCAAACTAGTCCAAAGGCGGCCCAGCAAAAGGCTAGACACCGCGCAACTGCTCGAACAACTCAAAAACCTCTCCGAAAATAAAGACGAGACAATAAGGTCGCTGAAAGAAGAACTGGCAGCGAAGAATGAAGAAATCGAAAAGTTGAAAATGATGCTGGCGCAATGTAATAAGCCTTGAAATGCCTTAACTCGAATGATCGACGGAAATACTGCTATTTTACTGCCAGACAACTATCAACATTGTGGATGTTAAAATAAGGTCTCAAGTATATTGATAGACTGCGACAGCTTTTTGGAGGATCACAGCATACAGCGCGAAGAGGTATTTGTTGATATTCGACTTTATTTCATCGTACATAGTGTTGACATTAGATGTGCAGTGTATAGCGCGTTTTAATAAAATTTTCGTCGTCCCTAATTTTTCAATCGGTGTGTTTGTGTGTGACAATTACATTTTACTTAAGGTGCAACGTTTCGTTCATCGCGCGAAATTCAAATTTTCTTGCGTTTTTTTGTCAACTACAGCTTAATTACTCATCGTGGATTTATTGAAACCAATTTTGCGCCAATATATAAGTTGTTTTAAGAAATTACGGGTAAAATTATCACCTAGATAACATTGGTTTAGCTACAAATTTCAATAAGCTGATTTTCATCTTGGATTTTGGTTGAGTGACAAATGTACTTATACTAGCTTTCAACTTGAATTTTTGGTTGGTGTAATTTCTTGAAACAATCTATTTATTATCGCAAAATTAGTTTTCATGAACCTACGATGAGTAATTAAGCTGTAATTGACAAAAAACGCAAATTTGAATTTCGCGCTCTGAGCGAAACGTTGCACCTTAATATATTTAATTAGTATTAGTACTTACTTATTTTGTTTATTTATGCACTATTCGGTAACTTTGACGAGGTAACTTTAAAATCAATGTTGAACGGATTACAACTGGTATTGTAATAAAACTCACGGTTAACAACTAATAAAGTATTTTTATGAATCCCGATGTAAGATAACATTCGGTTTGCATTTTTACCCGACGGCGCAAGAATCTTCTTGCCGTGGATGCAAGTGGCACGTCAGTCGGTGTGGCGCTCTAAGGGGGAGGCCTATGTATAGCAGTGGACGTCTTCCGGCTGACGATGATGATGATGCCTACGCCGCCCCGGGCCATGGCCCTTTTGGCATAAGGGTAAATACGACTCGTGCAGCATGAAATGTTGCACTGAAGTTCCTTACACACAGATCGCTCCTAGATTCCACACTCGGAACGATCGAAACGCACGACGCATTGGTCTAAAAAATATCACATTGATCCATTCTTAGGCGCGAGTAGTCGTGACCATGAGATGGCCAATGAGAACGCTCGGTCTCAGTCGCCACAACAACCGCTTTCCTCCAACTTTGGTGAGTTTTTGTGGGGTAAAGCAGCCGGTTAAAAAGAAGAAATCGGGAGTGCTGCCAGTAAAACAATAAAATATAAAGTTTATAAGTTTATTTACAAAACACGAATGTATAAATAATTATCTAACCTAATTTATATTTACAGTCTTAATTAAGTTCATATCGTTGTGACGAACCACTAAATACGGGATTCGCCGAAAAATTTAATGACACAGCAGGACACAGTAAGACAACTTTAGAAATATTAACCATAGACTGAAAGAGTTAGTAACAAAGTTGTGCTACTGCGCTAAATCAAGATTCGTCGAATTTTTAGTCGAAGATAGTCGAAATTTTTCATCTTGATTGCAGCCCGTAACTTGACTGATGGATATAAATGGAGCTACCAAAGTACTAATCATCGGATTTGACGACTTTTTCTCGAGTAGCCTCATTACTCTTTAAAAAAAAAGTTCCATAGAAAAATGACAATGATACACGACAAAATGTATGGAACACCTGATTATTTTTTCTCGATTTCAGGGTTGGTCCCATACTAAAAGTTGTTCTTAATGATGAGTACTATGAGCCCATTTCGGCTTGGCATACCATTTCCTTATAACCCTGTAACCGTGGAAGTATGAAGCAGTTCTCTTCTAAGGCCAAGTGCCTAAAGCCTTCAGCTCGAATCGCAGATCAGTCAAGAAACAGACGAGAAGTGAAGCCAATGGCGGAGGTTAAAGGAGCGTATTGAACGCGTGGATGACGTCGCTGGTAGGCGGGATGTGCGTCACCACCTGCGCGTTGTTCACTTTGATAGATGGTCAGTCAAGAAAGAGGCGTGAAGTGAGCTTCACTGAAGCCAACGGTGTGGGTTACAGGAGCGTGTCGACCGCGTGGATGACGCCGTTTGTGGCGGGGATATTGTGCGTCACCACTTGCGCGTTATTCACTTTGATCCGACCTGCAGACAGAGGGTAGTTGTAAAAAAAATGGAGTTTGTGGAAATGTGGATAGTGATGGGCGGTATCGTGGCGTAATTCCTAGGCAATGTACGTACCAGCATTCTTCTGCAAAGTGAGCGGCTTCGCGTCCTCCATAGAGTTCCTGAGCTGGTAGTACCTCATGCCCGCGCTGTAGAGCGTGCCGGGCAGCACGTGGCGCGCCACCAGCGCGCGCGCCGCCGCCTTGTCGCCGTACCGCGCCACCTCCGCCGGCGACAGGCGCGCGAACGCCGCGTCCGTCGGCGCGAATACCGTGTAGGTTTTGCTTTCTGGAAACGGTGATGAAAAGTGAGGTAGACGCATATTATGTGATTCCTTAGTTAAAGGAAATCACTATTTCAAACGGTAAACTCCTCTAAGATGCTATCAGCCTTCATTGCCTTGCTTTCAGTCAGTACCGAAGATAGGTGGAGTTGAATAAAAAACTAAGGGCCTCATGAATAGCATCTGTTTTATTGAGAACTACGGAAATGTTCCTTTAAAGCTCACAATATCGTGCTGCAAGTACGCAGCAGCTTTAATGTCAGCGGGACATACAAAGGTATAGATTTTCCAAATTAAAACTGCGCGAGTTTCGTTGGTAACTATGCACCACACTACGTTGCTTATTCAGTGGGCACGCAGTATTACTGTGAAAGATAAGAGCGGTCTCTCGATGTAACGGCTCCGGCTCAGCCCTTTAGTTTAATTTGCGTTTCTCACCTGCCAGAGTATTCTCGAAGCCACTAGCATGAACAGCCTTGAGGAAAGTGGTGAACCTCCTGTCGCGGTCAGCTTGCAGCGTCTGCACGAGGTCTCCTACCGGCAGCGGGAACATCACTCGATCTACAGCATGCGCTATGCCCTGGAACATGTACAGATGACTTTGAAATAAATAGCCTTCCGAAGCCATTGCCATTGCCCCGGCCATTTGGACATTAGTAAATCGAACTTATGAAATTAGGGAAATACCTGTGATAATAAAGAGAGCTTTCAGCTAGTGACAGTCAATGCGTTGTAAATATTTTTATGATGAAGCGAAGAACTACTGAAATATCAGTAGTTCTTCGCTTAGTAGGTAGTAGCATCGATCGAAAACGCCTAATAGTCAGATATCGAGCTCAATTATGAATTCATAACTTTCGTGCGATCTTTCATAGTGCGCACGAAAGCTATGAAAGAAGCATACAGTGCCAATTTGGATGTTTGGGTGAAGCATGCATATTTCTACTCAAGTAAGGCGAAGGGGGAAAGGGGGATGGAAAGAGCTATACAATTTAGCTTACCTGAGGGATGTGGATATCCTTCTTATCGTCTAAGACCCGCGCTCCGTTAATGGTAGTGACCTGCACTTCGTTCCACTCGACGTCGTGCATGTCGTACTGGTTGACTCGAAGCTGCGTACCTGCGAGAGATACGCCAGTCATCTCGTCTTGCAGGGAACCGATGTCGAACGCTCCAGGGATCACGTGGTGGAGGAGCAGCTGCAAACAAAATTTCATATTTTTCAAAAGCTTTGTTATGCTGTTGTCGTGAGAGGCAACAAATAGGCAGACCACCAGTCTCTTACATTTATATTTGTTATTAATCCGTGTGAATATGGCATTCAAAAAAATAATTTTGGTTTATGTAGGTAGTGATATACTTACACCACTGAGGAGTCTGGGATTGTCACGGAACTTCTCCTCAGCCTTGTCAGGGCCCCCAAGCTGAACCAACAACGTCCTGAACGCCTTGTCAGTCGGTGCGAATATGGTGTATGGTCCAGTCTCGTTCAAAATCGTGTCCAAGCCGGATTGCTTCAAATATTTAGCTGTGGCGAATAGTCCATTCTCCTTGAGAATGTCCACAAGCCCTGGGCTGCTCTGACTAGCGAAGTTTAAATGAGAGCTTCCCGTTTCTATGCTCGGTGGAATCGTGCTAGAACCGATCACTACAAGATCTTTTGGTTGCTGTGTTCTGTAAGAGGGCGTAGTGTTGATGATCGTCGAGTAAGTTGAGCTTGGGAAAGTGTTTCTCGGCTCTTGTCGAATGGTATTCCTGCTTGACGGAGAAGTAATGAAACTGGGGGTGCTAGATTTGTATAAAAATCTTTCTGTACTAGTCACTGACGAAGGAGAATATGTCTGCGTTTGCGGTTGACTTGCCCTGTGGATGTTGTAGCTTTGAGGAGATGGTGATATGGAAGGTGGCGTCGTTACGTAGTGTAATGGGTTGGTGTGGCCACTTGTACCAATATTCGTAGTGGTGATGTAGGTTGAAGGACTATGGGAGGATGCAGCAATGTAGTCGGTGACGTCAGTTACGGGACTAGGTCTAACCGTGGTTGAACTAAATGTTATGCCATTGGAGATCTTGGCGGGTCCAGGCAGTTTGATCTCGCCATTCTTTATCTTGTTCAAGATATTTTCTACCTCTGGACCTTCTTCGGTCTGCTGGCCGTTAGCTTTGACACCTTTTACTTTAAATGAGCCATCATCTTGTTCTTCTAGGAAAACAAAAGTCACTTTCTTTTTGTTCTGAAGTTCATTCGGCATTTTCACTTCTTCAAGATTTCCATTTTCGTTCTGTCTCACTAATTCGAAGTTTGCGCCCGGTGGCAGCACTCCTTTAGTTAAATCATCGAAAGATACACTACTTTCTTTTGCACGATCTTGTGCCTGTGCTTGTGCAATTTCTTTAGCAAAGTTTGGACTTTCAGCGGCTATCGCTCCCTTCGGAATCAAGTTGGGATTTGTCGTCCTGATAACTTCGAATTTTTGCCCATTAAGATTAATCTCACGGGACGTGAAGTTCTTCCCATCGAAATCTTCCGGGTTTTCAGCCAACGCTACTTTCAATTGGTTCAGGATATCCGGCTTCTGCAAAAGCTCTGCGCTCTTAGCTCTCAAATTATCGTCGAAGCCTTTTGTTTCGCTTTCCTCTAGGACGTTCTTAATGTCATTGTACAGTTTTTGCTTGTTTCTGTCTTGCGGAGGATGTCTGGGCTTGGGTTTCGGCCTGGGCTTGTACCTAGGGCTAGGAGGAGGTGGAGGAGGGGTTGTTGTGGTAGTTGTAGAGGTTGTGGTTGTCGTAGTGGTAGTCGGATGTTCCTTCTCATATAGTTCTACGGCTTTCTTGAACAAGTCTGTCTCATGTGGCTGGATTGGTCTTCTTCTTTCCTGATTTCTGTCGTAGGTATCATCATAGCTTTCAGTAGTCGTGTATATGGGAACAGATTTAGTAGCTTGCTTGCTCACGAACTCTTCATGAAGTTTCTCTACCTTTTCTTGTTGCTTTTGTTGCTGCTTTTGGACGAACTCTTGATGTTTCTGTATTATCCTTGCCCTCTCTTGGAGCTCCTTAATTTTCTCCAGATTCTCTTTAGACTGCTGTTCATAATATTCTTGAATTTGGGCATTTTGGTTGTTAGAAAGTACGGGAGCTTGACCAAGGGTAGGTTGGAATGGAATTTGGGCGTGGCTGTTGAAATTTTGTTGGTTGTTGAAGTTTAAGTTCTGTGGTGCTAGGTTCGGAGCAGGCTGAATGGTGATAGGGCTCGGATTGCTGAATATGGGCTGATTTTGGGATGACGGTACGGTAGGCAAAAACGCCGATGTCGTCGGTCTCTGTTGACCGATGTTAACCGTAGGTATTTGCTGACTGAACTGAGGTGCGGTTTGGACTGGGATACTATTTTGGAAAGTTGCTAACGTCGGAGGTACCTGAGGCACGCCTTGGGAATTTTGTCTAAAAGTCTGTTGTGGCGTGAAAGAGTTTGGCAAAGGCTGATTTATAGCTTGCTGGAATTGGAATCCATTGTTTTGGATGGGGACATTGCTCGGGAGGTTTTGTGTCGGTAAGAGGTTGTTGAACTGTGGTACGTATGGTTGCTGTAGCTGTGTTTGCTGAGGAAATACTTGCTGCTGGAACTGGAGAGGGGAAGGGGCGGGGCTGGTTATAAGACCAGGTTGGTTCTGAAAGGTCTGCAGAGGTGAGTTCAGGCCGAATCTCGTTTGATGCTCGTTGAAGCCAGCGTGGCCCAGCGCCGCCTGTCTTCTTCTGTCGTATTCATTGTCCAACTGGAAAGAGGAAATACGCTATGGTTAGCAAAGTAAAAAAAAAGTGGTTCGAAGCTAAGTGGGTAAGTAGTAAATAAAAAGAAAAGTTTAAAAAAAAGCTTTATCGTTGATTTTTATCTGCAACAGTTGAGCAAAATAAATTTAACTTCCGCAACATAATGTAACTTTAATTAACAAATAAAATGTTTAAAAATTAATGTTTTTTTCTGTCTACTTTTTGCCGGTAGATAAGACAAGACTTGTATGTAATTATCCAATTAAGTTCAGTGTTATGAAATTCAGACGCTTCATGGTCCAGTTCAGAATAATATAAGTAAAAAAGCGTTTTTCAGGTGAAGGTAATTTTTAATAAAAGTTTCTGTTCGCTTCCTCCCTTTCAATTGTTAGATGATAAGTAATTTTCTACGTAAAAGGTAGATAAACTTAATGCTCTGCGCGTGACTAGTCCCAGCTATATTGTAATAGTGTAAGTGGTTAACAGTCTAAATGCTAACGTTGCGTTGGGAAATTGAATTAAACACTTGCAACCCCTTTTTAGGGTTTCGTACTACAAGGAACCTTATAAGTTCGTAATATCAGGCTGTCTGTATATCTGAATCCTTTACAGCCCTATAACGTTATAAACGTACTTACATGCTTGAAATTTTGCACAAAGAAAGTCTAAGTATAAAAAAAAGTATTTTTTTTTATAATAAAGGTACTTAGCTCCCTTACGTGTAAAGAGGGAATGAATAAAAAATATTGCTGTACTGCATCATGTGTGTGTGTGCATCATTCACATGTCTGCTTTTTTTTCTTGATTTCAGGGTTGGTCCCATAGTAAAAGTTGTTCACAATCATAACTAATATGACTCTTTCGGCTTAGCATACCATTTCCTTATAACCCTGTACAGTATGGAGCCAAATTGAAGAGAAAAAAATTAAGTGTATTTGGATATCGGGTAATATTTTGCCTTTTGCAATGAATAGTTTTGAATAAGATGTGTGTGTACAAAGCTGTCAATGAACTTGTGATTTAATTGCCCATATCATATCATATTGCTGTTATAAAACGACAACTCAAACATAATAAAATGTTACTTAATTCGTCATCAATCTAGCATTCAACCGAGCTGCGGTTAACCACACGCCATTTGGTTGCATAACGACACCTCAATCAATATGCCGTCAGGTTACATTAAATTTCATAATCTTAGAAATCCACTGAGCAAACAAGAGGAGACGGAGTAAGTAGCTCAGCCGAAAGGGGCGCCAAGTTTTGCCAACTTTGAAGCATGCATCATTATATATACTTACATTGAACGCCATTATTGCAAGCGGCAAAATATACAGGGTTATAAGGAAAGGGTACGCTAAGCCGAAAGGGGCTCATAGTACTCATCATTATGAACAACTTTTTATATGGGACCAACCCTGAAATCGATAAAAATATATCAGCTGTTCCATAGAAAAATGTCAATGACACTCGACAAAATGTATGGAACAGCTGATATTTTTTTCTCGAGTAAAAGTTGTTCATAATGATGAGTATTATAAGCCCTCTTCGGCTTAGCATTACCTTTCCCTATAACCCTGTATTGTAGGCCCAGCATGCGCACCGCGACAAAATCTTCTCTACTCTTCATATCGTGAATAATGCGACAAACATAACATAACCGTCCGTTCTTGGATAGCAAAAATATTTTGTCGCGGTGCGCTGCTCGCACCGCTGGACGGGTAGGTGCGACGAATTTAGGGTACACGAATTAATTTATTGACTGAAAATCAACAATAAAAGAACTATATATTTTTATTGTATTAGTAGTACCTAAAAGTTGATAATGTTTAGGGCTGTTGGGTCTGGGTGTTTATGGTTTCGAATTCTTGGCTTGGCTTCTCGAAAATTTCAAAAACGGCTTGGTGTATAGAGCGCACGTCTGCGCAGTGCTAAAAAAGCCTATTATTTATATTAGAAGCCTCTCCATGTCTTGTTATAACTCATAATGCATGGTACATAAATATGAAGTCCCGATAGAGTCGTAAATGTCGTAAAGATAGATACGAATGTATATTCGGATTGATTCGGTATTTCTGAATCGATATTTCTTTACACTAACAAAAAAAGTTTCTTGGCGTGTATATTTATAGCACTTGGATTATTTACTACGTGATACAGGTGTGAGAAATTCCATATTTCTTTGTGTTTGCTAGAATCATATATAAATATTTTTTATGAAAATAGTTTCATAAAATGAAGTTTTTTTTTATTGGAAAATCTGTGAGGCTTGTCACTACGTACCTACGTGATGCTGCTCGCCCTTCAGCTTAGGCACGGGACCAAGGCTTGGCTCGGCATTCGTCCTCGCAAATACAAAATAAAAATGACGTACTTCCATACAAACCTCTCAACATCCATACAAATCTTTAACCCTCTACGCGAACCATGGGCCAGAACTTTGTTTGGTTTTTAAAAGCATTTCATAATCATACCAACTCAAAATCATAGCATTATTTAGTCGAGTATTGAACTTTGAGTCTTCGATCTGAGACTTCGACTGAGACTTTGAGTGATCTTTACTTTACTATTTTTACCTACATCCTTGAATTATGTAACGTTCCAAAACTTTCTCCTAAGAATTTTCATACAAAAGGCAACCTTTTAGCACTTCGTGGTCGATTCCAACAAAGATACCTAGATATAAGTGACTTTTCTCTACAATGTAAGAGATTAGCACCTACCTGGTCACGCGTGCGTGCGCGAGCTGACTTGATAACCATTTTTGTCTAACATTAAGTATCTTTATTAAATTCGTTTATTGAGATTAGAAACGATCTAGCCAGTAACATCCATCTCACAATCAAAAAAATAAGTATACAATATAAAATACAATATTAAATGTTGACTTGTTCTACACTAATTTTGAATTAAAAACAAAAAGTAGGTAACTAAAGCGCTCTTGTAGCGCTCATAATATAGCCTAGATGTTTCTAACCCACAGATGAATATCTAACCGAAGACTGATGTTAAGCAACGGACGAAACGATCATGACATGCAGTCTTCGGATGGGAGGCTGCGAGTGGCATTTACAACTGAGCGCTAAATGTTAAATTGTAGGTAATGGTTGATTATCCTTCAACAACCGCTCAGCTATGCCAGAGACCTTCAGGCGGCTTATAAACTGATACCAGGACTACGAACATACTTACTTTTTTTTACCAAGCACATGCAGGTTTTTGGTTACAGAGGTTTGTAACCAAAAACCGGTGGTTGGTTTTGCTATTACTCACTCAGTTTTACCTATTGAGAATCTGACATTCTGCGCCTAAAATTTCAATTCAAATAAATCAGATTCAAAAACTATAAAAAGTTTTTTTTTTGTGTTTTGTACGACACACGATCAGCTCCTATTCACATCCTCATGTGATGAGACAGATCTGTGCGCGCAGGAATGCGCTTTCATGCCGCCGAGGCGTCACGGACCGAAAGCAGAGGTGCGTGTGCGCTGCTCTCCACAATACTGCACTAGCATTTAATCTTTGATAACAGCGATTCTGGCCGGCTTCTTACGACTGTGTTGGTTTCCTTACCTATCTGCTATACATAAATCACACTAATATTATAAATAAGAAAGTATATGATTGAGTGTGTAATATGTGTTTACACACAGGAATATCCTGGGGGAAAAAATGGCGAATTTTGATGAAATTTAGCACCCACCGCGGTAGCTTATCCATTGGTAACTTACAGACAGAAAAATAATTAAAAAACTAATAGTTTAAGGTAAATGAATCGTTAGGCAGCGGGCTTATCCGCTAACTTTGAAACGTTCGTGATTCTGATTGCGAGAGTATGCCATCCCGCTTGTACCAACTTAGTCGCACTATGCGCGGTCTCGCTCGCGCACCATCACAATTTCAGATTTTTCACACGCTTTCAGAGTTACGGGATAAGTCTACAGGTAACAATTTTCATTAACCACTCTACTGTATAAATAAAAGATCTATAAACTTTGTAACTAAGTTTGCTTGGTGGAGGTAATATCTGCAACTACTAAACTGATTCTTAAAATTCCTTCACTCGTAGAAATATCTGACAAGTAGTTATGTTATTTGCCCAGTCAAGGGCAAAACCTTGTGTCAAATAAGTGTGTTGACGCAATAAATCAATTAAATATACAAGAATCGAGTCGTGTTTCTGTGAGTAAATGCAATTTCCGATCCCTGCATATCTAGTTATATTTGAAAAATTAAAGGCCGACGGCGTCACCGGCTATGCGTTTTCGCCAATTAACGAAAAGACCCATTCAGATGGCATGCGCTTGCGCATTTCACTTGCTCTCCAATGTATTATTTTTATTTGTACCTACGGCCTTTGAATCTCTGGGGTCTTGGAATTCAATGTTATTTGCATTGGAATTATTTCTTATTCGTGTCATGAAGGCTTGGATTTCGGTACGCAATACTTAACAAAAAATTCGAGTATGAGCCAAATCGGTCAAGAGGTTGTCAAGATATAAAGTCATGAGTTTTAATTCGAAAAAAAACTATTTAATTGATTAATTGTAGAAGTAAGGTTGTGCAAATAAGTATGTGCTTGCGAGGTGTACTGTTCGCAGAACTACTAGTCTTTATTTTACTAGACGCAATATTGCAGCCGAAAGACACTAGGTACCTAATTAGTGGTTAACAACTTCCGCAAAGTAGCGCTTGATTCAATCAAATATGGAACAAAACAAAAAAAATAAACAGTTTTGCAAGATGCAAGATTTACACCCACTTGATTAGATTTCCAAATATTATATCACTTCCGATTTATGACAAGTATCAACTAAAGTGAGAGCAGCATTACGTAATCAGCTACTAGATGACACGTCTGTAACGTAATCAGCTACTAGATGACACGTCTGTGTAACGTCTAACGTCCGTATAAATTAGCCATTAGTGATCAAAATGCACGGCGCATCAATAAAACATAAACCCTTGTCCGAACGAAAGTAGCTTTCCTCGTTTTATGGAAACCAAGAACAATTGACATTCAGTCGAGGCCACTGCTAGCTCATTTGTCGGCGGTTTGTTGGAAACAAGGTGCAGTGTGCAGTGAAAGTGAGATTTGACAACTTTGATAAGGCGAGGTGGGTTATTAATGTCGGGTTTGACGAATTGCAATTTAATTAGTTTTTTTTTTAATTTATGTTCTTTATGTTTTATGCCACCTCATCCGATGATACAATCTACGATGGAGTATTTATCCCTGTCTTTTTGATGAGGGTAAACATTCACTAGAATCTCGGTTGCTTTGAGGTAGAGCCTGTCTATACAGGATTATACCCACTGGAACCCTAATGTGGCATGCTTTAGTGCTTGACTGAAGGCACTGGAATCTTCAACGGAGCGCACCGGAGCATCTTAACACTGCTTTTTAGCTCTGCCCTAGACAGTCCCGAAACACTTCCGCCTCCGAAAACGAGAGCCAGTGCGGTTTCTTTTTGTTTTTGCAAAAATGTTGATTGTTAACATTGAAAGTCAAACGAAATGAGATTGAGCAACTTGACCTACTGCGCCGTGGTCCTGCGAATCTTTTCTGTCATGCGATGCCTCACTCTAAGCTTTTGCTTGATATGTTTGTATTGCAATCATATATTTAGTTGGTATTCAAAGTATATGATTGCAATCATGCTGGTGACATGTGACATTCACAAAATGTCATCTTGGTTTCAGTGATGATCTGTTGACAGACTAGCTTTCCAAGCAAGGATGATGAAAGACTAACTGCGCTCTGCGGTTTTGTCCTCGATTTTGCAATTTTCTGTTTTTTATTTGTTCAGTGAAAGATTATTTTCTATCATGATTTTGTGTTTTATCAAGGCTTTTTATAATCTCATCTAAGATTTAAAATTTCTTAACTATACTTATATTGTAATGGAAAAAAAATACTAATTTAGTTCTTGAGCTTTCATGTGCAACACGTGGTCTCCTGTAATTGAGAGTGTACACTCTACATTTAGAAACATACGTACCTATGTTTCTAAATGTAAATGTAATGTGTGCTTAATTGCATTATCACTATACTCTGTTCGGGATCCACATCTTACTAAATGTACCTAAACTAAAACAAAAAAGATCGGAGCAGCTGTTATAAAAAGCCAAAATTAATACAGATCGACTTTCGCATTTATTACATGAGTGACGGCATTTAAAATTTGAACATCGTCATATTTAATATTTCCACAGAGTATTCTTACGCAAGATACACGCGCGGCACAAAACCATAAATGATTCAAACAATACAAAGACATAACAAGTGATATTAAAAGAAAAAAAAAACCGACAGCAAAAAGTAGATTATAACACACTAGACATAAAAAAAAAAACTGAACGACACCTTACTCGTAAAAGTGATCAAGCCGTTTAGGCTACAGGAAGTTATATATATAGGTACACAATAACAAACTTATCACACTAATATTATAAATGCGAAAGAATGTGTGTAAGTACGTAAGTGTGTTTGTTCCTGTTCAACTTTACTCTGTAATGGCTGAATGGATTTGAATGAAATTTGGTATGAAGGTAGATATTCGGTGTCTAGAATAGCGGGTGAAACCGCGAGGCGCAGCTGGTGTATACTAGACCCCAAAAACATAGGTAGATACCTACATCATCTCTTTTAATTAGAACTCCCAACAACCTTCTACAAAGCCTACAACGTCATTGACCTAGCTGGTACCATGTCATAACATAACATTCATCTGTTCGTCATCTGACCTTTGAACGTTCGTCACCGAAACGAAACCGAAAGCTCGGACCGGTCCCACGGTGAAAGTTATGATATAAGCTTATGACTTAACTCGTGTAATGTGTTCGTAAGAACAAGATGTTATCGACACGGAATTTTTAAGACTTTGTTTTTCGAACCAGACTGGTTGTGTTTAAAGAATTTAGGTTTTAATTCGCATAGCGATTGGATTGTGTTTTGGTTTTCTTTAGTTTTTTTTAAAATTTATTTTGGAGCTTTAGTCGCCATGCGATCTTGCCAGAACCGTTATAAACATTTTGACTATCACTCAAAAGGGACTGGAGTCCGACGCTGAAACATGGCCGAGATCTTGGATTACAAGGCCTTCGCCGCCTCACAGGTGGGTGCGGCCAGGATGCCCTGCAAACTGTGATCTCATAGACTCGCTCCGTCCACACTAGGTCACTCCAGTATCTCTCCCTCTGTCAGTATACTCTCAGTAAGCTACACATCTTACCAGACCCTGTCTTTCATTTCAGAATCGAACTAGGTAATCAGGTAGGTTTTACTTTACGTAATGATATTTTTTATAGAAAGAAGTAGGTAAACCTCTACTTTGAAGTCTAATTCGTGATGGGCAGCACACATGCTTAAATATTCTTTAGACTTAACTAGGTGTTACGCGAGACTTTGTTCGCGTGGACCTAAAAAACTTTAACATCATATAAGTGATAACAGGCTACCTACATTCTACGAGTGGACGCTAGAACACTCTGTTGCGCAAATTTCTCATTACGCGTTCAGCATTTCTTCGAATTTGCGATTTGCGGTTTTTATAGACCCTTCGTTGCGTAATGGTGAAATTATTCGTGTTTCGTACGAATTATGCAAAACCGTGGCGAAACAGCCTGACTGAATAAATTAGGACCATGTTAGGGTAATTTAATTCACGGCTGACTGCTGAGACTGCTCGTTAACGGTAGCAACCATTTTTACCTCAGGGTGACGAGCGCAGTGCATAGCCGTGCATTGTTTTGAACTGTTGAAGTTCAAAATTCTGGGTGGCACTGAACTGTTATGGGCAAGCGTGACGCTTAACATCAGGTGAGCGACTTGCTCGTCTCGTCACCAAGTAACATTGTGTGCAAGTATGTTTGTTCCCGTTCAACTCTGCAACGGCTGAACGGATGTGGATGAAATTTGGTATGGAGGTAGCTTACACCCTGGATTAACACATTAACGCTACTTTACATCCCGGAAAAATATTCGGTTTCTGTAGAATAGCGGGTGAAACCGCGGGGCGCAGCTAGAAATATCTATGCTAAAGATTTCAAACTTTACTGACACTTGTGACCTAGTTCCATAATACCTAAGTACCTATATGGTTTTAGAAACAGCCTGTATTAGCAGTTTTAGTAAAAAGCTAATTCTATGCTGTTTATATGTAATCGTCTCATGCTAAGAAACTCCCTTTAAAGTGTTATTCGTTCGTTAAAACTGGAATGAATCGATTAGATTACTTCTGCGTAATATATTTTGCAATACCCAACCTTTACTCTCAGTTTTTTAGAGATCTTGTTTACCAATAAAATAAATGCGAAAGTTTGTGTGTAAGTATGTAAGTGTGTTTGTTCCCGTTCAACTCTGTAACGGCTGAACGGATTTTAATGAAATTTGGTGTGGAGGTAACTTGTATCCTGGATTAACACATAGGCTACTTTGTCCCCTTTTTATCCCGGAAATATATTCGGCTTCTGTAGAATAGCGGGTAAAACCGCGGGGCGCAGCTAGTGTAGCTAGTTTACATAATAAAGTGATATTATAGCTTATAATTATTGACGGCTGGTTCTTTTCAATGCCTCCGACTGAGTCGCCAAGCTAACGCTTAGCTGACAATTGAAAAAAAACGAATTATCATAGTGTTAAATCGATATCTTCGACTTGTTCCAGCTAATTGAACAAAGTACTCTCCATCAGTAAGTAGTTTCCCACTCTGAGCACGACTGTGAAGTGTGCACGTCACATCTACTTTTTGTTTAATGAGCAACGTTTCGCTCAACGCGGAAAATACAAATTTTCTTGCGTTTTATGTTATTTACAGCTTAATTACGCAACGTGCGTTGTATCAAGAAATTACGGCTCAAATAATATTGGTGGCCTAGATAATATTGGTTTAGCTACAAGTCTCAATAATATGAGTTTCATGTTGGTTTTTGGTTTAGTGAGAAGTGTACTTATACTAGCTTTCACCTTGATTTTTTGGTTGGTGTAATTTCTTTGGTTGGTTTCTCTAATTGACAGTAATGCTTGCACACTACTGCTTGGCGGTTGAGTAACTGGCAAAGGTGTGGTACTTCCCCAGGTGGACTCTGCAACTCTCAAGCCCTACCACTACAAAAAGTACGCTTTGGAGTATAGTATATAGTATAGTATAGTTTATATTCTTGGTATTTGACTGGAAATTTAACTAATCACAATAAGGACAAAACCCAAATAGTTTCGTTAGTAATAGTTTAGTTGTCTAAGTTGAAAGCTAAACAAAAAAAGTTAGCAACGTGATTTTTTTAAGATATAGGGCCTCGTTTGTTGTCTTTGCCACTGTTATTAGCAAAATATCTATGAAGCGAGATGCTCTCGCGCACCGGACACGGTGAAAGCCGTGTACTTGACACGCGAGAAACACCATTGTAGTTATGACACGTCATGTGAATGAGATAATAATGACAGAAACAAAATGTTACCAAATAACCCGCGTGTTGTATCGGCTTCATGAATGGAGACAAGACTTATTGGTTTTGCTGTTCTTTTGTTCTGAACGGTTTTGCTTGAGTGCTTTTGTAATCGTGACCTACATATTAGGCGTTATTCACAAAATTTATATATATATGTATATAGCGCCAGTAACTTATTATCGTTTCACTCGAGGCGACTGGATATTTGTTTATTGCTACGATTTATCACAATATAGTTTTATAATACTAGCTGCGACCCGCAGTTGTTCCTGCGTGGAAAATTTCTCGGGAACCGTACATTTCTTCGGGATAAATGAACCTCAACAAAAATCAATTCTACCTTGAAACATACTCATGTAAAAAAAATCACGTCGCTCCGTTGCTTTGTTGCATGAAAGATTAACAAAGTAACCGCAAACAATTTCGCATTTTAAATATTAGTACAGATTCTAAGTCTACGCAAAAAAATTATAAATTAACAGTAGGTATTTTTTTTTTTGTGTCGAGCGCCATGCAATGCTACGCTGAATTTCGAACATAGTTCAAAATTGTTGGCAACTGTTCAATCATGGCGCTTGCAACAACCCCCCCGTGGGTTCCCGCCTTGTCGTGGCGGGGGGGCTTAGTAGCCGTGGACTGGTCCCCCACGGTGAAGCTAAGCGGAACCCGAGGAGGGGCCGCTTCTTCCGGGCGGTGCCTCCCAGGCTCTGTCGAAGCGGCCGGTAGGTTGGGGTGCTGTATGGGCAGCATCGCAACTGAGGCGGGCTGCAGTGTGGGGGTCGCACTGCAGCTGAGGGTTAGGGGCCGCGGCGGAAGAGGACTGTCGGTGTGTCGTTGCCGCTTTCCCTGTCTTCCGCGGCCTCGACGGGGTCGCCACCGTTAGATGGCGGACGCGGTGGGGTCGCAGGGGAAGAGGAGTGCCGGTATTACGGTGCGCCGCTCTCCCTATCCTCTGCGACCGTGAGTTGGGGAGGCTTTACGCCTCCCCGGAGGGGGTAGGCTCGCCCGGCGCCCCGGACAGTCCGGGTAGCGGCGGTGCGAGCCTTGGCGGCGTTGAGTGGCTGCGGGGCTTGGCCGGCGTCCCAGCCTTATGCTGGGTAGCGGCGGCGCAAGTCGGGGCCCTCTCACCCAACTCTCCTTGGAGAGTAGTGCTGTAGGGCCCGGGGGCCTTCTCCGCACGCCCCAGAGCTTTTATCTGGAGCGCGCGTAGAAGGCGGTCCGGACGATGTCCGGACGGAGGGGGTAGGCTCGTCCGGCGCCCTGGACATTCCGGGTAGCGGCGGTGCGAGCCTTGGCGGCCTTGATTGGTCGCGGGACTCGGTCGGCGTCCCAGCCTTATGCTGGGTAGCGGCGACGCGAGTCGGGGGGTCTGGGGGGCGGATGTGGTGGACATCCGTCCCTTTAGTCACAGTCGTGACAGACCCCCAGGGGTGGACGACGCGCCCGGTGTTCCGGCGCGTCGTACCAAGGGGAGGGAAGGGGGTGCTTCCCGAGGCGGGTCCGCCCAGGGGCGGGCAGGCGGCGGGAGGGGGTTGCGGTGCATACTCTGCATGGTCCCGCGGCCCCCGTCCGACGTGCTGCAGCGGTGGAACACCTTTGGGTTTTAGTCGGTATTAGCGCCATTGCTGAGGCCGTGGCGCTCGAGTCCGACATACCCCGCTCGTGTCCCCACACGGCGGGGATGCGTAAATGCATTTCCCAAAGTAAAAAAAAAAAAAAAAAAAAAAAAAAAAAAAAAAAAAAAAAAAATGGCGCTTGCAACAAGCTAGTGACATACACGACTGAGAAAAAAATAACACAGTACAATAATTGGTCAAATAAATATACAAATTCTAATTTATTTACAACGCCGAATACCTTTATCATTCTACTTTATCGAATAAACGGTGGTTAGTAATAAACATACATTTATATTATATTAAATTGGTCGATTAACGCGCCACTTCATACGATGTTGTGGAACAAACATTGCATTACAATGTCACTTACCACTGTTTTAGACTTTCGTGGTGGTTTACAACATTACTATTAGTACTCACGGGATATTTACCACGGTTATATATAGAAATATCGGGAACTCAACAAAAATAATAACCGTGGTAAATATAATAAATGTATATAAATGTATAACATTACTATTAGTACTCACGGGTGAGTACTAATAGTAATGTCACTTACCAGTTCAGTATTCTAAATTTATATATTTATATTCATTTATATTTTTATTTATATACAAGTTATACATTTATAAATGGTTTATTACCATAAACCATTAATAACATGAAGTTTATTAGTTGCGCGTGCGTTTCGTGTAGCGCTATGAGCGTGTTAAAGTCTTTTATTTGACAAAATTAAGTGCTACGGTTTTTTAGTAATCGTCTCGCTTGCCCACAACAGTTCAAAACCCTGCGCGGCAATACACTGCGCTCGTCACCCTGAGATATTTCTATTTGTCCAATAATGGTAGACCTCTCGGTATAATCTTTTTTTTTAGTTACTTTTTATAGCGTTCTAAGTTCGCTTCGAGCCCTGCAAAAGACTGGCGCATATTAATACCTTCTTGAATCGGCAGTATAGGTAAAACGGTCGACTCTTAAGTGCCATGTCTTAAATGTAACACCTGAATATTATAATATTGACAAATTCACATTATTTATTAATCACTCAATTTCTATTCTTGGACCAACAAAATTACCATTAACGCCTCCAATTTCCATACGAGTCTGTGTCAAACTACTTTATTATTTAACAAATACGTCTGGCATTTCCCCTGCGTTACGTAATAAAAACAGTGTCATCGTCTCAGAATTGTGTAACAGAAGCGAAGTTTGGACAGCTTGATTAAAAACCGTAAAATTTTCCATGTATCAGACATGTGCTTATCCGCCATTGGTCATATCATTAGGAGGGTAAGAATTTAGATACTGCATTTTTTTTAAATATTGTTTCACCATTCACGTTAAGTATTATTACGACATACATACATACATGCATACATACATACATACATGCATATATTCATACATACATTTTGACGAGTGTCATTGACATTTTCTATGGAACAGCAATTTTTTTTTTCTCGATTTTAGTTTTGTTCCCATAGTAAAAGTTGTTCATAATGACGAGTACTAAGAGCCCTTTTCGGCTTAGCATACCCTTTCCTTATAACCCTGTATTACGTAGTAAATTGCAAACCAATTTGATCAATATCGCAAATCGCGCTCATATAACAATTTTAAGGTAATTTGTGATTATTGTATTGGTATATTGGTCGCGTTTTGTTCAAAACTACGATTTACGAAGTCAATAATTTCTAAAATCGAGATCTGCGCCATCTCTTGACAACCTCGCTTTGGACCATCTTAAAAAATGTATTTAATATGGCATCAACATCACGGATTATCTCCAAAGAATTTCCATTGACCTAAAAGGTACGGGAAGAAATTGAAAAAAATAAAGAAGAGAATAGAACAAAAACTTTAGAACTCCGGTTTTTACCGGACATAATATGTCTTGTCCTTTTTTGTGTAGTTTGCATTGAATACACCTTGCGTTGGTTTGCGTAATACACAGAAGCGGGTTATTATTGTAAAATGTCGAAACACTTTTTATAAACTATGCATTGTTTTTAAATTCTCATTTCCTCGGGTCAAGGTGTCTTGTAAATTTAATGGTGTATTAAATACCTAACAATAGAAGGTAAGTACTAACCTATAAATTGTCTTTCAGTTCACATTTATTAACAACACAGATTTTAATCAAATATCTAGCTATCACATCTGGCTATATTATCTAAATATTTTTTTTTTATATATTACTTTAATGATCGGGCATAATATTAACTAGCATTGTGTTCTTTTATTAGTAGAGGCCATCGGCTCCTAAAATACAGTTTTTAACAGTTTGGGAACCTTTGGATTCATCATAATTTGTGTTAATATATGTCAAAAATAAATGAAATGAAGACATAACATTTTTAAATGAATCTATACGACATAATCATCATCATCATCAGCCAGAAGACATCCACTGCTGAACATAGACCCCCCTTAGACCGCCACACCGACCAACAATGTGCCACTTACATCCACCTTTTGCCCGCGACTATCACAATGTCGTCGGTCATTCATCCAAATCTGTTCAGCCGTTACAGAGTTAAACGGGAAGAAACACACATACTAACACACTTAGCACGAACTTTCGCCTTTAGGTATGATATTAGTGTGATTATAATATTATTAATTTGTTAGAACTAGATGAATAAACATTCCAAATTGTTCTCAGTACAAGGTGCGAACAAAATAAAAACCAATAAACGCACCAACGTGAACTCTGTCGAAGGAAACCAGCGCTAGCGAGCGGGTGTCACGGGTCTCGCTGCTCCCGTGAGCCTCTCACAAACGTACAGGCAAGCTGAATGATTTAGTAAAGATTTCAAAGGATAGCACCAATCTACAAATACCAAACTTAATAGGACGCCAGATGCAGGTTATATTGATATTTTTCGGTAGATCTGCTGTTTTCTCAAGCCATTCGAAAAACAAGCAGTTTTAAATCTGTACATTTAGAATAGAATCTTCTCTATCTCTTTCGTCTCAGCCTCTGTCTGTTTCGTTCATATTTTGAGGACAACAACGCCATGGACCCGCAATTTTCGATTTTCCTTGAATATTTTTCCGTGATAAATATTCTATATAAGTCATCAAATGGCACATTATTTTGTTGACAAATTTCGTCAAGATATATATACCTCCGAATACTGAAACGTTTGTTAACTTTGACGACAGATTAAGATTAAGTCTATTGCTACCTTTGTCATTTGCTTAGTGCCAGAAAAAGGCAGTATGTATTAGAATTAATCTGTTGTCAAAGTTAACAAACGTTTCAGTATTCGGGGCCTAGTTATTAAGACAGAGTGAAGGACTACCAGAGATACTACCGATGTATTTTTATGTTTTTTTATTTAATGTCACGGTCTTACATTTGGTCAGTCAGTATCACAGAAGAGGATTTTTTTTTTACTTCTCTCTTCTGTGGTCGGTATACTATAAGTAAGTAGTACTCGAACGATGAGCCGATGAGTATCAGTTCGTGATTGATACCTAACAATGCCTATGACTGAAGTAGCAATAAAATGCAGGCTTCCCTTTCCGTGAACATGCTTTTTAAACTGAAGTGATACAATCATATAACTCTATGACAACATACTCTACTTAGTTTTCAAGTACCTAAAATCTTAATATATAAAACAAAGTTGGATTGTTCGAACACTTATAAATCGAGAACGGCTGGACCGATTTTCATGGTATTTATTTGTTGTATTTGTCTCCGTGCCAAATAGCAGAAAAACTATTAAAAGAAGACTTCAACGAGGCCGAAGGCCGAGCTTGCATCGCGTACGAAGACGCGGGCATCAGCTAGTAAACACATTAGTTACCTAATTAAATATTCTTAATTGATTATGCCTGAAAACATTTTGTTTAGGGAACAGAAGGACGAGACGAGCAAGTCAGTCGCCTGATGATAAGCGCCACGCTTACCTATAACAGGTCAGTGCCACCTAGAATTTATAACTACAACAGTTCAAAACGTTGCTCGGCAATGCCCAGTGCTCGTCACTCATAGATATTAGTAAAATCTCTTTATGCTCAGTAATTGAATGCATAGTACTGTTTGCACACTACTGCTTGGCGGTGAAGAACTGACAAAGGACGGACTCAGACGGACGGACTCCTCTGACGGACTCTCCCAAAGACTTACCACTATAGTACTATATATTACCCCATAATTATTACAATCATCCTCTATTCTGAGGCAGTTGGGTGAAAAGTAAGCTAAAACAGGAAAAATACGGCTCATTTGTATTGGTAATCACCTTTTTAATGATTTCATAACAGTCGATGGTGTGTGATTAAATTTCAAATGAGTACATTGAACTTTCACAAAGAAGATGTAGATAAGATCTAGTAAAAGAAATGCGATTCCCCTATTATGCGAATGTATTCATCTGACAGATCGATAGCTAAATTATGGTCTATGTTACATCTATCTACATATAATGTGAATAAAACTGACTGATTATAACGGTCATGTGCCGTGAATAATACATAATTAATTATGATGTTATAACAGTTGGAGCCGAGGTAATCTTAATACTGTTATTTATTATTCTAATATTTTAATTTTACTTTCATTGCCACTTTCTTTGTGTTTTATTCGGCAATGTCATGGTTATTGTTTTTAAATGGGTTTGATGTGGTGCTAGAATGTTTCATACGGTGTTTGACAAAGGCTACCTATTCTACATACTTTCTTTTGATAGTAACACATGTCATAATCTAAATCTGTGTAAAGATTGGTAGGTATTCAATATAGATAGGTAGGTTAAAATTATTATATTTTTTATGATTATGTTATGATAATATTATATTGTACCTGGTTACACACGTTGGTGTATATATTTTTTTGTTTTGGTTTTTGGCTCTTCACGGTTTATGTAATTAGCCAATGTTATATTTTTTTTTAATTGAACTAATTGTAATGTTTAGTGACGAAGATCGAATATAATATATATAATATAATATACTTAATTATAATTATAATTAAATTATAATATACTTCTGTAATATTTTATTATAATAATAAATTTGTCAAACAAAAATAATATTCAAATATTAAATATCTAAAATAAATTAATGCTATTTGACGAAGATAAGATATTATAATATATTGTATGATAAGATATTATAATATATTGTAGAATTCAAAACTAACAGTAGTCTAATAAGCCGGTAAGCAGAGATCTTGCCTAAAATACTGGCCGAAAATATTTAATTGAGTTCTTATACTTACTCTAGGTCCAGTAATGGCGCAGACCACATGCGCCAACAACAAGCACTGCCACACGACCTTCATGCTGCACTCTCAACTCAACTGGAGCGGCAGAGTACCATCACACAACACTCGCCAACCGCTGCTCGCGCACTCACCAAACCAATCAAACACTTGCACCACACAAAAAATAAATTTTCTTTTTCTTTAAATCGCGCGAAATCAAATCTAAAAAAAACGAAAGTTTTTTTTCTTCAGTGATGAATGTTTTTTTTTCGGCGCGAAAATGGGCGCACGCGACTACAGTCTATACGGCAATAGCGCGAGCCACGAGATGCGTTCCGTTTTACCACCCCTCCTCCTAAATGCCCCTACTCGTTTCGAAAGGACACTGATGAGAAGTTTTGAGCTACTCCACAGTCATTGTAAATGGAATATTGCATAAATTAACAAGGAATTTTAAATTTGAGGTCGAACGCGCCGCGGAAAAGAAAGCAAAGTGGAATGGTGCAGTCAATACACTTCGATCGACCCATATTTATGTCATGGCCGAGTTGGTTCTTCTGCAGTTAAATTTACATTATTCTGAACGATACAGCTTCTGCAATAGAAAAATTACAGTGATTTGCATTCTAATTGAACGGTTTCTTTTTTTCTGATGGAAGGTGCTAGAGTTGGATAAAACATAAATACAATAGGTACATATAACAATAAAGACATATACTAAATATAATAATGATGCAGCAATACATACTAACAGATAGACTAACTAAGCAGTAGGTAATATAGACAGATGTGCATTAAATTTAGGTATATCTATTATAAAAAAAGTAAAAAAAAATATAGTAATATAAAATTATATTAATCATTAATTATTAATTTAATTAAAAAAGTAAGTTACGATGAGTAAAATATGTGTTTAAAACATTTCGACCGCTTTGAACCGTTTTAGCCCTGACCCCTTGGTTGTAGGTAAGGTCGATATGCAAACTCATGTTTTTCATGTCAAAGCCTCTTTTATACCACTAAGTTATGAGAGCACAGAATTCTCCCTATTTAACTTGAGAGGTATAAAAACATAAACTAAATTATAGCTGAGAGATTCGTAATATGCTCGCTCAGTGTGAACTCTAATATTTATTTACGAACTGAGACCTCGCGGGGTTTCAGTTTCAGGGGTTATAACTTCACAACTTCTTGACCGATTCAGATAACTTAATTTTTTATTGAATGAACTACTAATATTACATAATAATACTACAATACTACATTACTACTGTTAGACCACACAAAACGTCAAAAAATGCCCACAAATGGATTAACGCCATCTAGCGAGCTAAAAGAAGTAGCTTTGTCTCGCTGTCTGGAGTTTTGTCGCATTATCACGGCTAAGCGGCCCAACGGATATTGATAAAATTTGACAAGGAGTTACTGTATATCACAAAGACGGACATAGGATACTTTTTTTACGTCCACGCGAACGAAGTTGCAGGTAACAACTAGTTAATAATAATTTCTTAATGACGACTCACTTAGGTAACAAGATAGGTATTCCTGTCTATGAAAAAAATCTAGCAAACCTTGAAAGTTTTAATTTTAAAAAACAGCAGGAGAGCTATTATAACTACAGAATAGCAGTCGCACAGATTTCTATTTATTTAAATTTCATTGTAAATTGAGATGTTCAATTCAGCAGTCACAGAAAAAAAAAATGTCGCAAAACCGATCAAATTCAAATTAGGAAACGGTCTGCGTTCTGTTCGACGCAGAGCTATATCATCGACAGGTAAACCGGCGATGTCGTCACACTCCCTTTTGCAAGGCTTCATTTGTTTGAAATCTTATGGTAAAATCATTAATCAGGCGAGATATCTCGTTTTGTAAGCGGTAACGTACCATGAAGACAATGGGCAGAGCCGGGATTGAGCCATGTCTAGTGAAAAGAATAATGGGGTATGTCTCACAGGGTTTAATTGTACTACAATCGTTTTACACTGTTTATAGCAAACCGGAATGGCTTTTGCAATGTACCTACCGGCGTATCAGCCGATCATAATGGATTTGGTTTTTAATTGGAGGAAAGTTCTAGATTTTATGCAAATGGTTGCTTAATATTATTATACAAGTTTTGTAAGTACCTGCAGTGGTACCTGGAGTAAGGTTGTGATAATATACCTACGATTAGCATTATTCCATAATCCTTAGGAAGTTCCCAGACTCTAAAAACAGGGAAAACGATAAGCCAAGTTCCCAACCCAACAACTTTTTTTAAAATGTCTTATGTCGCAAACGAGCAATTCAATTTTTCGGCATGCAAATATCTACAATCAAATAATTAAAAAGCATAATTTTGTGACCAAATGATTAAAAAATAAAAAAACACGAAAAAATAAAACATTGAAGAAAAAAACAAAAAACGCTACAAACCCACTAGGCATTGACACTAATAATTTATGAACCATTCAATTTTTTTGACCTGTTATTTTTAAGGAAGTTGTGTGTATAGGGCCCGTCCATTCATATTGAAACATCGAAACGTGCGAAATATTTTTTAATTTTATTTATTGTATGTGTCCGTGAATAAATACATTTTGACTGTTCATCAATTTATTAACGTTAAAATTTGACTCTTAGTTAAAATAATTCGTAAAACGTACTTCTCTTGCTTTTTTGGAATAGTTGAAATCCACCGATTTTGTTTCTTGAGAGCCGT
Organism: Apocheima hispidaria; assembly: GCA_947579745.1. Taxonomy (NCBI): domain Eukaryota; kingdom Metazoa; phylum Arthropoda; class Insecta; order Lepidoptera; family Geometridae; genus Apocheima; species Apocheima hispidaria. Next base: position 16,109,882 of record OX388147.1, read on the forward strand.
ATTTATTTTGAGGGCTGAGGCCGATCGCGGGCCGAATCAAATCATATCGCGGGCCGGACTTGGCCCGCGCGCTGCCATTTCCTCATCCTAGTCTGGCTAGCATGCGCACCGCGCCAAAATCTTTCTGTTATGCAAGAACAGGACACGGCTACGATTATGTATACGTTTGTCTCATTTTTAGATACATGAATGGTATAAAGAAGAATTTGACGTGGTGCGCATAGTACTGGTCGTCTAACCAAACACCTAGAACCTTGTCTTGATCAATTATATTGCACGAACCCCATTGTAGGTAGTTAAATTTCCAAAACCTCGGTTCTAGAGCGGTATTGCACCAGTATTGCACTTCGTCGCTTCGTAATTCGAAGCCATTGTTCATTTATCTCACAATAATATCTGCAGTCGGACGTTAAATGCGAGATCTAGATATGTGAAGAGCTGATGAAATGGCGCATTGGATGTGTTGAGCTTCAAGGTTAGAGGAAAGTGCAAGTCTTTCAAGTCAAGTGTTCAAAGTGCTTCGAAGATAACCAATGGCTGTGCTCCCTCGCTTATTCTGTCTATTTTTGAATTCACACCTGACGTGGTGTATGTAGGTAAAATGGATACAGACAGACCAATATAAGTTCACATAGAATCGAGTCAGAATCGTATGTCACTCTGTGGGATGATAAATGCCTGCTTATTTTGTTGTCTAAGATATTTGTATCTACTAATTTATAATTGAACTAATTTTATTTAAGTATGTCAGTTCTCACATTTTTTATGTGATTGTTTTATGTGGCAGCGCGTTGCGAATGTGGATACCGCGACAAACTTACTGTAGGTTTGCGGTATTCCATTTCTTTAAAACTAAAATGTGACCAGAAACATTCCATTTTACATACAAAATGCTCAAAATTATTAAAATAAAAACGAAAATCGACTGTAAAATGTAGCATTATGAATTATTATGAACAACTTCTACTATGGGACCAACCATGAAACCGCGGAAAAAAATTTAGCTGTTTCATAGAAAAATGTCAATGACACTCGAGTATGGAACAGCTGGTTTTTTCTCGCGATTTCGATGCTGGTTACAGTTACCTTTCAATATTGTTGCACCTTTCAGTAACACGCCGTATAAGAGCCCCGGATGTAAAAAATAATCTAACGACACCGAGTAACACAAAAAAAAATGCCAAAAATACACAAACTTACATAGCCAAAAAAGATTACCCTCTTTCTTGAGCAGTCGGGAGAAAAACTCAACGGGCGTTTGTTAGATAATTTCCTGACGACCTCCCGTGTGTAGTTCGGCTAGGTATACTTACAGGTTCCATCCCGTGACATTTCGCTGACATTACGGTTACTTTTTTAGCTAGCCTATAGCAGGCTTCATTCGGTGATCGCAAGGTATTGTACCTATGTAGCGTAAAGTTTACAAAACCTTGTTTACTGATTTACGCATTTGAAAGTTTATAATATTTCTGTGACACGTTATAGAATCGAATTAGCCATTTCCCAACGCCTAGGTAACCTGATTTGTAAGTCATTTGTGGACCTAACAATTGAAATACTTACAAGTTTTACAACTTCATAATTCTTAACGACTTAAACACTTAAAGCTAAAGTTCAAATTCGATTGTGTTTATAATTTTTTTTGAAACTTTGTAAAATCAAATTAATGGCAATTTCACCGAGAAATCGATTACTACCCACAGGCCTCCAATAAGTTTAATTTTATTGACAAAGAAACCAATTTTCGCAATGAATGTAGAGACAAATTAAATTTTATTTCTACTGAGCTTTGTGGGATTTGTAAATATTGGTAACACGAAATCCTAATACATTTTTATAGTTAAAAAATGTAAATTTTATTTTAATTTCTTTTGTGTCTTAACTCTTACGACTTGCCTACTTCTGTTTTTGGAGATCCATTTAAGCTTTTATACGATTTATTATATTTAAGTATCTATTATTGCTTGCAAACTTGCATACAATTTCAATAATACCTAGATTAGTATCAAGCTTACCAAATTCTCAATTATTTTGGCCGACAGAATTGTGAAAGGCACTATAATAGTACCTGAGTATCCATGTAACATGACTTATGAAAAGTACCTATGTAAAAAGATAATGTGTATATATACGAAAAAGAAACATTTTGGCGCAACGCATTGCCATTCAGCGTGGTAATGCCGCCAGAACGCACAGGTACGCTGCCTACTGGGCTTGAACAATTGGATTATCTTTGGCCTTCAATGGTCTCTGGGTAATCCAACTGTTGTAGACTAAGTACGTGTAGTTTTTTGTTTAGTTAGTAAAGACACTTGCCCGATAAAAAAAAGTTGAAATTATATTGGATATAATTAGGGCTCTCATAATGACAGACATTTGCCTCATTCTACGGGTATTATATGGCTTAGACAGGCGTGGGGCCGGTATTTATCTGAGACAGGCGTTTTTTTAATTTCTTGCAGATTTCTACAAAAAATAAATGCAAAAAAAACTTGTAAATGAAATTGTGTTGACTGAAAAATATCACTGTTAGTTGCTACATACTGATTTGATATATTAAATACGGTTTAAGCTACATTTTTTTTTTCATTTTTGCGTTTTACTAAATTAACTTCAGACAGGCCTTTCCCTGAAAAATCATGGGTTTTTAGGTACCTGGACAGGAATCCGATATACCATTCTGAAATGGTGTAACTCGAAAAGATAATTTTAGTTTAAGTTGTAAAAAATGTACTATAACAGAGGTCACCGACACTCCGAGTGTAAGGTTGGCTGGGTTTTAGTTATTTCTTCCTATTAGATAAAGCCTTCACAAAAAATGCATTCTCAAAACAAAACAAAGAGATACCGCCGACGTGATTTATATTCTTTAATTTTAAGGTCACGTCTGACAGAATCATCAGTTTATGAACAGCTTCGTAGTGTAAGATGGGCAATCACTTTTTTAAAAGCCTGTTGCTCTTCTATGTTGGTCCGGTTTTTATTTAATGATACTGAGCGAAGAGACGATCGTCACGCTTGCCTTACCGGTTACAGTTTAGTCACTCAGAATATTCAAAAGTCGTCACCCTGAGATGTTAAATGTCTTCAGGCCTAGCAGTTTCACTGGAAACATTGCCCTTCAATTTGGAACCCAGTAATGTTTGCACACTACTGTTTGGTGGTTAAATAACTGATAGAGTGTAGTTCCTCAGACGGTGTCCGGAAAAGAGTCTTACTACTACAAAAATCCTTCGATTTTCACTTCAGTAAGAGTCCCGTAACAGAAGAAGAAAACTTTAATTAATATTGTCGCCATTTCTGCCCGTGTGGCTATCCGGCACGCAAATTTTTGCCGTAGCTTATAAGACCTACTCATCTTTTTCATTGTACTTGCATATTATATTAAGTAAGTAAAATATTTATTTTCAAGTATAACAAAAAAAAACCGTTGTTCCGTATTAGGTCAGTACCACATCCGTGACGAACAAGCACGTCACGGACGTTATGTCTCGCCGGTCACCGTGTCATTCGTGCCGTGTCACCGTGTGGCGAAACGCTCCTACTGTCATAACTGACTGACTGTGCTGAAGTCGCCTCTCCCGGCTTATTCTTGAATCCGTATTTCTAGAAACATCCCTAACTAGCTGAGCGAGCTGGCTTTATGCGCGATTTTCCAGTTTTTTTTTTTTTTCAAATTTACACAAAAAAACTGACAAAGTGCGAGTCGAACTCGCGCAACGCGGTCCGGCATCATTGAATTCGGTATTATTTTAGAACGTCATAGATGAGTCTGATAACTCTGTATCAGGCTTTGAGCATCCCACTATTGGGATATCGGCCTACACTCGAAGCTTGATTAGCCATATCCACAACGCTGGCCCAGTGTGGGTTGGCAGATTCACATACGCATCGAATTTCTTCTCGGGAAATATGCAAGCTTCCTCACGATGTTCACAGAAAAGCCAGTAGTATATCCGTAAGAAACTTCCAAAGAACTCATTGGTACGGGCCCGCCCGGGTTCGAACCCACGACCCTACGAATGTGAGACGAGCTTGCTCCCAATGGGCTGCCACTGCACGGAGTCTGATTAACAAATTCACAGAATTCACACCAGTGGATCAAGAAAAAACTATATAGGACAGGGCGCAGCCTTTAGCAACACTTGTCTGAGTGGCACGTTCTGTTACCATGATGCAAGAGTCCGCAACTCACATAATTATACATTAGATAACATGAGACAGTACAATACGGAATAATTCGCGCTAGATTGCGAGGGGTTAACGTAATTAAAACACCATTGGCGTACTAGCTATTTTCAAAGTCAGAGGCTCCCAAAGTTGGTGATATAAAGCCCCTAATTAATAAATAAATACTTAGTAGTGGCAGGAAGTTGCTTCAGCCGGATTCAATTCAATGGAATAATTAATTGAATATCACAGCTTAGTTGGTAGCACGGCTGTCATGAGGTTCTGGATTCGATTCCCGGCCGGGCAGTATTGTTTAAATTATACATTTAAATATCTATCTACAACAGTTATAATATTAACTACAAAAATAATAATATATCTATTACAGCTTTAGCTTTACACATACTTATTACAAATTATGACATTTTAAATAATTTTATTAAACAAACTCAAAACGTCATGAACAAAAGACTACTAAATCTAAAATTGTCCATCACGATCAGATGTATCTTTGTCACAGAATTCTCCCTATCCATATATAGTAAAAATATATCCTAATATATATTTTTGTGTAAAGAACTAATGCAGCAAGCATATTAAATACCTACCCTATATATTATTAAACTGTCTAAACAATCAGTTTGCCTAATTTTACTCTAAACTACATACAAACTTAAATACAACTGCCGATTTGCTCTCGTAGACCCTGAGACCTTCGCTACGCTCGGTCAGTAAAGTAAAATTAACCTTTTTTTTAAAACTGTGACATCAGCGAACGAATCTCTATTATTTTTCCACTTTAATATCATGTTTTTGTTGACACATGTCTCACCTTTACACGAAGCATCTACAGGACGACCTGTTAACTCTTCAGCTCACGGCTGAAGGAGCACTTTTTTCATTTAAAAATTTAAGCAAGTAATTTTTTCAACTGGTTTAAATTAGTACGAATTCGAAGATGAACTTCCTTTTAAAGTAACGACTGATTTAATCAATTACTGTGACATTACAATAGTGGACCACATGTCAGTTGTCATTCACCGGCAAACTTACCATTATAATATAGCAGAAGTCCAAATACTTATATATATATATATATATATTTTAAAGCTCCAAACTTTAGGAGTCTCTGATCCAATTTACCTTACTAACTATTGTCTAATCTGCTTCTGTGGGACTTGGCCCCCATTCGGATTGAATTGTGGCCACATTTCCCGTACTTTCAACGTAATATCACGGTAATAAAGAGAATTAACGTGCTTATGTATCTTCTATCTGATAGATTAATTAATAGTGGCATGGGAAAGCTGAATCTACACTGAATCGTCTGAGATTAGAAGTACTAGAACCTAAAAACCTTATTTACGTACTTTTTTATTCTTCCTAACGGTAGGTTTTTTTCGAATTCTGTTTTAACAAACATTACACACAAATTAATAGCAACATGTGTAAAAAAATCATTACTGTCGTACTTATCGTTCAGGTTATCCAGCCAAATGATGGAACGTTCTCCTGGCGGAAAGTGTTTTTCTCAAATGTCTCAAAAACGGCCGGACACACAAATTTGAAAGCATAGTCTTTCACGGTGTCAGTTATCCGATGTCGATGATGTTTTGTATGTTATCACATACAAAACATCATCAACATCGGATAACATTTAGGGGTGGGTATCAAGACTACGCTTTTTGTATGGACAAGAAGGCGGCTTATTCTATTCTTAAAGTTTGCACCCAAAACGATTTTACGCAAAAGCAGAATTCAAACGGATATTACCTAGCATGACCGCACTCTTCGCTTTCTACTGACCTTGTGTCGTAGAGAAAGTATTATAACTTGTCAAATTGCGGAACTCCACGATCTTCGCAGGTTGTCGTACTGTATGATCTTCTGATGTTAGTAGGATAATATAAACCTGGGAAATTTTAAGACATGTTCATGAGGTGTATTGTCCTTGTGGGTGTGAGCTTCTGATGGTGGGACAGTTACTATTATAAGATTGTTGTTGGACCTGAATGTATGTATATATATATATTTAGGTAGTCCTCACAAATTAATAAGTAATTTATTACAGGCTCTGTAACCTTCAAAATGGCGCTTTGAATTCTGCTCCGATGCAGTCTGTATACAACTCGTAACTGAGCAACCAATTTTCGCCAAAGAGTGCGATACAATATGCTTAAAGTAGGAGATTAACTTCCGAATACTGAAACGTTTGTTAACTGTAACAACAGATTAATTCTAATACTGCCTTTGTCTGGCACTAAGCAAATGACAAAGGCAGCAATAGACTTAATCTGTCGTCAAAGTTAACAAACGTTTCAGTATTCGGGGGTAAAAGAAGAGAGCTGTAATGAAATCTGACTTAAAATATTTTGCGCGGCCATTTTTAAGTGCGCGAAAATCATATCTTCGATTAAAATATCATTGTATTCGATGTTAAAACTCTTTATGCTCAGTTTCACTGGAAACATCACTTTCAATCCGAAACACAGTAATGTTTTCCTTTTCACAGTACAGCTTGGCGGTTGAATAACTGGCAAAAGTGTGATACTTCCTAGAGCAGGCGAGATATCAAAAGAGTCCTAACACTACAAAAAAGTTACTTTTACATACCTAATTTATTCTAAAAGTTTAAAAGAAGTCTACAGGGTTATAACAAAAAGGGTATGCTAAGCCGAAAAGGGCTTATAGTACTCATTATTACAAACAACTTTTACTATGGGACCAAACTTTAAACCGAAAAAATAATAGTTGCTGTTCTATAGAAAAATGTCAATGACACTCGACAAAATATATGGAACAGCTGATTATTTTTTCTCGATTTCAGGGTTGATTTCAAAGTAAAAGTTGTATACAATCATGGGTACCATGAGCCCCTTTCGGCTTAGCATACCCTCTCCTTATAACCCTATATACGGTAATTGTGAGTTTGTACTGCTTGCAAAAGCTTTGAAAGGAAACTATGACCATCACATACTGATACGAGTGTCTCATTAGCCATGGGCTTACAAAGGGCCTGTGGGCTATTTTCTAAACTCCATAACTAATTAACTCTTTGTTAAGAAAATTTAATTTTCTTTTAACCGCGAGTGGACCTTGAAGAAGCTATTTTTCTAAATGATAATTAATAACAGTTAATTTTTATGATAGTTTAATAGTTCTTTGTTCAAATGTCAGTGTGGATGGTTTGATGTTGAAATTTTTTAGAATGCTTCTTTGGGCATTTGTTTTAGCTATTTCTAAACTATTTTAACACATTTAGAAGACACAGGTCAAGGTGTAGGTGTAATGAATACCTATTGAATCAGACAATTTGAGTTTTTAATATACATGGTTATATGGAAAGGGTACGCTTAGCCGAAAAGGGCTCATAGTACTCATCATTATGAACAGATTTTACTATGAGGTCAACCCTGATGTCGAGAAAAAAATATGGGCTGTTCCATACATGTTGTCGAGTGTCTTTGACATTTTTCTATGGAACGGCCGATTTTTTGTCTCGATTTCAGGGTTGGGTTTCATTTTCGGCTTAGCGTACCCTTTCCTTATAACCCTTTATAAGGATCTCATGAGCAAAAGTCTCTAGTCTAGACCGTCTTGTCTGTCTGTCAGTTTAACATCTAAAGTCACAGGGTGACGAGCACAGTGCATTGCCACTAGGGTTTTAAACAGCTGAAGTTGAATATTGTGGGTGGCACTGTCGCATTCTAATAGACGCTTACCATCAGGCGAGCGACTCGTTGAAAAGTTCAATAACCTGAATGCACTGCAATATTTATGCTCAAAACTTTTTATGGATCTACACACATAAAAGCATTGCGACGGGCCTCTTTTATGTGTGTATATAGGCTCTATTGGTCCTTGCGCAAGGTTTTGGCGCTCTGTTTCTCGTGCAATAGACAGAGTTAGTGAATTTTCCTAACTTTTTGCTGAAATTAGCGTTTCGGGGTAGTCTGTTCACACCCTAAATCGTAACAAAATCTTTTGTTTTTGGTGTCAATGGCTTGGATAAACCATAATCTATGTTTGTTTTTTCAAAAAATGTTTATGGTATTCTAATAACAGCTACTTTTCTTCGTCGTATTTTCGACGCAAGAAATTTAATTTACTTTATTTAATAACATCGAAGCTATTACGAAATTTAAAAAAAAAACAAACGTACAAGCATAGTTTTCACGGTGTAGATAATGTATAAAAAAACATCAAAATCGGATAACATTTAGGGGTATCAGACTATGCTTTTTGTATGGACAAGACGGCGGTATACTCTATTCCTAAGAGCCTAGATAGGAGTTTCTATAGTTAAAAGCTACTTTACCGGATCTTCTGAGTCTCTTGTTCGATCTGCAATAGTGCTACCTCCATGTTCATTATGAATGACTTTTACTATGGGACAAAACCTAAACACTATAATAATAATGATAACAAAAATATAACAATAACAAAAATATCCTATGTTGTTATCCTATGTATATATACGGAATGTTGTTTTTTCGCAAACAGCTGTTTTTTCTTGACCCCATAGTAAAAGTTCAGAATGAACATGGGGTGGTTCCCTTGCAGGTTGAACACGAGTTTCAGAACTGTATAGTTTCTCTACCTATAGGAACTTTTTCATTCAAATGATTGAAATGGGCTTTGTTCCACCGAACATCCCTATTGACTGTTACTATTTGTGGGACGATAAGACGTGCAAGTAACTCGCGTCATAAATTGCCACGCTTGCTACAGTTACTGTTGTTGTACTGCTTAATAGTTTTTTTTATATATTTAAAATATTTGAATATGTGGCAAGCAGATCAAAGGGCAATGTATTTAATTAGAGTAATTTTCCACGCGGGTGAAACCGCGTGCGCAGCTAGATATCTAATTACTAAAACACAATAGAATATAACTAGCATGCTAATGACCAAACGCTGTCCGCGATGTCATTTAATATCAACAACGAAATATCAATAGCTGTTAGCTAACATAAGGCAATAGTTGGGCAGAAGCAGATGGGATTGCCATCTTTCGCAACTGTCCGTTCTCTATCAGAAATTAAGACCCCATGCATTTTAGAAAGCGGTATATGTTAATTATAAAAGAAATACAGATTCCTATTTGTTACATCATGTCTATCGGATTGAATTTCATTATAAAATACTACAAAATATTAATTAAAAAGGTCTTTTCTGCCTTAATATTATTTATTTTTTATTACATAATCGTGGGTGTCATTAATTTTGCTTTCGGAATCGTTCTCACGAGCCTCGTGATTTATATTTAAATTTAATCAAAACGGCAGTAAACTATAAAAGAATTCATATTGTTAATGATTTTGAATCCATCAAACTATATTAGTAGGAATATCAATGTATTTAAACCTCAAACACATTTCTTTAAAGTTCTGGTTAAAAATAATTTTAATACGTTTTTTTATGTTTTTTGATGGCAAACAAACAGACTGACAGCCTGATGGTAAGCGATCACCGTTGCCTATGGATACCTGTAACAGAGGCATCACAGATACGTTGCCGACCTTTCAAGACACTATTAACAGCACTTTTGAAGATCCCCATGTTGTAGTTACTCGGAAATACCGCAGGCTCATTCCACAATTTGCAAATTAAAAATTAAAAATTATTATTTAATTTGCAAAAATATGTATAATATGTATAGTATATTGTATTTGTAATTAATATATGTATGTGATAAGGGGCACTGAAACAAAACTTTACATTTGGAAGAACTTTAATCATGATGATTCATTTGAAACGAATATCGAATGAATAAATATATCGTATAAGTACAATAGTTAATACATAGGCGCAAAAACCATGTAAATCTTACTCTAGTATTTACCCACAAACACATTGTCACTAACATTATAACTATGATCTCATCATATAAAGAGTGTTGTACAGTTTTATGGTCATGCAGATCAAAGTCATAAATAATATTATTTTTTTTGATTCATCATTTTATATCATAGATAAAAGACAAAATGTAGCAACACTCTCTATATGGATATGAATCAATTCACAGTTTGGCTTCGCCTAATCTATACGACATGTATAACTACTAGTGTATAATGATAAGAACTATGTACAAGTCTGTGTTTAGACCATTCTATATAGGTAACAAACTCTACGTCATATCTAAGAGATCTACTGATGATAGAGACTTATGTAATAATCTAAAGGTAGCCCGTTCGATGTGATATCACGCTATATCGTTATGGGGTATATAATAGTATATATACTCTAATAAATGTTTAGAACCACATTGATACTAATCGCGTACCTAATATACATAATAGTATATTGATATTTTACATAATTTAAGTAAACTAACAATGTACAAAGTAATTAACCATTGAAGTATCTATGTATAAATATTTAAATAGTAATAACTAAAAATATAACTAACATACAAGTAGGTCAGACTTCAGTCTATAATTTTGAAAATAAATCCCTAAAATCAATGTTATATTAAACACTTGAACAAAAACATTCAATGAGCTTCATTTACGCAAAATATTTAAAAAAAAAAAGTGAAAAACAAGTATATGTCAGTCAAAGAACAAACAAGAAAGAAGCAATATTCTTGTATAGCTTCTTTCTTTTTTGGGTTGTTTAAACATTGGCAAGAATAACTATTAAGACATAATTTAGTCTATTATTACTATCTAACAAGTTTACAAAAAATTTAGACATCACTTTTACTAACATTGACTAATACCCAATTTTTTGAAATCTAACTAGTGTTAACCAACCTTTAACTACGGTTAAGTATTAGTTAAAAGGCTTTCTTAAAGCTTTCAACTCCTCTGGGATTTGCTACAGACCCCTAGACACAGATTAACAATTAGATCAGTTATAATATATAAATATATATATTTGCAAAAAACAAACTACAGTAAGAACAATTATGTTGTTGACATTTAACTTTAAGACGCATAGAAATATTTTGAATCAACGAAGCATTTTCATTTCGCGTTTCTCGCCTTTGTCCAGTTAGTAGTTCCTATTTTTATCCGACAGCCCAAGACGGAGGGTTAAATTTTTGGGGTGCATGTATGTGAATATGTTTGTAGGTATGTATGTATGTACTATGTCAGTCTCAGCCTGAGACTAGCCGTTTTGACCGGTTTTGTCGAACGAGATGTCGTTCAATTCCTCTTTACGGAGTGACCTCGAGTTTTATTTAACCGACTTCCAAAAAAGAAGGAGGTTCTCAAATTGACTGTTTTTATAAGTTTTTTTTTAGTAGGTAATCTTTTCTTCTACTCTTAGACGAACGTTTATTTTTCGTATACGTTCTGTACTATTATTCAGTCACGTCTTTTGATGGGGAATAGCTATTTCACTCGCTCATTTGCAAGTTTTTTTTTTATTTAATGTGAATTTCCAAAAATTGTATGTTGTATCTGTTTACATAGAGCAACACTGGCCCCCGGCGTTCGTGCCGGTCTTAGAAAAAGCGTAGTAGAAGAGTTAGGGCCAGTATACACCGAGTTGCTCAATGATCTGTTTAATAATTTTAGAATTATATCAAATAATGTTTCGTTTTGAAATATGTTGAGAGTTTTTTTTTTCTCTATTTGCTTCAAAATGGAAGCCAATTAAACAAAAGCTTCCTTAAAACATTTTTAATCTTATCATAAACAGACACTATACTTTTTCGATTCACACTTAGAGAAGAGAAAACGCGCAAGTGATCAAACCTGACCATAATTCTAAAACAGCTGCATTAGTTCTGCTTACTTGCAATGCAAACGCGAAGCAAGTTTTCATCTGCCTTAATTTCCGCTGTTGGATTCAATTCTTTAGTTATTTTACAAGAATATTCCTTAAACGAAAACATAAGTATCACTTACACTTTTGGCACTGCAAAATGCAATACTACAATATTTTTGTAGATATTCTTTGATGAATTTAACTTTTCAATTAGCTCTCCTTGGACCACTACACCACTAGTGTTGGACCTACGAGCGACGCTCTTATAATCGGAAAAAGATCGGATAATCAACCACAAGTATAGACAGAAAAAAAAATGAAAAAAAAAACCTTTATTTGTGAGATAGATTCAATATAATATGAGGATCAAATGCTCAATTTTGAACGGTGTACAAATATATTTATTGTCATGGTAGGTGGTCGAGTTGGTCTTCAAGATTTTTATCAGACGTACATTGTATAGGTATTGTACCTACTCATCAAATTTAATAGCTGTGAAGATATTCAATTTGTTTGACTATGATTAACACATCAGATTCTAATGATAGCAGTAACGCACGTTTGATGGCTATGATTTTTAATATTTCACCTATTTCATGCAGTGTCGCAACTGTATCAAGCAAGCTGCACTTTCTGGTGTAAAATACAAGCTGCATACCAGTAATACTACCAAAATCGGCTTATTATCTTTTGAAATATACAGAAAGGTTTTTTTTTTGTTTAATAGTTTTTATAGATTCCGCCATATTGGATTTAGTATAATTCCGTATAGCCTATGATACGCGGAGTGTGAAGACGCATCGATGGACACCTATCTTGCCAACATCTGATAAGCGGCTTAAGAGATTAGAGGGCACATATGAACATACTTACAAACATACATACATAGACTGTCAAACTCATAATTAAACAAGCAAATAACACAAGCAATGTTATGTATAGCATACTGTTGCATAAATTTGATTTGCAGATAAAAATGCAACTGGCAAAATACTTTTTATATTTATTTATCAATAATATCATTTGCAGCGTGAATTAGTCAATATGAGCTAACATTTTTAGCTGACTCATGTATTATGATTCGGACATTTGGGTCAATTGAAATGCTATCGATCACTGAAATCCTGCTCTCTCATTCCGCAACTCGAGATAAAGAGCTGCCCACTAACCTACTAGTGATTGTGTAGCGCGGGCGACTCAAGTTCCGTTGCAATCAACAATCATGAACATTTTCACATCACACATTTTTAAAGATTTAAAATCACTGGAATTAAAAAAATAACAACCTTCCTCATCATTATTGTGGGGAGGTTCCCATATGGGGAAGACTTCGACCAGCATTGGACGTCTAAAAGCTGATAGTGGTAGTATCAATGGGGTCAACGGGAATAAAATCATCGACGTCTCGCTGTCCCCATGACGCCGGGAAATGGGGACAAAGGCAAGAAAAACGGCTGTTCCCATCAATGGGGACAACCGAATTACACCAACTCCTTCATAAACTTATCTTCATTCATCTTCATCTTGATTATATCCTTAGTAGACATTTAGTCCATGCCTTATCTTATTTGCGACACTAAATAAAACAGATCTATTAAATTTAAGAGACTGTTGCAGTTAAGTTTAATCGTTTAGCAATGTGTTAGATTGAAAGTAAGTTTCAAAACTGAGTAAATATGTGTCGCAAGCGATGCCGGTTGCTTCAGGTGAACTTTACTTATTAGAAGTGATAGTACTTTACGAGGTATTAGATTCTAGACTAAAGTATTGTGGTGAGAGGTAGCAAGTACAGTAATGGATGGTATTCTCATTATCTCAAATAGTTGAAAGCTGGTGAAATATTTCTGTATTGTGATGCCTCTAATAGCAAGCTTGATGTAATGTGTTATTCTTGTGAGTCAGATATTGGCGTCATCTCTGTTCTTACTTACTAAAAGTAATTTGACACGACTTTAATTGTCAGCGACACGTTTTATTTGAATATAATATGTGAAAAAAAGGGTGGCGACAATTTCAGCGATAGCAAATTTAGTTTCGTTTAGAAAATGGTACAACCGGACTATACACCATTAAAACCATACTAAGTAATATTATTTTATAATTGCAAGTAATCTTGAAAAAAGAAAAAAAAAGTTTTTTTTTTCGTTCTCTGAAAATCACCATTGATGTTGCCAATAGAACATCCCCGTTGCATTTTATTTATCCATCCCGTAAGTGAAAGAGAATGAGTCATCTATCTCACTTATTTCTCTTCTTGCAACTCTATCGAAAGTACATTTTAGGCATCTTAAAATCACTTATATATAATACAGTATTAATTAACATAATTCTTAAAATAACTAAAGCAAAAACAAAAATCTATGCTCATCTCTAAACTTAATAAACTGACTAGTAACATAACGCTCAGGGTCCATAGATATTGCGCACGGAGATTTCTGACAAACAAATTCCTAACATCTAAAATCCTATAGATTATTAGTTTGTCACTTTTGGGGTTTAATTTGCCTAATTACCAAATTACCTAATTTTGAGTTGTCGAACCAATTAATACTTAATCTCATAAACGTTTATCTTACAAATATAAATGGTATCTAATTTAGGCATGGAAAGTAAAGCAAAGTATCTACTGTGTACTAGAGGTAATACCGCACTTCACTAATTCTTTTTTAATTGTGACTCATTATTATGTAACTTCACTCTGTCAGTGCGTAGTAAATACATCGTAGTCTATTACCAACAAGCAAAAATGACAGTTTGTTAATGTCAGTATTGCCCACCACACCCTCTTATAGAGTTCTTACTTTATGTACTTTCTCTCGTTCTCTCTACAGTAGAAAGACAAAGAAAAAGTTGGAAGTTGGAGGTTGAGGGAGGCCCCTGATCAGTAAAGTTGGTGTCGGGATAGGAACCTGACAGAAGCATGTATGGGCCCTGTCTCAAGAGGTCACACATGACTATGAAAGATTGTGGGATTGACCTGAGTTGGTTGGATTTTAAGCGATGCTCGTACGAGCAGTAAGTTAACAGAAGCTAGCCTGGGCTCAGAAGGTCAAGTCCCATCTGAACAGATTAGGTTGTAGTTTAAGTAGTGATCGTGGCTATATGGAAAGCTTACAGGAGCCGGCCTGGGCCCTGTCTCAGGAGGCTGGTCACGCACGGCCCAGCATGGCGGCCACGTCGCCGGCCGACTGCGAGTGCAGGAGCGCCCGCGCGGGCCGAGGCGGTGCAAGCCGCGGCAGTGCCATTACTCCTGAAGGAGTGCTGCCGAGAGGACACCCCGTCACGAACTCGTGCCGGGATGCTTCTGTCGACGTGATTCGTCGCTTTGGGTCCCATCTGGAAAGATATGGAATGTTAGAGATACATACTCTTAATGAAATGTTGTGTGGTTGCTGGCTGTTAGTTGGTAGCGCGACGCGACTGACATTATGAATTTAAATATCTCATCTAGATCTGGGTGTTTGTTATCTGTTTTTTTGGATGTTCCATAGCATCCCTGACAAAGCAAAACCTAGTGGCTAGTGGGGACTTCGGGAGCTATGAATGTAAAGAGTTTAGGTTTATCTAATATTTTCTTGGCATGCGCATGTATCAGTAGATAAAGTGTTAGTTTTGTAATTTGTGTGTGCAGAGTTTCAGTGCACTGCATGCACACACGCATTTGAACATACTATTAAAAAAATAGTAAAAAGTACGCTACCATAAAATCGCTGGCATTCTTAAATAATAATGGAAACATATTGGCTTTATTTGCCAATTTATACATGTATTTATTTTCATCATCAATCATATTTTATTTGTGTAAAATATATATATTTCACACAAATAAAACTACTCTAAAACATATGCTATTGGTTTAGGTAAGTAGCTATACGGTGACAGAAACTAAGTAACTAAGAACTTATAGATACCTCGTTGCTTATCAAATTCTACAACATCATTAACGTGTTGAACACCTGTTTAGGTCGAGCTTTTTTGTCATTGTAGCTGCGCTCCGCGGTTTCACCCGCTATTCTGCAGAAACCGAATATTGTTCCGGCATAAAAAGTAGCCGATGTGTTAATCCAGGGTAGGAGCTACCTCCACACCAAATTTCATTCAAAACCGTTCAGCCGCTACAGAGCTGAACGGGAACAAACACACTTACATACTTAACTACTTACACACTTATACACAAACTTACGCATATATAATATTAGTGCCATATCTGGCAGAAAATTGATTCATGTCTGGAGCTTTGCGCCCAATTAATAATTTCTAGTTAGTAAGTGAATGGAAAACCACTCTAGCTTTATCACGGGTAGGTATACCCTATAGTCAGTAGAGTTAAGAAAGTTTAAACTAGCTAGACAATATTTGCCATAATTCGACCGAAGCTGAATGCAGCTGACATACGACGAATGACCAAAATGCCGTTCATGCAGCCAGAACGCTGGGTACGATGCCGACTGGAGATTGAGTATTTCGATTATCTTTAGACATTCAACGGTATCTGGGTAACCCAACAGTTTGTTTTGTGTAGTAGGCTAAGTATTGAGGTAGCTTGTTTTAATTTCTATGCAACTTTTTTAAATTAATATAATTTTAACAAATAAAACCGATTTCGACAAAAACTCAGAAAAAAATGCATCGAGTTGTTCTTGGCGTCATTCATGAAACACTTATCATTGTGAAGTTCCGGTAGCCACCCTTGGTCTTCTTTATCAGCTCCACTTCACCTAATGCTAGCTTTTAACAGCAAAAGCTTGACTTGTTGAGGAAAATACCAATATCGCTATATGTATGCCTATTATATTTGAGGAGTTCCCTCAATTCCTCGTGGATCCCAGTCTTCCAGTTGGTTCCTTTCAAATAAAAAAAATAATCCAAATCAATTTATAAATGACGGAGTTACGAGTGAACAAACATAAAAACAACTGTATTGAGAACCTTCTTCTGTTTTTGGAAGTCGGTTAGGAACAAAACGTTAGAATAGTTTTACGTCTTACAGAGAATAAATGAAACTTACACAGTAGATGTGTTCAATGATAAGGACAAAGCAAAATAATATGTACCAGGATGGACTTAGTCAAAGTCCAGCAACGTTATTAGTATAACATTCGATTTGAACTTAGTCCTAAAATGTCTCCTCTATCCCTTTACAAGACCCGTCGTTACCATGCGGGGAGCGGTGCTTGGTGACCATCTGGCCACCGTCCTGCAAAGGCAACGCACCCGAACTGGACCAAGGCGACGACAATCACTTTCGGACTAGCTCCACACTGGACATTGCTACGGTATAGAGTTAATAACTATAAATAATGCAGGCCAAAGCTGTATTGCCTCCGAGCTTGTATAGTAGGTATTCAGGTGGAGGCAATGAACGGCAATCGTGTCTTACAAGTCTTAGGAAAGAAGTCCAGGTATCTGTCTATAATATTATGAAATATCATACTTCGCCTGAAATATTACAAAACTTGATCTAGTTAAATACACTATGTGTGGAGCCAATATATAAGAAATTAGAAAAAAATACCATGGAAATAAAACATACACTCCGTTTACAGTTATTTTACCTCTGGCTATAAAGTTTTTTTCTGCCGCTGCTTTAAATACTTTTCGGCAATTTAAGAGATTAATAATCAACGATCCAACAGAAAGATTCTAGAATCTTTCCAACACAAATAAAATACTTAACAGCAAGTAATGCCAATCTAGCAAGAAGATACACAGATGTCAGAGATAAAATAACTGTGTACAGTAAGACATCTACTTAATAATACTATACATAATTTTTAACAAAAAAATAACCGACTTCATTATTTAATTCGCTTCGTCGTAGTCGCTTAACTATCATTATCGAGATTATCTTGGCGCCACCCGTATCATATCACTAAGGATTTCCGGTGGCCATCTGTGGTCACCGGAAGGCGAATGCCTGACTTGTTCATGAAAATACCAAAGTTGCATTAAAAATGATTTTCGTAAATTCACCCCACTTCATCATCATCAGCCATATCGTCCCATACTGAACAAAAACGTGAAATGTAACCTGGTTCTCGCCTTCGGCTTCCAAGAAATTATGCGTTTTTATGACCATAATTATTTCTCATTTGTTTCGGTAATCCAAATTTGTGTCTCTTTAATCCAAATTCAGTCAATAATTATTTTGCAACCAGCCAGTATCATGTAAAAGTAAGTAGGTACCGAAGTTACAAAACCAAGCTTAAATTTGGCTAACCGACCATCATTTACCTCCCTATTGAGATGTTATGAAGAAATCGGACTCACAAATGAGTGGCACGTTTCCAAGACGCGCAATTTATCTTGTATTCGAGATTTCGGACCGTATTTATCATGTAACTAATCCGCTTCTAAAGATGAGACCACACTGGGCTCGCAGTCGGGGCTGTGAAGCAGTCATAAATCACTTCACAGCCCCGACTGAGGAAGTAAGTTTTTTTCGCGATTTTCGTTTTGGTCCCGTAGTAAAAGTTGTTCGAGTAAGTTTTTTTCGCGATTTCAGTGTTGGTCCCATTGTATTTCAATGTTATTTTTAATCGAGAAAATGTCATGTAGGTATTCATGTTTTCCAACTTAGTTGTACTAGAGATATAGAAAAAAAAACATATCTCAAATGAGCTCTTTAATCTGCATAACTAATGATGGACGGAATTGAAAAACCAACCCAGAATCACATTTTTTCAATTTAGCTCCTAAAAAAACACTAGCTTAGTGTGTTCATACCCTTAGTATTCCGGAGGCACGCATCACTTGTTTATATAAAGTAAACCACCGTGAAACTCAACTAGGAGGCGAAGATTAACTGATGAATGAAGTTAAACTAACTAAAGGCTTACGTAGTAATATTATTCTTTACTAAAGGCATATGTCACAGTTACCGAGGCTATTAATTTGGTAATTCTCCATTTTTGGCAAAAGATAAACGATAGTGAAGGTTCAGTTACCTCACATCGTAGACAAGAAGTTTAAATAAAAAAACTCAGGTTAAATTGATTGGTTTTTAGAGCACGTGCGTTACCACTTAACTACTCAATTTTCGATTATGAAAACGCTTTGTTCGTTCTTAATTACAAAGATATGATTAATGATTCATGTACCAAGGAGATCTTCACTCTTAATTGTACTGATCAGTGATCAATGCCAATCATCAATACTGATCATTCCTTGTAAATAAAACCCAAAAAGTACCAGCATTATCTGTTACTCGCTAAGCGTGACTTGATTTATGAATGCCGTGTCAAATAAAAATTAAGTCATCTCGGATTAAATAAACCTATTGAAATTCCGACATTATCAGAAGAATATCGTTCTAAAACGTTAAAAACCAGATGTCAATTTGAAAGCCTCTGCATACCGTGTCGCACGTTACATAACGCGAGTTCACAGGCGGCGTCGTTGCGTCAACGCACGTCTTCGTAACCTTTCACTGCGGATTCCGTGGGCACGGTGCGTGTGCGCAGCTAAACCGCACATCAAAAAATGTACTACGATAGTATCAGCGATTTGTCAATCAGCTGTTTCCCGAATTGATGTTTTGATACGATTTTTATTTTTTGAGATATATATCTATATCTACTTTTAAAAAACAATGTATATTGTATATGTATAATATATTTATAATCTATGTTCAACTGCTGGAGTTTAATTAACTGATTTCTTAATCTATCCTTCTAAAGGACATACTTTGAATCGGTATACTAATTTCTGAAAAAATCCTAAAATATATCTTAAAAGTGAGTCCCAAAAAACAGAGATCGATAGAATCTTGTTTGCCTAGGTACATTCATTTGAAATGGGAACTTGAATCGTTTATCTGATATAAATATTCTAACACAAATGAATATAATTATGTAATGCTTCTAAGCTTTCGGCCATTATTAGTTCATAGTCCCCATTATTCCTACGCAAATTATTCTTACAAAATCGTAGTGTTTGTGTCTAAAACCATACGAATAGATAGTAGCATCTTATTAACCTCGTTTCAACAGAAGCAAGTCCCGATAGCCCTTCACCCGAACGACCAATCTATTAGATTTTACTTTATCAATGCAATTAAAGTTAAGCTATAGTGTTTTGAAATCCGGAACATTTTAAAATCAGGTTTTCTCACGGTCCATCGCTTGTTATAGTAGTATTTTGCTACATAGGCATTTTGCGATTTTTCGCTACATAGGTATTTTGCGTTTTCCTTGTGGCACGCCACGTGCTACATCTATTTCATCGCACATCTGGAAGTTTTTGTAGAAAGAGTTGGAATTTCCAAAAACTGTTTAATCAGTTTATTGCAACATAAGAAATATTCATATATTATAAATAAAATTTCGTTTGGATATATTTTAATTTGATGGAAAAAATAATTATAATATTTACCTAAGATCTGTTAATATCGTAATGTTTACAATACAACTTTTATAACTGGACCAAAGTTAAAAAAAGGCACTTGTAGATTTTTCATAGAGGGTGAAATTAATTTTCTATGGAACAGCTAATAGTATTTTTCTGAATAACAGAGTTGGTCTCGTAGTTGTTGTTCACAATGATATCCTGCATTCAGTGCCTAAGCCCCTACAATAATATCTGGCTTCTAATCATCAGTGTATCCCTTAATCTGTCCCTGAGATCAGTGAGGACATTTGTAAAAATCTCGTGGAATCCCAATGAAAGTGGTTGCCATTTTGCAAAGTTAGTGACGCTTGCGGCTAGACATGCGTGTCTAACCAATCTTTGTTCATGAGGATTGTTTCTGCAATTTGATGGAGATGAATGGCTTTTTCTCAGGCCATTCTTTATGGTTGTTAGAATTTGATACTTATTTAAACTGTGTGATTTGATAAGGAATGTTTGATAGTGTCGCACGTAACTCACACGCATAGCATAGCGTGAGGATAAGGTATCCAAATCTGTTTGCAGCCATTTTTATCGGTTCTCACGTCACTAATATAAACCAAAACATGCATGTTTCGGTAAACATAAATAATAAAACATGTTTTAACAAATAGTTGAATTCTTTACTACTAAGTTTTCTGTTGTTTTAGTGTATATACTTAGGTATTTATTAATGTACCGTAACTATTTGTTGTAGGTAACTGTTGTAGTGTCTAATAAAGTTATTTATTTCTTTTGTTACTTCCTTCTTTGTATCTTTAAATTTTTCTTTCTTTTTATTTGACTTCTTTTAACTCTTTTTTATTTTTTTGTCTTTCAGAGTACTGCACTGCTCCTACTATAGATAAGCGTGGCGCTTATTATCATTATAGTCGAGATGTGGGCTACGTGCTCACAACTCGACTATCTCCTCGTCACGTATAAAAATATCGTTAGGTACTTACATTTTGAATAATATAATACGAGCAGAAATCCGTTTAGTAAAATCCTTTAGGCAATTTTGATTACAAAAATATACTCCAAAGAATTTAATCAAATTACGATATTGTATCAATATTTATCTCGCACGCATTTTCTACCATTCATACCGATGACCATGTACCGACCTCTGACCTAGCCAGTTGGTGAAAGCGGCCGCAGGGCTGCCACGTACCACTTGACATGTTCATTTCTTTTCTGAGTTGTAGCTATATTAAAGGATTAGACATAACAGGTACGCTAAGCCAAAAGTAATCACGATCATCTTCAACAACTCCCAAAATTCAATTGTTCTTTAGATATTGACACTTAACAAAATATTTGGAACAGCTAATTGTTTTTCGCGTTATCATGGTTAGACAATTTATAAAAGCATCTCATAATAGAGCGAAGACAAAAACGCCCCGTTTCAGATGAGCAAACCCGTTCTGACTTACCCTGAAAATCTTGCACAAGCTGAGAGATGATCTATTACTACAGCCAAAAGCATTAGTGGAAAAAAACATAATAAAAATAAGTAGAGAGGCAGGTAAATACTCATAACAGTTACGAAATTAGTTTTAGTAAAGCAGCCTAGAGTTCGCGAAATCGCCATAATTCAGATGTGGGTTAAGGGTGAAAGTTGATTGGTAGGTACGGGCCGTGCTCGTAGGTCCACGACCGACCTCCCTACTTCACTTGGTTACTCGCTTTCATTCATATTTCAAGAGATACACATGTTGCAAATGGCGTAGAAGTGCTTGCCTTTCGATGTAACTTTGGTTTGCGACGATTCGTTTTAACTAGTTTACGTTATGTGGTATTTTTTTACTGTTAATTTTACATTTCTATTTTCTAAAATGTTTTTCAATAAACCCTATATTACTGTAATATTATATAGAATAAGTTCTGAAACGACTAAAACGTTTTTCATTATATAAACGTTATATGTTATATGTTTGGAAATTCTTATGAAACTGCCATAATTTAAGCCCCTCTCAGTACCGTACACCCTTAAGTCTGCCCCTGCACAAGTCCATTAAAAGCAATTATATTCCTAAAAACTTGATCAGTTTGCATTCACCGACAACAATGGGTGATCGTCAGTAAGTTCCGATTCCGTGAGGATATAAAGAAGGTGGGAACCGTAGAAAGTCATGGGTTTGTTGCTTCACGCCTTTTTGTTAACGCTGATTATTTACTTTTACTTTTATATTTATTGTTATAGAATATAGAAGAATAGAATTAAAGAGACACGATATTGGAAAAATATTTGATTAGATTCGTGCAAAACATGTATGAAAAAGGTAGCTAAGCTTATGATATGATGCTTATGATATGAAGTTAAACATCAAATACTCTTTTAGCAATATATATTTTATCGGATAATTTTTTTCTGCGACTTCACCCGCGCTTTGAACAAAACCTATGTTACTCAGGGAGGTGTAGCTTTTATACCAGATAAGACATTTTCGGAATCGGTTCAGTTCAGACTTTCCAGAGATTAACCCCTACAAACTAATTAATTGTAATTTTGTTGCTTTGTAAGCTTACCTCTTTATAATGTTTGTTTTGATTAGATGGCCCCGCTTTATACGAAATGAAATGCCCATATTGAATTGATTTTTGATGAATATATATTAATTCTATTTCTAGGCCTCTTATCTGTTTACCGTTAGTTATATAACAAGCATACCTAATATTATTTTAAGTCATGCCTAAATTTAATCATGATAAGCATATTTAGTATAATAATCGCGTTTCCCGTGTGAGTGTCAATAGCATGTGTGATTTCTATTTTATATAACTACTTGTTCTTATATGTTATCTCTATTCTGGGTGTTCGGTTAGACCACCGACACTCGTACTTTGAAATAAATAATTGTTGAAATAACCTTTACGGTCATAGCTCTAGCGATCTAGGTAACCTAGTGGGGTTACCCGTGTCATGCCATGATACCACAGACATCTATTGCGTACAGATAGCTTAGTAAAGGTCGACGCATAGAACACACACAAATATGTACATAATTTGGCCACGAACATCAAAACCTCGTTGGCTAAAAGTCGATCGTCTGAGTTGGTTCTCAGAGTCGACGCATAGGTACTCGCTACTAAAAGTTGAGAGCAAAGTGTTTCAGCCTAAGGCCAGAAAGTACAAAGAGTAACAGAAGTGGAAAAGTGCTTGCAATGTGTATCTCTTTCCAAAAATGGCCTGTTGGTGGCTATAAAACGTTCCATGCCTCGTAAGGTACTTGTACATCTATTACAAAGTTAATCTGCTACATCTACAGCTAGATGGTACCGGTTCGAAAACAGCGGACATATTACAAGTTCAATATGAGACGCGTTAAATTTTAAATTCTTACCTAATTTAAGTAGGTCCAACTTAATGAACCACTTTGCTATTTTACATATGTTGATCCTTTTACTTGTCTTAAAAGTAATTAACACGTGAACTTTACACACTTTACACTTTTGGATGAATTACAATCCCCTAAATGGTACATACGACAATAAAAGACGTCACTCCCTTATGACACTAAGTGACCTCATGCAGTCATGCTATTCGGGAAGCGGGACTCTACGCAGATCTTTTCTGCGGCGTCAGAAAAGATTGTTAATCTAGGTGTCTTAATTCTGAACTCACTCTAGACATCTGTGTAGGAAGTGAAGGAAGGCAGGGTCGTCAGACCGCACCGCTGAAGAGAGGGTTCTTGAAGCAGGCCTCCGCTTTCGACCTTTAGAATTTGTCACGGTGCGAGGCGAGCCTTTCGAGTCTAGAAAAGAAAAAGTAATAAATGGAGAAACTTTGAACACAACATTAAAATAAAGTTACAGTCACTACTGTAATAGCATACAACATTTATTTTATCGTAAATGTTCTCTGCTCAGCATCAGTCTTTTAAAATCCCACTGCTGCTCATCTGCCTACCCTAGAAGGGTGATTGGGGCGTTACATCCACCACGCTGACCCAATGCGGGTTGGGTTGGGTTGTGTTAGGAATCTTAAATTTCTTTCGCTAAATTCCCATAAAAAATTGCGACTAGGTACATCGTGCGTGATGCGTTTGAATTTTATAATATTGATAATGCTTGTTATATTAGCCACAGAAAATATTGCCATTTGCTTTTTACACTACTCAAAAACATCTTATTTCTGTGATTTTCGTGGAGATCTGTTACTAGCGTTCGATAGAGTACACAACCTCACTCACAACTTACCGAAGAACAATCGTTTCCTAGTAGCATGAAGCAGCAGGTCCGGTGGAGGTGGCCCCAGCAACTCCATGATGCAAGCCAACTGCTCCGCCTCGTTCTCGCCCGGGAACAGGGGATAGCCCGTATGGAGTTCCGCAAGGATGCATCCTGGGACCAAAATGTTTTAAATTTTTTATGCAATAAATAACGTATTCTTCAGATATTGTTAAGATAACTGAATACTTTGATATAGAGAAGAAAAAAAACGAAGTTTTTGTTTCTGTGCCCTAGATTTATGAACCAATTTCCAGCATAAATCTTATTACAAATAGTACCAGTAAACATCGCTTGCCTTTACCGTGAAGAATTAGGCAAATGTCAAGGCGGCGAAGTTCAATCAATCACCACCCACGAGCAGTGAAGTTCGCATCAACAGGTTGTTCCGGGGCATCCATCATCATGTATTGCGTAAAAACAAGATTCTTTGCAATGTAGACGTGGAGACGAAATTCGGAATATAAAAATATAGATGGATAAATCAATGAGCAACCCCAGAAAAAATTGCTTTTATTATGAACGTTCGTGATTCTGATAGTGTAGCCATCCCGCTCGTACCAACTTACTCGCACTATACGCGGTCCCGTTCGCGAACTATCACTATCACGATCAGGAACATCCATGATAAGGGGGCCGGTACTTATATTAAAGTCGGGGCAGGCACTTGATCGGCTTGACGAACGAAGTGAAACAGTCTATAAACATATGCACACGAATAACGTGAGACAATCGATGTCTAATTTATTACCGCCTAGGTTTGTGTATTACTTTTCTCGGTACGGTAATTAACAACTATGCAAATTTGTGTCAGACAACGTAGTAAGAGCAATTTCAGTTCAAATGCTTACATATGTAAGTATTCGTTATTTAATCATGTCAAATAGCACATACCATGGTTGACGGTTGTACTGTTTTTGTTGCAGTTAGATATTCATATATCAGCTTTAGTAGAAGTTTGTTTTGGTTTTGGTAGTGGTAGGGCTCTTCTATAGAGCCCGCTTGGGGAAGTACCACACCTTTGCCAGTTATTCAACCGCCAAGCAGTAGTGTGCAAACATTACTGTGTTCCGGATTGAAGGGCAATTTTTCCAGCGTAATTACGGAGCACATAGAGATTTAACATCTAATATCTCACTGACGAGCGCAGTGCATTGCCGCGCATGGTTTTGAACTGTTGAAGTACAAAATTCTGGGTGGCACTAAACTGTTATGAGCAAGCGTGAAGCTTAACATCAGGTGAGAGACTTGCTAGTCTCGTCAACAAATTACATTTAAAAAAATTGGGGTTTGTGTAGAGTGCAGCTACGTATGTCTTGAGAGTTGTCCATTTAGTCCCTAAATATTCTGCGGCGCAGGCGAGGCAAGTTTCGATATTTGCCATGCGAACACCTTTCCCCGGCTTTCTACATACTTGTGGTTATGCAAGATGACTCTGTTATCGATACGTAATCGCTCATTCGCGCTCCATTGACATCATGTGCTGCTCCGTGTGCTGAGGCGACTGATTCGTTTGTTTATTTATTTATTTAACGGTATCTACGATCGGCTACAACAGTTTTCAGACATTTCAGATAACTATAAATATGTATCACTCAGGGACCAGAGTTACTACTATCCTTTACTATGCATAAAGGAAAAGCACTTTCGGTAAAAATAATTTAAAAGAAGAATTGATTTTAACATCTGACTTTTGATGAAGTTCGTCATAGGTATTGGGTAACTTATGAGGTTTCAGCATTTTGACGATTTTTAAATTTTGTGTCATAGGTATGATACAAAATTTAGATTTTTAGATAATCTGTGGATAGCCATCAACGGTTTAGTCAAGCCTATTATTAATCACACTGATGCTTGTATGTGCTTTGTCTGGTTTTTAAAAGCACTTGCCTCTGCAAGTGCAAAATTCGGCGTCGCTACAAATGAACAAAAATATAGTTGGTACTGCATAGTATGTAGTATGTACCAACATTAGAACAACGCCGGCGTCCGGTTGACAGTTCGGGCAGGTACCGAGTTACCTAAGTCTAAGGTACCATTCCAATCCACAAGTCACTATTATTTAATCTGTGGTAAAGATACGTATTGTCTGAAGATCATTGCACAAAACTGCAGTTGGTGCTACGAGTTATCACACCACTCATTTGCTCGTGTAGTTTGGCCATTTTAAAGGAGTCTATTACATAATATCGAAGGTATGTTGTTCGAATGTGTTGTAATAATTATCACATTAATATGGTACATAATATTTGTAACGTTATGAAACAACTGTAACAAGACAATAATATTGTATCGGTCTTTCATTTGTGTCATATGTTTGTGAAATCACATATTGTCTTCGGCTTTTGCATCTTTTGCACAAAGCATGAGACAAAGGCTTTTGTTAAGTAGATACAATTAAGATGAAATGGTAACAAAAAGTGTTCTAGATCTTACATAATTAATAGGTATCGTTACTTTTTCCTAATATTTCTTATACACAATATACATACAACACACATACCTATGCACAATACTTTGCTTGCTTCAGCTTGCTGACATACATTGATACGGGTTAGCGACAGTATTTTTACATAATTTATACTTGTCAATTATGTTAGGCGTCTGGTTCACTTTGTTTTTTCGAATTAGGTGTAAATGTCTTTTATCACTTTCACTTATACAGGGTTATAAGGAATGGGTATGCTAAGCCGATGGCGAGAAAAAAATATTAGCTGTTCCATACATTTTGTCGAGTGTCACTGACATTTTTAAATGGAACAGCCGTTTTTTTTTTTTTTGGTTTCAGGTTTGGTCCCATAGTAAAAGTTGTTCACAATCATGAGTACTACGAGCCTTTTTACACACTTACGAGAATACTACGGAAAGCGGAGCAAGAATGAAGTGCAGCAGTGAGCGTCTTCAAGCTGATGATGACGATGAAAATATTTCGCTCTAACGCACAACGCGCCGCGGCACACAGTGCAAGGCAAGACGAGTTCGCGCGCGCGTGACGCTTATAGCATCCCTTGTTAACATTCACCGAATGTGATGAAACTATAGTCTGAATAACCGACTCAATTTAACCTGATTATTCCCGTTTTATTTATTTATTTTATATATAAACATACAAAACAGAATGCAATCATATTAAGATTATAATAAAATTAAAATATAATTAAAATTTTATTAATAATTATAATTAATATAATAAAATGTGTCAAAACCAGTTTTCATAGTAATATTTCTCTCTCTTTCCCTCTCGTTTGTTAGACGGCTCCACCACAGATTACTTGCATAAAACTTTGAATATAAAAAAAATACATCGTAAAAGGCACAGGCATAGATGACAGTAAATTTCCACTAACCCATGCTCCACATGTCGATGGCGGTCCCGTACGGCAGGCCGAGAATCACCTCCGGGCTCCGGTAGAACCGCGACTGGATGTAGGTGTACACGCGCGCGTGCGTGTAGCAACTGCTGCCGAAGTCGATCACCTTGATGGAGGAGCTTCCTCGCGCTTTCAGGAGGATGTTCTCCTGGAAATTAAAAATATTAATGAAAAAAATAAAAACGAGTAAGATAGGGATCACATTCATGGAAACCAAAACTGTCACAGCGCGAAAGATGGTGAACAGGACTCGTCAAGTGAAGCAAAAATGTGGATGGAGAAATTGATATAAATCGAAATAAAATGACGGCCAACAACAGCATACTATCTAAGACTTGATTTATTTATGGTCCACTTGTCTGTGCGTTTCGTAAATAGCTGTGTACAAAAGCGTTTTCAACCTATAGGAAGGCTTGTCAAAGATTACCTATTGGGTTTTAATGTAAATATGCAGTAGCTAGAGCATTGCAGAGAGCATCGACTCCTGGGGAATCATGGCATTGACGTAAACGAGCAAAGGTTGTAACTGGTTGCCAGTCTGTCATTTTAATTAATATAGTTGGACATCTAAAAAGAAACACGACTTTATACGAAGAAGACAAACAATACTACTGCTAGCCTTGTGACTCAGAGAGTGGGTTTCGGCTTTCTGATCCATAGGTTGTGTGTTCGTTTCTCAACCAGGACAAACATTTTGTGTGATGAACATGGATGTTTGTTCTTTTTTGTTTGGATGTGTGTTGTATTCTATCTATGAATGTACAAAAAAAAAGGTATGTATATTCTATCAGCTAACTGGTTCCCATAGTACAAGCTTGCTTAATTTTTTCTACTAAAACTAAAACTTCCACCAATATATTTTTATTTTTAATCTGTATTAAAATATCAATTCTCTGACATAACAGAAGATACTTAAAATATTTAAAGTTAATATTTTTGTTTTGAGTCCAGGGCCAATTGCTGATATTGGAGTTTCCGTTATAATTCAGTAAACTCTGTACATCAAATTACTACAATTTGAATTCGACATTGAGATTTGTAATAATTTTAAAATTATACAAAGCTTTAGATTTGGATCTAACTCTTCGTAAAGTTTAGAATTCTCGTTATGTTAATCTTTTGTGTCTTAAAGCGATACACATGGTGTTACTGGAAGGTGCAGCAATATTGAATGCTATGTATGCACTCATCATTATGAACAACTGGAACCAACCTTGAAATCGCGAAAATAAAATCAGCTGCTACAAAAATGTCAATGACACTTGACAAAATTTATGGAACAGCTGTTTTTTTGCGATTTCAGTGTTGGTCTCATAGTAAAAGATGTTCATAATGATGAATACATAACTACATACCTTCTATGCTGTTGCACCTTTCAATAACATTCCGTATATAAAGGCATTCTTACTAATCACATTATATATCCAAATGTTTTTGTTTATACGAATCTTAGTTGTTTCTTTTCCTGAAGCCTTTTTTGTTCTTTTTACGTGAAAAAATATTGTTATCAAATGGAAATGTAATTCGTAACAAAGGATTATGATTGTATTATTTGCATAGAGATTATTAGGACTGGACAGTGATATTTATTTTATTATATTTGCATATCAGTCTAAAGTCTCATGGTCAACTAACACCCAGACCCAGAGCACATCTGGCCGGGCGGGAATAGAACCCTGGTCCTCATGCTTAAAGCAGACACGCTACCATCTAAGTCACGAGATGCATTCTGGTAGGTGCAACATTGATGCGTATTTGTGGCCTCCAATAACGATTCCAAATTTTCTTTTAAGACATTATAGATTAGCCGCCAAATTATACCCACCGGTTTCAGATCACAGTGGATGATGTTCTCAGCTTCCAGCAGCCTTAGACAGCGGAGCAGCGAGCTGGCGAACCGCCTGATAAGGCTTAGGCTGAACCCCTGGTAGTTGTTCTTCTTGATAAGTTCGTATAAGTTGATACTGGAACAGGAGGTTCAGGATCTTTATAGGACGCGGGGTCGACTCATTCACTGTCAATAATTTAATATCAAAGTAAGCAATGCTTTACCTTTTTTTCTTAATGTAAACTACTAATTACTGATACTAGTAATATTTTTAAAATATTATTGTATAAGCTAAGTAGGTACCCTTTGATAAGTTACGTCGTCTAATGTGTCGAACGGTGACCACCCAAAACAAGTGCGGCCGCTGCCGCTCGTTGGCATCGTTGGCATTACTCAATAATAAATCTAAATATCCAAACAAACAGATATATCTATATATATCTCTCGCTATATTTAATACCATATACATACATTACATATGATATTATACATTTTATACATATGAAAATACTCCAGTTTTTTTTCTGTCACTTAATGTTATGTTCCTACCTACTAAGAGATATTGGATCTCTGAGAAATTCTAAGTGCCAAGTAATTAACTAAATTTAAATAAAAAGTTAAATTTAGTCCAAAGTAATTGTTAAAATCAATGAAAAACAAACCTCATAAGCTCAAAACTGATGCACAAATGGTTTCTAAAGTAGAAGTAGTCCAGCATGTGTATGACGTTGTGCGTCTGGTCCTTGTCTTTCAACCGCAGGTGGTCCAGCACGCGCACCTCCACCAGCGCCTGGTGGTGGAACCGCTTCTTGTTGCGGATGATCTTAATGGCGACTTGCGAGCCGGTGCGGTGGTCCAGCGCCCGGATCACTTGCCCGAAGGAACCCTTGCCGATTACTTCGAGGATCTCGTATCGATATGCTATGTGGTCGTGGATTTGCTGTAAAGAAGCAATTATAGCAGTAAATAATTTGCAAATCATCAGTCGACGACGATGATTTTGAATTTTCCTTTGTCTGCGTTTTTAGCGTTGTACTTAATAACTTATAATATTTAAGGGAGCGGCCATTGGCTCTCGAAATACAGTATTTACTATTCGGAGCCAATGGGATCATAACATTTTTTTGTATAATTAATTATGTTCAGTTAAGGATTTTTTGTTTGTTTGTTTTGTTTATGATAACAAGCGAAAGATTGATCCGATCTTCATTAAAATTTGAAGGCATGATAAAATTTGTATATTTGTTTTGTAAAGTTACAGGAATCGTGATGTACGCGTGAACTACTATTAGTCTTGTAATACTGAGCATGTAGCTCGCCTGATGCTTGCCAACCACTGTTGACGAGGACCGGGCCGGGGTAATTATACCTTGCGGTGGCGTTCACTTCCACTCCACCCAGAACAAGCTTTAGGGGAATAGTCCGTATTCATTTCTATGTACAAAGGTAAATAAAAATGCCGGACATAACCATAATACAACTCAGTTGCAATTGCATATTCTACATATTAGCTTTCTATCTACCTAGACAAAAGAAACCATAGTAAAGTATGAGTAGAAAAATATTTTAAAAACTAAGTTGTTTGAATAATAAAGAAGACTTTTGAGCCAATTTATTACTGGGCTTGAACATTTGGATTATCTATACATCTTTAATGGTCTTTGGAAAATCCTACTGTAATTTTTTGTAGTAGGCTAAGTAGTGAAGATAGTTGTAATTTGTATGTATTTTGCTTAGTTAATAAAGGCACTTGCCCGATAAAAAAAAAATATTAAGTACTTAAAATCTCTCTCGTTTTTGGTATGATTTGAACATTGGGAAACTCGAAATAGTAAATCGTTACTTTAGCAAAATCGTAAGTAAGATACATCAGAAAAAGTACCTAAATGAAAAAAAAAAAAAAACACATCGCATACACACTTGTCTCATGTTGCTTTACTCTGTAAGTTGCAGTTCACAAATAAACTACAGCAGGCATGCAGCACGTGATGTGATACCACTATAAGTCTTCCCTTGCACGACTTAATATAATAAGTAGCATAGAACAATTTCCCGCACGAGTAAATCCTTCCATTGTAGCCTCGACCGTGACTTCTAGTTCTTTCTCCGGCCTAGACCTTCAATAGAAACCTAAGTTATAATCAGTACCTAAGTTCATGCAGTCGAGGAAACGGCGCGGTACAGTAATACGATCGATAAAACCTTGCTAAAGAACAGCAACATATTTCTAACCTAGTATACTCGTATATTTACAAAACAAAATCGGGTTGGTTTATAGCTCAAGAATTTATAGCTCATTTACAGCATTTATAGCTCAA
The DNA here is from genome assembly GCA_947579745.1 of Apocheima hispidaria. NCBI lineage: Eukaryota > Metazoa > Arthropoda > Insecta > Lepidoptera > Geometridae > Apocheima > Apocheima hispidaria. The sequence continues at coordinate 16,141,890 of OX388147.1, forward strand.
GAACGGCTGGACCGATTTTTATGATTTTAGATTTGTTGGATTTGTATCCGCCCCGAATAACTATGAAGATTTTAGCGAGGCTGAAGACCAAGCTTGCATCGCGTACGAAGTCGCGGGCATCAGTTATTCATAAATTCGTCTAAATTGTGCCAGAAATTGCTTGCAATGTTGTACCTATGTATATTTCAGTACGTAGTTTTTGTCTTAATGGCAAGATATATATATATACAGGGTTATAAAGGGTATGCTAAGCCGAAAAGGGCTCATAGTACTCATTATTATGAACAACTTTTATGATAGGACAAACCCTGAAATCAAGAAAAACACAACTCTTCCATAGAAAAATGTCAATGACAATCGACAAAATGTATGGCACAGCTATTTTTTCTCTCGATTTCAGCGTTGGTCCCATACTAAAAGTTGTTCTCAATCATGAGTATTATGGCCCCCTTTCGGCTAAGCATACCCTTTCCTTAAACCCTGGATACCTAAGCATTCGACGCAAGCATCGACGTTTTTTGGTATGTCGATGGACGAAATCGTTATTTCCTAAACGAAAAACCAATGTTGCCAAAGTGAAAATTTAACTTATTTTCTATCTTCCAGAAAACGGCAAGGAAAATACTTACTACGACTAGCTAGTATTTTTTGTTTGACCGTTCTCGTCTATCTATTTTAATTATTCCTCCTTAGATCGTGCTAGGTATATACACAGAAGAGAGAGAAGTAAAAAAATTTCCTCTTCTGTGGGTATATATGACAACAAAAGTGTAATAAGCGGTTAAGGAGATTAGAGGGAACATATGAACATACTTACATACATAGTCTGTCAAACTCATAACCCTCCTTTTTCGTTGTTGGGTAAAAATAGAATACTCTCTTCAATTAGATCGCCTATGATTGGCCGGCTGTTCAGGCTAGCCAATCATAGGCGTAGATTCCTTGAATGAAATTTTGTGCCAGTCAATCGTAAGTGCGAGCATCCGGCGCGGTATATTTTAAGATATTTGTTAATGTTTTTGGATGCACGATCAACTGGTTTTTAACCGACTTCCCAAAAAAAGGAGGAGGTTCTCAAGTCGTCTGTTTTTTTTGTTACTTCAGAACTCCGTCATTTATAAACCGATTTATTTTTTTATTATCATTGTATCCACTAATATTGTCCTTTACCTTATTGTAACTGCCGTTCTCGTCGTCAAACCCGCAGTTGTTGGGTAAGTTCGACCTCGCTTGCACTTTGTTGGATTCCAGCCCAAGGAACCATACCTCAGGGTACTTCCTGATTTCGTTTCTCTCCCATTCCGATAGCTTGTCGCCGTACAGTTTCAGGGATTCTAAAAAGAAGAAATGTAGCAGGTTAATTTCAGGAAAAACAGTTGATTATAATATTGTTACGTTTTCAGGATAGTCTGGAATAACAATAAGGCAACCCATCTTTGCCAGTTATTCAACTGTCAAGCAGTAGTGCGCAAACATTACTGTGCTACGTATTGAAGGATCCGATTCCAGTGAATTCCCAGAGGGTGTTCAAAGTTCAAGTTTTGAAGTTGATTTTTAACTTCCTATTTCTGGATCGTACTGAACTGATATGAGCAAGCATGATGCTTACCATCAGGCGAGCGACTTACTCGTCACCTAGATAAACCTAACTAAATTTTCTTTAGATAATAGAATCTGTGGTAGTAATCAGATCGGATCGGATCGGATCGGATCAGATCGGTACTTGGTAGGGGGCTGAAATACTGTTATCACACTAATATTATAAATGCGAAAGTTTGTGTGTAAATGTGTAAGTGTGTTTGTTCCCGTTCAACTCTGTAACGGCTGAACAGATTTGGATGATATTTGGTGTGGAGGTAGCTTATTCCCTGGATTAACACATACGCTACTTTTTATCCCGGAAAAATATTCGGTTTTTGTAGAATAGCGGGTGAAACCGCGGGACGCAGCTAAATTATTATATAATTTGGTTCTCATTGAATACTGAAGTACAGTTATCATAAACTATAGTACATCATCATCGTATGACCTCAGCTTAATTATTCTCGCAATATTCGCGCTCCTCCCATAAATTAATAGCATCCGCCAACCGCACTCCAAAGAACTTTGCTCTGCCAAAAATAGAAGAGAATAATGGTGCCAAATCACCTCGCATTGAAAATAAGGCACAATTCTCTAGGCATTGACCAATTCCATCGAAGCATAATGACTCCTTGCGCTAAAATTATACTGGCGCGCGAAATCAAATCGTTCAAAGTTCGAATTTATCTGCTCTGGGTCTTTGTGTTAGTTGTACACGTCTTTGTAAGTATTTTTTATTATTAACTTGTCGATGGTCCGCGACTTAGCTCGGCTTTCGGTCTCGCTGCAAACCTTGTCCTGACAATTACGAACACAGCAAAACAGAAACCATCCAAATCAGTACAGCTGTTCCCAAGTGATGCACCGTCTTATATGTGGCAGTTAATTTTTATATAATAATAATAATAATAGCCTTTATTTCAGATACTTTTACATTATTCCTTAATTTAACTTAATTTATTGTTAGAGTTTGTATCCGTTTGCCCTAAAATGACAAAGGCCTCTTCCAGCTTCTTCCATTCTTCTCTTTCTCTGGCTGTCCTTGTGTTGTAATAACTCTTTAGTTTTTAATTGAAAGTAGTTCTTGTATTTTGTTTTTTAAAACAAATTGATGTCACTTCATAATTTTTCCTGAATATACAACATTCGTTATCAGCACGAAAGCTTTTTAAATCTTATTTAGAAGAAGATTTGGTGTTTATTCTTACTAAAAAGAAGATTAAGTGAAAAATATTCGATTCAAAATGAATATGATGACGAATTTTCACGGGATACCGATGTTGAAAAATCGTGATGGCTACTCATCTTGGAAGTTTAAGTTGAGGATGCTGCTGATTCACGAAGAATTGTGGAGTGCGATCGTTGGTTATGATGATGCAGATAAAACATCTCTCGCAGTACGTATCAGAAATGATCAAAAGGCTCTGTCAAAAATATGCCTAACTGTCGAGGGTGCTGCAATAACACACGTCAGAACATCGTCTTCAGCTAAAGAAGCCTGGGAGGCACTTCGCTCAGCCTATGAAGATAAAGGCTTGGGTCGTAAGCTGAACTTGGAGAGAAGGTTGTACAGATATTCATTAAATGATTTCGATAATATTGAATCTTATCTAACAGCGATCACAACTACGGCTCAAGATTTAGCGGATATAGATAAAAAGATTGACGATAGTTCCTTAGCTGCAATAATGTTAGGTGGACTGACCGCTCGATATGAACCAATGATTATGGCTCTTGAACATAGTAACATAGAAGTGACGTCAGAGCTTGTAAAAACTAAACTTCTTAGTGAAATGGCGAGAATAACGCAAGATGATGTTGCTGCGCTGCGCTCTTCACATAAAAAAGAGATAATATGTTATAGATGCAAAAAACCTGGACATAAAAGCCCAAAATGCCCTCTTAATAAGGCGAAAAATTTAAAAGAAACGAGTTCTACAGATAAAGGACTAGCTGTAACTGAAACCGGACATTGTTCAGAGGTCTTAACAATAGATTGTGTAAGAGAAAGGGCTTTGTCTGCACCGAGTATCCAAAACTCTGAAAAGTGGATTATTGACTCTGGAGCAACCGCCCACATGTCATCGCATTCTGAATGGTTTAGTAGTTACCGACAGGTTGAAAGTGGAGCGATTACTGTAGCTAACGGTGAAAAGTTGGCAGCAGTAGGTGTTGGAGATATTATGATAGATACAAACAGTATTGTAAATAAAATTACTGACGTTGTGCATGTTCCCGGACTTAATTGTAATTTACTTTCAGTTAAGAAAGTGGTTGAGAAGGGATTGTCGATAGTGTTTGATATAAATGGATGTAATTTTTATGAAACAGATCATGTATCTTTTACCAATGACTCCATATTGCACGGCTCCTTTGGTGGTGGACTGTACAATTTAGATTCTGTAAAATTGCCAAAAAATGTTTCAGCTTTGAACGTGTACGCTGAGGTGTCTAAGTTTCAACTATGGCACAAACGTTTAGGGCATCTCTGCCGTATTGGAATGGATCATCTAAGGAAAGGGTTAGCTACTGGAGTGGAATACACAGAGGTTGACAAAGAACCGTGTATATCGTGCATTGAAGCCAAACAAGCTCGAAAGCCATTTAAAAGGGTAAAGTATCAACGAGCTACATCAGTACTAGGTTTGATTCATACAGACGTCTGTGGACCGATGTCAACTAAGTCTTTCAAAGGTAATAAATACTTTGTTATTTTTGTAGATGACTTTACACGTAAGATATCAATTTTTTGTATGGCTTCGAAGGCAGAAGTGAAGAAGTATTTTTGTACTTTCCAATCACTTGTTGAGAGAGAAACTGGTACGAAAATTTCCACGGTAATTTCAGATAATGGTTCTGAGTATGTTAATAGAGAATTGACTGACTATTTCGAGTCTCAAGGCATACGACATCAAACAACGGCTCCATTTAGTCCTCAACAAAACGGCGTCAGCGAACGGTGTAATCGTAGTATTGTAGAGAAGGCCCGTTCTTTGTTGTCACAAGCATCTCTCTCTAAGGCATACTGGCAGGATGCGGTAGAGACTAGTGTCTACTTGAAGAACCGATCACCTCATCGCGCACTAAATGGTAAAACACCATTTGAGATGTGGTATGGAAAGAAACCTGATTTATCTCATTTGAAAGTTTTCGGTTGCAGAGCTTTAGTTCATGTGCCTTCTTGTTATAGAACTAAATTGGACATGAAAGCTACTGAACAAATCTTTGTTGGGTATTCAGATGACCCAAGAACTTATTTTTTCCGTAACGCGGAAACTCCAAGGAGGTTACTCAAGTCACGGGATGCTACTTTCTTTGAAAGTAATTTTACAGGACTGAAGAATAAGACTGTTCAGCCTGATACTGCTGTTAGCTCTAATGTTATAAATTTGCTATCGCAGACTTCATCACCTGCTTCATCATCACCTCAAGTGGTAGAATCTATTTCTCAATTTGTGGAAGAAGAAGTTGTGGAAGATGAGCAGAGTGACGACTTTGTCGATGCTGATGGAGAAACGCAGTTGGTTGCATCAGGTGAACCAATTCATCAGTCTCCGGTTCCCTCAAATGAACCTGGTGAAGAAAGTGAGGAAAATCTTGAAAGAAGATATCCGGAACGGGTACGTAAGCCTCCAGATTATTTTTCATATAGTACTTTCGGTGATGATTTACTGTGCGACGATCCAAAAAGTTATCATGAAGCTATTACAAGACACGATAGAGATAACTGGATAAACGCAATGAATGAAGAATATAACGCCTTACTCAAAAAGGAAACTTGGATCTTGGTGGATAAACCAACCCATAAGTCTTGTATTTCTTGTAAATGGATTTATAAATTAAAAAAAGATGCTGATGGTGGCGTAGTTAAATACAAAGCACGACTCGTAGCGAAAGGATATACACAAGTAGAAGGTGTAGACTATTGTGACACATTTTCGCCTGTAGTTCGAAACTCGTCACTACGCACTCTGCTAGCCCTAGCGGTGCAAGGCAATTTTAAGATTCGCCATATGGATGTCGATACTGCTTTTTTGAATGGCGATTTAGACGAGGAAGTTTATATGTTGCAGCCTCAAGGTTTTGTTCAAAATAGGGAGGAAAATAAGGTGTGTTTACTTAAAAAATCCTTATATGGCTTAAAGCAGGCGCCTAGAGCCTGGAATATAAAGTTAAAACAAACTTTGGCCATTTTAGGATTTACTCAAACTCCTTCAGAATCTTGTGTCTTTACGAAAAATATTTCGAACGAAAACTCTTTGATTCTGGCTGTCTATGTTGATGATATTGTAGTCCTCTATAAAAACGACTTGACGTTTGACAACTTCAAATGTGAAGTTCAAACATATTTTTCAACAAAAGATCTTGGAATAATCAAGTTTTTCACCGGAATAAATGTGAGTTGTACTGAAGACGGGATTAAGATATCGCAGCAAACTTACATTGATGTATTATTGAAGAAATTTAAGATGGAAAGTTGCAAGCCGTCATCGACACCCCTTGCACAAAGGAAACTAGAACCTGGTACAGGTGAGTCTAATTATCCATATCAGGCTCTGATTGGATCTCTTATGTTTCTGGCGGTTAATACAAGACCGGACATTGCCCACACAGTGAGTTATTTGAGTCAGTTTAACTGTAAAAATGATTCGACTCATTGGAATGCTGCTAAGAGATGTCTACGTTATTTAAGTTCAACAAAAGATGCTGGTATAACTTACAGGAAGTTGGATAACAATTCGTTGAAAGGGTACAGCGATTCGGACTTCGCTAACTGTCCTGAAAGTCGACGCTCGTATACAGGTTATTATTTTGAACTGGCAGGCGGTCCAATTTCTTGGGAGTCGAGAAAACAGCCTACAATAGCATTGAGTTCAGCAGAAGCCGAGTACATCGCCTTGTCTTCTACTACGCGAGAGGCATGCTTTCTCAAACGATTCATCAGCGAAATAACAGGTAAATCTCAGAAAGTAGTTATTTTCTCTGATAGTCAGAGTGCACAAGCACTTGCTCTAAATCCAGTCCACCATAACAGGACTAAGCATATAGATGTCAAATTTCATTTTGTTAGAGAAAAAGTAAATAACAAGGTCGTAGAATTAAGATATATGCCCACAGATGAGTTACCTGCAGATGTTCTCACCAAACCACTTGGCCCTGTTAAGCATTTCAGGTGTATAAAGCGCATGGGCGTAACTTGATTTATTTATTTTATTCTAATGTGTTTACTTTGTTATTATTATTTTTGTGTGTTTTGTTCAAAATAACTACTTAATTAAGGGAGGATTTGTTGTAATAACTCTTTAGTTTTTAATTGAAAGTAGTTCTTGTATTTTGTTTTTTAAAACAAATTGATGTCACTTCATAATTTTTCCTGAATATACAACACCTTGACCATGCATATCCAGCAGTGGTTTTTATGTCGTCTTCCCATCTCTTAAATTGTCTTCCACTCTTGCGCTTTCCGTTTCTAGGATACCAATGCATAGTTCTTTTACTCCATTTTTCAGCTCCTCTTAAAGTGTGGCCTGTCCTTAATTTTTATATAAATATAGATAATGTATAATTTTTTACATGTAACTTAATCCTAACTAATATTATACATGCGAAAGTAACTCTGTCTTTGTCATATATTTTTTTTTTTTTATGTTTCACGGTGACCAGATGAGCAAGTCGCTCACCTGAATTTTGAACTTCAACAGTTTCAAACTGTGCGCGGCAATGCACTGCGCTCGTCACCCGGAGATGTTAGATGTAAAATCTCTATATAATTACGCTGGAAACATTGCCCTTCGATCCGGAACACAGTATCGCTTGCACACTACTGCTTGGCGGTTGAATAACTGGCAATAATAACTTCCCCAGGCGGACTCTTGTCTATATGTCTATCTGTCTTTCTGCATGGGTGTTTGTCGCGTTATCATACGGCTGAACGGATCGACCTGAATTTTTGCATAGGTATAGCTTAAGGATCGAAGACAGACATAGGCTGCTTTTTTTTATAGGTCCACGCGATCGAAGACCCGGGTAACAGCTAGTCTAGCTAGTGTTATAAATAATAAACTAAGAACTGTCTTTGCCATAGCATCCCAGACATTGGGAATCCTAGCAGCTGTGAGTTGACATGATTTATTTACTTTAGAATAACGTAAAAGCTTCATAGAATGGCCGACATCATTATGAATCCACTTTAGCTCTCATATATGCTCTTAAAGTGCAACGTTTCGAACAGCGCGCAAAATTCAAATTTTCTTGGGTTTTTTGTCAATTACAGCTTAACTACTCATCGTAGGTTCATGAAAACTAATTTTGCGATAATAAATAGATTGTTTCAAGAAATTACACCGACCAAAAATTCAAGTTGAAAGCTAGTTTACATTTCTCACTAAACCTAATACCAAGATGAAAATCAGCTGATGAGATTCGTAGCTAAACCAATGTTATCATTTTACCCGTAGTTCCTTAAACGACTTATTTATTGGCCCAAAATTGGTTTCAATAAATCCAAGATGAGGTAATTAAGCTGTAATTTACAAAAAACGCAAGAAAATTTGAATTTCGCACGATGAGCGAAACTTTGCACATTATAAATATTTTTTATTATTTTTTTCCTCCTACGAGTCAAAGGCGAGCAAAGCAAGTCACGGTCAAGTCCAAGTCATGCCCCAGTAAAGTGGTTAAAACTTTACTAGAGCCTTCTATGGAGTTTTGGAAACAACATGAAAATTCACGTTTCACTACATTATACCATTCACCAACACTCGTAGATGTTCACGAAGTTCACGAACACTCAACGGTTGGACAATCACCGTTTTTACACATTAACATGTTTTGGAAAATAATAAAATGACGCGACATGAATTCTTCACGTTCCCGCCAAGAACGCGTGTGTCTCCTCCAAGCTAGTATAATATAAATCAACGAAAACACACTGCAACTAACAAAAATAAAAATCTGTATCACTATACGGTCATTCATCAAAGATTTTATAAAAGACAGTACAGAAACAGATTTTTACAAATCTACGCAATCTATACAAATCTGTAAAGAACGCCCAAAGGGACGCGATCTTAAAAGCCTTTAAAAAGACCAATGACGAGTCCTTTTGCCAAAAACTCGCGGACAGACGGTTCTGTACCAAAGTTACCAAAAAAATATTTCTCTTCATTCAATTCGGGATCCTTATCGCGAACCTTTCACACATAACTGATTTTATACTAGTCCTGAAGTAGTTTTCACGATAATCAAATCGAGTTGGCGCTTCTATACGCAGAAAAGAGACAGATAAGTAAAAAGTACCATATTTACGATACAAACAAAAAATGCCCAAAAAAGACGTTTCTTGAATTCTTTATTTAGTAACTAACTACGCCCCGCGGGCTTACCCGCTATTCTATAGGAACTGTAACAAAATTCAGCATAAACGTTTTAATAGTAGCGTATGTGTTATTCCAGGGGATAAGCTACCTCCGAACCAAATTTCATCCAAATCCGTTCAGTAGTTACAGAGTTGAACGGGAATAAACACACTTCCATACTTACCTTCTTACCTACTTACCAACTTACCTTCTTACATATTTACACACTAACACACAAACTTTCGCATTTGTAAAATTAGTGTGATTATTATGTTTTTTTAAGAAATATCAGTGAAATTTCAAGCTGATATCTATAACAGTTTAAAAGTTAAAGACTCTTAAAGATAAGATAGACGGCATAGGCTTAATAACAGGAAACCCTTCACACGCTTCGGGTGTGGAACCCTAAAAACAGGAGGAATGAGGAAGCCGACACATTAATCAATATTTTACTCTCCTCGAAAACATTTCTTTCGTAGCCTGGAGAATCGGAACTCATATTTTAATGAGACACAAGCCTCGCAGAGAGGGCCAGATCCCTCGTGACCTCGGTTATTATAAATCCGTCTAAACGTCAAGCTAGCTGATTTACATTTCCCTAGCTCTTTTATTATTTAAATGATAGACGTAGACACGTAAACGAACTAAGCCTGCGATTCCAGAAGACGTTCCAACTGCTGAACATAGGCCTCCCCCTTAGACCGCCACTGGCATCCACCGGTTGCCCGCGACTTTCACAATATCCTCGGTCCACATAGTGGAAGGCCTACCTACGACTGCGTCTTCCTGTTCGTGGTCGCCACTCAAGAACCTTTCTTCCCCACCGGATTTTATCGCGCAAAGAAACTCCGAGCATACGTCTCTCCATTGCCAGCTGTGCGACTCTGAGTTTCTCCAAAAGGCCATTTTCAGTTCCATATGTCATCACTGGCAACACACATTGGTTGAAGACTTTTGTCTTCAGGCAAAGCCTGCGATTAAAAAGCTTGTATTTCAGATATTTGACTACTTAAGAAATTGGGCAAAAAGAGATTTTAACATCACATATCAAGGTTACTAATAGCGCAGTGCATTGACGTGCAGGACTACTGCTGAAGGTCAAAATTCTGTGTGGCACTGAACTGCTATGGCCAAGCGTGACGCTTACCATCAGGCGAGCGACATGCTCGGCTTCTCTCTGAGAATAGCATAACAAAACACAACCGCGATATATTTGTAGTTAATCACACTAATATTATAAATGCGAAAGTTTGTGCGAGTGTGTAAGTGTGAATATTGAGGTAGCTAGTATATCCTCTAAACACAAAGGCATCTTTTTTTTAATCTTTAAAAAGTATACTATTTCTATTCTACTACTACCTTCTTACTTACTTTCTTTTACTATTTTTTTTTTGTACTATTTCTGGCATAGCGGGTGAGACGGCAGACGGGCGCTTCTAGTTTAATGTAAAAAAAAACACCCAAAGAAACATTGTATAATGTATTAGCCTCTAAAGAGGCCGTATACTATGTCCGTGTAAGAGGCCGTATACGACCCTGAGACCGACCTACATTTCTCTAGGTAGATTCTGCTAGAGACACCTCCAGAGTACCTTCTACTTGCAATAAGGGTGTACGTGTGGCCCACTGACCTATATCTCTTGGAAACTCTATATATTTCTTAGTTTGTAACTGTTTACAAGAAAACAGAAGGCTGTTGAAGGCACAGCTAAGTGAAGGGGAAAAAAAAGTTCTAAGTCTATGGACTGCAGCATTATTCGATATCCCTACTAATATTATAAAATGCTAATGTGTGTTTGTTTGTTTCGCGCAGCAAAAGAGTAACGGATCGACATACATTTTGGCATGGATTAGTTTCAAGGTAATAAATAAGGAAAGGTAATAAGTTTAAAGTTTAAAGGAGTAACATGGCTACTTTTTATCCCGGGTAAAAGTACGGTTACCGAGTGATTTTTTACGCGGGTGAAAACGACATAACTAAAATCGAGGTGTCAATTTGATACCTAATTGCGACCTTTTTTTTTTTGTTGTGTTAATTTTTAATGTATTACTAATTATTTTGTATTGTGGTAATTTATTTAATTTTAATGAAATGCATTTATAGAAATTTATATAATTTTAATGAAATTAATGTATACTATTTACTTGATGTATCATTTTTTTTTTTTGGCTGACGTTTATCTTTTTTCTGTTATTAATAAAAAACTGAAACTGAAACTGAGAAGAAGTGCATGAGCCGAGGCATGTCCTACAATTGCGACCAGAACCACCGGAGGACGGGCAGCAGCGTCCTCTTAGTAAACGGTGAGTGGTCTGAGATCCCCAAGCCGTGGCGAGGCATTTGTTAAACAGTGGATATTTAGTAGCTGATGATGACGACGATATTGAAAACGTCCCCAAGTAAAAAAAAAAAACTTTAATCGTTAAACGTTAGCAGCTAGTTAAAAAAAAATAAGGGAGAAGATGAAAATTTATTTATTGGTTGGTTAAATATATGGTCAACCGGTACCTGAAAACACAAGAGAACCTGGAAGAGATCGCTTTCAGCGATAAGGCCGCCAGTTGTTACACTAGTTTTTAAGCTTGTTTTGAAATTATGTTAAATTTTGCGTGAATGCGGGCGAAAGGTTAAAGTGCAAGACTTATAATATATTTTTCAGATATATTGGGAACAATTCCCACTGGTAGCGGTCTTTTAGATTAGTTTATTTTGTTTATTAATACTATGTAATTTTAAGTCCTTTTTAACTGAATAAATTTGTTCGTCTCATTAAAGTCTATTTTTTTTACATATATCTATGTTATTTATTAAATTATGTAAAAAGTCATAGATCAAAATTCCAATCAGTTTCCAATTGTCCATACAACAATCGGAGTGCCTCTCGCTTGCACCCGATGAGTTGAACGGCCAAGTTTGTGTGAGGACTATTTTAAAACGTCTTATTTTGTAACGAGAGAAGAGGATTTTTTTTTCGTAGCTATTGACTATTCACGGTTCAATTCACAGCGGAAAGGTTAAAGTGTCGGCACGGCCATAGCACCTTCTAGTTGCAGTGTATCCGGGGAGTCCTATTGACCTACATTTGTTAGAGGGCTCTAAATATCACCATCGAAGTGGCGTCTGTGTCGGTGTGGAATAACTTTTTTACACAGGCCTTTGGTTTTCACCTATTCAGTTTCTTTAATAAAACCTTGATGCTTTGTCCTTTTTTATTTTAAAAGCGTAGCCTATTAGTTTATTAATATTCAAATTTATTTAAAATTTTGTATACATACTTACAATAAAATATAACAAACTACCTACCTACCTTCTTTAATTATAAACAAAAATAAATAAATAAAAAAAACCTAATCTACAAGCCTCTTTGGTGGAGGGGAAAGTGGCTAGAATGCTGGTAGCATTACCATGTTGTATGACAACACTTACTTTTTATTTTATTTTTTTCACACGTATTTTTTTGAGTTTGTTTTGTAGGAGTCGCGAGATCTAAGTTCGGCCCGAAGCACCTTACTCTACACTAAATGACCGTGCGAAGCGAAGGTCTACGGGACTAAAGGGCATATGTATGTATGAATGTGTGAATGTATGAATTAGCATTGCTATTCAACGAGGTAATTTAGCACGACGTGGTCTCCTGTAATTGGGGGTGCACCCAGCTTGATGCCTGTTTCATAATGTGAATGTAATGTGTAACTTCTGCTGGGAATCCATATTCTATAAAATAAAATATATATAAAATAAACTTCAGTGGTCTTTTGGGCATCTGCCCGCGGATAGTGACCTGAGCTCTATTCTTTATCTGTAATAAATTTGTAATAATTTTGGTTGTAAATTTAGCTCTTTTATTTAAGTTTAGATTGTATTTAGAATAGTAATTATATTATAAATATTGCAACTTGATTATTCCTGGGAAAAAAGGTATTGATAAACAGGCAGATAGACAGACGCACAAAGAAGAGATCTTATAAGGGTTCCTTTTTTTGGCTTGAGCTACGGAACCCTAAAAAAAGAAAAGCATTACCAAAGAACATTTACAGATCTATAGCATTACACACTGTTTTAGAATTTCGCGGCTGTTACTACATTACAACTAAAAGAAAAAAAAACTAAATATCCCGTGAGTACTAACAGTAATATATCATTACAGATTTACACTAAATAAGATAGGTATCTAAATACCTATACTTATTTATTTAAATAGCCAATGTAGCAAATTATTTAGTGTGTAGGTACTCGTAGGTATCTTCAAACTTAATTTGCACACTGAAAGTCGAACTAGAATATTTCTTTACATATTCGTACTAGCACATCTTGAATTCTATCCACCTTCTCTCCCCAATCTCTCTATTCTCTATCTCTCTCTCTTTTGTTCTCATGAATGCGAAGGCAACGGTTTAAAAGTCGTCACATGGAAAGACTTCGAAAATACCGAACTTTAGGAAATAGCTTGGAAATATTGGTGGTATGTTAGTGAAGCGAAAAGTCCGACAAATTGGCGATACGTGCTTCTTTGCCGCCGGATGCTTGAGTACAGATTAAACAATAGTCACTACGCTCCTTATATCACACACTTATATTATAAAAGAATCATATATTAGCTTAGGATCGTTTCGTTACTATGAAGGAGAGCAAACATTTACGTTCTATTTTCAAAAAAAGTAAAATTCTTTTGTTTTTGCTTAAATTAAAGTTGAAACTCGAACAAAAATCCGGCTCGAAGGACCACAATTTATCTAAAGATACGCTGCAAACTCAGACATCCCTAAAATATTTTGAATAACTGATCAATTGCTACTAATTAAGGCCGCAGTGATTGAGTAGTAATGTTATTCAAATAATGTTTCTTACGTTTTGGCTGTTTCCCGAATTTAACGATTTGTTTGTTGTTGTTGAACAAATCAAACTTCATTCATGAGTCTCAGAGTTCATTCATGAGTCTCTGAGTCATGAGTGTGATTTCAATTCCTCTTTTTTTTATGGATATTTAATTTACTATTTAAACAAAATACATATAAACTAAACAAAATACCTAAACTACTTAGCCTACCACAAAACGAACAGTTGTCTCCAGAGACGCAGATTTTATAACCGATGACACAGATGTAAGTACCGCCGTTGTAATAAAGTGCGGTTTGCGGGGACTGCGACGCAGACTTAGCAATGAACGAATGAGAAGGAATGTTTTGACCGATACGCGGTGCGCTTCTATCGTCCTAATTGCGAAATTTAGGGGTGATCTGTGTCCAGAAGCTACTGAAGGTCAAAAGATAATCCAAAACAACTACCAACAATCCTAATCCTAACCAATATTATAAATTCGGAAGTAACTCAGACTCTCTGTCTCTCTCTCTGGCTGTTTGTCGCGTTATCACGACCAAACAGCTGAAGAGACCAAGCTGAATTTTTTCATAGATATAGCTTAAGGGCCGGAAATTGACACAGACTACTATTTTTTTGGTCCAGGCGAACGAAGTCGCGGGTAACAGACTAGTATTCTATATCCAGTCAAGTATCAAGTCATTTCGTATACCAGCGGGCTTATCCTCTAACTTCGAAACGTTCGTGATTCTGATTGCGAGAGCATGCCATCCCGCTCGTACCAACTTAGTCGCACTATGTGCGGTCCCGCTCGAGCACTATCACTATCTCTTTCAGAGTTACGAAGCCCGCTGGCTTACCGTCCCACCCTTGACTCTCGATGACGATATGAACTAAACGAAGCCTCACAAGCTTGTGAACTGTGTCAATTGTCAATACACGTGCAAATCATTATAGAACGTCGTGAATACCCGGGATATTGTTAGTATCTTTCTATAAAAAGTCTAATAAGGGGCTTAACTGAAAAATATACAATATATATTTATAATTATTTAGTATATTATATTATATAAATTATAATCTAAACTTAAATGTACAAACTAAAACTAGTAACAAAATAAATAAATTTACAAATAAATTAAATCTAAAATATCTATACAAATAAAAAACCGCATTTAGGTCGCTGTCTACGGTTAAGGTGCCCAAAAAGCTGGCGACATTACCCCGTACAATACAATACATACATACATACAATATACAATTCCTATTTAACTACTAAATTCTGATAAATATTGTTTGGGCTCCAAAGATAAATTTAATAAAAATCATGCACTGCTTTCTCGCGAGTCATGTCGACGATGACACGTATTTTGTCTTATAAATTGCGAGTCTGCTCGGGAACGTGAAGAAGTCAAGTCATGACGCGTCATTGTCCTGTGTTCAAAAAAATTTATGTTATTTCGTGTGTAAAAACGGTGGTTTTTTTTATCCAACGTGCACGAGTGTTGGTGAATTGTATTACGTCGTGAAACGAGACTTTTCGTGTTGTTTCCAAAACCTTTAATAAAGTCTCGTCAAGTTTACTGGAGCATGACTTGGACTTGATCATGACTTGCTTTGCTTGACTTAGACTTATTTTATTTGTGACAAATGTTACTTCTCTTGAAATATTATAAGCCGTCATCATCATCAGCCATAAGACGTGTACTGCTGAACATGGGCCTCACCCTTAGAGCGCCAGAAATATTACAAACCTTGACACTGTTAAATACAATATAATACGTGCCAAAAAAAATTGTTAAAAAAATTTGCGGTGTTCCTGTTTATATAATCAAAGAGTTCCATTTTTAAATGTATTTTGTTTAATGGCCATTTCTAAGAAAGAATGCTCGAAGACCCTTGTGTCAACCTCGCATTAACCACTCACCCGCTAACTTGCCAATAAATTAACTTCGAAAGCTCTAATCAATTCGTTACCCAAGTTGCCAGGTAACCAAGTCTACCTAGATTGCTTTCTAACAGGACTTAAGTTGCAGAGTAGCTATATAGGAGGACAAATTACTGTCAACTCAAGTGCATTCGAACTATAGGTAACAAAGTTCTGTAGAGTAAAGCGTGGTGCTTGCAAAGTGTAGACTTGTGAGAATTTCATATTCGTACTATTTTGGGGAGATTTAAAATATTCGAAATGCTAGGTTCAGAGGTTTTAGTGCGACTAGATTCACTGTACAGTTAAATGGAGCAACCATCATCATATTTTAAGATGGCACCGCCGGAGTAAATTTTTGTTCTTGCTTTGGGCCCAATATACATGGTTTATTTTTATTCACCAAAAACTCGGCAACTTGGACCAAAAGTTGTTAAGTATATGATGAGAATGTGCCTTCGAGAGGTTTTTGATTTATTAAAAACAATTCTGTCTACTTAGATAAAATAAGAAAAATAAGAATAATTATATCGCTTTGTAGCTAAGCGCGGACGAGCACGAACTGCAAATATGAAATTGTACAGTGTTATTAATTAATTGATTTTGCTAGACTGTAGATCTTTTTAACTTGCAATAACTAGACCGCAGGGTAAAAATCCCTATATATATTTCCCAGGCTGCCTGCTAACAATTATTAGGGCCTCTTTCATCATCTACAAGTAAAGTCCCGTGTTAGCTACTCGGCGGTTAAAGTAGCAAGTAAATACTTAATACTATTTTCGAAATGTAAACAAAATGTAAAAGTGCTAACCGTCACATAAACTGTACTAATAGGGTACTAAAGTTACTTGGACTCGTCAATAAGCACTGATCGGAAAGTAGCTAATCAACACTTTGATATGATTAAAGAGGCATTTAGAATTGCTAAAACAACAAGCTCATACGAATCTGAGAAACGTCTCCACATCGCAAGTAACCACTCATTCAAGAAGCTACTCATAATGATAAACTGAGCTAATTAATATGTGTCTTAAAAACATTTGCAATGAAATGACATCGTACCAAAAATCATGACATTGTTACTCTGCACAAAACCACCCAAACTCCTCTGAAGAAATAACGAACGTTTTCTTGCCCACGTGACAAAATTCGTCTTTCAAAATGCCTACGCAACATCCTTCTCCTCGTGGTCTCCTTGAAGCGTCGGGCACGAATTGACCGAGTGATGGATGACCACTGGGCAGTCCCGGACTGAATCAATGGAGCAAGGAGATCTGAAAGCTGTAGTAACTATTGTTTATCGCTGGCTCGCGGCTGGAGACCGTCATATTCTGTTGTATGCTTGTATTTAGGTGGTTTTATGAAAGATCTATTAGCGTTTTTTCATATGTTGGATTTCATTGACTCGTTTAGAATTTCTAGTACACACAATCAGAGCTGGAATCAGATTCTCAGAAAATTATTGTCTATGGAATTTAAAAATATATTACTTTACATGTGTAAAATTATACCTACTACTTTTCAAAATACCGCCTGCTGATCTATAGGTTGTGGGTTCGATACCCACTCAGGACAACATTTGTGTGGGTTCTTTGTCTGGGTGTTACTATGTATTCTGTGTATATATATACAAAAAAAATTAAAAAAATGTATTCTATCAGTTATCTGATTTCCATAGTACAAGCTTGCTTAGTTAGGGGAAAATTAGATGGCGCAGTCTGAAAAACCGCCCACAAATATTTATTTTTAAAATTCTTTTATTTAATTTTAATTTATTATTAACTACAAAATCCTTTGATTTTGAACGAAATGCACCCCTCTAGGTTGAACATACATTACATTAAAAAATGCCTTATGTATGGTAAATATTGAAAAACAAACGGAAGGACCAATAATACCTGAAAATAAAATTATGGTACTACATGCTGGAGCGAAATGGAGAAGCTATATAACCTTAGTAGTTTGTTTCTTTTGCACCCGTGAAATTCAAGTCTAGCTGTCCCTTTCGCAAGATTTCGGGTCAGGTAATGTAGCGGGGCCTTTACACTAATAGCTCCACACTAAGGTTTCCTTGTGTCTTGTGTCGGGGATGCCATATTTTAAACACAAAGACATAGAAATCTAACACCCGGATATTAAAATTCATGATTCATACATCTGGGGGTCCGGAAATCGAAACCGGGACCGGCGTTTGTAATGCAAGGAACGTGTATGTAATGCATTACTATACACAAGATACACAACGTGCATTCTTCTCTCGCATGTCGCACGTATCAAGTTGCGCACGTTATTAGCGCCGTATGGAAGTAGATACCCACATATCACTTTAGATTCCGCTCTCAGGACGATCGAAGCGCACGCATTTTCAAAATGCATCCATAAAAATTTACTCTCATTAGTTGATTGGTAGGCGCGAGTGAAAACCAATGAAAACCCAAAAAAAATAAAAGGCTTGGTATTGCTCGCAACCCGCGCTTTCCTCCAACTTTGGTGATTTTTTTGTAGAAACAACGATCTCGTAATGTAGTATCTATATACATATAATCTGTTGGATATACCTACCATTGGTACTTATACCCGACTCTTCGCAAGCACCTGACTTATAAAGCCTTACATGAAACAAGTTACAAAGCTACGTTATTTAATCAAAAGGATCGCAAATCGAAATCAACGAAATGGAGTTCTTCTAAATATTTGTGAATTCTTTTGTCCTGTGTAACATTCCCCTAGGGGTCAAAATACCACAGGTTTATATACAAAGGATCAAGGGACTACGCCCTCTGGTTAGCGTATTAGAAGTCAAATACAGAGTTCAATGACGGGAGGTAGCATTTGTCTTACGTATTTACTGGTAACTACTTAACAAAATACGTAGATTTTGCTAGAAACTGTTATTTTGTAAAAATATCGATTTCTGTGTTTGGGTATTTTAATATTCGATAAGTTACCCAGACATAGAGGTATGAGCATCAGGAAGCATCAGGTTTCTTATAACTCTGTATAGTACAGTCAGACATTTACAATGAAATGATTTAAATAAATAAATATTTTAGTCATGCAGTTCTCAATGGTTTCTCCGACGGGTGTGAGTTGTCGAGCGCGCGGTGTGGTGGGGGGGCTGCTGGTTTTTTTTTTTCAATGTTCTATTATTCGCATATTTTTTTTGAATACACAGCAAGATTCAAAAATTTAAAACAGAAGTTTCAATATGCCCTGGGTCACAGATCCGTGGGAGTTGTCGTTCTCGTCTCAGTGACTAACCATGATACGGCACCCTGGGTTTTGTCATTCACTCACCTGCGGGGGTGAGTTGTCGTGCGCGGGGTGTGGTGGAGACCTGCGGGGGGTTGTGATTGTCGTCCCGCGGGCTGGCCACGGCACCCTCGGAGTTGTTGTTCACCGGCGGCCCGGGACCCTCGCCGGCGCCAGCTTCCAGCTGCAGCTGGAACAACAGGAGTTCAATAGAGAATTAGGGACAACAGATACATACTAACTGCTCTTATTAAAAAAAATAAAAAATATACTGAAGTCTTCAAAATTTATAAAACTATAATTATCAAACCTAAATTTTTAAACTCTGTGTTCTTACTTTCTTTCTGCGGAACCTGATACATATTTATTAGTGTTTAACTTAATTCTATAATTTTGTAGTTTCATTACCGAGTGTTTTCATTAAATGTACTATAAATAGTTTAATTGGAGGGGAAGGCCTAAGCCCCAAGATACGGGTACTTAATTGAACCCAGTTTGGGGTATAGTGCTGCTACATTAGTGATCTGTACTTAGATGAAATAAATAATTTGAATTTGAATATATTTACAGATTTACTGAACTGCCACATTAGGCTCTAAGGTTTATCTAGCACATAATTATTCGGTGTGGGGTGGCTCTGAAAGTGGTCAGCGCCATAGATGCACGTCTGCGGAGTCACAGAATCGAAATTGTTTTTTTCACGTCGTTGTCAATTGCAATTAGGGTGACTATCGGACAAATTGTTGTCGCTGAAATCGGTCGCCGACCGGTAATTGGACCATAATACCATCACCTATTAGAGCCGTGGTCATTCTTACACATAATTTAAGCAGCCCCTGTAGCTGCTTTACTTAGTAGACCAACTGCGACCGCAGCGCTAGCAACTGAGAACTTGTGAAAGTTCGTGGGAGCGCTGAGATGTTAATTATGTTATGCCTACATGCATATTTATGGGGCAGCACCTCCAGCCAAGCTTCTTTGGCATTCCCTTTCCCTATAAATAATTCCCTGCTAATGTTATAAATGCGAAAGTGTGTTTGTTGGTTTGCTTACTACTCTTTCACGTAGCAACATAACAATGGATCGATATGGCTTTTTGCAAGGGCACAGGAGCAAGGGTACTTTTTATCCCCCGAAAAACTACACGTCCAGTAGGATTGTCCACGCAGGTAAAATCGCAGGGCGCAGCTATATAATAACAAAAATAAGCTAATAAACGTGTCACTGATCCATCCCTAATAATTCTGTTATTTATTAGTATATTGTCATTATCTTATGTAATTTAATTATTAGTACGTATTGTTATTAGTCTGTTTAATTATATTGGTTTATTAAAGTATATGTATCACACAATATCCATCATTGCACACCCCGTCTTCAACCTCTTCTATGAATACTTTCTATCCTATGGTTGCCTGGAAGACATCGCTTTCAGTGATAAGGCCGCCAGTTGTTACACTAGTTCTTAAGCCTCTTTTTAAATGTATGTAAAATTTCGCGTGAACAATAAAGAGCTAATCTATATACTTATAACTTATAAGCCTGCATTTCGAAGCTAGCGTTTTAAAACACTTTCGAGAGCATTTGCCGAAAAAGACAGCCAACGCGCAGGCTTTCGTAAGTAAGTTTCCATAATTCAACATGAAACCGAGGCATATAACGACCTCGATTTCGCGCCGCCCCGTCATGTTGGGCCCCGGATTTGGCCGTCACACTCAAGTGGGTGTCAAACGCGCCTAACATGAATGATACCATTTCAGGCCGATATTTGACACCGATTCGATATTTTTAGAAGGTTGGCATGAAAGGGCGATTTGCTATTTTCGTTGATTAAACAAGAATGGATTCAGGACGACGATATTGGCCGAAGGTCCAAAGTCATTGACATGGCATTTAGAGCTTGCAAGACGAAGTGGCAATGGGCAGGCCACATCTCGTAATCGGCTCGAAGAACCGATTACCGATGGGGAAAAAAGTTCTTGAGTGCCGACCACGAACTGGAAGTTGTGGCCTAGGTAGGCCTTCTATTAGGTGGACCGACGACATTGTGAAAGTCGCGGGCAACCGGTAGATGCAAGTGGCAGATTGTCGCTCAGTGTGGCGCTATTAGAGGCCTTCGTTCGCAGTGGACGACTTCTTTCATTTTCGACGATGATGAGATATCAGGTACCAGGATAGCAGAAACGATGGAGAGGTATTTATATTTAACTCTAGATTCACAAAGAGATCAGAGGTCGCTAGAGGGAAAACGTCTTGATGTTTTATGCATTCCTCGTACTTGGACTTCTACATTTCGAAACCTTTTTTGAGGTCAGCAGCATATCCCTACAGCACGCGATGGTACAATCGGAGAAACATAATTTAGCGCTATGGCGCCACTGTGCACAGAGCGCACCTCATCACTTTCTGCAAGAATTAGGAGTAATTTTATTTCACAATCTAGTATACCTATGGTATTCAATTGTACATTTAACGAAAATGGTTCGAAAATCTTAATGATTATTAGCAAATTAAGTAATATAGTTTTCGAAATGACCACCGACAACTTATACGTCGGTGTACCAGTCACTGTAATAATCAACAATACTGAACCAATGAATCTATCACAAACAAGTCGACGTAAAATAAGAATATCATTCCATGACTGCCAGCAGTATTTCCTTCCCATCACAACACAGATAAAAGTGATAGTTACTATACAGGGATCACAATACCACGGGATCCTAATTACCGTCACAGGCGGAAGTAGAACGCTAAACACGAATAATACCTTCGTTGTCGACGTCGTAAATACTGTTTATGGGCGGATTCGTTTATAAAACAAGTCGGCTTCGCTCGAATTGCGAATAAAATGAGGTGACTGGTTCACTGAGGCGTGGGCTAGAGGGCGCTGCAAGCTATAAAGAAATTAATGTCGCCAAGAAATCAATTTTTCGGTCGTAACGTTACAATGGTTATTGAACATACAACAATGAAAACTGTGGGCGTTCTGCTTCCACATGTTGAATGGCAAATGCATTAACAAATATATTCCGTTTAATTTAACAATTGTATGGAAATGTCTTCACTATAATATATAGTAATGTGGGTTTCTTACCTAGACTACCGGAGGACAAGCAGCACGCGGATTATGGCTCCCCTTCCCTTAACGGCCTACTTTGATAAAAATGTGATTTTTCTATTTAGTGTTTCATGAGTTAGATTAAAAATCTTATTTTGGGATAATTATGTGTTGTTAGGGTACCTTGTAGTATTACGGAACCCTTATAAATTCGTCCGTCTGTCTGTCCGTCTGAATCCTTTACAGCCTTATAAATTCCAAAGTTGTAAACGTACATGCATAGCAATTTTGAAAGAATAAAAATCATAATTTTATCTTAAAAGTAAATAAAGGTCAAGCCGCTTAGGCTACAGGAAGTAATATAAGAACACACAAACATCCATACATAGATTACCCTCCTTCTTGGGCAGTCGGATAAATAGCCAAATAAGACAAAAAAATACCTGTGAGTGATTGTTGTAGGCCCCTTGTAACAGTTGACTTGTCCATCATATTTGGCACAGTGGTGTCAATAGCCACCCTCGTAAGTTATTGTTTGCGGATCAATTCCGCTAATGGAGCACTTGTTGCTCGCGTTCTCAGCGTTGTACAAAATGGGTATTTACCGCAAAATAAATATTTTCCACCCATTGTGACAGGGTAAAATATTTAGCCTGTTTTGCCTATTCATGACTCCGAAACTTGAACTATTCACACTTGGCGTTCGATTCCCACTCGAGCATTGGAATGATAAACATAAAATAAATAAATTGTCATTATTTCAAACACAAAAGGACCCATATTATTAATGAACATAATCTAAAAACAAATAAATAAAAAACTAATGTTAAAAAAGAATAATACAATTATATGAAAAAATAATATGAATTTAAATATCTCCTCTGGGTGGGGCTTCCATGGCATCCCGATATAGGGTAACTAGTGGGGAGCTAAGTGTGTGACCGTCGCGTATTGGGAGACTCGGTACCGGCCCGAACGGTTCTGCCGGAGGCCAGTGTTGCTCTATGTTTTTTTTAAGGGGGACAAAAAATTGCAAATTATGAAAGTCAGAATATGACAGAACAAATCACACTGTCAATTAAGTTCCATTAAGTTACTGTCAAATAAACTACATTATTAAAAAAATCACACTAATATTTTAAATACCAAAGTTTGTATGTAAGTGTGTTTGTTCGCGTTCAACTCTGTAACGGCTAAACGTATTTGAATGAAATTTGGTATGCAGGTTGCTTATTCCCTGGATTCAGACATAGGCTTTTTATCCCGGAAAATATTCGGTTTCTGTAGAAAAGCGGGTGTAACCGCTGGGCACTGCTAGTACTAAATATATGGACAGAATGAGGGACAGAACTATCTTGTAAAGAAGCTGATGCTTAGGGCCGTTACAGATTGCGCCGTGGCGACAGCGGTCTGCAGTGCCGCTGTATTATTCACCCTAGGACTTCATATGTGTGCAATCTGTAGTGTCATCCGTAGTAGTATTGATCCTCTGTTCTTATTGTGCTGGATGCGATTGGTTATTATAGATTCAGTTTGAAAATTAACTTCCGCAAAGTAGCGCCTGAATCAATCAACTACCGTTACAAATGTCTACAGTAATGTTTACAGTAATTTTGTACGACATTGTATTATATTATTATTATGATTTGTGTGTATGGTTGACTAATGTAATTGGCGTATTGTACCGTTTTAGTTAATAAATAAATAAAAATAAATAAAATAATGTCGCGCCGCACCGTGTGTATGGGTCCATACAAATCCTAGGGTGACATAGGTAATACAGCGGCACCGCAGACCGCTGCTGCCGCGGCGTCGTGTGTATTAAGCCTTACTTAGTCTATTTTACACTTTGTTAAGTATCTTATGAATACATCCTAACTAATATTATAAATACGAATGTAACTCTATCTCTATGTCTATCTGTCTCTGTCTGGGTGTTTGTCGCGTTATCACGGCTAAACGGCTGAACGGATCAAGCTGAATTTTTTCATAGATATAGCTTAAATGTCGGAGACGGACATAGGCTACTTTTTTGTATGTCCACGCGAAAGAAGTTGCGGGTAACAGCTAGTATTTAATTTAAAACAGCCGAATTTTTGTATTTTTTTCTTGAATCGCAAGAAAAACAATAGAACAATAGCTGGTCATTAGAAAAAAAAAACACCATTGAAAAAATGTATCATGTGATATAGTTTAGTCGCGATTTCAGTTTTGGTCTCATATTAACATAATATCCTAGGATATGTCCGTCATGTAACCGAACACTTGTGGTACTAGAA
Organism: Apocheima hispidaria; assembly: GCA_947579745.1. Taxonomy (NCBI): domain Eukaryota; kingdom Metazoa; phylum Arthropoda; class Insecta; order Lepidoptera; family Geometridae; genus Apocheima; species Apocheima hispidaria. The sequence continues at coordinate 16,166,167 of OX388147.1, forward strand.
AAGTACTCATATCTACTTTCTATAATGGTTTAAAACGTTTAATTTCGAGTGAGATGCACTGTAAAGCTTAAACGCTGTTGTGCACGATGCATTTTTAAATTAAAAGCATAAAACTAGAGCTTCGCTTTAATGGATATGAAATATAAGGCGCAAAAGCAAAAATGCTGAATATTATTTGAGCCTGCCCTTCGTTACCGTTTGCATAGTTTCGCTTAGCTTTACCAAACTTTAATGAAAGTGGAGAAAATTTAATTCATCACATCGTTTTTTCTACACAATTATGAGCGAAAACCTTGTTAACTATTTTTTTTATAACACACATTAATTGGTGGAGTGTGTTTAGTACTCAAATATTGGATGAGTGGGTCAAAATTAATCCCGCACGCAGGACTATCGCGTCGAACACAGAAAAGAGAAAGTAATGAAAATTAAATCTCAAATTATTCAATGATGTAAAAACGAATTAGACATTTACATTTATGTCACAAAATCATTACATCCAACTTGTAATTTTAAACACAATAATTTATACATTTAAATTATCACAATACAATTCAAATGAAGTGAAAGTTCAAAGTTGGAAGAAAGCGTGGTTTGCGGGGAACACAACCAAGCGTTCTCATTGGCTAGATCTTTGTTTTTGTCGGAACAAAGATTGTAGAATAGTTGGTCGCAATGTGTCTATTAAGAGGATAGTCATTCCGCGAGGTTTTGGTGCATTCGATATTTGAATATTTGATATTGAAATTTGAAATTGAAATTGAAGAGAAAAATTGAAATTGATTGCTGTTTCTCGTGCGTGCGATAAAGAGAATTAGTGAATTCACCTAAGTTTTTGATAAAATTAGCGTTCCGGGGGCCTGTTATCACCGCCTAAATCTTAACAAAATCTTTTGTTTTTGGTGTGAATGGCTTGGATAAACCATAATATAAGCCGCTATATTTTGTTAAAAAAAAATGATTATGGTATCAACAACTACTTTTCCTAGCCGTATTTTCGACGCAAAAAAAATGACGATAAGGCCTATAACAACAAAGATTTTGCGTAATTTAAAAAAAAACAACCATACAAGCACAGTTTTTCCCGGTGTAGATAACATATAATAAAATCATCGAAAACGGATAACATTTAGGCGTGGGTATCAGACTACGCTTTTTGTATGGACAAGACTGCGGTATACTCTATTCTAACTACTGAACTGCTTAAAAACTAACTAGGTTTTCTTTCTATTGTTAATTTAAAATTACTTTTTTAAGCCCGTTATTGAAACTCCGTCGGCTAATAAAAGATAAAGCAGGATTCAAAGATATAAATAAATGTAATCTAGTAAGCTTTTGTTACATAACGTTGTTTCAGATTGGAACGATCGCTGGAGGAAAAATGTTCTCATTACAAGTAACATCGAGGTAATTTGACTGCTTTATTTAAAATGATCGAATAAAATAAAAATGGTTTACAATAGAGCTGTTAGTTTGCGCTTTTGGAGTTTTTTATGGTACCTAGCGCCCATATATCGACTCCTGACGGAAAATCTAATAGCGCTTTTTAATGAGTTCTTTCACATCACTAAAATATATAAGACCTAGTAACATGAACTTTTTTCTCAGTGTAAAATTGTGTTCCAGGTATTCGCCAAATGGCAATCGTACCTTCTCTTCTCATTTTGCTAACACTTTTCTTGGTGTAAAATAGATTGCCAATCATAATATATACAAATCTCTTTTTTGCCGTTAGTCGCAAAACCTTCGTACCAAATTTCATCCAAATCCGTTCAGCCGTCACAGAGTTGAACGGGAGCAAACACACTTATATATATACTTCACTTACCCACAAACTTCCGCATTTATAATATTAGTGTGATGAACATAAACAAACAGTCTTACATCCTATGTTGGTGTTATTAGAGCATTCATGTTCAGCCATTTGTATGTGATAAGGGAGAATTTTGAATTCTTTTCTCATTCACACCGACATTTTTCATGTATTTAATAAACTCTCTCGCAACTTATAATTTTACATCGGCGATATGGCCGACTACGCGCATTAATATTGTGTTTGTATATTATGTACAGTTATGGAAAAGAGAATATAAAATACTTTTTCATGGCTGGCTATGAAAAATTGCTCTGAAAATGTGCATCTTAAATTAAATAACTAGTTAAGACTAAGGAGAATATACATCTTTTTTTGTAGCTGACCAGCCTTTTTTGATAAAAATATGATTTTTCTATTTAGTGTCCTTCATTAGTTATATAGATTGAAAATCTTATTTTGGGACGTGTTTTTTTTTTCTTTTTGGTTCTTTCATCTAGTATACTACATGAAAGTATGCTATAGCATGGCGGTAGAACATGATTACATGACATTTTCTCGATAAAAAAAACATTGAAGAGACCTCGATTTATACACATTTTTCGCTGGCGCTCGGAACCCCTAGTGTCTATTAAAGTGATTATTACACTCATAGTGAGGTAATAATAATACCTAGGTTTGCATGGCAAAGAATTTTGATTGATTTCCTGGTTAAGATGAAATTAGCAATTATCAGGTTTTTTGACTAGCGGCCATCTCTTTTCATCTGCGAGCGGAAATAGCGCAATCTTTCTCTCGAAATACCCTCTTCAAAAAATAGTTATGACAATGGACGAAACCGAAAGATACCCACTACCATTTCTTTGCCGCATTCATATGTAGGTAGAAAACTTTTAGGATGTTTTTTTTTTTTTTGTATAACGAAGCTGATGGTCCTCTACAGCTATAACCGGACTTTGGCGAACGCAAAAGGTGTTGAGCCCTAAAACTATTTTCACGGTGCAAGGGCACCGACTGCGGTACGAACCTCGGCTTGGGCCGTCACCCGGGAGGGGGATATCAAACTGGCCCTGGCACCCCGGAAGGGGTGTGCCCTGGGGCCCTAGCGGTTTGGTTAGTATCTGTTTCATTATTTGGAGAGAAACTAATCGATCTTTCCTGATCCTGGGATTCTTCGACTACGCCGGCGGGGTCGGTGTATGATTGTGTGCCTTTGGTAACCGGCGCCCATAACAAATACTGAATACTTCCTGTTTGCGGGAGCTGTCGGATCGGACTTTGAGTATGTCTGCAGAGAACCGAAAACGTGTCAATTTACCTCAACATTGCTACTGTACGATATAATGTATTGCGATAATAAGCTACTTTCGCTGATATTGATCAAAGTGAATAAATTAAACCGTTTGCCGAACATTTCGGCATTTTCGGTATTTTCTGTGGTCTGCGCATCGCGTGCTATCGCATGCGGTAACCGTGCCGAAACCACAAAACAATTAAATACATACCCTAATACGAATACTCTTATAATAATGACAATTGATTGAATAGACTATTGTAGTTTAATATATTACTAGTTCGCCCGCACGGCTTCTTTCTTTAGGGGTTGATTTTCGAGAAAACTTATTATCAATCCTTGTAGTTTCATTAGTGTAGCATGAAAAATATTTTTATTTTCATACAAACTTTCATACTTCCATTTCGCATAATCCTTTTTTATTTTTCACCTAGACCATTTGAAGAACATTGGGTCAGAATTTCACGTCTCTATCATAAGCGGTTTAGTCTGTGCATTGAGTCCTAGAAAATGGCTTCTCTCTCTCTACATGATACAAAATAAAGTCGTTTTCCGCTAACTACTCCTAAACGGAACGGATTTTCATGCGGTTTTCACCATCAGTTAAACAATTTATCACGAAATGTTTGGATTGGTTTCCATGGTTATGTTAAATCTCTTTATGCCCTGTAATTGCGTGGAAACATTGCCCATCAATTCGGAACAGTAACGTTTGCACACTACTGCTTGGCGGTTGAATAACTGGCAAAGATGTACTTCCCCAGGCGGACTCTGGAAAAGAGTCCACTACCACAACCTTTTACTCTACGATCTTTTTTTTTTTATGAAATCAATCCCGTTTTGTCTTCAAAATGAAACTTCTACAATCTGTGCGCTTGGTTCAATGTGAATACGCCTTTATAAGCGTGTGCATGGGCGTTTAATAGGGCAATGGGATAATCGGGCGAGAATATTGTTTTAGGGCTGGTGGGTGAAATAATAACAAAAGTGGTGGCTATTCAATATAAGTAATTGGACGTAACAGGTTAGGCTGGGCGTTCGGGGAATTCGACGTAAGGAACCTGAAACTATGTACTCGTATGTACCATACGTTATGATTGACAGGGCATAGGCTTTCGATCACAAACACACCCGGGTCGTTATTCTGTATCGTTGTTCAAACGCGGCCGCGTAAAGTTGACTTCGTAGAATGGAGTTATTTATGGCATACACAATACCATTCCATGCGAATTCTACGGAATTAACGCAGTGGTTAAGATACAGAATGATGTCCCTGATATAAGGGGTTTGTGTGGTCGAGGATGGTTCACATCCCTAACCTGGAAAGGGGACTCTCGGGGGCTCTCGAGTGAGCCTGCCGGAGGGTGGTAGAAACACCAGCCGAGTACTAAAAAGTACCACCACAATTGTTTGGTTTCCTCAAGCTTATTTTTGGGATTTAAACCCACACCGTGCGGTGTCCCATCCGAATGCACTAGCCACTGAGCCATCATCGCTATGTACCCAACCCAAACCAACCCAAGTTGGGATTCGGGAGTGGAGTCATTTTATATTAGACTAGTTGTTACCCGCAACTTCGTTCGCGTGGACATACAAAAGTATCCTATGTCCGTCTTTGTGCTATATAGTAACTTCTTATCAAATATTATCAAGATGTTCAGCCGTTTACTTGTAATAACGCTACAAACATCCAGATAGAGAGACAAAGTTACTTCCTATAGTTCGCTAGGTGGCGTTGATATATTTCTGTGCATTTTTTGACGTTTTGTATGGACTGACAATTGTAATGTAGGAGTTTTGAATCGCGCAAGCGAAGTTTTTTCCTCGAGCCGAACGTATTCATTTTTATATCTCGAAACTTTATTGGTCCTGATACGACTGCGGCTATATTACTCTGAATTATAATATTAGTTAGGATTAGGAAGTTAAGATTAGGATAGATGACAGTAAGATTACGAGATAGTGACAAGAAGCCGACGAGAACGCCGCGAACGACGACGAGACGAGAAGCGAAAAATCATGGGTCAAATGCTTTAGGAATGACTTACTCCATATGTTGACAGATTTGGGCTGACGATGATGATGATTCTCTTATTGATTTATTGCTCTGCAATGTAATCATTTTAGGACGTATAATGTTTTGATCTTCAATCATCTCTTTGGTTAAACTTTTTGTCTAGTGTAGTTTGTATGTATGTATTTTGTTTCACAGAAGATTTTTTTTTGAAATTATTTGTCTCTTTCCTGTGTGTTGTGTAGATACTGGCATATTTGAAAAAATTCGAAGTTCTTTCATATAACAACATTTCTGCAATCTTACTGTGTATTATTAATTATTATTACATATATCTTACATCATTAATTATTATTTATTGATTATTAATTAAACTGTTTCACATAAATTTTTAGATGGAAAATATATGAAAAATGTAGTTATAAATTACGCCCTTCGCGGCTATTCTATGTTCACACACTCTTTTCACACACTTTGCTGTCGAATGCGTAGGATTTATTTTTCGATAGGTAGAATTATGGTACTGGTTTCGGTGGAATTATGGCAGTTAATGACAATTATGGTAAGGAGAAAATACGCAAAATTATACATACATATGTAGTATATCGTCGCTGTCAAAATATATTTATCTAATTGACGATCATCCTGGCTAAGTTAGCATCTGCTTTATAAGAAAGAGGTCGCAGGTTTTTTTTTCCTGGCATAAGTTTGAATGATGAATTTAATTAAATACCTGACGGGTTTTTTTTTTTTTTTTTTCTCAATAGTTAAACGTAGATAGCATTTTTTCTGATTCGGCCAAACTGCATAGCAGTTTGTAGGCAGAGTGTGACTCTCATTGTGAACATTGTCTTATGTAGGTACTATGTACGCGTAGGTGAATTAAGTAACTAAGTAGTAAATTTATTCAATTTAAATTTAATATTAATTTAATTTATTGTTTTATAAGGGTTAACTTCTGTTAATTGAACCTTGTTTATCCTGACCGACTTGTAGCTTTGCTTCCAATAAATATTTCATTTCATTTCATTTCATTGTAGCTATATTATTGTCTAGGTTTCCTAATACTTGTTTATGACATGATTAGTTATAATTATATTGGAATATTTACGAAAATAGCACGACAGCACCTACTGTAATGAACAGCAAGTACTGTTGTGCCACTCTCGCAAATATTCTTAATTACTTTGCTCTGGTAATCTGTCGAACATTAATTTCTTTAAATTAATTAATTCTTTCTTTTTTTAATTTGGTTTTAAATTGTTTTTCATAGTTGTCCGGCAAATCATTACAAATTCTAGGTTACGGTGTTAGTTGTGGATGTGTCTTTCTGTGTTCCATGGCATCCCTAATACAGGGAATTCTAGTGGGAGCTCTTCCCGAAAGTACTCCTTGATATTTAAACTTACTTCAATTCGTTCCCAAACTTGATGAAATGTAAATAAGTTCGTAATAAGCCTTCTGGTGGTTATACTTGTAGACTGAAAGGTCTCGTTGATATATGTATACATATGTACATAGTATTATAGGGTTCCGTATCTATTTTACTCTTTTTTGCCTTAACTGTGCTTTTATTTTTTATGGTACTCGGTGACGAGACGAGCAAGGCGCTCACCTGATGTTAAGCGTCACTTGCCCAGCAGTTCGTTGCCACCCAGAATTTTGAACTTCAATATTTCAAAACAATGCAATACGCTCACCGCCCTGCATTCTCTGTATGTCTAGTAATTATGCTGGAAACATTGCCCTTCAATCTGGCACACAGTAATGTTTGCACACTACTGCTTGGCGGTTGAATAGCTGGCAAAGGTGTGGTACTTCCTCAGGCGGACTCTAGAAGAGATCCCTAGTTAGAGTTATTCTAGACCTAAAAAACCATTTACGCTAATGTAATGAATTCGAAAGTCGTATAAAGTCGTGTTTCCTAACTCCGGGACAGATTTACATACTTGAAATTCAAATTATGGTTGACTAGCTGCGCCCCGCGGTTTCACCTGCTATTCTACAGAAACTGAATATTTTTACGGGATAAAAAGCAGCCTATATCCAGGGTGTAAGCTACCTCCAAAATTTCATTCATGACTAGCCTTGTGGCTCAGTGGAAGGATTTTCTCCTTTGAGCTGTAGGTTGTGGGCTCGATTCCCGCCCAGGACAAACGGTTGTGTGATGAACATGGATATTTGTGCTTTGTCTGGGTGTTTCTATGTATTCCATGTATATATTTTTTTAAAGTATTTATGTATTCTATCACTTATCTGGTTCCCATAGGAGAAGCTTGCTTGGTTTGGGGCTAGATGGCGCTGTGTGTGAAAAACGTCCACCAATATTATTTTATATTATTATTCAAACCGGGTCAGCCGTTATAGAGTTGAACGGGAGCAAACACACTTACATACTTTCACACAAACTTTCGCATTTATAATATTAGTGTGATTCTACTTACTTTGTAGATTACGGACTACGAAGCTACGTACGGCGTAGCTTCCAGCTCGCGAGCTACGAGGCTACGCCGTAGTACAACGGAACACTGAAATTTGCGCTTGTTCCCAGGTATTAGTTATCTGTGAAGATTTCTTTTTCTCCGGCATAATATAACAAATATGTGAGCGTTCTTCGATCCCCAAGGGGAGGCCTTTGTTCAGCAGTGGACGTCTTCTGGCTGATGTTGATGAATAAAAAAGAAATAAAAGAAAGCTTCACACCCATACTCCCCAGTAAAGTTCCCAGTGTTGGGGATGCCGTGGAACACACAAAAACGAGGACAACTAACACCCAATCTCAAAGTCAGTCTCAAACGGTTATATTTTCAGAAAACAATTTAGGTTATAATTTTACTCGTCAGTTTGAGCAACTTTTTCTATGGGACCAACCCGGAAATTGCAAATAAAATAATCGGCTGTTTCATGGAAAAATGTCATTCACCACAGAAAATGTATGGAACAGCTTTATTTTTCGCGATTTCAGGTTTAGTCCCATAGAAAATGTTATCATTGCAATGATATCCTGCAATATTTTCAATGCCACCAGTGCAGTGCAGTTAGATAGCTTTCTCTGACGACATCACACTAATATTATAAATGCGAAAGTTTGTCTGTAAGTATGTTAGTAGGTAAGTAAGTATGTAAGTGTGTATGTTCCCGTTCAACTCTGTAACGGCTGAACGGATTTGAATGAACTTTTTATCCCGAAAAAGTTAATGGTCCCTGTAGGATACCGGGTAAAACCGCGGGGCGCAGCTAGTATTATAATACAAGCTTTTTGTATTCACAGGGTCCAAAATAAACACTAGTGTTTCGCAAACCGTTTATTATTCTGAAATTGTGTTCGCGACACAAAACCCGATTTAAAAATGCAAACCTTTCCTCTTTAATTAAGCGTGCCTCTCGTGCGAAGCTCTTATCAAATGTAGGTACCTACTGCGAAATGCTCGCATGCGTAAACATTAGCTCGTGCTCGACGTACTCAGGAAAGTTTGGGGGCTGTCTCATTTGGTCAGTGAATCATCGGAAATAATCGATATTCAAAAACAAAATAGGTGCACAACAACAGTGGGCGTTCGGTTAGTCAGCAGAAACATTCTAGTAAATTATTTTACTTGTCATTATAAACATTTGTTATGGGGCTAGTACTGAAAACGCGAAAATAATTACGACTAAAATGATTTCGTAGAATATGTCCGTCTTCTTACTAATCTCGCAGGATATCAGTATGTTGTTAGCAACTCAATGATATTTTACTCGAGATACGACTTCAGCGCCCTTAAATTGGCCCTCCAAAATCTGTTTCATTATAGCTATCTATTTTACTCTCTTACTTTTTGCATCTTCTTTCGCACTCTTTGGCGAAAATTGGTTGCTAGGTTACAATGAACTGTAAACAGACTGCAACGGCAGCGGAACCGAATTCAAGGCGACATTTTGAAAGTAAGAACCTATCTTGGTGTAACTACTTTCCTTTTGAAGATCGATTATTTGCGATGATTTACTCTCTTCCCCCTATCCTGAATACGTCCACATTTGATTCGATTACACAGTCACAGGATTGAATGGTACGATCCAATTTCCAACATTATAGCGTTACGTACGCAATACGCAGCCACATGTTTATGTTATTAAGATATATTGCGGCGTTTAGAAAGGAGACTGTAAATAAACACCGACAGCTCAGCTTTCCCCAAAGACAGTATAAGGAAAATTGGATGTAATGGAGATCAAATAAAAAGCGTCTAAAATCAAGGAAATCTAAAGAGGACTGGAGACGATCAATGACCATTGTCAATATTTATGTGATTGATGGTTGTTGAGGCATTGATCATTTTTGACCGAGCGAAGCGAAGGTTTCAGATTTTACATTTGTATGTATGTTTGTATGTTTGTGTGTATATTTGTCCGATGATAACTTGCGAACCGTTGATCCAATCTTCATAAAATTTTGTAGGCAAGTAGTTCATTTCAATAATTTTAAGTTCGAATATGAGCTGAATCGGTCCAGTGGTTGTGAAGATATAGGGATTGCGAGGTCTCAGTTCGGCGCGAACTACTAGTGTAATACGATTGCAACGATTGGTTAGAACAAAAAACAATCAATGGGCTGCATCTCAGATTAAATTTAATCTGAGGGCTGCGTCGACGACCATCAATAACGTAAATATTGACGTCTACGGTCCGTTTAGGCACGTATTGTAGTTTTAACTAGAATGGCCGCAATTCCACCGTAAACTCTTTTTTTTTAAACGTTTTCCTTCGCGGCTTTAATCGGTAAACTCGTTTGACAGCATTAAAATGCATGCTATCTATTTCTTGTGTTTCTATTAGTAAACGACAGCAATAGCACTAAGTTTGGTTTAGCGGGTTTAAGTGGAATCGACGCCTATGTACCCATAGTTTACCCTTATAGATAATAGGCGCGATTAGGCGTAACCTTGAGGTATCCAATGGGAATGCTTAGCCGTAGTCCCTGCAACCCGTACATTGCGTTTTTTCGGAACAATAAACACTACAATACAATACAATGATTTCGTAATGCAGTATCTATAAGGGGTAACCTGCGCAAAGGACTTGAATTACTCCAATCCAAAATAGTAATAAGAACAATTCAGTAAGTAAGTATACTTACTTGCCGAATAAAAAAATAATGAAATTATTTTAAACCGAGAAAAGAATATTTTTGAAGGAAGACAAAATTATTATCTTGATATAAACATTTTAGAGTTTTCATTCAAAATCACATAACTCCTTCAATTGATTGAATTTAGTTTCTCTTTCAATTATTATTTTATCAATTTATTAAAATAATTTTAAAAGTTTTATTATTTAAATCAAGAATGAAAGGGAAGAATATATTATTATTCATTTGAGTAAACAGGCTTTCTTGGATTTAGATCTTTTGCTTGTGTTAATTAAGAAAAGATATACTTCGATGAAAACTTTCCTGAGATAATTTATATTCTTGGCGAAGATATCTTTTTTTTTTGACCTCGTCTTGCCTTGCAGAGGTCGCGCGCGTCTCGCTTAGCATTCCTTGATAAAGGTCACCGGATGTGATCGAAACTATAGTCGGAATAACCGACTCAATTTAACATGAGTATTCCCGCTTTATTAAAACAAAATGTATCAAAACCACGTCAGTGTTCATAGTAAAAGTATGAGGGTTATTTATTTATTTATTTATTTATTTATTTATTTCCAAAAAAACAAATAGTAAGCTAACAGTATACCAAAACGCTTACTATCTTAAACAATAATTACAATGAGTACAAAACAACTTAAATTCTCTAATAATAATAGTGATGCTATCACTAAATATGTCGATATGCTGGAACTTGTGCGCAAAATGATTGAGCACATTCGTTAGGAAATGTTCAGTAAAATGTGTATGTCAAAGGCACAAAGGCGACGAAAGCAAATTGTCGATAATCGTAATAAAAGAGAATATTGCCACTTAAATCACAACCGAAGCGTTCTTTGAAATCCGAAACCTGTAAGAATATAACACTAGTTTCTTTTGTAAGGCTTTAAACCCACGTCTACCCTTGAATTAATACCTATTTTACATAGGCCTTCACCTTGGCAAATTGGAAATACAATAAAGCCCATAGTAATATTACGTCGCCATAAGTATTCATAGCTTTAAACTGCGCCCGCGGTTTAACCGATATCCTATATGAATCGTTTATTTTCCGAGAGAAACAAGTTATTAAAAAAGAAAGCCGAAAGCACTGAGCGCTCCGTACAACTTTTCTCACGCATTTTTTTTATAAATAACTATGAAAGCACCCTCTAACGTAATGAGCAGGACTGAAGGACAAACTTAACGTTGTAGTTGAAAAAAACGTTCTCCAATACATCGATATACGTCACGGTCAGTGCTCCAGCAACAGATGTAAGTTTGTAACAGCACAAAAAAAAAAACTACAAATTATAGATTTTCAGATTTATTCCTTTACTTGCACTGTAAGACCTTGCTTCTTGCCAAACTTCATGATTCTAGGTCACCGGGAAGTATCCTAAAGGTTTTAATTTACTTTCGAATATCAAAATATGCGAGTTAGGTAGCCGTAGGTATCTCTTGATTGCATTGACGAAAAAGTACTAATATTATATACGGAGTAGGTTCCTAATTGGCACCCTTATCTCTTATAGCGATCTCTTCCAGGCCTGAAAATAATGGTGGCCTTTTGAATTGAATATTTTGATGTTATTTGTACAATAATCGCTTTGTGCCGCAGTGATTCGTAACCCGTAACCAAGAAGGAAAAATACTTTGACCGAAACTGGTTACGAGGAAGACTTAAATTTCTGTATACGACATAAGATAGCGGCCGCTATCTTAACTGCACCAGAAACAAGGAAGGATTTTTTTTTACAAATTTGATGGTTACAAGAACGTATCAAATAATCACATTTTAACAGTTAATAGAAGCTTGGATAATCTGATTTAAAGCGGGCGTCGTGACTCAAACTCCATTAAAGGGCTCAACCACGAAAATGGGTGAAAGCCTTTACCTGAAACGGACTTTTGTGGTCATCGTTCACTTCACCAAGTCAACAGTAAAGACACCAAAGTGGAGAGACGTAAATTCGTAATGGCTAGGTGACAATCCTAGGTTCAGTCTAAAGTATATTCCGCTGAAAATAACTACTTCTGTCGAAGTTTTTGGGGAATACCTGTGAAACATAGACGAAACAAAATGGGTTTCCAGTTCAGAAATGTAAAATCGGTAAAAAATCGGGAGAATTTCCTTGTATTCTCAAAAATCGTGAGTCAATCTTTAGATTTCAATATATCGATAGAAGCTATGTGGTCCCATATCGGTAGAAATTCCGGAAAATCGGCAATTGGAAAATCGGGCGGCAATCTTCCATATGTCTAGGGCACCTAAGGTACCAAATCCGCCCCTACCAATGAAGGTCTAAAGATAATCCAAATGCCCACTATATTTTAATTTTATAGGATCGGTGTTGTGTTAGAGAGGTGAGAGAAGTATTATTTACAGACAAACAGCAATTACTTTAATTAAAGATCAAACAACGCGTAGGCGGGCCAAAAATAGCAATCCTGAGATCCTTTTTCTGTGTCATTTCGGAGCTTTGTATTTTGTAAGGCTTGTAATTATCTTAATACCTTCGAAAGGTAATTAGGTACATTTACTACCCGTGCTGTATGCTTAGTATTAACAAGCAATATGATTAAAAGAAAAATAAAATATAATTTTGACATGTGCAAAGTTAAAGTGCTGTAGGAAGTGACATGGAAGGGGTTCCATGAAAACTTATGGTTTTTCGTCAGGTATCGATTTTTATGGAACAACCCACCAACCTAATTTTTGCACATGTATAAAACATTAAATCCCAATGCACGACGAAGATTTTTATCACCAAAAAAATATTATTCAGAAAAAAGTTATGATCGCTAACTGTAGAGTACAATTAAATACTTCTATTATCTAAAGTAACCAGGTATTATAATCTGTGTTTCTAGCTAAGCATGCCCCATCCTAGCCCACATCGTTGCTACAGCAGGCAGGAGGTGGTAGAACACAAACCTAGAAATAAAAAGCCAGAACATCGGATCATAATTAATTATTATTGTTGTTTAGTCTGCGATCCTAACCAAAGGAAACAAACTAGATATGTTTGATATGACTATGTTTTTGTGATCATCAGGATAAGCTGCGAAATCGCAAAATAATATTCTCTCTTTATTTGTGTTTCAGAAAGCTTACAATAGATGTATACCTAAGTATGAACAAACTAAAAGTACAAAACAAACTAGTAGCTAATCAACCGTTTTATGCGTGTTGTTTTAATACTTTCTCTTACATTGTCCCAAGTACAAAGCATTTTCGTTTATGGTACTGGCTGATAAGATGGTAAGGTAAGAAAGACTTTCTTTGAGTTTTATCCAAAATAATACAAAACAAAAATATTTATTTGTCTCCAAAATTACAAATCTGATTTCAGGTGAGTCTCTGACTCCTATACTAGGTAGATTACTACGTAGATTAGGAACCAGTTCATTTTAATCCTCCAGCTTTTTTAATCTGTTAAGTATGGAAATTACCTAATTACAACATCGTTTTGCAATAGTGTGTTCATCTGTGCGCACTATAAATGCAACGAAGTGGTTGCCGACGTTAAGTGACATGGAGTGACCAGCATTAGTAAAATGTCATTATAAAATTATCTACTTCTGTCGCTAAAATGTCATTGCTTAGTATCTATAAGCTTGCAGTTCGATAAACATAGAACCTAACTACAATTCACTTAAAAACTCTTTGAGAATGCTACTGAAACGTACCAGAAACTACACCAAGAATACACTGTAGCAGCCTAATTTGCATAGCCAATCAGCTATTGGTACCTTTTATTGACTTCCCGGCCAGAAACTCTTATCAACGCTTCAAGACTAGCCCTAGCTACAATGCTGCGGCATTTCGTACGTGAAAATATGGACTGATACATAACTATAGAAACAAAGAGGAAGTACAACAAAAAGCTCTTACATTATCCGACACAAATGTCATATAAAGAGCATTTCCCCTCATAACATAGTATTAACAAGCTATACTCACAGAAGACCTTTGCGGTGGTAAGCTATCCACACCCATATTGGACGCACTATGACCTCCTTACATTATAGCATATTTTTTTATCTCACTGTTTGCTGCAATTTTTTTCAGGTTTTTGGCGATTGCAGCGTTACGTCCATCCCTGCCGAGGGTAGATTCGAGACTGTAGGGATAGGGTAGAGTCGATAGCTTGCTGCCATTATAGTAATATTTCACGGGTTATGCAGTTTTTTTTGTAACAAGACTGATTGTAGCTTAAATGACCAAGCAACTAGGACGATAACCGAAACGCCAGAACGCTGTCAGACGGCATTTTTTTAAATATAACAAACAGTTGTTGAAAATCGTTAATTTCATAATGAGACCATAATTACTTTAAGAAATAGTTTTATGTTGTCACTAAACATTAAATATTTTTTTATATATGTTACTCGGTGACGAGACGAGCACGCTTACCTGATGTTAAGCGTCACGCTTGCCCGTAACAGTTAAGTGCCATCCAGAATTTTGAACTTCAACAGTTCAAAACTATGCGCGGCAATGCACTGCGCTCGTCACCTTGAGATGATTTTTATTCTATCGTATTTTATTATAAATGTATTTTACAATGAAAACAGTATTTCCAGAGAGGTATGTAAACTAAAACTATAAAGCTGGCAAACTATAAAGCTCTATGCCATCCCTAGGTCTGTAAGAAAAGACACAAATGAAATACTTAGTACCAGTTACAGAATGACTCACTTGAATCGCAGCTTAGTAATCGGGTTAATCTTTTGGGCAGTTTGCCAAGCACAGGAGGTACACTCCTATACTACACAAATGTGTTTAAAAGTAGTTTAAATATTTTTTCTGACTAGGTTTATAAGTACTTACTTCGTTCTGTTAGAATCATTGAACAAAAATTACCTTGCACGATAGTTCGGTCTAAAAACTCGAAACTTTAACCTCAAACTCACATCACTACAGTTTTAGATGATGCGCGCGCCGCAGCCTCGGACCTTCATCTCGGCGCCGCATTCAATTTTAAGTTCTATATCGTAAAGTTTGGGTTCACTTTTGAAATTTTGTAACCGTCCTACGCAATCCGGGCCAGTGCAAGTTATAAACGATGATTGACTTGGGTGAGACCGTTTAATTTACAGTCACACTTACACAGTTACGTAGTTACACGGATGGTGATGATGGATATGGACAGTTTAGACAAATTAAACAAGTATAGTTCGCGTCGAACCGTGTCATTACATTACGTTACATTGTCAGCCAGAAGACGTCCACTGCTGAACATAGGCCACCCCCTTAGACCGCCATACCGACCGAAAATGTGCCACTTGCATCCAGCGTTTGCCCACGACTTTCACAATGTCGTCGGTCCACCTAGTGAGAGGCCTGCCTACGCGTCGTCTTCCGGTTCGTGGTCGCGACTCAAGAACCTTTCTTCCCCATCGGTTATAGGTTCTTCGAGTGGTGTGACCTGCCCATTGCCACTTCAGCTTGCAAACTCTGAAAGTTATATCGGTGAATTTGGTTCTTCGGCGAATATCCTCGTTTCGGATTTTATCGCGTAAAGAAACTCCGAGCATAGCGCTCTCTCTCTCTTTCTCTTTATTCATATAACTTCACAACCCCTAAACTGATTTTGCTCATATTCGAACTTAAATTAGCAACTTGCCTAGAAAATTTCATAAAGATCGGATAAATGCGGGTCGGACTAATTTAAAAAAAAATATACCACCAGCTGTTACCTGTGACTTTGTTCGCGTGGACTACATACAAAAAAAAGTAGTCCATGTCCGTCTCCGACCTTTAAGCTGCAAAAATTCAGCTCGATCCGTTCAGCCGTTCAGCCGCGATAACACGAAAAACATCCAGACAGAGTGAGACATAATTACTTTCGAATTTATAATATTAGTAAGGATAAGGATAATTATAAAGTTACCACATAAAAGAGGCATTGCTTGAGGACCTCAAACTCGGCTAAACCTGTATCTTGAGGCCCGGTGGGGATTTACTCACAGGATATTTCGCGCGCGCTTACTCTTACAAAACAGGAAAGAAATTATAAAAAAAGAAAGAGAAGTTTTTTTTCGCGACTTCATTGTTGGTCCCATAGTAAAAGTTGTTCCTAATGATAAGTACATACAAAAACCTTTATTACTACACCTTTATTAAAGTCCTTATATACAATATGCCCGGGTACGTCCTAAAACTGCGACCAGAATCATCGGAGCACGGGCAGCAGCGTCCGCTTAGTAGACGGTGAACGTATCGTACGTAACACAAAAGCTTCTTATTATCCCGGAAAAATATTCGGTTTCTGTAGAATAGCGGGTGAAACCGCGCAACGCAGCTAGTATTAGATATGTATATCTTAAAACTATCTAAATAAATATAGGTACGCGAAGCCAATTTAAACGACAAAAGTATTAAAGGTCCTTGAGACAGGCTAAACGCGATACTATAAGCGCGTTATGAAAATTTTGATTATCGAATTATAAGGTTTGTATGAAATGCGATACTTATCTATCACGTATCTATTAACTTTCGTAAATAGACATATCAAAATTTTGTGTGATAACCCTTTTGACCAGAGTTAGTGTGAGTCATCCCTAACCCCCGCTTTGAAATTCCACCTCAAATCCAACCTTCAAACATGTGAATATGAATGACCTCTGTCTTCCGTTTTACGCTATGTTTCTATCTATTTTACATGAGGAGGTCCGCGACATTGCTCCGAGATTTGTAAGCAACTAAGTTATAGATGCATTTACATTATATTCATGGGTACTTTTGTTTGAGTACGTATAGTGAATAACGAAAATAGATAGCGTGATACACTTTACGCGCAGATGAAAAGAAATGACTATAGCGCGGGCTATTAAAAAATCAGTTAATTGCAAATTACAACTAAACCAGAAATTAATGCTATCCTAGATATTATTATTACCCCACTATCCAAGTAATAATCACTTTAATATACACTAGCTAGGGGCTCGGTGATCTATCGAAAAGCGATGTCTGTTCAATTATTATTTTGTCGAGAAAATGTCATGTAGGATAATCATGTTTTCTTATATTATATACTGGACGATAGAACCAACAAAACATATATCTCAAAATAAGATTTTTAATCTACATAACTAAAATAATAATAAGTATGTGTCGGCGAACGGCCTTATAGAGAAGAGCCTCGAACAACATCTCAAGAGGCTCTCGAAGACGGTTGGGTCAAGGGCCAGATGCAGAGGGCAGCCATCCTTGACACGGCGCGAATCGTCAGGAGGTTCCTCAGTCTGCAGCCCTAACCACCGGTAGTTGGGCCCTGCCTTGCTGCCGGCGGGACTTTAGGCTTAGGTTTTTATATAATACTAGCTGTTACCCACGACTTCGTTCGCGAGGACATGAATAAAGTATCCTTTGTACGTTTTTGTGATATACAGTAAGTCCTTATCGAATTTTATCAAGATCCGTTCAGCCCACAGAAAAAAAAAAATTTTTTTCTCTTCTGTGATTCAGCCGTTTAGCCACGATAACGCGACAAACATCCAGACAGAGAGACAAAGTTACTACCTATAGAACGCAATATGGCGTTGATCCATTTTTGTGCATTTTTGACGCTTTGTATGGACTGACAGTGGTAATGTAGGGAGTCCTGCAGCGCACAAGCGAAGTTTTTTCCTCGAGGCGAACGTATTCACTTTTATAGCTCGAAGCTCCTGATACGATATTGGCGACGATACGATAAGTGTAGGCTTTATTCAAGGTCATGGCACAATCACCATCATCATCATCAGCCATAAGACGTCCACTGCTGAACATAGGCAATGCCGGAGCGCTAAAGCTCCGAGAACAGTCCGACCCACTTATTTGTAAAATAATATGTCGATCGATATATCTGTAAAAACTCAAAAAAATATGTCGACCCTATGGACCTCTTAGTACCTAGTTAAGTGTACCTACTAGCTGCCAGTAGGAGCTATGTATTTGATCACATACTCATCTGATGTAAGTGACGATGTGGTCGTGGATGGTAAACACACCTGATCTGGCTCTCAAATGAGGCTGCCGGAACCTTAGCTATCCAGCCTAGCACTACGAAATACCACCGCAAAGCTTATACCCTGCATTAATAGATAGGCTATTTTTCCCGCGGAAAATATACGGTACTTATAGGAGAGCGTGTGATACCGCGAGGCGCAATTAGTATTAAATTAAATAACTGCGACTTAGTAGTTCTGGGCCCGTACCGTGAGGAGCTTATTGCGATGATTGTTAGGTTCAACCGATAACGCCGCGCGACCATACACCTTATTGCGCGGCGATATGGTTCGTGGTCGCGCGGCGTCATCGGCTGAACCTAACAATCATCGCAATAAGCACCTCACGGTACGGGCCCTGTTCTCTGAAATGACACAAGAAGGTGAAGGTGACGAACTTTACTTTGCAAAGTTCGATCGACCTGAGCCCTCACGACCTTGACAGCATCT
Source organism: Apocheima hispidaria (assembly GCA_947579745.1). Lineage (NCBI taxonomy): Eukaryota > Metazoa > Arthropoda > Insecta > Lepidoptera > Geometridae > Apocheima > Apocheima hispidaria. The sequence continues at coordinate 16,184,843 of OX388147.1, forward strand.
TGACAACCTCTTGAATGAATTTTGCTCATATTCAGAATTAATTCTTGTTGAGAAATGTGTACCGAATATTATCAAAATCAGCCGGTACATTGCGCCGCAGCAAACTTCCCACCAATCAAAAATCGCCAACGACTAAAAAATTCTGAAAAACCGTAGAACCAGTGGGCTTATTCCGTAACTCTTAAAGCGATAGCGAGAGTTGCGCGAGCGGGACCGCGCATAGTGCGACTAAATTAGTACGAGCGAGCGAGCACTCGCAATCAGAATCATGAACGTTTCAAAGAGGATAAGCCCCCTGTTCACAAAGTTTCGTCAAGATCACTTCAAAAATACGACCTGTATACGCGAGTACCAACATGCGGACAGATGAAAGCAATTTTTGCCAGTTAAAACTGATAATATAAACAGAGTTTTCGTTTGCTTCGCTCACTCGGTCAATAAAACGTTATTGATAAGTACTAAAATTTTTGCAACGACTTTTAAATAAACGATCATCCCTGTATACCCAATCCTACCGTTATTTTTTAAATGCGCGGTAGCGTGTATCTAATGGTGTCTTTCCCTTATATACAGGTTCTTTAAAAGCAGCATTTGCACTATATTCACTATGATTACAACATGCACTACACTAACTCGAACGATATGTGTTCTTACTAAAACCTTGTGGCAGATGAGCTGGATGGCTTCGACGCTCACATGGTGGTGCAGCATCTGCATGTTGTATTATTTTATGTATATACGAACTCGACTTGAAGGTCCCGATGGAGATCGACGTTCCTTACGTACCAAGGTGCATTTGTAATGTCCCTCAGTACTTTATTTTGGAACCTTTTGTATAATAGGTACGTTGCTCTAAGCGGTACAACCCCAGAGCTGTAAACCTGACTGGTATCAGGACTTTTTAAAAATTTAAAATATTTGTACAGAAATATAAAAATACTCACATCGTACAGTATCATGTCTAACGTCGTGGTGTCGGTCACCTGTTACACCTTCCTTTATCTTGTTTTCACCCGATAACGTTATCTTTCAAGTGCCCGAACTTAGTCTGTGTTTACTTTAGAGCTTTGGGCAATGACACTATTTTTATTATGAAAAGTATCTAATCAAAAATAAATAAATGTAACCTCACATCAATGTTGGTAGATACAGTTTTTTCACAAACGCGTCCAGTTTATGCGTACCTTTTTTGATGTTATGTTTTTTAATGAAATGCTGTTATACTTTTTATTTCTTGCTCTTTTTATTTAATATATTTTAATTTAACGAATAGTTAATTCTGTTCTAATTTCAAAACAAAAGATTTTGAGTGAGCACGAGTGAGTGAAACCAGAGCGCGAGTGGAACTAAGGCGGGCGGCGGCCGCCCTGCGACGTTAGAGACTACGGCGCGGGCGGGCGCCCTCGCAGGGCGCTCTGCTAGGGCGGGGCCACAGATGGCAGACGAGCGAGATTCTAATCCAGTTAACGACTAATAAGCACGTTTATTGTTTTGCAACTTTCTCCGAAGTTATGTGCGCCTATAACTCTATTTACGACGTGCTGTTGCCAATTTGCATTCGCTTGTGTATGAATATGATTCTCCTGAAAATAATTGCGTAAAATTAAGTTTCGTGTAAATGAGATCTTTAGCTGTTTCAAAGATATATAAAGTTAATAAGTCAACGCAACGGAGGTCTTAAATAAAGAACTAAAGTATTTACCAAATGTAATAGCAACTAAAGTAACAAATAAGTAATTGCCTTTTTTTTTTAAATTAATTTGTATTGTATTCTGTAGAAACTGCGGCTCAAAAAGCAAAGGCTTTGTTCAATTTTATTCAAGCAGGTAATTATGTAGGTAGGTACTTTGTTAGAGGTACTTATACAGAGCCCTAATATTTTTTTGTGAAATTTTGTTTTTTAGGTGAAAAATACGAACGGACGAATAGTCTTGGAAGTGTATAATCATAGATAATACACATTTATAGATACTACGAGTATATTACGAGATGGGTGGTTGATTTTTTCCTTTGGCGCAGTTTTCAGCGGGACTGCGATCAAGCGTATCACCCAGGAGACTCGGGTTCGATTCCCAGTACGGGAACCAAGACGCAAAAAGGGCCACCATGCGGCCCTAGCTGCGGAAACAAGCCCGCTTACCAAGCGTATCTACTTATTGGTTATCTCAAGTTACGCCTATTTGCGCCTAGCAATAAATCAATGAGAATTAATTTGTATAGGTGTATTTAGACCGATACAGATGCGTTTTGATCGTCCTGATTTAGGAATCTAGCGGCTATCTGTGGGTATGATGTAAGGAAGCTGCCAGAGAGATGTTTTCGGTTAATTAAAATTAGCTCTGTATGTGCGACGCGGTAATATTGAGAAAAACCTGTACCTGTAACCTTTTTGCTAATTTTTTTTTTAATTTGCCTACCTAAGAACCTACTTAGAATAATATGCTATTTATCCTTATAAAGTCTTGTGCAAACAAACAAAGTTATACGAAGACTTTGTTGGCTTAACTTTTATATTTCGTTTCTCATATTTCTTTAAAAAACTTTTTGAAATTTCAAAGTCTTTGCAAGGCGATCTTTCATGAGTTTTTCTTGATGGTTTTTTACGCAAATTATTTTTTACCAAGTTTTCCGTTCGTGATTATGTTGCGCAAAAAATGAACAGACTGGGAACAGTATCAAGGGGTCACCAAAGTACATTTTTAAAAGGTATGTTAGTAAATTAGTGTAGGTAAATTATTTTTTTATAGACAATAGACAAATTTTTATTTATGGAAAAAAGCTAATTGTACACAAGAACCAAAAACCCCTGGTGGCTCAGTTGGTAGTAACCTGTCCTGTCCTGAATCGCGGTGACGAATTTATACATGATTTAGACACTGCTTCGGAGATTTAACTGTTATGATGAGTAGCTTTTATATCCCGACCAGTAAAGAAGCACGAAAAGCACAGAAGCTCTTGTTATGAGAGAGTATTATGTTGCTTGCACAGAACAGAAGCTTCATAGAAAAAATGTAGTGAGAATGAGCATTATTAAAAGTTTGAAAGCATTTCAGGGAGACAAAACTTTGTGTGGAAATTCGTCAATTTTAGTTTGTATTTGTGAGCACAAAGTCCGAGTCTCAGTTCTGAGCTCTAAGCCCGTGTACGAAGTCGCGGGCATCAGCTAGTATTAGATATAAATCTTCATCAGCTAATATTAGATATAAATCTTTCGTAAGTACCTAATATTCGATTTAAAAAAAACTACGAAAAACGATATCGGGCGTAAATAAGAGACAACATTTTTCATACATTTTCTATCGAAAACGTAACGAGTTTTTTCGATAATGGACATGCTAGGGGTCATGCTTGAGGTCCGTATATACTGTGGCGTCCTATTGCTAACGACGCTGCGAGGCCGCGAATCGTATTGCAACCTAATAATCATGGTAACGAGAACGTCTCGGTACGGGCCTACGGTCGTAAGTTGTGGCCGGCGGCGGCACGGCGCGACGTGTCGAGTCGCGTGCTTGCGAAGCCCGGGCCACGCGACCGCCTGATCCAATTTAATCCACAAACGTGCGCCAAAAGGATTACAGCAATACGCAGTTGCTTTCCGTGATTTGAATAGATAGGTACAGTAGTTTTTTTTTTCCACGTTGTAAATCGTTGATGATACTATCGTTAGTGAAGTTATTTAAGCTTAGACGTCCTTAGCTTAACTAACTATAAGCTAGACCAAAAAGAACTTGGTAGCCTAGTTTTTGTGTATAGATAAAACACTGGGCACATAATCACCAAATGGATCATCATTGTTTTTAACATTTTTAGACTGGTTTGAATCGTTTTTTGCATACTAGTAGGTAGGTAGGGCCTATAGGCCAAGCTACGCCAGCTTTGTGCTGGTATATTCATAGTTAATATTATTAAAAGTTATACTTAAAATGATGTAGTGCACACGTTCTTCCTATTATATAAGGCGTCTACCCCTTTATGTCTTCGGTACTGCATTTAAGTACCTAAATATACTGATATTAACTGTTGGATAGGTTAACATAACTTTACGTTGTTTACAAATCCCGAAAAGGTTCAAGTACCAAAAAATCACTTAGGAACATGATTTGGAATGAACTTTAGACGAATTAGATAGATTTTTTTGTGAAATATTACTTATTTTTTTAAGGCAAGTAGTTCATATTATGCATACAAATTTTGATTAAAATGCGAGGTAAACAATAAAATAATAATTAAGCTTGACCTTGGCTCAATATAATAAACATAAAGCCAAAATTGAAGAAAAAAATTTACTGATACAGTCAATGTTGACGTTGACACTGACAGCTTAATTTTTATTTTTTTATTTTTTCTCTTAAATGTTGGCTTCACATATTGTGTATTTAGCCAGTGTCAAGTTTTGTAATTTTTCAAGTGAAGTAAAAGTATTTCACTAAGTACTTAACTTACTATTAAAACATAGTCTAAGTCAAGTGTAGTAAGTCACGGTCAAGTCCAAGTCATAAACTGGTGGAGACTTCACTAAGGGTTTCTATGAAGTTTTGAAAACAACACGAAAAGTCACTTTTAACGACATTATACTATTCACCAACACTCGTGTACGCTCACGAACACTTAATGGATAAAAATCCACCATTTTACACAAAAACAACAACATTCTCATTAATGTCTGGCAACATAACAAATTGACAGAAGCAGACCGCAGACGTTTTAGTAAACAAAGTGCTCTGTTTTCGGTTTAAAATTATTATATTTATTTCAACGGAAACCTGTGAGAATTAATCGATATTACACATTTATAGTTAGCATTAACCCCTGTAAACTAATTATAGATGACACTCGGACGTAAATACCAGCAATCATCCGGGTAAATGGTTCCACTGTCCTTGCGGGAAGGGTCTAATAACTGATGCATGCTGGTCCGTAATAATCCAGGATTGATTTTTGCTTATTTATAGGGATGCGGGGGAGGCTCGTAAAGGGTATTCTAACCAGTCGAAGGTTGGGAGTCTTTCGGGCTGCTCGTCTTCTGTAAGTTATGTGAATAATTGCATGAACACTATTTCCTCTGTGAATCACTATTTCCTTCGTACTTTCCTTATTTGTAGTGCATGTGTTGTATTGTTTATTAATTTGTTCTCACCTTATTTTGTTCAGCTCTGACTAGAATCTGTTTAGAGTCTTACTTAATTCAACTATCTTATAAATAGTACATAATATACACTACATTGACCTTTTACCTACGGATGGGGGACATCATAACTGTTCAGAAGATTAAAATTTGTGTACTGTTAAAATTCTCACGGTTTACGAGCTATTAAACATTTTCTAAAGAATGTTGAATATTTTTTTTAACTTTCTGTATTGTGTTTCCCACCCGCAGGTAACAGGATATCCATTCATTACGAAACACTCTGTATAAAGAACAAGCCTATTTCTACAAATCAACACAGACTAAACTACTTAAAATGATAGAGATGAGAAATTTGGACCCAATATTTCTGAAAAATGGTCTGGGTTCTAGGTTAACGATAAGAACGGTTTTTACGAACTTTTACCTCTAAAGGGGGTAAAATGGACCCTCAAAGTTTTTTTATTTGATTTGCTCCAGACTTTGTTTTTCATTTTCATTTTTGTGAGCTGAAACTTAATATAAGTAGTAGCGCGAACTAGTAGTAGTAGTAGCGAAGACGTTGCGACTTCTATAACTATACCCCCTATAACTTCTCAACCCCTGGACCGATTCACCTCATATTCGAACTTAAAAATTGCATTGAAATTAACTACTTGCCTACAGAATTTCATTAAGATCGAACTAACAGATCATCGGACAAATATACATACAAACAGACATACAACTGCCGATTTGCTCCCGTACATTCTGAGACTTTCGCTTCCCGCGGTCAAACATTAGACTAAAGATTTTACAAAATGATTAAAGAGGAATTCAGACACCTCACTTGTCAAAATCGGTCAAGCTGTTTAGGCTTAAAGAGATAGGAACGCACAAATATACTTACTTACCCCCCAAAAACATTACCCTCCTTCATGTACATAGACTATTATTAAATCTGTGCTCCACAGATATCTCTGTGCGATATGATCGAGCCACCCGACTACGAGGAAGTATGGGCGCGTCTGATGGGTGAGCGGGACCCGCTGGCGTACCCCGCCACCGACACCGACCTGCTGTGTGTGCCACGCCGCATCCGGACACTCACGCACGTCTTGCCGGACGAGGACCTGTAAATATAGTCTTTATAAGGGCCTTGCTACATTACGTGACCCGACATCGTGCGAAAGGGACAGCAAGACTTGAGTATCACGGGAGCAAAAGAATTTCGCTCCCCGGAAACTTTATAAATGTTATATATGTGTATAGCCATTTTTAGTCTATTATGTGGCTGATGTGAGCCGACTAACAGACCAGTAGCTGGCAAGGAAGTATATATAGGCGAGCGGAACCCGCTGGCGTAACTGACACTCGTCGAGGCTTACAAGACATTGACCCGGAGCCTTCATGTAAGTCTGGTGGCAATGGTCATCGCTTGCGCCCCGCGGTTTCACCCGCTATTCTACAGAAAGTGTTTATTTTTGCCGAGATAAAAAGTAGCCTATGCGTTAATCCAAGGTGTAAGCTACCTCCATACCAAATTTCATTAAAATCCGTTCAGCCGTTACAGAGTTGAACGGGAACAAATACTTACATACATACTACACACCAACTTTTTCATTTCTAATATTAGGGTGATTGATATGACGCAGATCGAAAGCGCCCATGTTCGTGCGCGACTGCCTCCGCTGCTACACGTCCGACTACACAGTAGTGGAGTACAAGTACAGGTGGCACTCGGGCTCCGCCGCGGGCCGCGAGCGGCTCGCGGAGCGTCTGGAGCGACTCCACGCAGCTCCGAGGCACCAGTACGAACTCGATGCAGAGCCCTGCACGCTCACTGCTGACGAACAGGTACTGTAAAGTACACTAGGGCTCCGCCGCGGGCCGCGAGCGAGAAAACTGTACTACCAGTCCAAATTACACGGTTCTGAAATACAAAATAACTGTCACCATGAGTGACCTTACAAAACTGCCTTCACTCAATCTGAATGACTCGTGATTTCAGAAAACCACGACGTGAACCAGACTCACACGCGTGTGTAGAGGACTCTGTTGTGCTTGTGATTACTTCTGTGCTCACAACCATGATTAAGTTCCAGTTCGAATCGCAACCGTCGAGCGGACGGCAGTCAGTCGCATCCATATCCTCGTCGTCGTCGTGCAACGAGGTGACGGCGCGAGGCTCGTGGGCCAGCCTCGACCTGCGCTCCTCGTCCTCGGACCCGCTCTTACCCGACCTCCTCGAGAGAGCCTCTACCGACCAGCTAGATGCCGTCAACGAGGCTCGCAGGTGAGCTGACATCCTCATTTCAATCCTGATAAAAGCCTATCCCAAGCCCCACCACTTATTCTTGATTCTTACCCTTTATAAAACCTTAGAACTATACAAATTCATTAAAGTAAATTATTTTAAAATTACATTAAGTAAATTTTACATTAAAATATTTTAAACGTTAAATATATATTTTTTATATTAAAAGTTAAATATATATTTTTTCTATATAAAAAATATATATTTAACGTTTAAAATATTTTTATACATAAAAAATATCTGTCCGACTTGATAATGACCATGTAAGGATATTTCAAACCGTTGTTTACAAAAAAAATACAAACTACATAACGTACTGTCAAAATGGCTACTAAGCGCCACGATGTTTTAAGGCGCGGTCTAATCACATAAACAAAAAAAAAAGTTTTTTTATCGCCTAGTTCGAAGTGACGTGATTAGATAATCAGGAGCAAAAAATACTGCAGGTACAAAATAAAACCAAAAATACGTTTAACCGAATGAAATCTCGAAAACCTGTCTGAATTACAAAATAAGAAATCGCAAAATGACCCCTCAAAAAGACGTTCTGAAATGAAATGCTCTGAATTTTCAGAGGTAACAACAAGTTTTTCTTTTACACATAAAAGTCCAGGCTAATGCTTTAGACAGCTAACCAGCGGGTTTTTTTTAAATTTGTATATTTCGGATAATTGACAAAAAACCAAAAAAAAACTACAAGCTCCCGTTTTCTCACCAAGTACGATATGCGATATATAACTTTAAACCGAGAGCTTTGAGCTGGTGCAAAACTCATTTCAAATCGTGATTGGACCGCGTCTTAAAACGTAAACTTTAAAATTACTAAGAAGAGGCTAAAAACCTAGATATTTGGACAGATTTTAGACGCAGATATTGTTAGATTCGCCCTAATGTCCGAAATGTCATAAGCTATATTTTGCAGTCGGGTATTTGGTTTTGTTTTTTCTTTATATAATTACTAGCTGGGCTTTGCGGTTTCAACCGCTATTGTACAGACACTGAATATCTTTCGGGATATAAAATTATTAATAACGCAGGGTATAAGCTACATCTATACCAAATTTCATTCAAATCCGTTCAGCCGTTACAGAGTTGAACGGGAACAAACACACTTACATACTTACACACTTGTACACAAACTATCGCATTTATAATATTGTGAGTGTGATAGTAATGATTGTTGTTTGCTTGTGTCCAGGCTGGAGAACCGCGTGGCGGACCTGCTCGGGCTCTACACCCCGTACCTGGACGAGGAGGAGGCGGTGGAGCGCCGCCTCGCCGCGGAAATGCCACACGAGCTGATGGGCCACAGGATACTGGTCAACTGTCATCAACTCAAGTCAGTTTACACTTGTCACTTTTTCACGATCATGAGTACTATGAGCCCCTCTCGGCTTAGCATACCCTTTCCTCATAACCCTGTATACTTATACCTATTAAACCTTTGTCTATTATATTGTTCTATGTATATTATGATGATGATGAGATGACGTGATGATCACACGCGTCACACACACACACGGACCACTCACTCAAATTCATCCATTAAATCACTAGCAACATCTTACGTCTTTATCGAATAGAATACCATTTATTAATAGGTCGAATTACAACAAGTTATTATAATGAAATAGTAAGAGTTGGGCATCACCCCATATCTCGTCAGTTACTTTGAACTAATTATAAAAAATCAGTACTACAATCGAATAGATATAATACAAGATAGAAATACGTATCTATCTATGGAAATTAGCACTCTTAGTATAATTTTTCTAAGCTTCTTTTTGCGGCGGGGAAATCTTCACAAGATTTCTGACTGCTTTGAGGTGCAACCGGGCTATGTGGGATTATACCCGCTAAAACCCCCCCGGTGGCCTGCCTCGGTGCTTGACAGGGATCTCCAAGGAAACACACCAGAGCCCTCGCACCACGCATCAGCTCCCGGGACGACTAGCAGCCGTCAATTTCTCCATGTCTAAAGGATACACTTTTTTGCAGGTTAGAATTAGACGTGGAGCCTCTGTTCGCATCCATGGCCCTCTACGACGCGAAAGAAAAAAAAAAACTATCCGAAAACTTCTATTTCAACCTGAACTCGGAATGCACGAAGCAAATGCTCTCCGGCCACATTCCCCACGCCGACGTGTCCACGTTGAGTCGTAGCGCAGTCTTCGACGTGACCAATCCATCGCCTGACGTGTTTCTCGTAGTCAGAATAGAAAAAGTCCTCCAAGGAGACATAAACGAGTGTGTGGAGCCTTATATCAAGGATGATAAGGTAGGTTTCTCTTTGAACTTATGCAGCAGGACTAGCACGGGCGCCGGGATAAAGTTATGTCCATCCGTTTTGTCTTCGCGTCAATGTGACAAAGCTAGTTATGGATACATCCGTCTCGTTCGCGCAGTATAAATATGGTGGACAAAGTTTTGTCCCGGTCCGGAAAGTTTGTCTACATCGAGTGCATTCTTCGACGTGACAAATTCATCGCCTGATATATTTATATTAGAAACAATAGAAATAATAGATGACAAAATATTCACCCGGCGTGTTGCATAATATTCAGTTATAATAGTAATTGTCTCGCTCGCCTCACGTGCGTGGGGTCGCTGGTTCGGACCCGGGCGGGCCCGTACCAATGAGTTCTTCGGAACTTACGTACGGTTATACAAAACATCGTGAGGATACCTGAATATTTCCGAGGAAGAATTTCGATGGCGTATTTGAATCCGCCAACCAGCACTGGGCCAGCGTGGTGGATATCCATCCCCCGGCCTAAGCACCCTTCGAAGGTAGACAGATATCTCAGCAGTGGGATGTTTAAAGGCTACAAGGGGACGTTTCTACAACGAAGTACTAAAATCAGATTTATCTTTTTTCCCTGTTATTCTGATTGTTCCGGTGTAAGATTGATTGATTGTGGATCCCGGTATGTCTTGAAACTGCGACCAGAACCGACAGAGGATGGGCAGCAGCGTTCTCTTAGTCAACGGTGAATGTTCCGGCGATCCCCAAGCCGCCTGTCAAGCGAGGGGATTAAGACATAAAAAAGTTACTATGATAATGAACATACAGATAAAAGAGATAGAAGATGAATTCAAATTCGCTAAAGCCCTAAAAGTTGTATCACTCGCAAAATCCTACTATACCCTAGACGAATTTTTGACAGATAAGACTATGGAATATTATGGAATAGATTGACCCGCTCCGCACGATATTGCCATACCCAATCAGGGTCATAATGATTACTTATTTAAAATACGCTAAAAATATGCTAATATGCTGATTAAGATCTGCATGTAATTTACAAAATGCTTGCAATAAATGTATTGAGTATTGAATACCTAGCCGCTAGTTAGATATTCATTATCATCATAATTTCGTAGAACCGTGAAAAGGTCCGCGCGTCAGCTCAAGCGGCCTGCAACCGCCTCGGGAAGTACCGCATGCCCCTCGCCTGGAGCGCCGTGTCCCTGCTCAACATACTCAGCGGCTCCAACAGCCTGGAGAGGGACGCCGCTACCGGGGACAAGGACAGCCTCACTGCTGGCACTAATACTAACAGCTTGGGTAAGTAAGGCGAAATGAAGTATAGCGATAGGGTCCTCTGACTAGGCAAACAAAACAAAAAAAAAAACAAGTCGGTCGAGCCATTTTGGAGTTTTTGCGAAACTAGCATTTGATATATATAGATAGTTTAAAAAACTTTTAAAAAGCCGTAGTTAAAATATCACAGAATATGTAATTTTTCCAGTAATCCTCGTACAAGTATGTAACCGTCGTATATATAACACGTAACAGATCGCAAGGCGTCGTCGTCCAGCCTCGAGCAGCTCCGGCGCCGCGCGGGCGAGGTGGGGGGCTCCCTCACGCGCCGGGGCTCCGTGGAGCGCCGGAACCACCCCGCGCCCGAGGACCTGGCGCACGCCTTACAGACCTTCAAGCCGATAGTCATCACGGTCACCAGCCTCTTCAAACAGGTAGCCAGCGTCTTCGACCGGGCTGGACGTTTGAAATAGCAACAGTGAACAAGTAATATAATATAAATATAAAATATATTGTAATATAAATTACAAGGAAACCAAAATACCCATCTGTACGATATTTCCTACTAGCTGTTACCCGCGACTTCGTTCGCTAGGTACAATAAAAAAATAAGTAGACTATATCTGTCTCTTACCCTCTTATTCTTATTCTTATTCGAGATGGGGGCGATGAGTCCTGCACTGACGTCCCGCATGGGGTGTATTGTGCATTCCTCCCTGCCAGCGTCTACCCGAGCCAACCCAGCTCCTTGAAATAACGGAGCGAGGCTCTGGGCCGCTGGCATAGCTGCTCTCTTACCCTCATTCTACTCCATTGTCCGCAGTGCGACTCTGACTTTCTCCAAAAGGCCAGTAGTCAATGACCACGTTTACCACGTTTAATTGCGAATTTACCACGTTGATAAAATGTTATTTCGATATTATTTCCTCCCATCAGGAAACAGACAAACTTCGTGACGAAGACCTCTACAAGTTCCTGGCAGAAATCAAACGGCCGAGCTCAGCCCCGAAAAAACTGAAATGCATCCCGGGCACTTTCAAGATAGAGGTTTGCCCGTGCCCGGAGGAGCTGAAGAATGGGTTGACTCCGGAACTGGCCAAGCTGAACCCTTATGGAGGTTAGTCCAGTTGACAGTAAAAACTAACAAAAATAAATAAATAAAAAATCTAAATACCAATACTACATTAATCTTAGAAAAGTTTAAGTATAGAACGTCAGTTGGTGTAACTGTTATCAATTTTCTACCAATCAGGGTGCTGTAATAATAGCTTGCTCATGAAAAAACTGAACATACGCTACAGGACAGAAATATTATAACTTTCTCCTCTTTCTTCATGAGTGTTACTTAATTTTCCATTCTTTTTTTCTGCGGGAAAGAGCCGTGCTACGGTTTCTTCACGATGATTTCTTTTACCGGTAGTCGTTACACTAGTTTTAAGTTGTTTTTTTGACTTATTGTATGTCTTTTATGTATTTTATGGTGTGAACAATAAAGAGTTATCTATCTATCTAGCTCAAGCTCTTTCTTGGGATTGGAACCCACGCCCTGCAACGTGCGACCCGAATGCCCTAACCATTGAGCTATCATTGCTTCCAGGTCGAGCACTTTCAGTCAACGCATTACCACAAAAAAAACAATACATTTTTGTGTAAAAATATTTTTCATATATTTTTACAAAAATATTTAAAAAAAGACCAGACAAGGTATTATTATTTCTTCAGTGCAACCTTATTTATTTGTTGTAGATGACAACATTCGCCCTTGCAAGGAGATATTACCATTCCCCCCGCTCCCCGCGGCGGCCCCGCACTATCAGTACCGCAACCTGCTCTATCTGTCAGTGAAAGAAATCAACCTGAACGCTTACACCTCGAGGACCGGCTCCGCGAGGAATATCACTGTGAGTATGGACATTTTAACATAACTAGTAGCGCGCCGCGGTTTCACCAGCTACCCTGTAGGAATCGTGTATCTTCCCGAAATATAATGTAGGCTATGTTTCATCCTGGGTAAAAGCTCCAAGTCCAACTCTAAGTATAAACACACAAACTCTGTTCAACAAAGGTAATATAAAAGTATTTCTCAAAAGCATGTACAGTAAAAAAAGTCATGAAAAAAAGTGTGCCAGAAGAAGTTGAAAATTACAGTATGTTTATATTCCACCAAATAATAGAAAATATATAATTCTATCGGAAAAATATCCTATTTTAATACTAGTAGTTCGCGCCGAACTGAGACCTCGCAATCCCTATATCTTCACAACCCCAGGACTGATTCAGCTCATATTCGAACTTAATAATTGTTTTGAAATGAGCTACTTGCCTACAAAATTTCATGAAGATCGGATCAACGGTTCACAAGTTATCATCGGACAAATATACATACAAAAGCCGATTTGTCCCAGGAAACTCTGAGACCTTCGCTTCGCTCGGTCAATTAAAAACATTGGCTGGCGCTCGGAACCTCTAGTGTATATTCAATTGATTATTACACTAACTGAGGTAATAATAATATCTAGGTTTGCGTGGTACAGAATTTCGATTGATATCAGATGTAATTAGCAATTATCTGGTTTTTTGACTAGCGTCCGCTTAAGCTTTTCATCTGTGCGAAAGTGTATAGCGCTATCTTTCTCTCGAAATACCATCTTGAAGGTTCCATTCGTTATCGTGGTCAGGTGCGGGTGCAGCTGCAGGCGGGCGAGGCCGCGGGCGCGGCGCTGGCGGCCATATTCGGCCGCAGCGCCTGCCCCGAGTTCACTACCGAAGCGTACACTACTGTCTTGTACCACAACAAGTAAGGTGTACTTTACAGCCTCGATAGATTAGATTTAACATCTAACATCTCAGGGTGACGAGCGCAGTGAATTGCCGCGCATAGTTTTGAACTGTTGAAGTTTAAAATTCTGGGTGGCACTGAACTATTATGGGCAAGCGTGACGCTTACCATCAGGTGAGTGACTTGCTCGTCTCGTCACCGAGTAACAAATAAAGAAGACTATGAGCTTTTTAAATAACCTGTAAATCTCTCTATCATACTTAACAATTCTCTCAAACAAAAGCATAGGGGGCGTATACCGTGATTCTCGCTGTCTCGCTCGTACTATATCAACATTTTTTAATATATAAAGAACAGAAAAGAATTTTAAAAAATGTCTAGTTATTGACTTAAGAATACCATTGCCAATGTTTTATAACAATTTTCATGTATCTTTTTGTGTATGTTTTATCTTTTTCTTTTGTCGTAAGGAAAAAACATTTGTTTTTTTTTTACTTATTCCTTAGCCAAATTAAGGAGTAAGCGCTTGAATGGCAAATTCTTTATTACTATGTACTGCTATTGTAGTTACCCAAATAATTTAATAAAAAAACGACTTTATCAGAACCATTTACTTAAATCCGATCCTCAAGCCGCTTGCCAAGTGTGGGGATTGTGCCGCTCCCCCTACAGGTGCAGGCTTTTGTTCAGCAGCGGACATCATTTATTTATTTATATTAATTAAAACGGTACAAAACACCAATTACATTAATTTATTAAAGGAACAATTAATATTTGTGGTTGATTACATTCAAGTCAAAGTTCATATCAAGTCAAGTTATACATAAACATTAGACACAGTCACAAAAGATAAGCGAGTGAATCGGTTTCTTCTAGGCAAGCGTGCTCCATCGTAGGCTGCCTCCTCGTTTAACATCAGTCGTGATGGCACTCAAACGCAAGCCTATAAATAATAATAAAATAATAATAAAGCATGTCAATTGCAGACTGCCCCGGTGGCTCAGTTGGTAGTAAACCTACCTTCTGTGTTTGGGGGCGTGGGTTCGATTCCCATCTAGGACAAACATTTATGTGATGAATATTTGTGTTTGTTCTATGTCTGGGTGTTAATATCTATATAAGTATGTATTTAAAAATATCTATGTACGTATATCAGTCTCTGGCAGCCATATTACAAGCTTTGCTCAGTTCGGGGTCAGATGACCGTGTGTGCAATAATGTCCCAGATATTATAAAAAAAATTACATTCATCACCTGACCGGTGACATGGTGACGAAACGTCTACTGTCAACAGGAACCCGTCCCTCTACGACGAGATAAAGCTGAAGTTGCCGGCGGACCTCGGCGACCAGCACCACCTGCTGTTCACGTTCCTGCACGTGTCGTGCCAGAGGAAGCCCGTGGCGCCCGAGCACGAGAAACACGTGGAGACGGTCGTGGGGTACTCGGTAACTGTCGCCGAGGGTTTTTTTTAATTCAGAGATGACAGGTGGAGTAAGGCTGTAACAGAGTGGTGGCCGAGGCGAGGCAGGCGGAGCGGTGGTCGTCCGGCTGCGGGGGGTCGACGATATCGTCACCACCGCGGGTCGGACCTGGACTAGATTGGCGCAGGACCGAGGCAGATGGCACAGCAAGAGAGAGGCCTATACCCAGCAGAGGGATAAGGAAGGCTGTGAATGATGACGATGATGACACGACACGATATTTGATCACAAACTTAGGTACAGTGGCGGTAAGTGAAGGTGTGGTCGAAAATGGTAAGCGCGCCTAGCCCGTTTTCCCGCATTGGGCTCAAATTATCTTATCCCCTTATTAATCAGCAATCTTTTGATGATACTTTAGTCTTTTGTGTCTTCTGATAGAGTGCATAATTGGAAAGAGAGAAAAAGATAAACCCGATCTATTTCAAGGCTACTAATTCTAACTTCATACGTGTAAAAACAACGCAGACGGGCGACCAATTATTATACACCAGCTGCGCCTCGCGGTTTCACTGGCTATTCTACAGAAATCGAATATTTTTCCGGGATAAAAAGTACCCTGTGTGTTTATCCAGGGTATAAGCTATTATAATAAGCTGGTATAATTTCATTAAAATCCGTTTAGTCGTTACAGAGTTGAACGGGAACAAACACACAGTCTTTCGCATTTATAATATTAGTCTGATCACAATGTCAAATTGCACGTTGTTTGCAAACCAACTTTATTTACCATAAACAGTTTGTTTTGTCCCTAGTGGCTCCCTCTATGTCGCAACGGTAAACTGACCTGCGGCGACTTCAACCTGCCCGTGATGCAAGAGGAGCCTCCTCCGAACTACTCCTTCATATTCCCGGACGTGCTGCTGCCCGGCACGAGGTGGATAGACAACCACAAGCCGATATTCAGCGTCAGCCTCGAACCGCACACTACTGTGCACCCTCTGGTGAGTCACACAAGGACTAGTAACAATATTGTTATTTAAAAAAAAAAATACATTTTACACTCACAGCTCCCCAATAGGGTTCCCTCGGTCCAGGATTTCATAAAACTCACACCCAGATATTGAAATTCATCATTCAGATTTCTGCCCGGGCGGGAATCAAACCGTTACTCTTGCTCATAAGGCAGACGCACTACAAACTAAGCCAGGAGGGTCGAAATGTAAAACCTCAACCGGAACACACACGCAGAGATCTTAACAAACACGGCGGCGGAATGATAACTTTTAAGAGGTTTGGGTTTTGGCGCATTCGATATTTGAAATTGTATAGCTTTCGCTCTGTTTCACGTGCGTGCGATAGAGAGAAAAGTTAGGAAACTTCACTAGTTTCCGAACTTTTTGATGAAATTAGAGTTTCTGGGGTAATCTGTTATCACCCTCTAAATCTTTACAGAATCTTTTGTTTTTGGTGTCAAGGGCTTGGATAAACCATAGTCAATGTTTATGGTATTGTAATAACAACTATTTTTCTTCGTCTTATATTCAACGCAAAAAAAATGTCACTTTAAGTGCCTATAACAACGAAGATATTGCGATATATAAAAATAAAATAAAATTACCATAGTTTTCTACGTTGTAGATAACATATCAAAAAATCACCGAAATCGGATAACGTTTAGGGGTGGGGACTACGCTTTTCGTATGGACAAGACAGCGATATACTCTATTCTTAAGTTGACAGGATATTCGGAACGAGGATATTCGTCGAAGAACCAAAGTTGCCGACATAGCTTTCAGAGTTTGCAAGCTGAAGTGGCAATGGGCAGGCCATATCACTCGAGGAACCGATAACCGATGGCGAAGAAAGGTTCTTGAGTGGCGACCACGAACCGGAAGACGCAGCGTAGGTAGGCCTCCCACTAGGTGGACCGACCGACGACATTGTGAAAGTCGCGGGCAACCGGTGGATGCAAGTGGCCCGTTGTCGGTCGGTGTGGCGGTCTAAGGGGGAGGCTTATGTTCAGCAGTGGACGTCTTACGGCTGCTGATGATGATGAAGTTGACAGGTATTTTTAATACAAATCGGGTGATATAAAGTCTCATCCAAGGCTTATTTTATTCTTTAAACTCGCGAGTCTATTTCCTTCTTACATTTTTTTTTTGTTTCTATTCCACGCGAAGTGTGAAATGTCTTAGATAAAATCTATAAAGGTCAAATGCGAAAACTGAGTGTAAATTTCCAGGACGGGTACATCGAGCGTTTCTTCATGGCTTGCGAGGCGGTTCTGGAAGGGAACATCCCGCCCCGGATCGGCCTGGCAGGAATGGAAGCGGAGCTGCGGACTAGGTATCATATTTTTCCCTTCATTTAGGACGGCTTAATCCTGCCTTAAACTATTATTTTCTACTTTTTAGTTTCAGTTTGTACATATAGGCATAGTCTGAAGTCGGTTTTTGCTTTAATTTTATTACTTTGCTAAATACGACCTTATATCATACAGCACAAGCTTCATGATCGACTATGGTAACAGGAACTTCTTAAAGTGTCAAAGTAGCACCTTCAATCGTTCCCTTCCGTTTGCAGCATCACAGAACTACCGACCGCTAACGTAGAAACCATCGCCCGCTACCTGCCGGTAGTCCTAGACAAGCTGCTCCGACTGATAGTGGCGCCGCCATCGCTGGCGGGACAACCGCTCAACGTGGCACAAGACGCCTTCACCTGCCTCGCTAACATCTTCACTGACATCTCGGTGAGCTGAACTGTATCTTATCATTATACAAAGAAAATCTACACGAGAAGAATGACCATCTCATACAAAAAAGTGTACCCCCGAAAAATCTGGTTAAAACTAAATGGCGCTGACGTATTTGGTCAGCTTATGTTCAAAATGCTATAAAAGATCATGAAAATACTGTTAATATAGAAACAGTATTTATATATATCTGTTATTTAATGTTTAGTTCAAATTAGATTGATATACGACGTAAAAATATGTTTTCAACGGCGAGTTACGCCAATAAAATATAAAATTAATAATTTCAGTGATATTATAAATACAAAAATATTCACAAAAAATCGTAATATTTCACCGTACCATTACGAATGAGTTAGGTCGGGTTTATATTTCAAGACAGGCCGAAATTGTGACGATCATGTCGCAGATTAAAGTACTAGCGACATCTTACGTCCTTATCAGACGTACAATCGAGCTACGCATCTAAGGACATCAGTACTCTTAGTATAGTTTCTCTTTGTCATTATAGAAAAAGGATTCGTCGATAAAATTTAAAAAAACATAAATAATTTCAAGGGCATTTTTGGTCCTTCGAGACAGAAGAACATGTCATAGCACAAAGAACACGTCTAACGACACCAATGCTGAAAATGTACTATTAGCAGCTACCAAAATTTACCATTCATTAGTTGAGCGTTCGCCTGATTCTAAAGTTAGAGAGTCGTCTTTTTTTTGTCTGCTATGGAGGCAAAATCGTAGGACTATACCGCAAGTTCACGTTCACTGCAAGCGATAATATCCCTTAACGGCCTTATAATACGAGCGCAGCTGGTCATGTAACCAATGTCACGTCACTCGTTGAACCCGCCCGTATTATTAGGCATTTAAGAGTTGGGATAGATATTATCTTCCGGGCGAGGAATACCGAAACGTCATCTTCCATGTACTGCACAATACTAAAGGCTTGACGTATTTGTAGAACTGTCCAAGTGAATAATAATAATAATTTATTTCAAGTAACATAGACTCGTACAAAATCGCAAAATAATAATAGTAGTCACAATTTTCATACATAGCATTAATAATTATTACCAATTGAAATTAAAATAATCAATTAAAAATAACAACGGAAATAAGGAACCCCTTTCAATACATGGTCTAGTTTCTTATTTTCACTTTTCCAAAATGATCAAATTTTTCAGAAGAACGATTTCCCAAAATGTCTTTCTTCTCCAAGAAAAAAGAAGGAGAAGAAGAAGAGTAATGCCCAAGAAGGAGGGTAATGTTTTTTCAAAATCAAACACAGTTTCATTAAAAATCAATCTTTCAGTTTTATTCAAAATACAAGATGACTTCCCCAACCAACTCGACAGATATCGAAATATCGACCTACCCTCAATGTTTTTCTGTAGAACATGAACGAGGGCTCCACGTGCGACTTCCACGGGCGCAGCGCTCTGTTGACGTCGTACATCCAGTATCAGTGCACCATCCCGCGGCCCTCGCTCACTGACAGGGACGTGGGCCTGCCCCTGCCGCCAGCCGGTAACTAAATTATAATTTAAAAAAATGTAGATAGATAGAAACTCTTTATTGTAAACACCAGATAACCAGAAAAACCATATAAACTAGTGCTTCAAGTGGCGGCCCTATCGAGCTTAAGTAGTAATTGTTTAAAACCCCATAACTGTTTTTGTTGATATTCAAACTAACAAATTGTATTTATATAATCACTAGCTGCGCCCCGCGGTTACACCCGCTATTTTATAAATAAACCGAATATTTTTCCGTGATCAAAGTTAGCCTATGTGTTAACCCAGAGTGTAAGCTACCTTCATACGAAATTTCATTGAAATCCTTTCTACTTACATACTTACACACAAACTTTCACATTAATATTATTAGTGTGAAAGTTATCTTAGCAAACGTACATTTTGTCCTCACAGACACCGAGATTGAATTTTCGGAAAATGGTATTTATTTGTATTCCAGTGATGACAGACGGGTCGTGCAAGATCCTGCACGAAGAGTTGGCGCTTCAGTGGGTAGTGGCCAGTGGCGCTACTCGAGACCTCGCCATGCAGAACTCGTGGTAAGACATATTAGAGCAAAAGAGCCTATACAAATCACTCACCAATAGCACGTCAGTAAAGATATTGCGACTAACAAACGTTCAGTAGGAGTTTTGGCGGGAAGGTGAAGAATTCATGTCGCGTCATTTAATTATTTTCCAAAACTTGTGTTATTTCGAGTGTTAATGTGTAAAAACGGTGAATTTTTACCCGTTAAGTGTTCGTGAACATGCACGAGTGTTGGTGAATGGTATAATGTTGTGAAACGTGAATTTTCGTGTTGTTTCCAAAACTCCATAGAAGGCTCTAAAAAAGTTTTCACCACTTAACTGGGCCATGACTTGACCTTGATCATGACTCGCTTTGCTCGCCTTTAACTGTGACTTGTTTGATAATATCTAACAAAACTTGAGAATACTTGACACTGGCAAATGCATAAGACGTGCGACGCCAAAATCCTCATAGGAGGAAAGAAAAAAAAAAGTTCAGTATCGGCCTAACTAGTCTGATTTTATTTGCATAATGGATGTAATGTCTATAAAGCTTTAAATCGTTGGTAAAACCGTGATCGTATGACTAAAACCGACTTAATCTTTTTCGGTAAAAGACGTTTTTTGTTTGTCTGTCTTAGGAGTCTATTCGAGCTGATGGTGAAGTCGATGGTGGAGTACCTGTGGTGGTCGGGCGCGGCGGAGGCCGTGCGCAAGGCGCGCTTCCCCGACCAGTTCACTGACGACCTGACGACGCTCGTCAACAACCTCACCAGCGAGATCATCTCCAGGTATACAGCTGATGGTGGACTACCTGCGGCGGTCCAAGGTCTTAGAATCTACAGGGACATATCGGCGTTTTATGAACGTTTGTGTGTTTATTTGTCTGAAAATAACTCGCTTTCCGTTGAGTTTCATCTTTATGAAATTCTGTACGCAAATAGTTAATTTCAATATAATGAATCTATGATTTGTCACCTTCTCGCTTACGAAAAGAGTCACTTGCAAATACGAGACACATTGTACTTAAAACAGCAGACTAATTACATTAATAGCTGATAGTCGTAATCTCTAATGGAGAGGCCCACTCGCGTCGCGCTAGCGAACGGGTCGGAATGCGTGGCAGTTAGCGGAATCAGGCTGCATGCCTTTTTACCCGACTACCCAAGAAGGAGGGTAATGTTTCTGAGGTGTTAGGTATATTTATATATTTGTACATACAAATATCTAGGTTAGGTTTCTAGGTTGTGTGATGTCTATGAGAAAAGAGAGATATTTTGGAAAAAAAAAGAGTTTTGTTTACGTTTTTTGTCAGGTAAGTATGAACAGACTTTACATACATACGCCCCAAAAACATGACACTCGGATGTCAGTCGGGAAAAATCGGTCTTATAATTGGTTTTCTAATCGGCAGATACGGTAAAGACAGTCGGCTGACGCAGAGTCTGAACAACAGCCTGGCGTTCTTCCTGTTCGATCTGCTCAGCATCATGGACCGAGGATACGTGTTCAACCTGATCCGGAACTACTACAAACAGATGTGCGCCAAGATCGCCTCCTTGCCTGACGCCGTGCCGCTAGTGCATTACAAGGTACGTTGTTGTTCACTAATACATTAATACAAATATAGATGCTTCTTTTTTTTTTTTAATTTAACTTAGTGACGAGACGAGTAAGTCGCTAACCATCGGGCTTATCCTCTAACTTTGAATGGTTCGTGATTCTGATTGCGAGAGCATGCCATCCCGCTCCTACCAACTTAGTCACACTATGCGTGGTCCCGCTCGCGCACTATCACTATCGCTTTCAGAGTTACGGGATAAGCCTGCTATGTTAAGCTTCACGCCTGCCCATAACAGTCCAGTGCCATCTAGAATTTTGAAATTCAACAGTTCAAAACCATGAGCGGCAATGCACTGCGCTCGTCACCATGAGACATTACATGTTAAATCTCTTTATGCCCAGTAATTACGCTGGAAACATTGCCCTTCAATCCGGAACACAGGAATGTTTGCACACTACTGCTTGACGGTCGACTAACTGGCAAAGATGTGGTACTGCCCCAGGCGGACTCTGCAGAAGAGCCCTACCACTTCAACTACACTACATGTGTTATGATATATATTGGTTACTAGTTGCGCCACGCGGTTTCACCCGCTATTCTAAAAAAAAAACGAATATTTTTCCAAGATATAAAGTAGCCTATGTGATAATCCAGGGTGTAAGCTACCTCCTTACCAAATTTTATTGAAATTTGTTCGGCCGTTACAGAGTTGAACGGGAACAAACAAACTTACATACTTACACACAAACTTTCGCATTTATAATATTAGTGTGATGAATTTACATAATTACAAAATGATAATAGCAATACTTATCTGATATTATGACAGGCCGACTGAAAAAATGCCCTGCAGGGCTAGCATGCAACACCGCGAGAAATTCTTCCCAACTTTTCATATCGTGAAAAATGAGACAAACGTATACATAATCGTAGCCGTGTCCTGTTCTTGAATAACAAACAGATTTTTTTCGCGGTTCGCCCTGCTTTTGTCATCTGGCGCGTTGTTTGAGCTGTTCGTCATTACAACGTACCCCGCAAAGCTCGGTCAATCTGGATCTGGACAGCACTGAAATTCATGATATCTCTTTCTTGTGTTTCTATTAGTAAAAGATAGCAATAGCACTAAGTTTCGTTTAGTAAGTTTATCGACGCCAATGAAGCAATGAAATATGTTTAATTCCAGATAGCGTTCCTTCGCATAGTGTGTTCGCACGAGCACTACGTGTCGCTCAACCTGCCCGCGGCGGGGGGCCGGGGGGACAGCGCGGGGGGGGCGGTGTCCCCCGCGCCCTCGTCCCACTCCGTCACCTCTTCATCATCGGCACAGCACCAACTGGGGCACGAGTTCCGCTCGAGGCACTACCTCGCCGGGTTATTGTTAGCTGAGCTTACTAATGCGCTCGAACTACAGTGAGTTTAACTTCTATAGTCTGTCCGTCAAGTTATTCGCTTTTTGAATGGACAACAAAATTTCGTCAAAAAAAAAAAGTCGTGAAACGTGAATTTTCGTGTTGTTTCCAAAACTCCATAGGCTCTAATAGTTTAGTTTTCACCACTTTACTGGGGCATGACTTGGACTTGACCGTGACTTGCTTTGCACAACTTTAACCGTGACTATGACTTGTTTGATAATATCTAACAAAACTTGAGAATATATATGTATTGACACTGGCAAATGCATAAGACGTGCGACGCCAAAATCCTCTTAGGAGGGAAGAGAAAAAAAAGCGAGAGATAAATACAGGTGTTTTTTTTTAAAACTGGGACAATATGAAGAAATCTTAAACCACAGGAGATACAAGGAAACTGTCTTAGGAACTATTGGGTCTTTTTTTGTAAAAACTATTTTGGCGTAATTGTTTTCATAATCATAATAAATCAGAAAAGAAAAATATAAAAAAATTGCAATTAAAAACACCCAGAATTACTTTGTGATTGACTGAGCGAAGCGAAGGTCTCAGAGTTTACTGGGACAAATCGGCATTATGTATGTTTGTACGTTTGTGTGTATATTTGTCCGATGATAACTTGCGAACCGTTGATCTGATCTTCATGAAATTTTGTAGGCAAATAGTTCATTTCAATACAATGTTTAAGTTCGAATATGAGCCGAATCGGTCCAGGGGTTGTGAAGATATAGGGTTCGCCGCGAACTACTAGTATGTAATACGAGTGAGGTTAGTGCGGCGTGTAAGGTCCTGCAGCGGTGTGCCGGTCCCCAGGAGCCCGGTGCTGCAGTGCGCCGCCGTGAACGCGGTGCTGGCGCTGCTGACGGCGCACGACGCCGACCCGCGCCTGCAGAGCGCCGACCTGAAGGCGCGCGTGGCGGCGCTCTACCTGCCGCTGCTGCCCGTCGTGCTGGACGCGCAGCCGCAGCTCTACCGCCCCTTCACCGGCAACAACGGTACGTGGTCACACACACACACACAGTACCTGCCGCTGCTGCCCGTCGTGCTGGACGCGCAGCCGCAGCTCTACCGCCCCTTCACCGGCAACAACGGTACGTGGTCACACACACACACACAGTACCTGCCGCTGCTGCCCGTCGTGCTGGACGCGCAGCCGCAGCTCTACCGCCCCTTCACCGGCAACAACGGTACGTGGTCACACACACACACACAGTACCTGCCGCTGCTGCCCGTCGTGCTGGACGCGCAGCCGCAGCTCTACCGCCCCTTCACCGGCAACAACGGTACGTGGTCACACACACACACACAGTACCTGCCGCTGCTGCCCGTCGTGCTGGACGCGCAGCCGCAGCTCTACCGCCCCTTCACCGGCAACAACGGTACGTGGTCACACACACACACACAGTACCTGCCGCTGCTGCCCGTCGTGCTGGACGCGCAGCCGCAGCTCTACCGCCCCTTCACCGGCAACAACGGTACGTGGTCACACACACACACACAGTACCTGCCGCTGCTGCCCGTCGTGCTGGACGCGCAGCCGCAGCTCTACCGCCCCTTCACCGGCAACAACGGTACGTGGTCACACACACACACACAGTACCTGCCGCTGCTGCCCGTCGTGCTGGACGCGCAGCCGCAGCTCTACCGCCCCTTCACCGGCAACAACGGTACGTGGTCACACACACACACACAGTACCTGCCGCTGCTGCCCGTCGTGCTGGACGCGCAGCCGCAGCTCTACCGCCCCTTCACCGGCAACAACGGTACGTGGTCACACACACACACACAGTACCTGCCGCTGCTGCCCGTCGTGCTGGACGCGCAGCCGCAGCTCTACCGCCCCTTCACCGGCAACAACGGTACGTGGTCACACACACACACACAGTACCTGCCGCTGCTGCCCGTCGTGCTGGACGCGCAGCCGCAGCTCTACCGCCCCTTCACCGGCAACAATGGTACTGGCGGACACGCACACACACAGGACCGCACCGCTGCGGAAGACAACACATAGTTATGATACTCGTTATCTGGATAATCACACTAATATTATAAATGCGAATGTTTGTGTGTTTGTTCCCGTTCAACTCTGTAATGGCTGAACGGATTTGGATGAAATTTGGTATCATCATTATCATCATCATCAACTATAAGACGTCTACTGCTGAACATAGGCCTAGTTTTACATTTTATCCCGTATTTTATCCCGTTTCTGTAGAAACCGCGTGGCGCAGCTAGTCTTTAATAAAAACGTGTCTGATATTTTGTTACACAATAAATCTGCGGTAGGGACATATTGCGAAAGCGACATTTTGCGAAATAGACATTTTGTTACCAGATGATATTATGCGAAAGGGACATTCTGAGACGAAGCCAATGAAAGTGGTATAAGTTTTATAATACGCTACACGACTTTTTTCACAATGATTGCTGTCTTTACAGATGTTCTGCAGTTGGACAGCGACATGGGACAATTTGGAAGCTTTTATGCGACGTCTTCTCCCGAAGAGATTAAACAGGTAATCATTTTAGTCCATTTATTTTCTGCTGCATTGATTTTTTTTTTTTAACTTACACGGTTCAACCAATTACAATAACTAATAAAAATAAATAAAAAATGTCACAAATAATAGAATTAAAATACACAGTCATCATATGTAACTAGTTAATAATGTTAGTTGTAACTAGTTAACTCAAAATTAACTTTTCGTGAGTTTAGTTATTAATGTTTAAATACATATTTTTTGCGTACTTGGGAAACCAGCAGTTGGATCTAGTCGTAGATCATCGACCTGTTTGGCTTGACTGTAGGTCTGGCTTTTGAGCAAGATTACCTTAGGGTTCGATTTTCGCCCGGGTAGATGATCGAATGATTAATTTAAATGTCTGCTCTGGGTCTTAGTTGTCCTTGTCTTGTGTGTGTTCTTAGCATTTCCGACACGGGGAATAGGATAGGATAAGAATAGTGGGAAACGTGGTCCTTGACTACTGGTATTTTGGAGAAACTCATATTCACACAGCGGGCAATGGAGAGAGCTATGCTCGGAGTTTCTTTGCGCGAATAAATACGAAACGAGGATATTCGCCGAAGAACCAGACACCGATATAGCTATCAGAGTTTGCAAGCTGAAGTGGCAATGGACAGGCCACATCCCTCGAAGAACCGATAACCGATGGGGAAGAATGGTTCTTGAGTGGCGACCACGAACCGCAAGACGAAGCGTGGGCAGGCCTCCCACTAGATGGACCGACGACACTGTGAAAGTCTGCCCGCGACTTTCACAGTGTCCCGTCACAGTTCACCGTTGGATCCAAGTAACACATTGTCGGTCGGTGTGGCGCTCTAAGGGAGAGGCCTTTGCTGAGCAGTGGACGTCTTATGACTGATGATTATGATGATGAGTGAGAAAAGTTAAAAAAAAAAGGTAAATCGGTACGTCGTGTAGACGTTCCCATAGTTTCGTGTAGCTCGTCACAGTGTCAGTGTTGGAGCATGACCGCGTGTGGGGTGTTCCAGAGCGGGCGCGCGCCGTTGAACAGCGAGACGTCCCGCAACCTGGTGATGTGCCTGGTGTGGGTGCTGCGCTGGGCGGAGCGCGCCGCGCTGGCCGCCGCCGCCGCGCACCTGCCGGCCGCGCGCCGCGCCGCGCTGCTGGCGCTGCTGGACCTGGCCTTCAAGTGCCAGGAGTACAAGGTACGTACACGCTAACTTTCGCATTTATAATATTAGTGTGATTACGCAAATCGATTTTCTGTTCTTAGCCACGGGGCCTTAGGGATATTCTGCCTTCATGCAAAGGTTTGCCAGTTTTGTCGCTAGCCTAAAGCATGTCAGCGTCGTTGCACTTTCTCATGCAAGAAAAATTAAAACAAACTAACATTCCAGGGTCAAAAGGAGATAAACAAGTGCGCCCAACAGAACGGCCGCAAAACGACCGACATCAAGGCTAAACTGGAAGACGTGATCCTGGGACAAGGGTCCGCGCGCTCCGACTTCATAATGCGACGGAAAGGTAACACCTAGATTACGTTTCAGCTGCTGTCCTAGATATTCGCAATTTCTTCACGTTTAGATTTTTTTTTTATGCCGTAGTTGGCAAACAAGCAGACGGGCCGCCTGATGGTAAGCGATCATCGTCGCCTATGGATACCTGTAACACCAGGGGCATCACAGATACGTTGCCAACCCTTAAAGACTCTATTAACAGCCCTTGTAGATGATGTTGTTTGATCTAGTAGTCTGCATCAGCCTACTGCTGGGATATCGGCCTACCCTCGGGAGTGTGGTCGGGCGATATCCACCACGCTGGCCCAGTGGCTTGGGGATTCACATACGCCATCGAATTTCTTCTCTGGAATAATTCAGGTGTCCTCACGATGTTTTCCTTCACCGAAAAGCTAGTGGTATATCCGTACGTGAGCAAGGTTTTATGCTTTTATTTGTAATAATTTTGGTGTTATTGTGTCGAGCGCTGATTGTTTGTTCGCGTTGTGTGCAGGCGTAGGCTCGTCCGTGGGCGTGGGCGGGTGCAAGCGCGAGCGCTGGCGTAAGGAGTGGGTGCGCAACACGCCGCACCCGGCCGCGCCCGGGCGGCCGCACGCCGCGCTCTCCGCCGCGCTCTCCGCGGAGGTCTCCCTCACGCTCCTGCACGCGCTCGAGACTATAGTGCAGGTTAGTCAGTTCAGTAGGCGGCAGCGTAGATTAGAGTGCAGGTGAGTCGGTAGACTTTACTATAAGAAAGTCAGTATAATATAGTAAAGGTGAGTCAGTAGACTACAGTACACATGAGTCAATAGTATAGGGCCCATACCGTGAGGTGGTTATTGCGATGATTGTTAGGTTCAGCCGACAACACGGCGCGACCATACACCTTATCGCGTGGCGATACGTGGGTTATCCCGTAACTCTGAAAGCGATAGCGAGAGTTGCGCGAGCGGGACCGCGCATAGTGCGACTAAGTTGGTACGAGCGAGATGGCATGCTCTCGCAATTAGAATCACGAACGTTTCAAAATTAGATGATAAGCCCGACGGTTCGCGGTTTCGTAGCGTTGTTGGCTGAACCGAACAATCATCACAATAAACACCTCACGGTTCGGGCCCAGGTCAGTCACTACACTGAAGTACAGGTCAGTCAGTAGATACAGTGCAGGTGAGTCAATAGACTAAGTATAGTCACCTATACGTAGTCTATTCTCACGAATATATAAACAGACGCTCCTAAATTAGTGATGTTCAGGGACGTTTCGTCGAACTTTTATATTCGGCATTAAAAGTATTATCGGTATATATCGGCAGTCGTGCAGCAACCTGGAGTGCGGGCAGACGGTGTGCAGCGGCGCGCTGCAGGTGCTGCTGCGCGCGCTGCAGCGCCACCAGAGCGTCACGGTGCTGCAGCACATGTTCGCCACCTTGCGGGCTCTCATTGCTAAGGTACACTTTATCTACAGGGACTCATTATTTTTAAACGACTTCCAAAAAAAGGAAGAGGTTCTTAAGTCGACTGTTTTTTTTTTTACTAACTTACTAATGTTTCACAGCTGCGAATGTCCTTAGTATTCCGCAATCATTGTGTTGTAATTACTGGCACTGGCAGTATGCTTTAAGTTAACTTTTACGTTATTGTGGGTTTATTTGATTTTAGTCGGCGTAGATTTATTTAGACTTATTTATTTATTATTTTAGACCATGCTTTAAGCTGGCCTAGAATCAATCAATCAATTTATTTCCAAAACTTGTTATATAACATGTGTTGATGTCCCTCAGCTGGGCTGGTCGTGCTGCGGCGAGGAGTCGGGCATCTGCCGCGTGCTGGTGCGGCACTGCGCGGCGCTCTCCGCCACCACGCGCGCCCACGCCTCCGCCACGCTCTACGCCCTCATGCGGCAACACTTCCAGCTCGGGAACGTGAGTCGGAACCTTGCAGATGATTGGAACTACGCGCAGCGTAACTACTGCCATTTCGGCTCGAAGGACCAAACTTTTTACACTTTCAATGTGGGGACATGAGAGGGATTTGGACGTGTCTGGGCTGATTATTTGATTTTGAGACTACGCTCCTAAATTAGATATCAGAGGTGGCAAAAATTTGTTATGGGAAACGTGCTCTTAGCAATAAAATTAAAATTTCAAGGCTGATAAAAATCCCCAACCTACAAACCTTGTTTTAAGAGGGTATTTCGAGAGAAAATAATTATTTTATAAGAACATTATTAACATGTAAATAAAAATAAATAAATAAATAAAAAATAAAAATAAATAAAATACATTGAAAATAAATAATTTGATTTGAAAGATAGCGCTATACATTTTCGCGCACAAATGAAAACAGGTAGCTTTTGCGCGCGCTAGTCAAAAAACCAGATAATTGCATCCAAATCAGGAATTCAAACAAAATTCTGTTCTATGCAAACCTAGATATTACTATTACCTCACTATTAGTGTAATAATCACTTAAATATACACTAGGGGTTCCGAGCGCCAGCGGAAAATGCGTGTAGATCGAGGTCTTTCATGTTTTTTTTTTTATTGATAATTTGTTCCCCCTATGCAAATTATGACAGAATCAAAAAAACAGATATCCCAAAATAAGTTTTTAATCTATATAAGTGATAAGGGGTATTCAATAGGAAAATGTAATTTTTATCAAAGTAGGCCGTTAGGTGGTTCCTACAGAGCTAAACACTACTCTTTCGAATTATCTTTTTTTAAGAGCAATAAAGACACTTGCTTTTTTTTAAAACGAAACAATATATGTAGGAGTGTCCGTTGTACAG
Organism: Apocheima hispidaria; assembly: GCA_947579745.1. Classification (NCBI taxonomy): domain Eukaryota; kingdom Metazoa; phylum Arthropoda; class Insecta; order Lepidoptera; family Geometridae; genus Apocheima; species Apocheima hispidaria. Next base: position 16,214,556 of record OX388147.1, read on the forward strand.
AATTTCAGCCGAGTGAAGATGCAGGTGACGATGTCGCTGTCGTCGCTGGTGGGCACCTCGCCCACCTTCAGCGAGGAGTCGCTGCGGCGCGCGCTCAAGACCATCCTCGTGTACGCCGAGCGGGACACGGAGCTGCAGGGGACCTCCTTCCCCGAACAGGTGCACTAACACACCTACACATAGCTTACGATACTAGCGACGCTTCGCACGGGTGTAATTTAGAAACATTTTTCACGGGGCTATTAGTTACTAACGTAAAATCTCTCGTAGGCATGCTCCTTACATCATACCTAACAACTTTTTTTTCATGACAATTTCTATAATTTAATATCTTAATTTTTTCTCCCAAAACAAAAATGTTTAAATTAGGGCTCCAAATGACAATAACATTAAGCGGTTTTAAATGAGAAGGGGCGTAGAGGCCCGGGTGGAGCATAGAAGCTGACATTTGCACAAAAAAATATAAAAATGTTTTTGATGAATTTGATTCAGTTTTGTAAAAAGTCATAGAACAAAAGTTGGAATGATGTAGGGAACATGGCTACGAGAAGATTTGCGTTAGCTACATAGAATCGGGTATAAAAAATAAAACTACATAAAATATAAACAAATTAACGAGAATACAAAATATAACAAAAGTTATATATATATTTAAAAAAAAAAACCTGTATATAAACCTTCCGTAAAATATTATTAATTGTGAAATGATCTTATCAAAACCCGTTGCATTGTCTAGGAGGAGTTACCGGATATAAAATATATTAAATAAATAATAAAATTTATAAAAATTCGTAAACTGTTATGGCTTCTCAAAATTTCAAAAACAATTTGGCGTTGAGAGCGTTTTGGCTACGAGTGCTCCGCGTCGTATATAAATAACATTTATTTGATATATATATAAATTGGTGGTGGACGTTTTTCACACACAGCGCCATCTAGCCCCAGATAACTGATAGAATATTTTTTTTTTTTTTTTTGTAAATACTTACATATAATACATAGAAACACCCAGACAAAGAACAAACGCCCATATTCAATGTTCATCACACAAATGTTTGTCCTGGTTGGGAATCGAACTCACAACCTACCGCTCAGAAGGTGCAAATCCTCACACTGAGCCACAAGGCTAGTCAATAACAAAATAAATTACTAAAGAATGGTGACAATGACTTGAAAGTCTATTATAGATTAACACTAGATACTTTTTACCACAGGACACTCCAGAGTCTCCACAGGAGACTGAGCACAACACGGGTAGCGCCGCAGTGCGGAAAGTTGGTGCAAAATGTTTATGAACAGAATGGAAGTCCTATCGTGACTCACTCCTTTGTGTTGACCGTTTCACTGTCAGAGTGTTTGTGTCTTTTAACTCGTACAGATGTTGCAAGGAAAGGTTAGGCCATACCAAATCCAGTTGCTGCACATGTGGACCAATGATGTATCAAATACAATGAAAGACGTCACACTACATGCGATACGACACATGCACTGCACGCGTACTGTTTGCAATGTGACGTCATTTATAGAATTCTATACATCACTAGTGGCCATGTATAGCACCCGCTACGGAGACGTATTGCAACAAAATTTGGTATGACCGACCTTTAAATATGCCCCAATGTCCAGTCTAGCATGTTATTGTGTTTACGTTACGTACAGCCTGTTTATTATTAGTTGTCAACTATAGAAACCAACATGGCGGACAGACAACCAGCGATAATCACTGGTAACTTTTACGAAAAGGGTTTAAAAGGTTTTACTTTTTACATGTCAAAGTTACAGTGGCCCGCCACCCTCTTACCCTACCGATGTTACCTCTTGTAACGAGGATACTTAAGAGATGCACATTGATCGAAAAGGCCATTTTTAAATACATGTAAATAAACTAAACATGTACAGACAATAGGATAGACTACACATCGATACTTCTATACATCGATTTGTATGAAATACTGCAGCCAGCTTTTATATAATAATCTGCATAAATTTCATTTTATCCTAGCAAGTGAGTGAAACAACATGAGATCTGTCTGCACCCTTTCCTCACGGTGTGGTTACGCACACTTATCTAAACTAAACACAGAATAAATAAAACACTTTCTTTTTCTTTGACAAATGAAACCTCGAGAGACTACATCCTTAGCTCAGCGGTTGAACTGTTATTGCACATTTGTTTTGACACATTGCAGGTGAAAGACCTAGTATTCAACCTACACATGATCCTGTCGGACACGGTGAAGATGAAGGAGTTCCAGCAGGACCCTGAGATGCTGCTGGACCTGATGCATCGCATCGCGCGCGGCTACCAGCACAGCCCCGACCTGCGCCTCACCTGGCTCAACAACATGGCGCAGAAACACATGGAGGTAATGTCGCAGGTGGAACATGGAGCAGTTCCTGCAGGACCCTGGACTTTACGCAATAGAAACACCACGGGTTATTTGTGAAGATAAAGCGTCGGATTTGATGGCAACTAAGCATTTGGATGCTTTTTTTATGTTTGACAGATTGGGTGTGTGACCACAGACTCCCTGTGCGGTCGAGGATGGTAATCACATCTAGGAAGATACGGAACTGACTTTCAAGCAAGGCTGCTAGTACACACCGCCTTGGTACTTGGCGACAGATTTTTAACTTGCATTTTGTCGAATGTCATTGACATTTTTCTATGGAACTGTTTTTTTAGCGATTTCAGGGTTTGTCCCATCGTAAAAGTTGTTCATAATGATGAGTACATACATACCTCTCCTTGTTTAGTACCTCCTGTAGCCTTAACAGCTTGATCGATTTATTTATTTATTTAAGTATACATTGCCACATAATGCGTAATGGTAAATTTTTTCAGAATGTACTAAGTTGCACATTATACCCTATTATAGGGTGTTGCAAACAGTATTGTTGCCTGCATACTAAAAAAGTAAAACTACCTATTAATAAATACAGAAATACAGAATAATACAGAAAACTTATACGACTTATAACTAAAATTTATAAATTTTTGTCCTCCAAAAATTCTTCTATATTATAGTAGCATTTTGACGAGTGATGTCGTTGGATTCCACTTTACGTCCGGTGACGTGACATAGGCTACTTTTTGCAGTCGGGTATTTTGTTTTTGTTTTTGTTGTAATAATATAAGGTCTGCGTTGTCACCCGGTCGAACCAGCGGTCGAACCACACGGAGGCGGGCATGTGCCTGGTGCACGGCGCGGCGCTGGCGGCCGAGCAGACGTGCGCGGGCGGCAGGGGCGCCGCGCTGCTGGCCAGGGTCACCCACAACGCGCTCGACGAGAGCTGCGCGGACGCGCTGCACCACCACCTCACGCACCAGGAGCTGCAGGTGACGGTTGCTTCTTTTTCTCTCTTCTGTTCAAAGTTCAAAGCTCTTTATTTGTTAACCCAAGTTTATACTTCAATAATAATGTATAGTAACCAATACACAAATAATTAGGTAGTTCATACAACCATAGACAACATTAAACTAAACTAAACTTGTTTTGGCTCCACACGTTGTGTATTTAGCCAGTGTCAAGTATTCTAATATTACAAATGAAGTCAAATATTTCACAATTGAAATAAGTCTTAGCCGTAGTCTAAGTCAAGCAAAGTAAGTCCCGGTCGAGTCCACGTCATGCCGTAGAAAAGTGGTGGAGACTTCACTAGAGGTTTCTATGACGTTTTGGAAACAACACGAAGTGTTTCGTTTCACATTACACTATTCACCAACACTCATGCACGCTCACGGACACTTAATGGCCTAAAAATCCACAATTTTTACATATTAACACTCGAAATAACACATTTTTTGGATAATAATACAATGACGCGACGCGACTTCTTCCCGCCAAAACCCCGACAATTGCTTCTCAACCTGCAGGTAGACATCACTTGGAGACGTATTCTAAAGCCATTAAAAAAGGATTCAATATCAATTCTCCGTGTCTGTCTTTTGGTCATGGTCATAGAGTTCGATTTTCTGGGGCTCCTAAGACTACCAGACCGCAGCTTAGTTAAAAACAGCTAGTTCACTCGGCGGTACTTACCTACGCGCGAGAGGCGGCGAGTACACTCATTAATCTTATGGAACAGCTAATTTTCTTTTTCTCCATTTCAGTATTAGATAGATAGTTAACCCTTTATCGTTCCACCAGAAATGACATACAAAAGACAAAAAACTAGTGTAACAACTGGCGGCTTTATTGCTTAATGCGATCTTTTCCAGGCAACCTTAGCATGGAGAGGATTTGTTTTTTTTTCCATAGTAAAAGTTGTTCATAATGATGAGTCACAGATCACACTAGATACCGCATTACGATATTCGTTGTTCCTACAGAAAGTGACGTCAGTTTGAGGCGCGGCGCGGGTCGCGGGGAGTGCGACCGAGCGTTCTCATTGGCTATCTCAAGCTTACGCCTACTCGCGCTTAACAATCAACCAATCAGTCTTTACTTATAAGTGTATTTAGACTGATGCGTGGTGCGCTTCGAACGTCCTGAATGCAGAATCTAGGATGTGATCTGTGTGAAGAGTACATACATACCTTTAAATATTGCTGCACCTTACTTACTGACCATGTGTAACTCCAGGCTCTACTAGAACACGCGGCGAGTGAACTGATGACGGCGGGCATGTACGAGGCCGTGAACGAGGTGTACAAAGTGCTCATACCCATCGCGGAACAGCACAGGGACTACAAGAAACTCGCCAACATACACAGGTAAGCATAAGGCTCGGCTCACACTGCACACGACCGACTTTTACTCGTTTTTACATCACCTCGATTAAGTTTTAGTGCGAATGCTACGTTCTCTGTCTGGGTGTTTCCATGTATTTACAAAAAAACTAGTATTTATGTATTCTATCAGTTATCCGGTTCCCATAGTACAAGCTCGCTTAGTTTGGGGCTAGATGGCGCTTTACTCGCGCCAAAAAACAACGTTGCAGCGTTGCATAACAGGTAACTATTGTTTTGCAGCAAATTGAACGAAGCGTTCACCCGCATCGAGCAGCTGCACGGCAAGCGCGTGTTCGGCGCCTACTTCCGCGTGTCCTTCTACGGCGCGCGCTTCGGGGACCTCGACCGGGAGGAGTTCGTGTACAAGGAGCACGCGCTCACCAAGCTGCCGGAGATATTCACCAGGCTCGAGGTGGCTGTTCACGTTGTACTTCCTCTACGGGAAACATTTACTATGCGTTTCTTGTTCTATTTCATTCTTCCCTTTTTTCCTTCACTGTAGTGGCGCTGGTAACTCCCATTTTGTTCTATAGGACTGTGACGTCATAAAACTGTTAAAACATTTTTTTATCCCAATAGTTCAATGGTAGAACTATTAAAACGAAAACTGGCTCATTCGTTCTATAGTACTAATATATTATAACTAATAATACCTAGTTAACTTTCATTCGTTCTGTAGCTCTTTTGGTCCATAAAAACTGTTAAAACTTTTTTATATAGCATACCTACGCTATAAAAAAGCCGGACCATGTCAGTTGCTTAGTGTGGAGCCAAAATATAAGAAAAAAAAACTTGTTTTTTTTCAGAATTTCTACGGGCAACGCTTCGGTCCAGAAAACGTAGTGATAATAAAAGACTCGAACATCGTAGAGCCCGGCTCGCTGGACCCGGACAAGGCTCACATACAGATCACGTACGTGGAGCCCTACTTCGAGCCGCACGAGCTGCGCAAGCGCATCTCGCACTTCGACAGGAACTACAACATCAGTGAGTCAATTATATTATTAAGAGATATACAAAATACCCGACTGCGAAATGTAGTTAGCCTATGTCAATCCGACGACAACTCAGTTATCAAAATCCGTCAAGCCGTTTAGGCTACAGAAGATACTTACATACACCCTTTATCTTATATTTTGGCTCCAAACTTAGTGTATTTAGCCATTGTCAAGTTGTCTCAAAAATGTCAAAGTAGTGAAAGCTCTACTGGAAGCTTCTACCGAGTTCGTTTCACCACTCTATACACGCACTCACACACATTTTATTTTGCCTTTATAAGTGCCTTTATTTATTTATTTTGAAATCTGACTTTGACATTTTGAAAATATTATAACATTTTGATTCTACTTCCATGGTTTTAACAAAAGTTTTAACTTAGTAACTACCATCCTTTATGCTTCTTTGTATACCAAAGTTGTTACAAAAACAACTTTGTAGGTTTGTTGTTGTTGTATTTCTGATTTGCAATGAAGTATGATCCACGGATTGTTCAGAGCGGTTCGTGTACTGCACGCCGTTCACCGCGCACGGGCGCGCGCACGGGGACCTCGCGGACCAGTGCAAGCGCAAGACCGTGCTCACCACCGCGCACCACTTCCCCTACGTCAAGACACGGATACAGGTCGGCCGCCTCCGTACTATCTATACCCCCCACATCACACTCGACAACTTTTATTCCAATAAATATTTCTGACATCTGATCTGCTCCCTTTTCTGATTTTTTATCGAGCCCGATTAAATAAATATTAGTGGACGTTTTTCACACACAGCGCCATCTAGCCCCAAACTAAGGAAGCTTGTACTATGGGAACCAGATGACTGTTTCAATTCATAAACATATATATATTTTGTAAATACATATATACATCTAGACAAAAAACAAACATCCATGTTCATCACACAAATGATTGTCCCGGGTGGGGATCGAACCCACGACCTACAGCTCAGAAAGTGAAAAACTAATCTGAGCCACGAGGCTAGTCATTGTCGACGATACTCGTTTCGTTTTCAGGTAGTTCAACGGTCGACCATCATTCTGTCGCCGATCGAAGTTGCGATAGAAGACATTCAGAAAAAGGTAAATTATTACTATACTGCAAGCTGCTCGAGTCTGCGAATTTCCGGTTTGTATGTTGTATGTATTTTCCAATGTAAAATGTATGTGACATGTCCGTTGTTATGACGTTTTCTTACATAGCCCACTCAATTTAGCGTTTGACCGGGAATTAAATAATAGCGGGATTTTATTGACTGGGCTATACAGTAATTTTGTGTGAGATCGGTGAGGCAACATGGGCGTCATGTTTGGTGTCTCCCAGATACACGAGCTGGCGGCGGCCACGAGCCAGGAGCCGGCGGACGCCAAGATGCTGCAGATGGTGGTGCAGGGCTGCATCGGCACCACCGTCAACCAGGGCCCGCTCGAACTCGCACAGGTACACACGCTCTCTCACATACACACACACACACACACACACACACAGCCACAGGAACATACAAACACATACATTTGCGCAAGTGTTTAATTATATTTTTCTTATAATTATGTTTTGCGTTTGGCTATCACATCATCATCATAGTTTGGCCGGCCTTTGAATTTACCATAATTTGTGTACCTGTTAATTTACGTCAAAAATATATTATTTGATTATTTTGATTTTGTTTCGCTCAGCGCGACAAATTCTAATTTTCTTGCGTTTATTTCAATTACAGACTTTAGTCATCGTGGATTTATCGAATCCAATTTTGTGCATATTAATAGGATTTACCAAGACTAATAAGCGATTAGGCAGTTGAGTAGAACAAAAAACATATGTATAACAGAGTTACACACAAACTTTCTTTTTTATATTATTACTAGCTGCGCTCCGCGTTTTCACCCGCGTGAAAACTCCCTCACGAACTGTATATTTTCTCGGGTGTCACTCTCTGACCATTAAACAATATCTATGCAAAAATTCAGGTCGATCCGTTGCTGCGTGAAAGAGGAACTAACGAACACACTGTCGCATTTATAACACCAGTAGGGATGATTGACGATAGTTTGAATTTGAATATTGCAGGTATTCCTGGCGCCGGTGGCGGAGGGCACGCAGCCTCCGACGCGGCTCACCAACAAACTGCGGCTCGCCTTCAAAGACTTCTCCAAAAAGTATGTCCAGGACCCACAGATCACACTAGATAGCGCATTACGAGTTGAATTCGTTGTTCCTACAAAAAGTGACGTCAGTGTGAGGCGCGGCGCGGGGCGCGGGGTGTGTGACCGAGCGTTCTCATTGGCTATCTCAAGGTTACGCCTACTCGCGCCTAACAACCAATCAGAGTAATTTCTTAGACTGATGCCTGGTGCGCTTCGAGCATCCTGAATGCAGAATCTAGGGTGTGATCTGTGTCGGGACCTTACACGTGTATTAGACCAACTCCAATAATTAAGTACTAAATTTAACAAAGTATTTTTGTTTGTCTCAAGTGAGTTGGGTTTTTTTACGCATAAAAATCAATGTCATATTTTATACCAGCATAATTTAACAACGATCTATTCGCATAATAATATTAGTAAAAAATAAAACGTGCAATCATGATTACCTATTAAATTTAATCGTTAAAAAGCCATCCCTCATTTTTGTAATTGAAAGGGTATCCAATAGTATATTTTTTTTAAATCGTTTACACCCTACTTTTATAGGAACGGTTGTATTATTTACGCAATTTTTTTTTTTTTAAATTTTTCATCGAGACCAAAATTTGTTCGTTATCTTCAATGATAATTTACAAAAGTTTATTTTTACTTAAAATTACCTTTGCAAATCTGTCATTTCGGACAGATTTCATTATAGCTATCTCTTTTACTTTCCAACCTTCTGCTTCTTCTTTCGCACTCTTTAGCGAAAAAGTGCGTTGTGGCGCTCCGATTTCAGAGCGCCATTTTGAAGGTAAAGACTTAGCTTTAGTAAAATATAATTGGTAATCTTGTGCACAACATCTCCACAACCGCCCTCTCGCCGACTATAAGGCACCTGTACACGGAGCATGTGTATGCCGCAGGTGCCACGACGCGCTGCGCAAGAACAAGAACCTGATCGGCAGCGACCAGCGCGAGTACCAACGCGAGCTCGAGCGGAACTTCACGCGGTTCACGGAGCGCCTCGCTCCGCTCGTGCAGCACGCGCCCTCGCACGCCGCGCTGCTCACGTAACTATCTCCACTATTACCTAATTCTGATTACTTTCTGCTTAGGCAAAAATGCCCGGACTACGGCCTAATTGATATGTTGGCCTTTTTTTTTTGTCTTGATTTTAATCGAAAACTTACAGACAAATCAGACTAATATTATAAATGCGAAAATTTGTTTGTTCCTGTTCAACTCTGTAACGGCTGAACGGATTTGAATGAAATTTGGTGTGGAAGTAGCTTACACCCTGGATTAACATATATTCTACTTTTTATCCCGGAAAATATTCGGTTTCTGTAGAATAGCGGGTGAAACCGCGGGGCGCAGCTAGTGCAGTGTATAAATTAAACGCAAAATTCGCTAATTTCCAAATATTATTACGATTTTTAGGAATGGCTCGAGTAAACCGGACTACAAGTGCCAAGCTTGAGCGACGATGCGCCGGAGCAAGTCCGCCTGCCAGAGTCTGTACCCTAGCTCAGTTCGTAACCACCGTACTGCATTTATTGGAACAAAACATCGATTTAAGTTTTAAACTTTCGCGACTTGAACACATAATTTAATGTTTCTTGTAAGGACTCAACCACGCTAAAACTATGTCATTTGTGTACCTCGACGTTTCGGCCATGTTGCAGTAGCCGTCAGCTCGTCACCACGGCCACTGTAACATGGCCGAAACGTCGAGGTATATAAATTAAATAGTTTTAACGTGGTTGTCCAGGGCCCGTACCGTGAGGTGGTTATTGCGATGATGTAGGTCTAGTCGAAGACGTTGCGCGACCACGAACCGTATCGCCGCGCGATAAGGTGTATGGTCGCGCGTCGTCGGCTGAACCAAACAACCATCGCAACAAGCACCTCACGGTACGGGCCCTGATAAGAAACATTACATTATTGATTCAAGTGTCTCTTTTGCACTTTTATTCTTTTTTTTTACTCTTCACTTACTGTACAAGGCTGGTACCTTGTACATGTCAGTAATTTCGACAGATCGCGCACAATTTAGATGTACTAAGCACAGAATTCTCTCTAACATGTCGTATTGGGACACCGCACTGTCTCTAAATATTTAGCTCTCTGCCCGATAATTGATTTCTATAACAAAAATAAATATATAAGGCCGCGTTGCACCATCTAAGTATACTTTAAACTACAGTCATAACTGCGGTTATAACTCCCGTTAAGCAGAAACATCTGTTGCATCATTTCAACTATGGGCAAAATGACGGATAACACATGCTAAAATTCATGGTTAAGGTTAAAGTTAATAAAACTTTAAATTTAACAGTAACTTTAACTGGGATTATCGTGCAACCAAGCCTTATTTTTATGATTTGTGCAATGTAAGCCAAAATGTAGATATCATAAGTTTTTATGTTAATTCTTATCATATGTTAACTCAGTATTATTGTTTTTTAAGTTTTTACACGTGACGTAAGATTTTCATTTGGAAAACATCTTGGCGTTATTGTATAAAAAATGTATTACATACATACACAAGAATTAATAGTTTTTATTATATTTAAGCATCTTATAAAAATTACACATTATGTAATCGAATAAATAAAACCAAAATTATCTTACCGAAAACGTCGTTTTATTTTTAATAATAATTATTTCTAACACCGCGCATACCTCATTGGAAACCTGACAGAAATTTATACAACAGAAATAAAATATACCTACTCATGAATATAATTAAACATCGACTTATTTGCAAGTATAGTAATACGGTACATAATAGAAATTTCTTTGAATCAGTCAACTCCCACGAGAACGATAAGATCGCCTAATAATCCGATTTTTAATGTCAAACATCACATCCGCGGAGATAAGCGGCTGCGCCCCAAAATCTTGTTTTAAATATGACTCGTTATGAAAAGTGTTATTCTATGCATAGTATAAAATAAAGTCGCTTTCCGCGTCTATCCGCCGACTCCTCCTAAACCAAGAACGGATGTTGATGCGGTTATAACCATCAGTTAGATAATTTTTCACGAAAAATTTATATTGTTTTTTTTTTCAAATAACACCCGTGCGGAGCCGGGGCGAGTCGCTAGTACAGACTAAAAGCGCTCCATCCAAAACGCAGAAGGCCCAAACCGCAACCAAAAATACGTCCTATACACGCGAAATGTGTAAATATCGCAACATTTGCACGTCACTTTAAAAAGGTCACTTGAGTTTTATTTATGGACATTCTATGTTTCGGACGTTATGCTCTTAGAACGCCAAAAGCACTGCCGGTGCACTCGTTTCATGACTCCGACACCACATCTACACATACACAAGCAGCCAGTATTATCTTTAAAATTACATACATCCTGTTGTCGCACCTTTCTTTAGCAAGAGACAGTTCGTTTTGGTGCTCTCAATTTATTTTGAAACGGATAGAAATAAAATCTGTCTCTTTTCATTTCAATTTGTAAGAATAAGATGGCAACAAGTTTAGAGCTTTCGAATTCACTTTGACGCCAATTGTGTCTCGAGTCTGTTGTACCATGCTCTGCAGCCTTACAAAACGAATGTCACCTGCATCTCTTTTTATTTCCATATGCGAGAAATAGATGACAACAATTTAGGAGCTGTCAAATTAAGGTAATTTCAGGAAATGGTACAACACAACCGATTATCTCTATCTATCTATCTCATCACATGACATTGGCAAAATTGTGAAACACTCTCGCAAAAGCCACAAAACAAGAATTGAATTGAATTGAACATGTTAAACCTGTCAATCTTCAATTAGTATTTATTTCGTATTTTCGAGAAATGGAATATCAAAATTAAATTTAATGACATAAACATCATCTATATCATCTTATTTAGATGAGTCATAACAAACTAATAGCCGAAGTCTTTTATCATTTTTTTTTTAATGAACTGCACGTCTCACCTTTCACTGGGTCTTATAACATGTTTGCAGTGAACGATAAGATTGAATAGCCGCAACATTTAGCACAAAGGTAACATATAGGTATGGTACAAATTCTACAGGGGGAATTGAAGTCATTGGAGAGAGGGTACAGGTTGATTCAGTTGAATTTGAACTTTATGTTGGCTGTGAAGTGAACTGCGAGCGAGACTCTGCCCAATCGGCTTCTCCAACGCCTGCGCACTACTACTACTTCGCTGTTGTGCAGCGTTCTCTAACTTTACACGGGACAACGTACGGTAGATTTCAGTAGTTGGAAGGCTGAAGCAAAAACCGCACTTGAGACAATCGAAGCGCACTTCACATCGGTCAAAATACACCTAGACATTTTCCCTCGTTGGTTCATTACTAGGCGCGAGTAGGCGTTTCGTCTCGCTTTCCTCCAACTTTGTTTCGTTTTTCTGAACAACGGATCTCGTGATGCGATATCTATTGGTAGTCTATAGCTTGCAGGTGGGCCAAAACACCATCGATACCAATCCCTAATCACATACATATAGTCAAATTCACCCTGTATTACTTCCAAATGATTCAATTCATAGGCAAGTTTGATATTTTCACTCACTTTAGTGAACGATTCATATAAACCAATAAAAATGATTTAGTAATATCGCGGCTACACTTATATATTTAACTTTATTAGAAACAATAGCCCTGAACATTACAATTTAAAGTCACAGTGATATCGATTCTAAAAGTTCCAGATGACAGAAGTAAACAAAGTATTGCTGTCCTCATCTAATAGGCTGCTATGAATAACAGCAGTATTGTAATTAATTTACTTCTGTCAAATAAATCCTTCGGAAATCGACATTGAAAAAATGAAAAATGTGTTCAAAATAGAGATTATCAGCAGGGACCTTGGTAGGATCCCCTACTCTTACGCCCTAGTTCTATAAATTTACTCTGCCGGGTCAGCCGGCGGTGTGTGCCACGTAAGCCTTTCTTCGTAGAACGCTATCACCTGAAAAAGTACACCAATATTGCATTTACTTAGTAGAAAAAAATATGACTCTCGAAAAAGTATGAAGCTTAATCGAGTTACAACCGTTTTAATATGAGTCCGCTTGGATAAGTATCACATCTTTGTTTGATTCAAATCACAGACATTAGAATAGACACCGCGAGCGTGTCGATTTCTATGAAAGCCTAGCGTGCCGGGTACTAGTGAAACAGTTGGCGGCCATAGAGAACATACATACATTGCGTTTAATATTATAAAGATTCCATCACACTAATAATATAAATGCGAAAGTTTGTGTGTAAGTGTGTTTGTTCCCGTTCAACTCTGTAACAGTCAGTCAGTTCGCATGATATTTTCGTGGAAAATAAATCATACGAGCGATTAAAAAATGGAGCCTCTGAAGTTGCATACATAAAACAGTATAGCCATCTCACCTGCTGCGGACACTTGACATTAGCAATTTTAGCAGGAACCAGCTCGGCCTCGTCAGAGTTGGCCCATTTGACCAGGAACATCAGGTCGCCGGTGGCGTCCGACGCACCTGCCACGCACAATAATACTCATCAACTCCAACTAGATGCTTGAAGATCTAGCTTATGTCTGTGGCTTCACCCACGCAGTGAACAAAACACCGTATGTCACCCAGGGATAGTGTAAAGGAATTTCCAGTAATTCCAGAGATTAGATCCCACAAACAAACAAATTACGCTAGATTAGGCTAAACGGCTTGACTAATTTTAACAATTTTAATTGTTTAATAGTCTTTACGTACTGAGTGACGAAGGCTACATGTTGCAGTTGGGTATTTTGTTTTTCTTTAAATAATATTATTATTACATTTATGAATCACTAGCTGCGCCCCGTGGTTTCACCCGCTATTCTACAGGCGACTAACCGCGAGGCGCCGCTAGGTATAGATATATGGTACCATCAAAACTATAAATAAATAAATCAAGCCTGTAGAGCAACTGTCTGGGAAATGTAGATCTTGTTCTTTGTCATAATCAATGATAGAAAAATGTTACAGAGGCTGATATTGCTGGGTGGCTGGCTGCGATTGCCAAGCATTTTCATACAAATTAGACAAAGTGACAGCGGTGTGATTTTCACCCACTAATTTTACAGGGCGATGTAGTGAACGCTCGACAATAATCGATTTCTATTTTGATGATAATGTATAATCACGGAAAGCGTTATTAAATATCTGGGACATTATTGCACACACGGTCATCTGACCCCAAACTAAGCAAAGCTTGTAATATGGCTGCCAAAGACTGATATACGTACGTTTAAATACATACTTATATAGATATTAACACCCAGACATAGAACAAACACAAATATTCATCACATAAATGTTTGTCCTAGATGGGAATCGAACCCACGCCCCCAAGCACAGAACGTAGGGTCACTACCAACTGAGCCACCGGGGCAGTCAACTGAGCCACCGGGGCAGTCAATGAATTGAATGAATTGAATATTATCATTATTAATATTACCATTTGATTTCCAAACGGCGATCAAATCTGGCCGAATTTATTTTAACAACACAGAAAACTGCGTAAGCAACATTTCAGCGCGACAATGTCCCCGACTTGGGAAAGTACAGGTGATAAACACAAACAGGTACAAAAAAAAAAAAATTATAATAAAAAGCCTTATTGAATGGGTAACTCATCATCTGGTGATCTTTCCACGATTTAACTAACCACAGCCATGAAGTGCATTGAAAGCATGTTGTTTGTCAGTGTTAAAACACTAACAAACCACCCAAAGCGCTCGCTTCAATCCATAGTGGGTAGAAATGGCTTCAAGACTAGGCTAACCTGTATCACGCCCCGGACACTCGACTCATACAAACGCCGCGTTATAACTACCTATTACAGACACTACACACATGACGTTTTTGTATACGCGCAATAGTGTGCGTGAAGTCTAAGGTTGTCACCGTACGAATAGTGCGAGTGAGACAGTTGCGAAAGTGTTTAAGAACGATAATCTTCTGTTGTATAAATAAGTAAATCAATATTGTTATTTGAATAGTGTAGTGTAGGAACATGCCAAAAGAGGTACTTAATTTGAAAATAAAAAATACAAAGATAAAGTACCTACTTATCTGAAGCATCCTTGTAAAAAGACAAGAATACACAATACGCAACCGTAAAAAAAAAAGTCACGCTGCGTCATCGCGTCGCGTCGTGCGCGTGTGGCGCGTCCCTTGCTCAAATCAGCTCCTCGACAGCTCAGAATCGGTGGTGGGATGAGGTAGCCACGATTGGGAGGGTACTCAGTGTTCATTCTATACGTAGTATTATTATATGTTCTGTGCCTGTAGCTTACCTATAATTTTCTCAGCCTTCAGTCCCTTGTCGAAGCCAGTCTTGGGCCTTTCCTCTTTGCGTTCTCTCTTGTTTTCCTTGGGCTCTTCGAGCGAGGACACGCTGGCGCCGCGGCCCTTGCGCGAGGACGTCTCCTCGCTCGAGTCGCGCACGCGCTTCTTGCCGCGGTCCTCGGGCTTCTTCTTAGCTGACTGGGGCTGTCAATTAATCATTGAATTTTCTCACGAGGCCGATATAAAAAAGCTAGTTTTAACAGACTCGATAGATAACACTATTTGTTAAGTAAGTACGTTTTGGCTTCATCTGTTTAGTGTCTAGTTCTCCGAAGTTCACCAGAGGACGGGAGCAACGTCCTCTTAGTAAATAGTAGTTCTATTTAAATGTTGAACATTCTGCAATCCCTAATATTTGTAAATTGTATTGTTGTTGCTTTTCCCCATCCGTGCGATAGAGAGAGTTAGTGAATTTTCCAATATTTTAGATGAAATTAGCATTTCGGAGGAAAACTGTTATCATCCCCTATATTTTATCAAAATTTCTTCTTTTTGGTGTCAATAGCTTAGAGTAACTATAATCTATGCTGATAGGGTATTTAAGAAAAAAAAATACTTTTACTTTAATTTTTGAAACTACTTTTCTCCATCTTTGAGTGCAAAAAATTCTTCACTTTGTTAGCCTATAACTACGAAGACTACGATAATTTAAAAAAATCAAACATATAAGTAAATTTTTCGCGATGTAGATACATAAAAAAAAACATCAAAATTGGATAACATGTTGGAGTTAGTGGTTTTCGTGTGGATAAGATAAGGTGTACATTATGTACATATTAGCTTTTAGACATTATAAATTTGTACAATTACATACATTTTGCACTTACTTATCTACTTGACATTCATAAGTGTACACTGTGTACCCATATTTGAGAATAAATTAATTAATTAATTGATTGATTGAATTGACAACTCTCAGCATTACATCAGCTGCTGCAAACTGGCCTCTTGGCACTTTGGTTCCATCTGCTTTAAACTGATACTAAACTGTATTAGGTATAAATAGTTTTGTAATTTTTTTTTTTTATAGCCTTCTGTGCTGGTCATTTACTTAGATATATATATTTTTCATTATTCAATGATGTCAAGTTTTCCTTTTTGTCCAATTAATTATATTTATTCGTATTAAATATTATTTCCGTATTATTATTATTTCATTATCAATTTATAATTGTTATTTGACATCGGCTCCATTTCTTGATGCACTTCCCCAGCTTGCCTTCCGGCATAGGCCTCTTCCTGGGACTTCCACTCTTTTCTCTTTTGGGTCAATTGTTCCCACTGTGTTCCAGTGGAAACAATTTTGTAACAATTTTGTAAAAACAGTTTTGTAATTTATTGATCCCTTATTCCTTGTACTAGACATGATGAGACGAGACAGCGGTAGATTTAGACATCAGTTTTGGCAGATCATATTTCTCATGCAAGGTACACAAAGAGGAATGATAGGTTTTACAAGATTATGGTACAAAAAATGGTTTAAGCCTCTTTCATTTTTAAAAAAAACCTATTCAACGATACCCCAGACCAGGCCATACCGGCTCATCCAGCTAGCAGCTAGTCTCTATATTGTATTTGTGACGTCACTTACCCAGTGCGCCCCTCGTTTGTTGTTTGTTTGTTGGCCTTGAATTGTTGTCATCGTGTAATAAATATTCTATCTCACCTCTTTTTCTTTTTCTTTCCTGCTCTCTTCATATGTTCTGATAAGCTCCTCACAGTCCAGGTTCTCCACTGGCTCCCACGTGCTCTCCTCCTCTTTGTAGCCCTTCCATTTCAACAAATATTGGATCTGCAATATTAGTTAGTGTTTAGTAATCTGTAGGGTGTTTTGGCACCAACAACAAGTTTTTTTTTAATATTTGACTCTGCGCTTTTAATAAAGATAATCAGTCAATAGGTTAACATGGAGAGAGAAAAGAGGCCTTTGGGACACAAAGACCACACTAGATACCGCATTACAAAATTCATTGTTCCTACAAAAAGTCACCAGTTTGAGGATGGCGCGGGTCGGGGGGAGTGCGACCAAGCGTTCTCATTGGCTATCTCAAGGCCAAGGGTTAAGGGATAAGGGTTTTAAGCCTACTCGCACCTAACAATCAACCAATCAGAGTAATTTCTTATAAGTGTATTTTGACTGATGTGTGGTGCGCTTCGAGCATCCTGAATGCAGAATCTAGGGTGTGATCTGTGATGGGACAGAACAGGCTGAATATAATTATAAGTTATCTAAATGTATTATGTTTCACAGACTAGCCTTTGACCCCACTATGACCTTTTCACCTGATTTACTAAAGATGGTAAGAGTAATGGGGTGGCCCATTAGGTCCTCAGTTTTTCAACTTAAGGTAGCTAGTGAGGAGAATACAAGAAAGAGAGTGTCCTAGCACCATGCTATAGTTTACCTTAGTTTCATTCTTAAAAGAACTCATGAAGTCCTTTGAGCGCTAATTATAAGCCCATTGTTTTTATTTCAGCTCAAGAGCGTTAAATATAGCTGAAATGCATGTATGTGTATCTACAAATTAAAGTAATTCTTTTAGCACAGACTGACGGCTGCCAAAGCACCATAAGGCTCCAGGCCATAGATTGCAACAATGACGCAATGTTCACAGATGTTATGACAAAGCTGAACTCTCATTGAACCGAAGAGTAATCTAGAAATGCACAGCTCTGAACCTAATACAATGGCTGTAATGATATTCAATAAATTGCTGAACAAACTGAAAGATTTAGAAAATGATGATTATTTTATTAAAAATCTAAACTGCATCCTCGAATCCAAATGTTATTACACTCTGGATGAAGATAATTTTGACGATCTACAAATGGACTGTTCTATACCAACTGTTGCCATAGCCTAATAGGGTCATAATTATGTATTACTAAATCCAAAACATGTTATTTAAGACCTACGTGTATCCACATTTGTCGCAATAAATGATTCGAGTATTGAAAATGTCTATACAGTACCTACACAGAATTTAAATTATCACTTTAATTACGCCAAGTTGGTAATTTGGCCCTTAGTGACAACAACAATATACATCCACTAGCAGGCAGCTTGCCAAATGGCTAGAAAATTAAATTCTAATTAAAACCTATATTATGAGGTCTATGCTTGCGTTAATATAAATCCAACTCTTTCAAGCTAATTAACCCCTTGGCCGTCTTATCATCGCATAACAAAATACAATTTTTGTAATTCTGAAGAGGTTATGCCATTTAGCTGATCAGATTGTGTGTTCAATTTTGTGTAATACGAATTAAAGGTAAAAACTGCAAATAACAATATAATACAACATAAATTACACGTAGAACAATACAGCAAAGCAATGAAATCGGCCTCATATAAAGAAGCGGCAAATCTCACCTTTCCTTTAACTGTGCGTTTATCCAAAACTTTTTCCACAACATATTCCTCCTCACTGGATTGATCTGAATCGGCTCCTTTCTTATCTTTTTTACCCATTTTCTGTTGATTGTATTTATTGAAAAATCACAACTTGAAAAAGCGACGCTAAATATCGTCGTCAATCAAAATGGCTGAAAATAGTGTTTGGCGCGGCGCAGGGTTGCGTTCCAGCATAGATCGATGCGTTCAACGGATAGCGGACTAGTCGCTTCGTTGTTTTTCACACTCGCCCGACGTACGAGTCATAAAATAAAATTAAAACTCTGTGCGTGTTAATTAATGTAGTACACCTACATTAATTAACACATTACATTAATAATGGTGGATTATTTCCATTAAGAATAGAGTATACAGCCGCCTTGTCCATACAAAAAGCGTAGTCTGATACTCACCCATAAATGTTATCCGATTTCGATGTTTTTTTTTACATGATTATTTATATGATATGATTTATTTTTAAGTCGTTGACTACCTCGCTTCTTAATTTCATGTAGTCTGCACCTATAATTGTGGTGACGTTTAGCCTGTTTCCATTGCTTGCCTCCTTCTTTGTTACAATGACTTACATCATGTTGATGTCTATTAAATAAATAAATAAATATATTAGGAAAAATCATTGGCTCTATTGCACGCGCGAGAAACAGAGCAAAAGTTATGCAATTTCAAATATCGAATGCGCTAAAACCTCGCGGAAGGACTATAAGGAATATTCAGTTCCTGTAGAATAGCGGGTGAAACCGCGGGGCGCAGCTAGTAATATAAAGAAATCATCGAAATCGGATAATATTTATGGATGGGTATCAGACTACGCTTTTTGTATGGAAAAGGCGGCAGACGGCGGTATACTCTAATCGGCGAAGTTGCACTCAGGGCGCTTCCGAACGAGGTTCGGACCTATGTCATGAACGGAATCAAAGGGTGCTACGTTCCGAAACTGCCGATGTGCTGCCGATGCAGCGATGGCACGGCGCGGCGCGGCGGCCAAATCAGCAATGTTGCTATAATCCCCAAGTAAAATGTAGCTATCCAGTCGCATCCAAACTTCAAAATTTTAAGTTCAAACTTTGACTTTATGTAGGGGAACCAAGCGGGGGTTTTGGGATTTGCCAAAGCTAGGCAGATTATTCAAAGGGGGATACCTTGCACCCTGTTGAGTACCTCCAACATAATTAATCCCTGTAAATATGGACCACCTAGGACATTATTCATGCCGCCGCGAGCATGCGTGACTTCCTAATCGTCAGAATTTTAAGTGAGTACTTCTTTGGGGTTCACTTTAACATCTCCTCTAAATATCTGACGCGCTTGAATATTAATAAATTTTAACATTTTTGAAAATCTGTAGACACTCCCCCCACTTATGAAAGAATATACATCATATACGTCTTTCTATCATCTAATCTTCTTAATCCAACAGGTCTCCACGACGCTTGAATAAATCCCCATTTTGCATCGTGGGCTCCCATACTAAATACGCGCATACTCGTCTACGATTGACAGAAATCGCTCTCTCTTTCTCTCTTGTTTATTAGAAGGTGTTTGGCGCGCCGGTCCACGCTGCGTCGCCAAAGACATACGTGAGATGGGCTAAAATTTGACTAAAGTAGCTATAAAAAATAAAGCGGTAACATTTTTCTTGTAGTTACCACACAAAGTTACCAGAATAATAACAAAATCTCAGAAACATGAAAAATGTAAAAAGGCAGTACTGTTATTTCAAAAACCTCTAATTACATTGTAGTCACTTCGTAACTAAATCCTTGTAGTACTATCCATTCTGTGCTCTAAGCTCGTGCTTCCACAAATGGAAGAAGAAAACCAAGTGGAACTGCGAAGTGGGCAAGACCCAGCTACTACACCTAGATTAGCGCTTTCTTTCCTTCGTCATTGTACTACACTTATGCCATGTTGCGCACAATCAATCCTCCAGCTTGCCTTCTGTTATGAAATAACTAAATAACACCTTCAATTATCTTTTTCGCCTAAAATCAGAACAGTATCGGCTTTCTACTTATAAACACTATATTATTTTTATTTTCGACTCAACAGTCAACTCTGGAATATTACACAGTAACTAGCAACATTTTTCTGGCAGTATCGACAACACTACAAAACTTAATCTGACTGTTTTGTTTCTATCTTTCCTTATCACACAAACATCAAAAATACAATTTTCCATTAATATATGGATGATAATTAAAATATGAAATAAGACTATTATTAAAATTAATTATTACTTTACTGTTCTACATCCTTTTGAAGTCATAATATGACATAATTATCTTTTGATATGATAGAGTGAGGGAGATCGAAATATACACAATATGATAACTTCACAGATGTTTTATTCTTTTTTTTTTCTCGTATTCTGGTTGGTTGGCTAGTGCCGTATCAATCAAAACATCGCAAATCGCAGCACAGCAGTTTATGTCAGTCACCTGAACAGCCTGTTGATTGTGTCGCTATCGTTGCGTGGAGTTTGTCGACACAAACAAATGAGTTACACCGAAATTGTGCTTCTTCATACATGATATTTTATCAATGTGATAATTAGTGTTGTGTAAACCGTATTCGTAATAACCACGTGCAAAATTGGACTAAGTGAAATATAGGTACTTTTAGTGCCCATTCGAGTGGTTTCAATTGCCTGACGTCACAAAAAGCAACCAATCGGTTGTCGTGACGGAGAAAATACTATACACCTTGGATGTTTTGATTTTTGTTTCTAACTAGGACAGTGGACAGTTTCTGAAACTGGAAATGTTTGGTTAAACAATGAACGTATGTTGAAAATATGTTATTGAAATGTACCGCCGATGGGAGGCCGATCAAAGTGAACGGGGTGCCGGTCAGTCACGGAAATGGTGCGAGAGGTAAGGTCCGCAAACACTTTTATTTATTGTAAAATATATATGAAGCAAGGTGAGCGCCAGCGCTCACTTATAACTCTTCTGAACTCTTTTTTTTTTAAGCCTATCGAGATTTAGTTTTTTTTATCAGGGCATAATTTATAATTATTAAGCGTATCATGCTCTAGGATTGTAAGTAGGAGCAAAAATAATACAAAATAATTTTCAAGAAAAGAAAAAAAGGGGACTAAACACTTATTTGTGCAGGGAAACTTAATTCTACAGAGAAAATTAAATCTACACAGAAAATTAATTCTACAGGAACTTAATTCTACACAGAAAATTAATTCTACAGGGAAACTTAATTTTACAGGGAAACTTAATTCTACAGGGAAACTTAATTCTACACAGAAAATTAATTCTACAGGAACTTAATTCTACACAGAAAATTAATTCTACAGGAACTTAATTCTATAGGGAAACTTAATCTACTCAGAAAATCAATTCTACAGGATTTTAATTCTACATGAAAAATTTATTCTACTGGGAAACTTAATTCTACAGGAACTTAATTCTACAGGGAAAATTTATTCTACAGGGAAACTTAATTCTACAGGGAAAAATAATTTTACAGGGAAACTTAATTCTACAGGGAAACCTAATACTACAGTGAAACTGAATTCTACAGAAAAACTTAATTCTACAGGGAATCTTAATTCTACAGGAAAACTTAATTCTACAGAAAACTTAATTCTACAGGAAAACTTAATTCTACAGGGAAACTTAATTATACAGGGAAACTTAATTATACAGGGAAATTAATTCTTAAGCTATTGGTGCATATCACTTTTTAGTGTACTATTAGCTTATAGAGGGTAAATACCTAGCGAAGCCAAACCAAAATCAGAGTCTCAGAAAATCTACAACTAAATCTAAATCCCACCAAAAAGGTTTTTCTTAATCATAGTTAATTTAATGGTTTAATCATAGTGAAAAAACTCCATGCAAAAAGAAGAAAAAACTACAACTTAGTTTGATTACTTCCTATTCAGCTCGGGATTACCAGTTTTTGTAAATCATAGCATTTGCTATAATAAATAATGATTATTAGTCAGTGCCAAAGTAGGAATTGTGAGTATTTCAGGTAGTCAGCGAAGTTATAGTGTCTCGGGTCAGGATGTGAAGTGCGCAGCCTCATAGCTTTGCGTTGACTGCCACCTAACACGCACACTTGTCTATATGTATAAGCAGGGGTGTCGCAAGAGACAATTACATACTTACACACAAACTTTCGCATTTATAATATTAGTGTGATAAATAATAATGTAATAATTGAGAGCACAAAGCGTATATCGCATTTGCATAGAAGTGACATGAATACTAACTTATACATAAAATAATAAACCAGCAAACTGTTATTGAAGAAATACTGTTATACAATTAATAATATTTTAAGCGACAAATTTTAATTAATTTTAACAAAGTAAAAAAAAAAATATAATGAAATATTTTTTTATCCTGTTTTTTTTTGTAATAATACGAGCAAGTCGCTCACCTAATCTTAAGCTTCATGCTTGCCTATAACAAGTTCAGTGCCACACAGAATTTTGATCTTCGACAGTCCAAAACCATGCGCCGTAGTGCAATGCGCTCGTCATCCTGATATTAAATCTCTATGTGCCCAGTAATTAATTTAATTTTGACGTCGGATTTTTTTTATTGCAATACTCTATTTTTGGACTATTCATTTTAATTTTCATCTTTTAAGCATGTGTTGTATATAATCTTATCTTATCGCTCTCAGTAACAGATAAGTCTGCATGCGCGCTTCGAGCACCTGTAGGTATTTATGAAGTTTTTATATTATACATAACTATAAGCTTCAAATGATTCGATTCATATAAGCTCTATCTATATCAATGTTATTTCGGAGAGTCTTCCTATACTTTTAGTACTATAATATGATACTATTATTTATTCTGTGGTATATGGCTATAGGACGGGTATGTTCTAAAACTGCGACCAGAACCACCAAAGAACGGGCAGTAGTGTCCTCTTAGTAAACAGTGAGCGTGTTGCGACCCCCAAGCCAAGCGTGGGGGTTATGGCATTCTAAGGGGGGGGGGGCTTTGTTCAAGACGTCTTCTGACTGATTATGATGATGATATGGCTATATAAAGACTATAAAATGAAAAACATTACATGGCGAGTAGGGAAAAGTAGCATAAGTACTGGATTGAGATGCTAAATCGAACAACCAAACGTTGATCAAGTTTGGCCAGCAGGGCTAGCATGCGCACCGCAATAAAATCTTTTTGTTATGCAAGAACAGGACACGGCTACGATTATGTATACGTATGTCTCATTTTTCACGACATGAAGAGGAAGGATGAATACACGATTTGTGAATTTCTAATTTCTTCTGTCCACTTGCTTCAGTGGCTCAGCCCGGCGGCGCCGCGCTGTTGATGCGTTAGGCGGCCTTTCCACCAGAGATGTGCTACGTCGCTAAGCTATGGATGTGTATCAAACACACCAATAGGATCGCTTGATTTTCATAGCTTACCTTAGCATAGCACTGATGGAAACGGCTTAAAGAAGCTATCCTTACTAATATTGTAAATGCGAATGTAACTCTGTCTATCTGTCTCGGTGTTTTTCGTGTTATCACGGCTAAACGGCTGAACGGATCGACGTGATTTTTTGCATAGATATAGCTTAACGGTAGGAGACAGACATAAGCTACTTTTTTATTGATCCATGCGAACGAAGTCGCGGGTAGCAGCTAGTGTTTTATGTATAGAGAGATGCGTGCTCAGGATGGGAACTACGGGTGTTAGCTAGGGATGCGCGAGTGGTGAAGCTATGTACAGAGCAGGGACCCTATTCGGAGAAATGACATTTTATCTCGGTCACTGTCTCTAATTTAGAATTTAGGGGAGTGAGAGTGACCGAGATAAAATGTCATTTCTCCGAATAGGGTCCTTGAGTGCACGACGTACTACATAGTTAGCGCGCGTTTGTCACCGACAGCATCTTCATAGAACAGCTATCTCACGCAGCGCATCTTGATACCAACTCATCTCACCCGGTCCGCTATATAATGTACCATAGCATAGCAGAGTGGAAACTGTCACAATGACATAGTTTCGTAGCATAGGTTTACCTCGTTCACAGCTTAGCTGCATAGCACATCTCTGGTGTAAAGGAACCCTTCACCTTGATCTCGCAATGAACAAACCATTGAGTAACTCGGTATCCTTGCGCATCTTGGTTCGTCTTGACCCTTTTCTTATCCTTTCAGTTTTGATTCTCTTCCAAAAAATAGTTAAGCCTAGCCAAGGTAAAAAATATCGTCTAAATATTGAATGATGAAGTCCGTACAAATCATACATAGTCGAAAGATGTATTAATTAGGTTATTTTTTAACCAGCCAGGTTTCGACGACTGACGCAAGTGAACCAATATGTAATTAAATAAACAAACAGGTTAATTATAAAACGGGATGAAGGCAATAACTTTAATTTGTAGTATATTTGTATTTGTTTATATGCCTCGTTTATATGGATCAATATTATTGCTATGGATGATCACATCAAAGGACTGCTGGGACCAGTTCGCGCTAGAAATAATGTGCGATCTCATTTGAAACCCTGAAGAGAGGACTGATTTATAGTATAAATTCTGAGAACGTTTCAATTCTTGCATTATTTCGCAGCAGAAACTGTCGCTCGGCTTCTCTATGAACTTTATTGACTCGATTGGTAGTTTTGATACCTGTTAATTTGTTCCTGCCTTTGCCATCTCTTTGTTTGTCTCTTTTTATAAAGAATCAACAAAGTAATGAATCTAAGTAGAAGATCAACATCAAGGTCGAAACTAAATCCATTAACGTCCGTCCATCCATGGCTAAATCTTTAATTCGAGTTTTTAATATTAGCGTAACGGAGTTTTTATATCCTCTTCAAATGGCATAGTAACGTTTTCAAAATTTGACTGTGACGCAATTAATATAAAATCAGTAAAATTATAATTATCTTTTCAACTCAAAACTTGGTATGTTAATCAGCTTAAAAATAAATCAACAAGACATCAACTCAGCATTTAGTTTTACGTAATAAGTAGAAGTACTATCAGCACACATCACGCGCAGACCGTTTTGGGAAATGTTTATAAATAGACATACATTATACATAATGCCGACCAGGGTACCAGACTACCAGGGTCTGCTGTGTAGATAAATTGATATAGTCGCAAAGCTGGTCTAGCAAAGGGTTTATCAGAACAATTATTAAGATTCCCAAATACCTACGAAACAAGAGGCTGCTGCATAAAAACATGTTTGAATAAGGACCTAATCAGACTGTATGCGATATTAACTGGCGATAAAATCTTAGAATGCGATACATTTTAGTTATTGTGTCAAATTGTGAGCGCGCTTGTATAACGAACTAAGTAATTCGCCCGTGGTCTCCATCGAAATTCCCTAACTTTTCGCTACTCACAACTGAAGCAAATACCCTGTATTTCTGAATAGGTATAAAGCTCGTCAGTGGAGCGACCGAGCAGTTTATCTTGTCTCGAGTTACCGTGTTATCTCTCCGTTGTATCAGGGGTCAGAAGCTGCGCCCGCGCACTCTGTTCTGTATATAAAGCCGATATGCGCACGCGACGAATATATGACCAATGAACTGGTTTCCACAGATACCGGCCATTTTCATGCATCTGTTGTGGATTTTCGTTGGTCATTGACATTTTAGAATCGTGTGCTGTTGCGCAATTACGAAAACAATAGATCGCATACCTTGTAACGTTCCATGAAGATATTCATTCATTTGTTTGTTATGGTTACAAAGGTGAAGGCTTTAAAAATTCTATCTGTATAAATAACATAATTCGAGGACGGAATCTAAGTGAAAAAAAAAATTAACTCGCGCACCGAGGCTTCCGTACATCTTTTTGTATGAGGGAGCAAAGCGAACGAATGTTCAACACAAAGCAGGTCGTCAAAAACGTCGTCGTTTCTGGTCGGATTGAAGGACAAACATAACTTTATAGTTGAATTTATTTTTCCATACGTCTATGTACGTCACGATCCTTTCTCCGACTACAGATTGAAGTTTGCAAAAATATATTTTTTTGTTATGATATAACTATATTAGTAACTACAAATTAATGATTTTCAGATTTATTCCTATACTTACTTGTGTAAGACCTTGCTTCTTGCCAAATTTCATGCGTCTGGGTCAACGGAAGTTCCCTATAGGTTTTACGTGCGAGATTCAAAATATGCAGCATAAACGGCCGTACTTTTTTATTTAGAAGCTCGATTTTTTTACTGCTCCAAGAAACTGTAACTAAGTATTTGATATTATTTCAACTTGATACTTCCACGCATTTCTGAGAAAAAGGATTTTGACAGACAGACAGGACAACGAAGTATTCCTTTTTTTCTTTTGATGTACGGATCCCTAAATTACCACGACCACTACCTACGATTACCATAGTGCCAGAAATACCTCGTTAGCTTGAATGTATGTACAAAATAACGAACTGGACATTAAACACAATATAATTACGAGTATGTTATGTTGGTACAGAATAGTTACGTCGAGCCCTATCTAATTGAATGAAAGGGAAGCCAAAGATAAGATAACCAATTTAGGACTGCGGCTGCAATGTGAATGAACAGTCGTTGACCGAAGGAATCGGTACGTAAGCATCCAATTATGCTGTATTATTGGTGCTATATAGGTGATGATAATGACTTAATAGAGTAACTTTGCAAAATGAAAATGAATAAGAATGTATTGAACCAGTATGCCTAATTACCAACCAAACCAAAACCAATTTTATTTTTTAAATACTAACCCCCGAATACTGAAACGTTTGTTAACTTTGACAACAGATTAATTCTAATACTGCCTTTGTCTGACACTAAGCAAATGACAAAAGCAGCAATAGACTTAATCTGTCGTCAAAGTTAACAAACGTTAACGTTAAAGTATTAAGCTAGATGATCAAGCAATTGCACCCATAATATTTGTTTGCCAGATTTTGGTTATTCAAAAAGGCGTAATAGGTAATACACCGATGATTTTATGGTCAGGCTCATAGTTCCCTAGAATACTACTTACAGTATTACTAGTGCTAATACAAGAGGTTTTGATCTCAGGACCAATTCTTGAACGTAATCTTAATGTTGATTCGTATTATAATGTTTAGCCGATTGATGTATTCGGGAGGAAGTGATAACTTGTTACTGTTCGCAAGTCCACGATAATTTCTTACACAAATGGTGTACGCAACTGAGCTATCCGCAAGGCAAAATTAACCAGAGCAAGTGCTAACTGAACAATAGTTGAAGAACTTCCGGATAGTTTCAGAGTAAAGAACGAATTTGATTACGGTATTATGTGACACAGCTTATAATAACGGCGCAAATGTTTGTCTCTTAATCTCACGAATACAAGAAAAAAAATAAGGCGACAGCCTTAGTTCCACCATAACCACGTTTATTGTCATGAGCCGTGAAGATACCAATGCAACTTAACAGTGCATGTGTTTGACGGCCCCGTCCAGAAGTTTCAATTCATAGCTATGCATGCATCCAGCTCTAAGTACACAGAGATTTTAAAATCTTTCATTCGAAATTTAAAATAAATAAAAACATTCACAGTCATTTCTTCCCAAAAAAAAAACATTACATTACGCAAATATATCGGCCCTAACCCTGACCACCAACCAAACTGCGCGCTAGCCCGTATCTTGATAGATGCGTAGTTTCATCTCAAGTTTATAGATATTTAAACGAGCCGTTGTTTCGATTACGTTCTGTTCCCATCAGATCGAGCTTCTAAGTTGACACGGCAGACGACGGCGACAAGTAATGCTACTGTCCCATTGATTAACGCAACTGAAAGGACGCTGCTTAATAACGAAAGTGTCGTGTCAATTGAACTACTTCAAGCCATACACAGTCTGTGTCGTTCAATTTGTCGGTTGTTCTGTTTGTCACCGATTCACATATTCTTTATTGTACATAAACTAAGTAGGTAATTCGTTCCATTTTAGTTTCCCGTCTCGTAGATCCTGTACCTCTTAGCCAAATCATTGGAAAGTCTTTTTTATTGAACTAGTTATTTAACTTTTCCATGATTTATTTTATTTATTTTTACTTTCGGACTATAAAACTATGAATATTATAAAAATTCAAACCTAAATTGTCGCCAGCAGCGGGGCAGGGTCCAAGCTACCGATGGTTAGGGCTGCAGAGTGAAGAGCCCCCTGATAAAGCAAGCCTTGTCTTCTGAACCTGAACCTTGACCCAACCGTCTAACGAGAGTCTCTCGAGGCTTTGGTCGAGGCTGTCCGCTTTAAGGCCGTTCCTTGATTATATAATAAAAAAATATTATTTTATTTATTAACTTTTATTAACTTACATTATTAAATATTCTGTAACAACTTTAAGGAATTTTAGCCATCAGTCAAAAGCTTCTTGCCTTAATTTCTCGAAGCATATAAGTTCTTGTTTTGTTTCGATTAGCTAAGTAACTAGTTAAGTTAATTGCGATAAGTACCTCCGTTGTCCTGTCACAAATGATGTATTGTTACAAAAGAAGATCTAATTTCGCTAATGATTTATTTTCAGTCGCGGAATGCGGACGCTCGCTGAAGTCTTGTGATGGATCTATCTGTAAGATGTTACGCTACTGGCTCATTGATTCAGCGTCTCATGTTAATTGATAAGCATCACACATGTGTGAAAGAGATGACTAGTTTTCTCGCATTCTCATGTTTAAAATGCGCAAACGCCGCGCTCTAATCAGCCTTGACCTTGTAGTGAATCAAGCTATCGTACTCTTAAGTAATTTGCTGTTTGAATTTGAACGCATTACATGGCAACACTTGGAAATTAGATCGATAACCTATGGCAACACTGACGTCAAATTCGATTATAGTTTATTAATTTTTATCTCCAGATTTATTATTTAAAAAAAATGGTTTATTCTGGTCCATAATTAATAATAACTACCGAATTCATTATGATTTTGTAATAAGAGTAAGTAGTTTAGATATAATTATGGTTATGTAATTTTACTTTGTTCACATAAAACATAAAACCTATTAAAAAAAAAATTAAGACCTGCAATAGTTACGAGTAATCGTTATTTATCAGTATCTATTACTATTCGTTTGCTATCCATAGTTTGAAATCTTATAGTATGAACGGCTCCTTGACGTGTTTTTATTTCTCTCTAATACACCATAATAAAAGCTTCCGATTGCTACGCCATTCAGCTTATTTTAGGATTTCCAGTTGTAACTGGTTCCATCTGCTTACAATTAGATCGCGTAGCTATCTGTACGTTAGAGGTATGTCGTCTATGTCAACAACACCTAGAAATCGTACTTGACACTTTGATCAAAAAACTATCCAAGATAGTCTAAAAAAAAAACATTTCTTACCAAAACAGTAAGTTTTATTTAGTCCAAATATATACAAATTATATTCCTATCGTCGTGATTGAAATGAAATATACTAAATATATCAAATTTGCCAATATGCTTTTGTTACATCCACACTATTTTTGACACCCAAATCTGAAACTGGCGAAATGTTATGCCGTGACATTCAAGATCCTACTACTACTCTCAAAAGAAAAGTACATAGATACGCAAGACGCAAGTCATTATAAAGATTATTGATGATATTGATTATTGACTATTGATGTTCACCAAGATTAGATGAGTAGATTATTAACACTCTTCCGCCTTACTAGTCATTGTGCTCCTACGCAATATCACAGACCGCAAAATGAAATAAATATAATATAAGCTAACAACCTAGCAGATTGAATTTATTGTTTTTTATGAATATTAGAGTCGAGAAAACAAACCAGCTACCGATTTTTAAACAGATTTGACAACTTTTTTTTTGAAACCCTGTATTATTTTGTAATGTGAAAAATACTTAAATGTATTAACATAATAATTTTTAAATTCGTAAAATACACAATGCCTACCTACATCTATTGATGGTCATCAACAACTGAGTAATATGAAGCCTGCAGTACTTTACAGCTATGTACCGAACTGAACTTATGATTAAGCAATGATCGAGCTGACGTGGTTGCATGTTATGGGAGAATGATAAATGTACAAGATCCAAATGGGGTGATTTTTTAAGTATGACAGGTCTCCATTTTCACTAGCGCCATCTAACGGAAAAAATGCTAGAACTCATGCCTTACCATAGTAATTAAACGAAAGGTCTACATTTCAACTAGCTCCACCAAGCGGTATAACAAGATTTTGTCATCGCCACATTGCTTGTTGCTATATTTACGCATATGCATGTTTGATGACATGATCAAATTATATCGAAATTACAACTAGATTTTTTTTAATCAATTTATTTGACTTTTTGTGTGGTTTTGTGATTATTCATTCATAACAGACTGATGAAAACGACGAAATTATTTTATGCGCCTAACATACCATCTTGATAACATCCGTACAGTATGTCATTATGTTTATGACATTATGATATTTATCGTAAAAACTGACAGACGTAAGAACTGATTGACAGATTACGAAGAAATTAGTTACAAATATTCTTAATCATTCCGTTAGCAACCGACTCCAGCAATTACCTAATATATAGATATGCGCCACTCGAAGGTCCCAGTTATCTGCGAATTATTTGTTTGTCTCTCCACGTCCATGCTTATCGAATACCCGGTGGATATAGGTCTCAGATTGTGGGTGGATAGCAGATAGCACTATCGGTTAGTTATCGCTTCTATACAACCTACGTAGCTACTAGTGTAGCTAGGCCTACGGCCTGTTACGTAGGCATAAGAACTTCACGTAAGACTGATAAATCGGCCATTAAAAATAGCTTGACAAAATATTACGTATATTCAGTTGTTGTTGTTGTTAAAACGTAATAATAGAATGAGCCATGTATTTGTAGCTATTACAAATTATTGTGTAGATATAGCTTTCTATTTCCATCATTATCTTCAGCCTTGAGTTATCCACGGCTGCATAGGTCTCCCTTTGAATCTTAGATCCCATGCCAGTGGCATCCATCCGTTTGGCTTTTTGGTGTTGACAGGTCACTAGAATGCATAATTAGTAGGGTTCCAATTTCTATATGATGAATATTCATCGAGAAAAATTGTTCACAATTTCTGCAAGAAGCCCCAAGTGTCAGATCTCCGCTGCTCCATTATCTAATCGCAAATTTATCGGTGGGCCTTGAATATCGCGCCACGTCTGAGCACACGGCAGCACCCAGAGTATTATGTGCCACTCAAACGTGCGATAATTTGTAAGATTCTCTGCCGAAAATAGAAAATACAAAAAAACTCTCCTAGCGACGATTCATGTTGTCGGAAAAATGTGTCAATTTCGGCTAAGTAGTGAAAATCGCCTTAGTGTCATTATCATAAATATAATATATCAAATTGATCTGTAAAACCCTGCTGGATATATTTGGTTTGCATTATGGCTTAGTGGAATATTTTGGCGTGTGAATAAATGTTAAAAAATAAAAACTGAAAGTCAAATATATTTAAGCAGTTAACGTTCTCGTTGCTGCAATGAAATATAGAGCCTGTATTAAAAGTACACGAACACTATCTGAACACAATTATAATAAGATAAGTAAGATATATATATGTTTAATTTAAATAGAACTAGATTTAAATAACGAAATTCGCCGAACCGCTTGAACAACACCCGGTGATCACCTATCATCAGAAAGCCTGTCTGCTTGTTTTCCACCTATGACATAAAAAAATAATTAAGCATGTTGCAAGAAGCAGCTCTACTTTCTACATTATTGCATAGATTTACAATGCATTTCAATACACTTGCTGCCGCGCTTCTTTAGGATCGTCACTGGGTTAGTCAGTGAGTCAAATATCTAAAGGCGGTGATTGATTTGCAACGTTATTTGTAATGTTAGTCAAATACCTAAAGGCGGAGGTTGACTTGCAACGTTTATTTTGTAATGTAACGTAATCATACGAGGTGAGCTTGTTACAAAACGGCAATACATAAGACGCGGCGAAGGCTCACTTTGAGCACACGGCTCAAGCGCGCTCCATGGACGATTCGATTCTTGCGAGGACGCGTCAACCTGCACTGACTTGTTTGTAAACATGCGCTCGCATCGAGCTGCTCGGTTCGCTGCATTGATGACTGTAACGCTGTTCAAAGGAATTCACGAAAAAGCCAACAATCGCTGCACTGACTCACAAAAAACTGCTTAAATTACATCCAAACGTTGCAGGTCAGTCTCCGCCTTAACAAAGTCACAACATTTTATGCGCAATAGCACTGATCTTGAAGATGCGGCAGTTCAAAGAGTAACGACCCTGGAGTCCATACGCCCGATAAACATCTTCATTTTGTTTGCTGTTGTATTTTATTATGATCACGGGAATGTTACGCAGTTTCACTTACACAAATAAATAGGAGATGCTTTTATGGAGCTACTGTACTTGTGAATGCTTTATTATTGACCGGGTGATCAAAGCTAATTCTAATTTGAAACTCGGTATACGGGTTCTACACTTTATATATTTTCCCCAAAAAAGGGAGGAAATTTTCTGCGACGCCATTTATCGGCGACAGGTATCAGTTCGATGTGTCGAACTGAGACGTCACGACCTTATATCTTGACAACCTCTTGACCGATTTTGCTCATATTCAAATTTCATCTTTAGAATTGTGTACCGAATGCTTCTGCGAAATATTATCAAATAAATGGCGCCGCAGCAAACTTCCCCTCATTTTGGGGGAAATAATCTACGAATGAATAATCGCCGACATTAAAAAAATAAATTGTAGATTTGAGGTTGTGCAAAATAGTTTGTGCTCGCGAGGTCTACTGTCGCAGAACTAGTATTTTTAAAATGTTTGCCTAAAATGAATAACAATGCTAGTATTTATATTCTCTTTGGACAATGCAATAATGTTTGGCTGCTCAGATTAAAAACCTCTTTAATCTGAGCTTGGCCGCGTAATGACGCTTTTGTCTTACGTTTTATGATAACTAAAGCAAAAAAAAAAAACTAGGTTTGAATTTGAATTCTGAACCCTTTATGTAAAGTCGGGCATAAGATAAAACTCTGCCGTAGTTTTGTGGCTAACTTTTCAATCGGACAGTCCAAACTGCTCAAGATACAGACGTGAACAATACTCTTCAAATGGTCTAAAATAGACAATAAGAACGGTTTTCGCGAAATAACACCTCTAAAGGGGTGAAATGGACCCCCAAATTCTGTATGGAAATAAAATCTGTTTCATGCAAAGTCAATGAAACGCGGCACTAAGCATAAAAAATAAAGAACTGTCTTAGGATTTCCGAATATCTACCCCTGAAGGGGTGAAGCGGGGTTTTAAATATTGTATGGAGTAGTTTTTTTTTGATGCCACATTATCTTTTAAAATTTACTAAGATAAAGAAAACCACGTGTTTTTCCATTTTTTTAAATCACATTTTTTTAATCAATAATTAGCATTTATCAGGTTTTTTCCCTAGCGCGCGCCAAAGCCATCTCTGTTCATCTGCGATCGCAAGTGTACAGCGCTACCTTTCTCTCGAAATATTGCTCGGATCAAAGTTGCACGTGGCTTGTGCGACGGGTTTGCGTTCGCTTCCATCTTGCAACATCGCAAGGCAAGATAGCAAGTTGGCAAGGAGTTGCACGCAATCCCTGCCAACTTGTCCACTTGCTTTTACCACTATTTGTTTAATCTGTGGCTTGCGGCTGATTGAACATAATTTTATAGTGATGCCATTGATGATGTGACCTTTATCATAGAACGAATACTAATCGTCGTAAAATAGATCTGATAAAAGTATTAAAATTGTTTTCGTTGTATGTGTATCCTTGTTATTTACTTTATGTCACAGATAAATAGAAATCTATGACTTTATGTACTTGTTTAGTATTCTAGTATATTCTAGATCAGGTGCGGGAAGAATTACACCATCGGCGATATTTCTTTCTACAACTATAATATTGAACGACAAGCGATCGACTCCCAAGCAGAATTTTTTTTTTAGTGTAAAGGCATATTATGTAGGTTTATTGTTTTCCTGGTATCCTTTTGAAGTAAAATTACTGTCTTATTGGGCCGGAAAGTGCTTTGTAAATTTTTACGTTTTTATAAGTAAATGCGCGCGATCGACCGGTCGACACCATTCGACCGTGATGAAAGGCATATCTATAGCATAGAGAAATTAATAGGTACTCGTAGATTTAGGTTCAGGAAATTAAAATTATGTATATCTATATATAGTGGTTTATGTGCAAATTCTAATAATATGCTTGCTTTATTATTACAGTTGAAAGTTTTTCTTACCATAAAACTAAAGTTTTCTTTTCCCATTTGCAGGTAAAGGTCACCCCCCATGTGTTATTCACTTAGTAAGTAAAATATTTTAATGTAAACGCAGTAGAAAGGAAGTTTTTCACGGAGTCCTTTTAAGGTCGTTTTGGCCACTCGCTAGAGAGTAGGTACAGTAAGCTCGCGAGTTAAATGCATTCAGGGCCCGTACCGTGAGGTGCTTATTGCGATGATTATAGCGGCGAACCGTATCGCTGCGCGATAAGGTGTATGGTCGCACAGCGTCCTCGGCTGAACCTAAGCATCATCGCAATAAGCACCTCACGGTACGGGCCCTAGGCCCTTCGAAACCTCGACATTTAACTGGCGCGCGGACTGGATATTTCTTTCGTTTTAGTAGAAAAGTAATGTTTTCGGTATTTTATAATAATATATAAAATTTCAGTGACTATTTGGATAAAATAATATTTCATTAACCTTTTTTTTAATTACCTATTTCCATAGTTGTGAATCATATACCCATTTCACGAACGTTTTATGAATCGAATGTAGCTAAATGATTTTGAATAAGTGTGATTACAAAAATTTGCATATTTTTCTCAAGGACATAATTCAGACACTCCATCGCATAATAGTAGATTATTCACCATGTGGATATTTTACGGTAACACCAGCAGTGTCGTACTTTACGGGCGCCATATTGAATCTCGAGCGGAACGAAGGATTCTAGAGCGAGCGCAGCGATGGAGATAAAGAGTTATATCCTGAGTGGAGCGAGGGATTCAAGGTCGCCCAAGACCAAGACAGACTTTATCCCCGAGGCGAATACTCTACTTTATACATCTCCTGCGAGAAAATAAAAGCAAGAGTAGTAATAAAAAAATTGCGTAACTAGTAACTATAGTCGAGTTTTGCGATGTTCGTGACGTTTATTTTTTTATTCTTCTTGTGGCGTGCAGCTTCGATTTTCGAGTAAGATATATTTCGTGTAGTCTATATTTATCTGTGAGTCTACATTATGAGTTTTCATACACATGCAACCAAATCACAGAATACCATATTAGTACTACATACACATACAGAACTCAGTCTGCCCCGGTGGCTCAGTTGGTAGTGAAACTACCTTCTGTGTTTGGGGGCGTGGGTTCGATTCCCATCTAGGACAAACATTCATGTGATGAATATTTGTGTTTGTTCTATGTCTGGGTGTTAATATCTATATAAGTATGTATTTAAAAATATCTATGTACGTATATCAGTCACTGGCAGCCATATTACAAGCTTTGCTTAGTTTGGGGTCAGATGACCGTGTGTGCAAAAATGTCCCAGATATTTATATTATTCAGTCAATCGCCCGTCCAGCCGAGTCGACTAGTAGAGTGCGTTAGGCAGTAAATTTTATAAATAAAAAAAGTACTTAAATATAAATGAAATCTAGCTTCTTGAGTGTTTATAACTTACATGATTGAATAGTTTTCCGAAAGCACAGACTAAGTTATGTAAACTTATACGTCCTTGATTGCGGCGCTGACAGAGAACACGGTACCGTTTTGAAAATCAATACAATACAGGTAAAGAAAAATGCAAAGTTATTTAAAAAAAATAACTTTATCGTTTCTTTTCCTGTTACGTCGCTTTACGTAGGAACTTGGACACTTTATATAAACTTACACAGAGACATAACACCAAAAAAACATAACCCTCTTTCTGGGTAGTCGAGTAAAAAATAATGAAACCTATTGTTCCATAATCCTCCGGCGTTTGTATTATGTTATTGCGGATTGTTTTATATTAAGCACTTGGACCAGCAGCCTACCATGTGCTACCTAAGTTAAGCAGTGGACGTCTTCCGGCTGATGATGATGATGATGAAGGTAAGGTACCTTACCTGTCCGCGACCGTACCGTGGTACCCTAACGTACCGTGATCATTGTAAGGTATTAAGATTTTCACGGCAACGACATCGATGGTTTTGTCGCGGATCTTAGTCGGGAGAGTCCTACTGTAATCATCATCAGCCAGAAGACGTCCATTGCTGAACAAACGCTTCCCCTTAGAGCGCTCCTGCTCGCGTTGCTTCACGCGTTGCCGCGAATATTCGTAAGGTGACCACAAAAACTACTCGCGTCATTCGCGCCTTCCCTCACGCTATACTCACCGCCTAGCCAAGGCTCTATCTCGACGGCCAACAAAAACGGGAGCGGCGGACAATGCGAGCAGCATGGCGAGCGGCGCAGCAGGGCGAGTAATTTGGCCACAATACGTCCTCGCCACTCGTTGAGTACCTATGTGGCGCAGCATTAAGTTTCGTCAAAGAAAAGGGGGTTTCGGTGCCAGGCCGCCTGGCGGACAACCTACCAGGTCATGTTGCTTAAGCAACATGATAAAATAACTGCCACTGCAACACCAAGTATTTGACCTCAATACCAACCGGTATCTAATTACCAACTAATCACTAAAGATTAGTATGATTTGTTCTTTTCATTTCGTTGTTGTTTTTGAATGGATCTGCGTCTTTATGGTAATGATCTTTTAATAGATATTATCTTGGGTCGTTTTCTCTTCAATGTGTCAGTTCAATTTATACACTGATTTTATTCTAAATACGTCTTGTAACATTCTGAACAGACAGTGTGTCATACATTTTTAAGCCACCTCTGTCATGGTAAGGGGCTGATTCGAGATAATGATAGCGCTATACACTTTCGCGTGCAGATCTCTTTTCTTATGTTTCTCACTCACGTGGATATTGGACTGTTTATATGTCTTGTGTCCTTATTAGTGCCTGTTAGGGACGAAGGAAATGGTGTGAGTCACGGCGGTGTACGGCATCTAGTTTCATTGGTGCAAGCTGTGGCTATAGGGTTATCATATTAAATTTATGATAGGCATTTGCTGCATTAGGACAGCCGTGCTTCTGGTACTGTAAGCGAGATCTTTATTTTTTATCGACGAGACCAGTCCTCCTCTCTTGCGTGGAAAACGGTTGTAAATTGTTATTTACTGCGATTTCCATGTTTTACTTATATGGGCATTTTTCAGAAAAATCTGGTATTATAGGCAGCCTGTACAACCATTCATCTATTTCGAAATGGCAACCCTAGTCACTCCGCGTGTCTGTCTCCTCACCTTGCAGCCCAGTCGACCTCAATTCAACTCATGTACCTATTTATTTGTTTGTGTATGTTTAACCAGATATATAATAAACTATCCATGGGCTGTTAGTTTTTATGCTATTGAGTGAGGAGACGCATGTCGCTAGCCTGGTGGCCCCACGCCCACAGTTAAGTGCCACCCAGAATTTAAAAAATCCTCTGCAGCAATGCACTGCGCACATAACCCTGGGATTAAGGTATTACATCTGTTTATATCCAGTAATTAAGCTGGAAACATTACCCTTCAATCCGGAGCATTGTAATGTTTGCACACTATTGGCGGTTGAATGACTTGCAAAGGTTTGATACTTTCCCAGGCGAGCTCTGCAAAAGAGTGCACAAAATTACCTGTCATGAATAGATAGATAGATAGATCAGAATATTGCGGCCACAATAACAACGTTTAAGTTCATCTGCGCAAATACGAACTCAGGCGCAATACTAGTTCGTCGACCAGACTGAAGGCTCTCTCGTCTAGGTGTAAACATCTAATCAAAAATGCACTTCCACCGCACCACAGAACATACAATAAGACTGCCCCGGTGGCTCAGTTGGTAGTGAACCTACGTTCTGTGCTTGGGGGCGTGGGTTCGATTCCCATGTAGGACAAACATTTATGTGATGAATATTTGTGTTTGTTCTATGTCTGGGTGTTAATATCTATATAAGTATGTATTTAAAAATATTTATGTACGTATATCAGTCTCTGGCAGCCATATTACAAGCTTTGCTTAGTTTGGGGTCAGATGACCGTGTGTGCAATAATGTCCCAGATCCCAGATAATACTTACCGTACTCCGTGTCGTCTCTGTCCACAAATCACACTAGATACCGCATTACGAGATCGTACTTCCGACAAAAAAGTCACCGAAGTTTGGGGAAACCATGGGTTGCGGGGACTGCGACCAAGCGTTCTCATTAGCTATTAGCCCAATCAAGTTACGGGACTAATGCCCGTCTGCACTAAAGTCAACAAAAGATAAAACTTAGCTAAGCATCACCTTAACTAAAAGGCCTGTCAAAGGAAAGGACAAGTCTTACGCATTTAGGCAACCACCTAAGTTTGGTGCAACGCATTTTTATTTTTTAGGTACGTCGCGTCCTATAAAGTTAAGTATGAAATTAGGAGCTGCCAAAGCTTAGTGCAGACGTACATAAGTATGGAGGACCCTGACGAAATTCAGAACGTAAATATAAAATTGTGTTTGGTATAGTTTGCTGGAGTACAGTCTGGAGGTACGGAAAATAGAAAAAAACATTTATGCTTGAGCCATAATACATTATCTTCGCCGACGACTCGTAGACTCTAACGTAGCGCGTATAGAGACGATATTGCAATATGTTATATCTGAGTTTGTTCCGGATACGCATTTTATTTTATTATTATATAAGAGGTTGGTTCTACAATTATGTACAATTATGTATTACTTACTTCCGGGTCAAAAGCTAAATTGACTGGGCTTTATGTCAAGGTTAAGCCTACTCGCCACCATCGCTCCCTCGCGGGCAAAGCTGTTTCTTTCATACATTTTTGTAAAAACAAAGCAATTAAGGGAATCCATTACAGTACAATTGCTAAAGGATAACAATGTTCATGTTATCATTTTTCATTTTGACAACGGAGAAGAACTCGAAAAAAGCGTTATTTTCCTTTTCCTTCGTCAAAATAGAAAATCACACTAATATAATAAATGCGAAAGTTTGTGTGCAAGTGTGTTTGTTCCCGTTCAATTCTGTAACGGTTGAAAGGATTTGAATGAAATTCGGTATGGAGGTAGCTTACACCCTGGTTTAACACACTATAGGCTACCTTTATCCCGGAAAAATATTCAGTTTCTGTAGATTAAGTAGTAGGAAATAAAAATCCCTACATAACTGACTTTTTTTTTAAAGCCCGACTCACTTCAAAGTTGTATAAAAGAGATAGCTCAGGGCCCGTACCGTGAGGTGCTTATTGCGATGATTATTAGGCTCAGCCGAGAATGCTGCGCGACCATACACCTTATTACGCGGCGATACGGTTCGCGGTCGCGCAGTGTCATCGGCTGAACCTAAAAATCATCGCAATAAGCACCTCATGGTACGGGCCCAGGTCGGGAGATTGTCACTATTTGTCACCAATATAATATTATAAAAATAAATAAATAATTATTTATTTCTAAAATAACATAGACTCGTACAAATTCACATAATAATCAAAACAAAATAAATAAATAATAATAGTAAATAATAATAAATGTAAATAAGTCAATATGGTAAATAATAATAGTTGCTAGTCACAATTGATCATAGGTTAATTACATTACCAATTGAAATTAAAATAATCAAACTAAAATGTCAACATTATCTAATAAAATAAATGCAATAAATAAAGTTACCAATGCGCGATGTTGGCGGATGTTCGCCATCGTTCAGCAGATGAGCCACCACACTTAGGCATTGTCAACTTGTTGAGTAAACACACCAGTAACATTGTCCTCATCCATGGCATACTTACGACACAAACAGTGCGTGCCAACTAAGTGCACGTAACTCGATAATTGATCATGTTACTTCCTGATGCGACGACGAAACCTGTCGCGGGTTAATATATATGATTTAAAAAAAAAAACAGAAAATTTAATTTTAATTAAAATATTCATCATCAACATCCGGAAGACGTCCACTGCTAAACAAAGGCCTCCCACCTGGTGTTTTTTTTTGACGAGGCGAGCAAGTCGCTCACCTGGTGTTAAGCGTCACGCTTGCCAATAACAGTTCAGAATTTTGAACTTCAATAGTTCAAAACTATGCGCGGCAATGCACTGCGCTCGTCACCCTGAGATGTTAGATGTTAAACATTGCCCTTCAATCCGGAACACAGTAATGCTTGCACACTACTGCTTGGCGGTTGAATAACTGCCAAAGGTGTGGTACTTCCCCAGGCGGACTCTACAAGAGAGCCCTCTCACTATAAAAATGGATGGAGGGAGGTTGCCATAGTCCCATCGCTTGGCTTGTGGATAGCATAATTGTAAAATTGATTTGTTGAATTGTGTAGCACCGTTTACTGAGAAGACGCTGTCCGTCCTCCAGTGGTTCTGGTCGCAGTATACCCGGGTATCCTTTTTCCGCTGCGAGCATAACCACATTTATCAGGTGTACAATTATTGGTTTTTGTTTGAATAGATCTTTAGCTTTGGACTTTACATTCATTGTTATAAAATGTTTGGGTGTAAGGACCAAGGTCAACATATATAATCTCATTGAAGGAACGATCTTATTCACGGTTTGAGAATCACTTTCGCATCTCAATTTCAATATAAGAGAAATGTATATTACAACAATAATCAAAGTTTTGACGTCGGCGATGTTTATACTTTATACCCATGTCATAGTAAAGGAATCAGTACATGTTCAAGGGTCAAGAGGCCACAAGTACAAAACATGCATAATATGGGCTCTGGTTAGACTCGGGCTGGCGAGACGACAGATGACAAGGATAGTGTAATAAGCTAGAATATTTACGCGAGCAAGACAGCAATATTCCGAGCCAAACTATAATGCTTTGTTATGTGTCTCAGTTTTGCCGGACCAGGCATTGTATCGTACCACACATAACGTCCTTATTGGAAATGATTGCTAGATTCAGCCGCGACTGTGAACATTATCGCGCGGTACGGTACCAGTCTGTTTATCGTCTGTGATAATCCTGCAAAGTTTTAAAACAAACTCCCACAAGTTAAACAACCGCGCAACATTGTTGTAGCCTAGGTAACTGGAATCCACGACGTTGACTCTAGATGACTACAATACACGTGTCTCAAAAGTCGCTCAGTCACTTATTCACTAATCACTGTCGCAGTTTATTGACATGTAAGTTTTTTATCAGAATTGCATCATCATTACCATTGTTGACGGGATCAAAACACATATGATAAAAAACGTCTCTTCCTTCCAAATTTAATTTTCCTTTCTTCATTATAAATTTATTTATTATTCATTTTTTCTTTTATGCGTTTATTTTTTCTAACTTGTTTCTTTTTACAAGCTCCTCGACTCCTAAAGTTTTGAAAACTAAATCATTACTCCGATACCTAATGAGCCGTCTCATTCTTATTTAGCTATTTATATGTAACTATTATTTAATTTGGCGTGCGACCAAAACCGTTCCATCTTTAATCTAAATGTAAACAAAGAAGAGATTAATCCAAATTACTCGGTTAGTGTAATCTGCTCATCCGTTTCACCAAGCTCCTCGAGTCCTCGCCTGCGGCCAATATTGACGCAGTATCGTAATTGAAATTAATGACTCGGACTTAGTGTTGACAGCCTTCCTACGTTCTGAGAGTACGACGGTTGTCTGATCAAACAGGCATCGATACTTTGTATCAAACAACAACACCATTTTACCAAATTCAATTTATTTATTTTTGTATTCTGTTGTAGTATTTTCTAGATGTACTCTCTAAATTTGTTGCCGTCCTTTTCTCACATATTGAAATGAAAAGAACACAGATATATTAATGTTTCAGGTTTAAAATAAATCTTCCCAGAAACGAAAATTTAGAATGATGCGGCGATTGAACCCGAAGCAGCTCTCAAATGGCACTAATAAATGTATCCTAGACTTTTAGGGTCGTGCCATAAAAATATTAAAAGATTTATGAATGCATCAAGCGTCTGGTGGCAAAAATGCTCACAACCTTGTTTTTAAAGAATTAGCATTGCAATTTAATGCGGCAATTCAGTCAGCATTCTGGGAACGAAACTATAGAAAATAAACTGCTACGTTAGCAGCTATCAACTAAGTATCGCTATCAATATTAAATATTTACTAAGTATAAGTACTCTTAGTACGAAGTAAGAGATATCTTGAAATACGATTACCTTAGGACTCTATATATGCAAGGCAAGCGGCGAGCCCACAGTGCACCAGCTTTTTAGGATTGCTGCACGATAATGGCACAATGGCGTCCCGACGTCATATTTGTGGTTTGTGCGTAATTATGGCCAATTAAATACATGTAATGGTGTTTACCTCGTGCCTGCTTCGTGCTCAGTCTAGATTTTGCCTTCGTCGCGGACGGAAGGACGTCCGTCCTCCGGCTTTTCCTTGCGCTTGACAAAATCAAAACAATTTTTGTATGAACTTTCTTGAATATCTGAGTACTGATTGTTGCATGAGTGAAGTGTACCAATTCGTCAGTGACAAGGATTGTTATGTAAGTATACTAAGTTTTTTTTTTAGAAAACATTGCGCGTTATATACTTCTGTAAGTTATTAATTCAGTTATGCCCTCAATTAGAAATTTCCATAGAAATGAGACGTCAATTTGCACCCGTATATTTTCTATTCAACTTTAGAGGTTTGTTTGCAAAGTTTTCCTTCTGATAAAACCGATAGAACGTATGATGTATTATAGAAATGGCACACTTATTTCACTAGTTCTGAACAGTGGCCTTATCCCGTAACTCTGAAAGCGATAGCGAGAGTTGCGCGAGCGGGACCGCGCGTAGTGCGACTAAGTTGGTACGAGCGTGATGGCATGCTCTCGCAATCAGAATTACGAACGTTTCAAAGTTAGAGGATAAGCCCGCAGGCTTTTTCTGTGAGTTTCGATTCTTTGACCTCCTAAGCCGAAGTTGAGAAAACAGCCATTGTATGGAATGCGTCTGTTCCAACTTGCTGTCATGTGCCAATTCTTGGCAAAGGCCTACCACCTTGTTTTCTTTGTATATGTATACTGTCGTTCCCTTGCCAGTTAGTTTACGTAGTAATGTTCATTGTATGCTAGTTATCACCGTATCAACATTGACTGTTATAATACATAGCACACACTTCTATGCGAGAATGATTGCAGACTTGCTATACTTGCTAACAAGAGAAATAATTGCCTAGTTATGTCCGAGTCTATTTCATGGCGAATACTGCCAACAAAGTACGCCCAAAAAATTACAAAATATGTCATTATTGTCGTTTATCTAGCTTCTTTCTTTTTTCTAGCTTATAGCTTCAACAGTACATAGATATTAGATCCACAAAGAATAAGTAGTATCATACATACCTACCTACATCGCTACTTACTAATTATGTTGTTTTTATTCTGTTCTAGAGTGGTTCTAGATTATAAGCTAACCCCCAAATACTTAAACGTTTGTTAACTTTGACGACAGATTAAGTCTATTGCTGCCTTTGTCATTTGCTTAGTGCCAGACAAAGGCAGTATTAGAAATAATCTGTTGTCAAAGTTAACAAACGTTTCAGTATTCGGGGGTTAGTGGCCAGTCCAACTGTAAAAGTGTATTAAAAAAAAGACAGGACAACAAGGACAAAGACATTTGTTAACCAAATCATTGTTTTTAAATGTTTCAGTTCATTGAGTCACCATCAAGTTAGGTAAAAACCCGATCACTTTATTTCATTAAAAT
This sequence comes from Apocheima hispidaria, assembly GCA_947579745.1. Classification (NCBI taxonomy): domain Eukaryota; kingdom Metazoa; phylum Arthropoda; class Insecta; order Lepidoptera; family Geometridae; genus Apocheima; species Apocheima hispidaria. Next base: position 16,258,954 of record OX388147.1, read on the forward strand.
TGACGTAGAGATCTGCGTAGCGGAGATAGAGCGTCGTGCCGTGACGTCACGTGACTAAATCCGTCGGATAACACATTAGTAATTTTCGCAAGAATTCGCAACGCGCCAAAAACGCACTGCGGTGGCCTTGATAGCATGGTCATTGTAAAATAATCTCAATTAACTATTGATTATGCACAAGTTTGCACGTTAATCGCGTGCTGCACGCCATGAATCACTGCCTCCGATCACTGAGAGCGATCTCATTGGTCAATATTTGTAGGGTGGCATGATTAAGCGGAGCGGATTGAACTGGCACAAGCGATTAACGGATAAATAATCTCATACAAAACCATATAAAAATTCAGTAAAAAATATGGTATCTTGCTTGGTTATGCAAAATTTTGTGTGAACAATAAAGAGTTAATCTATCAATCTAACCCCCGAATACTGAAACGTTTGTTAACTTTGACAACAGATTAATTCTAATACTGCCTTTGTCTGACACTAAGCAAATGACAAAGGCAGCAATAGACTTAATCTGTCGTCAAAGTTAACAAGCTTTTCAGTATTCGGGGGTAAAAGGCAAGAAAACACCACATGTATATATTAATATTTTAATTTTTGTTATATAATCTCCGCCATATTCACAATCAGGATAGTAAGACGAATCGATAGTCACCTAATTTGTTAGAATATGATAAGCGCGACTAATATAGGTAGTATGAGGCGCTATGAGGCAAGGAAATACGAAAATACACACAAGTAAAAATATTTAAACAAAGAAAAAAGTATCCTGTATTATTTGAAACGTACCTTTGTCGTGAAGTCGTTAAAAAGTTTTCGAAATTAGGTTATAAAATCTGCCGTATTGGATTCTGCCTCTGCTTCAGCCTTTTAAACACCCCACTGTTGAGATATCAGCATACCCTCGAAGGGCGATTGGGACTTATCAACCACGCTGGCCCAGTGCGGGTTGGCTGATTCACATACGCCATCGAATTTCCTCCCCGGAAATATGCAGGCTTCGTCACAATGTTTTCCTTCACCGAAAAGCCAGTGTATATCCGTACGTAAGTTCCAAAGAACTCATTGGTACGGGCCCGCCCGGGTTCGAGCCCACGATCCCACGAATGTGAGGCGATAGTGCTAACTGAGCTGCCACGGCGTATTACTGCGAACATATTACCCAAATAGACTATATTTTTTTCAAAATGTGATAAGAGTTTTGAAGGTACACAATGAGTAAAATATTTATAACAGTATACACAGTACACATAAATGTAGTAATAGATGTCGAAATCATAACCCTCATTTTGCCATAATCGGTCAAAAAAAAGCAACAATTACACATAAAACAATAAATAGTCATAAAACGAATAAAACCATTAGCACACTCAAGGCTGCAGTGGCTATTTATATTCTTTACAACTTGGCAGACTCGTCTCGATTCCGTATTATTTCTAAAAACTAGTCGTAAACTTTAAAAAAACGTTGATGCAGGTGACTGAGCTGTTATTGCTTCAAGATTATGTTAAAAATAATTAAAGGAAGAAACCTATTTTCGTTATATCGCTCGCACGTCCAATATTATTAATGAAATAAAATCGCTTTAGAATAATATTATTGAAAAAATTTGTTTTTGCAACATTTTCTTTCTTATATATTGATGAAGTTTAAGATCATCATCATCATCAGCTAGAAGACGTCCACTGCTGAACATAGGCCGCACCGACCGACAACGTGCCATTCGCATCCACCGGTTGCCCGCGACTTACGCAATGTCCACCTATTGGGAGGTCTACCTACGCTGCGTCTTCCGGTTCGTGGTCGCCGCTCAAGAACCTTTCTTCCACTGGTTATCGGTTCCTCGAGTGATATGGCCTGCCCATTGCCACTTCAGCTTGCAAACTCTGAAAGCTATGTCGGCAACTTTGGTTCTTCGACGAATATCATCGTTCCGGATTTTATTGCGCAAAGAAACTCCGAGCATAGCTCTCTCCATTGCCCGCTGTGCGACTCTGACCCCCGAATACTGAAACGTTTTTTAACTTAGTTCCATATGTCATCAATCAATCAATGTGTGTCAATCAACACACATTGATTGAAGACCTTTGTCTTCAGGCACTGCGGGATTTTGGACGAGAAGATATCACGCAATTTCCCGAACGCTGCCCATCCGAGTTGGATTCTTCGGGCGACTTCTTTGTCGAAGTTTTTTTTTTTTTTTTATTATTTATAGGCTTGCGTTTGACTGCCATCACGTCTGATGTTAAACGAAGATGCAGCCTACGATGGAGCACGCTTGCCTAGAAGAAACCGATTCACTCGCGACTTGAAGACACCTAGATTATAATTATCAGGAAAAACCCACTCGGGCAGCGCACTCCACTGTACAGCAGTTCGAATAAAGAAAGTTGGACTTACCTAACTGGACAGTCTGTCCAAGGTAGTTATAATGGTCAACTTCTTCGAGCGCATCGTTACCAACAGCTACCGGTACGGGTGCAACATGGGCATTCGACATGATTTTCGTCTTGTCCATGTTCATTTTAAGACCCACCTGTTGGGAAACGCTACTGAGGTCGTTGAGCATAATATTGAGGTCCTGTAGCGATTGGTAAGGTTATGTTTATGTAATCTAATCCCGTAGGACCCGGGTATGGGTATGTCCTAATACTGAAACCAGCACAGGCAGCAACGTCCTCTTAGTAATCGGTGAGCGTTCTGCGATCCCTAAGCCGCTTAGGGGGAGGCATTTGTTCTGCGGTGGACGTCTTCCGGCTGAAGATGATGATATAATCTTACCAAATTCGAATAACGCGCACTTCGAGTTTTGCATAAGCCGCGACCTTCTCGAATGGATACGACATTACCAAGACGATAATTATGACTTCCTCGCACATAATAGAAGACCTTGATATGATTGGCGCCTGTTCCAATATTTTATTGAATCTATAAAAATAATTGGTACATCAGGTCTGGAAGAATATCGGTGAAAACCTTGGAAAAAGCATAAACGGTGCATCCCCAGGATACCTACCTAATTCAAGTTTGAGCTTAATTTGTGGTTGAACTTTGCACCTAACCCATTAAAAGAAGTTACAAACAGGTTTTCCCTATTTGTTCTAAACCTGATTAAAGGACCTACTTATAATCAACAAGGTATATTAATTATTTGTCATAAATCCGGTTGAATCACATATTCCTATCCAGGATAGTTTGGTTTATCTGTAAATTTTGTTTGCATTTAGGTTCCTTTAATTACTTGTTATAATAGTAAATAAGCAGGAGATAGGCTTGAACACTACTTGTTGTATGGACATGATAGTGAGCATTGCTAACGCAAACGAGGGATTTCAAATCTTATGGATGGACAGGGTAACACAACTTTCCTCTTAGTTTGTCAGTCTTGGCCTGCGATACCAAAAAGCTCACCCTTTTTCGATCTCGTGCAAACTCGCGCCAATCAAAAACAGAAACATGCGAGACGATGGCTGGTTGTTATCAAAGGGTGGACTGGACGGAACTACAAGTAAATACTAAATGAAGAACGCAAGCTTAGCCTACTAACTACGAAACTTCAATATGAAGATGGCACTCGATGATGATGTCAAACAACTTTGCACTGCATCGCCTGTGATGAATATAGATGAGTAACGTCTACGTAATCCATAGCCAGCACGTGAACACGCTGTTATCAGTTAAGATAACAGAAACGATCTGAGATATATGTGCCAGACTGGCAGCTGATACGATCTAGAGTACTACGGAGTACGGACTGAGTAGGGAGTAGTAGTCCTACGACGTGGCAAAGGTTACTCCTAACACATCTTTTTGTTTTGGAACAACCTACACTTTATCGTATTAATTAGATTAGCACCATTTTGTGGCTTACACTGCCGATTTAAGATTGGTTGCGCCAGTATTATGTAAAACTCGGCGCGCACTTTATTCGAATTTGGTAAGGTTATATTATCTTACCAACTTCAATTGCTTCTAGCTCTGAACAAGTCTGGTCTCGTGACCAAATGCTGGCTTAAAATCTTGCTCAAAGGACTGCAATTGACCGCGGGAATTCGGCCACCGCTTTGGGCAGGATGTCAGCTGGAGCCGGAGCATAAGTGTTCGTTTTAATTTGTTTTCTATTTCCCTATCTTAAAAAGTATTTATGGAATTAAAAAAAAATGTTTAAAGATATTGAATCATAAGCCGTCGTTTTCATCACGAAATACCGGTTAACCTTGCATCGTATTGTATCGAGTTTTTGCGTGTTTACTATTCTGCCATAAAAACGCGAAAATATTTTTATCATGTCCATTTTTTTAATTCTTAGTTTAACATATCAATTATGGCTTTAATTATATGCTTGTCCAGCAGTGTACGAACGCACACGGCTGGACCTAAAGGTCGTTCGTTATTAGCGCCATTAGAACCAATGCTGTCGATCATTCATTCATTTTGTTATCTTCTTGTCGGACCAGTATTAATACTTATTAAAATGTCGTTGGCGTGTTGTTTTAAGAGAACTCTGGAGAATTGAAGTAGTTGCCGGTATGGTAGAGTTATCAGAATACATAAATATGTGGCATACCATTCATCAAACCATTTCAAAGTTCAAGTTCAATTTCCAAAGTTTCTCATGCTAAATATCTGTCCGAATTAAGCAGAGTTTAATCGTCAGTGTCATAATGAGCTCTGTATTATCTTTATCTACTGATGCAGGCCCAGCACGGGCGCCGGGATAAAATTTTGCCCTCCATATTTATTCCACGAGAACGAGACGGATGTATCCATATTCTAGCTTTGTCACGTTGACGCGAAGACAAAACTGCTGGACATAATGTTTATCCCGGCGCCAGTGCTAGGCCTGCAGGACAGGCTTTTAATTTTTCTAGTTGCATCTACTAGTCGTTTTCTACAAGCTCGTGTAACTTTGCTGGCCCATCTTATTCTTGGGCAGCCTAGATTTCCCTCGTCGATTTCCCGAAAAGACCACAGGAATGACAAAAATCACTTTGGACAAACTAAGCCGATGTGGAAAATATCAACAATATATTTCCAACGACACAGTCAAGTAAATATAATAAGAAGTAAACAAACAAGTTAATTTTTCTAATTAGGTTTTGGTTAGGTACCTAAGTATGCTCCCGGTGGAACGGTCTTGTATAAACATATCGGATAACATGTCATTCTCGGTTATAGCTGGTTTCTATGCGACGACGTTGTTTTATAGAAAAAAGTATTCATAAGTTAGTATTTATTTTAATTTTCATGAATTATTTCTTTCGACAAATCAATGTTTTTTTGATTCGCGAGGATATACTTCTTAAAAGTCAAGTAGAAAGTTCAAAAAAAAATTTTGAACAGCCAATAAATTTGTTACTTTGAACTGCCCTATGTTATTGTAACATTCTAGTAGAAACCCAAGTCTGGAAGCACTTGTACTTCTCGATCATGAATGTCGTTCCTATTAATATTAATAGCTTTCTAATTGTTATGTGGCAGTGTAGATTGGCTAAGTGTGGTCCTTCCTATGGCCCACAGCTATGGCCTATCAACTTTACGAATTTGACTGATTCTTTTAATTCTTTATTTCTTGTTTTAGTAGCAAATCCTTAAAGCCAGGTATGAAGAATGTCGAGTAATTTTAATGCACATTGTCTTAGTGTCAGTTTTTAGGCTCGATAAAAGTTTTTATCTGTAGGTAATGGTCTAAAAATTTAAAGATCCTGCTTCCCTCACAGTCTGTCTTTTTCGCGCATTTTCAACATTTTTGAAGATTAAAAAATACTGAAAGGAAAATAAAAAATAAGCAGAACCAGAACCAGTAGTTCTGTGACCATTTTGCCCATATTCGAAACTCTTGTTTATAATTGAGTACCAAATGTTTCTTCCAAATATTATCATAATTGACCGGTAAGTGGGGCCGCAACAAACTTCCCCGCTGTTTGTGGGAAATACTTCTTCAACCAAAATTAGCAAAGACTTCTTCACTTCGTTCGCTCGGTCAATAACAATACCAATGATTTAAAGCAATTTTTAATCATATCTTTTTCTATTTTGACGAAGAAGACGAAGGAGAAAAACAAACTGTTTTTTCATTTGAACTTAGATATTTCTATCATTCAAAAATTCTGTCTGGGCGCGCGGGCCCGGATGCTACCTTATATCATCCATGCTCTAGATGGTAAATATCACTGCTTTATAGCTTTATGCAACACGCACTTGACGTAATCCCACATAATCACGGCCTGTGTATATAAACTAGATCTTGTAATCGTCTTCCATTGCAGCTTCTTCTTGTATTTTGATTGCGATAGTAAGCTGTCGTAATTACCGGACTTCATGGTCATTCGGGGTTCATGCTCATTTTACGTACAATTTACATGGTTCATAATAATATTTGTTACTTCCATATTATACAGGCGGGCTTTGAAATAACGTACATTATACCGCAACCCTACATCATACTCAACAACTTTGGTTCCATGCTCTTTCACAAATATTACACTGTTCACAGAGGGGAAAGAGTGACCAATCTTTAATTTTTTTAAAGTAATAAAGCAATTTCCTAGAAAGTGTAGTGTAATATTTTGTGGGTTTTATCCTTTTTTTTAAAAATTTTTTTTGGTGCAAATGTTAGGATCTAAGCTTTAATAGGATCCTCGCAATCCTTCTCATTTTATATTTTATATCAGAAAATTAATATTTTATTTCAAAATCAATTAATTTATATATATGACATATAAGTAAATATAATACTAGCGACGTCATAAACAGCCTAATACAAATAAAAAACCATCTCACCTCTAAAGCACATTGTATAAATGTATAGATTTTAAGGGGTCAATACGTAGAGCGATCGTCATCAAATATTATACTGTTGATGTCTTTCTACTAAATAAGTAAATGTACCAACAAGTACTTAAATACATTTTTCTGAAACAATTTTTTTTTTATTAGTTTTCTCAATCTACATATAAATTAGTGCTCACGGGAGGCTAAAACAGTGTTTATTTATCTAAGTATTACTCGGCTTAGGGTCGGGGCAGTGCTGCGACAACGCTGGCGCTCGACGAAAGAATATCGATTAATTAACATCACGGTCCCATTAATATTCATCTATACTGGTGATTCAATTAATATTGTAAACATGAATTAACAACGGCTATTTAAAATCTTTGAACATACGAAAAAACATATGAAAAATCCTTGTACCTAGTTGTAAAATTCTAATCTGAGGCACAGTTGTGAGATCGAAAACATTTTGTTACTAAAACACTCCGAGTATCAGTCTAACTAACGCTATACGACATATAGATGCACATTTCCCTGTAATTAGCTATCTAAGTTGGGTACAATAAAACACAAAGTAACATTTTATTAGTAATTAACTCGATAAATAGCTTTCAATGGAAACGCTAGACACCGACATCATCGCATCACTAAATACATTAATAATTGCCTTAGAGAATAAATTATACAGTAAAGTAACCGTTCGAAATGTGACTTTATTAATGAAACTTTAAGTCTATAATGGCTTGAATTATACTGGGTTTTCCTTAAGTAAATCGAGGGCAATTCAGGCCTGGTCCTGCGTCATAGCGTGTGTCGGCTAACCCTTGCACTGCGGAGGTTTTAATCCGTGCTAAATTATCGTGAATCATCGACCTACCCTACCCAATCTTGCTTTAAAAAACCATACGTCTATTGGGAAGGTCTCTCAAACAAACATGCTAAGTCCGCAGAGTCCGCACGCACATGATTAGTAAACATACATAGATTAGATTCGCACGCACTTATAAAAAGTTGAAAACAAACCAGTCAACGACATTTGCTACAATAGACCGTAGACAAATCCGGCCATTCTTTATAGGTATTTTTAGATAACCGGTATGATAAAGACCCCGAATGATAAAGGTAACGATAAACATATATTCCATTACCTCAGACAATTTAACGCGGGTTTTCTTCATTCAAATATAATCCAATGTGTATTAATACCTCCTCGGCTCGGACATCAACATCATCAGCCATAAGATGTCCACTGAACATAAGCCGCCCCTTAGAGCACCAACTCGGACTCAGCCGCTTACATAATATAGATCTGTATATCTGGACTTCTGAAAACGTTGATACAGTTTCGATTACTTCTTCCCCTTCTTCTTGGTTCTCTTCATTTGTATATTTTTTTTATATAATCTTATCTCAGACACATATTTTAAATGGTATAAAAGAAAACTGATCAATAGTTAGTTCAACAGACATTAACCACACCGCCATCCCTTCCACGCACTAACTAACTGTCTACATCTAGACTACCTATCCCCATCCTCATCACGACATTCACCAACGCCTTATAACTAGTAGTTTGGGAAGAAAAAATCGAGGTGGCGACCGTTTCTAAACTTATTTTATTTTATTTGTTTTTTAAGCAAATAATAATATAATTTTTTTTTTTAATATAAAAAAAAAATATTATTAATATAGAAAATTACAATAAGTTGTCACTATTGCATTAAAACCTATATTAGGTTATTATTATTACCTTATATTATTATTATTTATATTATAAGTATTATTATATATTATATCATTACCCTTATATTATTATTACCTTATATTATCAATGTAATACATTGAACTAAAGCTAAACTAAACCTAGATGTTAAACATATTAATTGTAAGTTTTCTTTGTCTGTAATTAATGTTCCCTGACATACTCTTCATGTAATTCTTCATTGTTGATGGCCTTGTGCTGTTAGAAGGGTTGAAGATTTTTTTTAAATTCAGTATCCAGAATATAATTCCGGTAACGCAAACAACACGCAATATTTTAAACATTCTTTTAAAATATAAAGATTCTAAATTTAGCAAAATGTTACAAAAAAAGTTGCTAAAACAACCATTTTCCTCATGACTCGCCGAACAAAAACATAACTATAGTCTTCGTTGTATATTTATCATTAAAATTCATACAGACGGCTATTTCGAGCTAGCGCGTTGTTTTTAATCTGGGATCGTCAACATTCTGATGATAGTAGGAAACAAGACGCAAACTTATATTTGTGATCAGCAAACATTTCTCGCAAATAATCTCTATAGTTTTTTAAAATATATAACCGCAAAACCGTCATGGTAATGGCAAGTCTATTACGTAGCGAGAGCGCCAAGATTATTTCAACACATATAAAAAAATTATCACGCTGAAACCACAAAAACATAGGTAAATGGTCGCGGACACGCCTTAATCAACTTTATGTTGCCGACATTAAAGTGCGTCTTAGAGTTCTTAAATGTGTGTTATGATTTTTAATTTCGATTTTGCGCTTGGGGATTTCAGAATGAAATCATTGACGTAGGATTTTTTTACAACTCGAAATATTAGCTATTTTCGGGTTATTACTTTTTTGGTCGGCCTACCACAATAAAAATATCTTCCTCTGTTGGTTCTAGCGCTAGAAATCCGAGACGACAGATGACTCAAAACAACGTATTATTGTACAAAAAATGCAATTCAAATGTATTTGAACGTACTACGTTTGTACTAAATTGAAGAATTGGTAATAATTTATACATTCTAAACAGAATTGAAATACAGAAATACTGAAATATTTATTTTGTAACAGAAGAAACATAATAATAAATTAAATATAAAAGTAAAAGACAAGAAGTGTACCTGTATGTTTGTCACGAAACCGACCCCAACTCAGCACAAGCTGGCTGTAAACAACCAGCGCTGGTATTCTGTTGGAATTGGGGTTTCTAATCTCCGAGTGTCTAATTCTATACTGAGAATGTACATTCTCAGTCGTAAGTATAGATATCTCCAGTCCAAACTATCAGTAGGTATATTGTCAGTTGATTAGATTACGAAAAAAAAAAACACTAAAAGTATTACGCGTAATAAATCTTAATAATATTATCTCATTTTTGTCATAAATTGCATAATCAAAATTGAATTATGACATACATTACGCATGGCACTAACAGTCGAAATAATGGTAACTTAAAAATGCAATAAAAATGATACAGAGGAAAACCCAATTTAAACTCAAGACATCGTATCTGGTAACAAAAATAATTATAAAAATTCTATTTTTAGCAAGTCGGGCAATGTTATCGTAACAAATAAAGGTCCGCTCAATCTTTTGTGCTAAAGATAAAATTCAGGTAAAACGATACAGAAATTACATATTATATTAAGAGTGATCCATTTGCCTACACTGCGGATTCAAGAAAGTCGCGCTATGTTATTGCAGAACTCGAACGCGTTGTTCGAATTTGGTAAGATTACAGATCCTTATTACTCTGCATCAGCCTTTAAACATCCCACTGCTGGGATATCGGCCTACCCCCGAAAGGTTAATTGGGGTATATCCACCACGCTGGCCCAGTGCGGGTTGGCGCATTCACATACGCCATCGAATTTCTTCTCCGTAAATATGCAGGTTTCCTCACGATGTTTTCCTTCACCGAAAAGCCAGTGGTATATCCATACGTATTCAAAGAAGTCATATGTACGAACCCACGACCCCACAAATGTGAGGCGAGCGTACTCCCACTGAGCTACCACGGCTTCCTGGTCACTAATTGGAACTATTACTTAACTTATTTACTTATTATTAGAACACCGCGTGTTTTTAGCTCTCCGTGTGAATGGCGCGAACTTCTTGAATCGGCAGTGTACCGCCAAATGGTCCACTCTTAAAGACCTAAAATAATAATATATGCGGTGGGGTTTTTCGTGACGTCTTGCGAATGTGAGACGAATTTGCTTCGACGTCATTTGGTTCAATGCACTCGTCTGATATCGATTACGAACAATTGGGGCTGCACCGAGTCGAGAGTGTCGATAAATTGATTCCTTTCCAAGAAGACACGCCCTGCGCTAGTGCAAATGTGACGCGCTTCTGAATATTCCCCTCCAATCAACATTTATAAAACTTCAAACCCTCAACAAATAAATACGGGTTGTTCCGTCATCGTCCCAGCGGTCTCATCCCATTATTATTATTATTATTTTTATTTTATTCCTTTTTTTTAAGGGACTTTTAATCCCATTTACTGACTCATCCCAAACACGTATTACCAGCTCAACCAACACAAAAAAATATTTTTTTTCTTAAACCGCCCCAAGTGCTTGCTATTCTTGGCTCTTCCCAAAAAAGTGACTAAAAAAGTATGGATAGCATAAAGATGCAAGTTATATTTTGATATAATTGTGTAGATTTAAGTATAAAGTACCTAGATATTAAACCTTACAAGCATTGAAACAATATTGTAGCTGTTCAGAACTGTATGATCCATGACGCCATTTTGATATTGTGAATTGTGATCAAAGATGTAGACAATGGGGTGGTATGTTTTTAATCAATCATCGGTGGAAACAAGGATGTTTTCTTTCCTTAGATTACCCTTGTATTCGTTTCACCGTAGCAAGTTTCTTCAACAAGAAACTCTAAACAGCCACTGTGTAAGGTGGCAATGCAACATGGACTTTTACCGGATCCAGTCCATGTTGACTGGATCCGGTAAAAGTCGGAATGCAAGCGCTACGTTAGAACCGGAATCGTGGAGAAAACTTGCGATAGTTCAGTTTTTGTCTCACGCAGTTAAACTATTCATAAATTACAAAGTTTTTCGTGACGACTGCCCAATTATGTCACTATTTACGCTTCCGCTGTTCTGTTTTATATTAACAAATTCTGATTTTCTCTAATCATAATTCAAAGTGCATTTGTTTAATGCCTACGCAAACGTAACAAAACACATACACATGATAAAAAGACAAATTGAAAATACTCAAAGTTCCTCGACCGTCGTAGCATTCCAGATGTTCGTTTCCACCTAAACGTAAATATTTCCCGGCTAGAGCGCGTGGCAACAAGTGGCCTGACCCAGGGAGGTGGGGTGGGGCCGCCTCCACTCAAACACAACTCCGGTCCACTTGTAGCGCCCCCTGGGCCGACGCCCTCTTGTAGAATCAACACGATAAGTGATAAACCTTACCTAACTAATGTACAGTAAACGGTACCTATTTTTAATTATTTATATTTAAATTTACAAATTAATTCATCTAAAAAACAAATAAAGACAAGTTTTCGCAATATTTAAATTATTTTTTATACTACACTTTCTCTTTTCTTAAACGAGGTACTATCGTACAAATATTTTCACTTTCACCAATTTAAACATATATTTTGGCACATTTTTAGATTTACACACATTTTGCTTTCAGGCGAATCTTGCTGATGATTCCGTATACAGGGTTATTGGTAACTAACGCAAAACTACACGTAGACATGTTCCCTACATCATTCCTAACAACTTTTGTACTATGACGTTTTACAAAACTTAATAAATTCCCAAAAAACTTTTTTTAACATTGTATGGAAATTTGTATTTTTGTAAATGTCAGCTCCTAAGCTACACCCGAGGCTCCGGGTTCCTTCTCTTCTGAAACAGCTTAATGTCATTGTCATTTGGAGCCATAATTTAAACATTCTTGTTTTATTGTTAAAGAAAACGTCGTGGAACAAAACTAGTTGGGAACAATATTAGTTTAGTTGTATGTAAGGAACAAGCCTACGAGAGGTTTTGCGTTAGTTACCAATAACCCTGTATAACAACAATACTCATTTAGCCCTTAAAAGCTTTCTTAATTAATATTTTCTTTTACTTTAAAACAATACATGGGATATTCTCTAGAAAAGCAATCGTGTATTTTTTTGGCAGATTCTAAAGGTTTCTTGTTTGTTCGAAAGTATAAGTTCTGTATCATATTACCGCCCACTTTTTATAGCAATAGAAACTCATTTTGAGTAGAATGTTATATCTTTTGAAGTATTAAACTCCTTCTTTACGCATATTTTAACATAGAAAATAATATTTGTAATATAAATATAGAACTATGTGTATTTATTGGGTATTCAATATTCTAAGATACAGGTTTAAAGTTAACTGCTTCGACTAGAGATATTTGGATTTGGTTAATTTAATTTGAAACTGGTTTTACGAAGGTATGTCCAAAACTGCTTAATGTATTTTTTAAGTGATATTTTTTTTACAGGCACTGTGCATAATGGTTTTTGAGTTAATTAAAGTTGTTTGTCGACATTCATTCATATGCATCTATGTAAAGAGTCTAGCTTAATTTACTGATAGATAGATAGATAGATAACTCTTTATTGTTCACACCAGAAATTACGTGCATAATACAAAATCTACTTAAAACTTGTTTAACAATGGGCGGCCTTATCGCTTAAAGCGATCTCTTCCAGGCAACCTTAGCATGGATTTATTGACTGAGCGAAGCGAAGGTCTCAGAGTATACTGGGACAAATCGGCATTTGTATGTATGTTTGTGTGTATATTTGACCGATGATAACTTGCGAACCGTTGATCTGATCTTGAAATTGAATGAAATTTTGTAAGCAAGTAGTTCATTTCAATACAATTCTTAAGTTTGAATATGAGCTGAAACGGTCCATGGGCTGTGAAGATATAGGGGTCGCGAGGTCTCAATTCAGCGCGAACTACTAGTAAGAAAGAGGTAACTGTCGGAGTGTGCCCTTATAAAGGAATACTGATACTGATGTCTTAAACAAAATATATCTCGGTATTTATTAACACAGCCTTTTACGAGCGAGTCGCGAGTTAAAATCTAATCTCTATTAATTTATCTGTCACTAACACAGGTGTCTAAGAAGTGTTTTGACTTGTAAAGTCCTAGCTGATATTGTTCATGATTAAATCTTCTTGCTTTTTCCTCATCCTTTGCCAATCGCTACAACCCGTCCTAATATATCTCGATCCGATGTGTCCGTTCGGATTCCATTTCATTTGATTGCATGCGTTGTATATAGGTGTCCGTATGCCATTCGGTTGTCGCCGGCCACGTTTACGGCTCGTTTTACGATTTTGTCCTCGTGGTGACTACTAGTGCTGGACCTTGCGGCGTAAAAGATCTTCTGTAGAATTAAGTTTGTAGCTTTGTTAAGTTTATGAAATGAAATTACTTTATTACATCGTTGAGTGTCTCTCTGAAAATGAATATTTTGAATGTTATCTTACTTCTTATTTACTAGTAGTTTGCGGCGAACTGAGACCTCGCAATTCCTATATCTTCACAACCCCTGGACCGATTCGGCTCATATTCGAACTTAAAAATTGTTTTGAAATAAACTACTTGCCTAAATTTCATGAAGATCGGATCAACGGTTCGCAAGTTATCATCGGACTAATATACACACAAACATACAAACATACATACAAATGCCGATTTGTCCCAGTAAACTCTGAGATCTTCGCTTCGCTCGGTCAAATATATGAAACTATAATATCTACTTAACTTATTTTATTGGTCTATATATTTTTTCTGAATGTATATTGTAAGCGTATTCTCCTTTCACCCAGTCCAGCTCGGTCAGTTGCATCGCGGTCAGCATTTCAAACGCTATCTTTAACTTTAATAAGATAGACGTAAACCTCACAATCGAGCGCTAATGCAATTCTGATCATTATCTCGGCACGGGGCTTGTTGTATGAAACTGTGGCTCGCAGCTAGAAATTAAAATTCACATTGATTAAAATTTTAAACTAATAGGTAAGGACGGTGGCCACTTGCTCCATGGGTCCGCATCAGGTGTGCGTCAAGATATAACTTATACAGTCATAAGGTCGTATAATTTGCATCGAATTATCGTTTCAATCATATTCTAATAAATAAATGCAGAAATGCAATTACAAGGGCTAATTTCAAGGAATGATTTGTGTAAGCCGTATTTAATATGTTTTCATCACTCAACCTGTGGCGTCCCATCACGTAAAGGTCTCCCCTGTTATGGCCGGCCAGATTGTCACTCTTTCGGGACCGAGCACGGGGACTTTTTTTTTTATGTTACTCGGTGACTATACGAGCAAGTCGCTCACATTAAGCGTCACGCTTGCCCATAACAGTTCAGTGCCACCCAGAATTTTGACTTTCAACAGTTCATAACTATGCGCGGCAATGTACCGCGCTCGTCACCCTGAGATGTTAGATGTTAAATCTCTGTATGCCCAGTAAATATGCTGGAAACATTGCTCTTCAATCCGAAACGCAGTAATGCTTGCACACTACTGCTTGGCGGTCGAATAACTGGCAACGGTGTGGTACTTCCCCAAGCAGACTCTGCAAGAGAGCCCTACCACTACAAAACCTGCAGGCTTCTAGTGAATGACAGATTTCGTCTGGTCGTCACCGTTCATACTTCACACGTCCATGAATTTACGTAGCAGCAGGTACGGTCTCATCTGTAGCCGCGCCCGCCCACTCGCTGCACGGCGGCTGTGGGGGGAGGTCGTCTAGAACGAAAAGAGGGGGGGCGTCACAATATTCGCAGTCAAGGGCGAAGGCGCTCCAAAACGACGACGCGATTGAACCCTGAACTCGACATCACTCTGTTAAACTCCGCCCATCTATTTATAATTATTTTTGATAGCTTTATATACCAAGTTAAAGTATATTAGGTACACATGAAAATCACGGACCGCAGACCAAAAAGCAGGAAATTATGTATTTCTTAGACGACGGGCCGCAAGAACCATGTCCGAATCATGTCATGTTAAAACTGTTACTTAACGATATTTAAAAGAAAAAAACTGTTTTTCTCCATTACCAATCTAACATCCTGCGACCTTTCCACTGCACCAACAAATAAAAGTCATATCAAGAACACGTATGTCAACCTGCACCAGTTCATTGACTCTCTCACTATATAATTATGTAAAGTATATACTCGTACCTACGTAACAGTATGTAATTCTGGGTATCAGTATTGTGAGTTGTTCCTTTGTTCTCTGGTACATGCGTTTACATAAGCAATCAGCTGTGTTTGTTATGTATTACCACTGGCTTATCTTTGTTTAATGTTTTTATTCCGTGTTCATTAATTTCGTTTTGTCAATACGCGTAAATACACTGTTATTTATTTCCAATGTTGTATGTGAAAAAGTAGGTTGTGGCTTTTTTCCTAGTGTTATTGAAAAAAAGTAATACAATACAATATAACTTTATTATACCAAAAAGACAATTAAACTGAAAAATTAATAATAGTAAAAAAAACACTGGTAGTATAATGGGCGGCTTTATCGCCTAAAGTGATTTATTCCAGACAAGCTTTGGATGGACAGAATGATGACTGAAAAAATACGGTCGTTAGTGTAGATACATAAAAAATAATATTAAAATACATACATAAACCTACTACCTACATAAAATACATACAATAAATACAAACTACATATATGTAAAATATATACTATAAAACTTATTACTTATACGTACGTACCAATTAACAAACACACAGAAAGATAGTGATTATATACGAGGTTATTAGAAATAGGAAGAGATTTGGCCTGCCTGATACATGCAGGCAGCTTCTTCCAGAGCAGGACAGCTTGCACAGTAAAAGATTTACATACAGTAAGAAAGATTGGAGTGGTGGGTAGATATAGGGATGTTTAGTTGGAGGGCGCGAGAGGAACGCAAGGAAGCGGAGTGACCTTGAATATATTAAAAGCGTTTTAGATTCAGATGGTATATTGCATCCATTGGGATTGGTGCGAGTGATCTCCTTAGGTTTATGCAGTATGCTGAAGGGTATCACGGCGTCCCTCCAATTGGACAGCGTGTGGACCTCCTTCAATTATAGTAGGATAGTCGGATTAAACAGAATTTTATAGAGAAAGGAGAGGATATGAGAATTACGGCGAAGGCGGATAGGCCTTACCATTTGAGCGTTTGACGGAATAGAAATGTGTTCATATTTGCTTAAACCAAATATAATAAGTGAAGCCGCTGAAGCAAACTTTTTCGACTGACTGGTGGTAACTGAGGGTTCGACGAGAATTGTCTGCCCATAATATTTCCTAGATTTTTTTACTGTCCACTAATAGGAATGGGAAAACCGTCGAAATCCACTTGGAACCAGTCGATTTTTGAGATCATTCGGGAATTCCCAAAAATAATCGTTTGAGTTTTGGCAGGATTCACTGATAGGCCGTATGATCTGCTCCAGGTCCGGCCACGCATTAGATCGGAGTTTGTAGACTCGATTGCTTCGTGCAGTTGTCCTAGCGGAGCTCGGGTATAAATCTGCAAATCGTCTGCATAGAGGTGATAGGAAGAAGTCAGTTGTTGACAGATTGAATTTATAAATATTCACCGTTTACTAAGAGAACGCTGCCGCCCGTCTTCCGGTGGTTCCAGTCGTAGTTTTAAGACATACCCGGGTCCTTAGTTTGGATCATTAAAATAATGTTGTTTGTGATAAATTAAACTTTAACATAACAAACAACTAGGTATATATATATACACTTATGCGCGTTTATTTTAATAACAAATAATGCACAGTTTCCTAGAATCGATGTATTTTGACTCAATTAATTCGCATTAGAATTAAGCGATCGATATGGTATTCTTGAAAATGTTAATCGGACTAATGTATAAAATACAAAACAGGCGTTTACATTTTAATCAGGTTATAAAATGATTTATTTTATGTTAGGAATTTAAAGGCAATTATTTTGTTAGTACTGAATGTAATGCAAAACTGTGTTTATTATTTAAATCACCTGCGAAATAAATGTTCTCAGTGCCAGCCGAGTTGTCGACCGCGGTATCACCTGATGCTGTATTATTTTGGAACTAAATATTTTTGTGTGTTTTGTTCGGTGTTATTACTCTCAGCAGGCCTAGCACGGGCGCCTGGATATTTTTTTCCCACCATATTTATCCCGCGAGAACGAGACGGATGTATCCATATTCTAGCTCTGTCACGTTGACGCGAAGACACAACGGGTGGACATAACTTTATCCCGGCGCCCGTGGTACGCCTGCAGGTTGAAACAAATTCCTCTCGAGTTTGACGTGCATGTACAAATAACACACAAACAAGCATGCGTCACAAAGCAGTGATCTATTTTTGTTTTTTATAACTTACGAGCTGCGCCCCGCGGTTTCACCCGCGTGCGGAATTCCATATAATTTCCCGAGAAAAAAGTAGCCTATGTCCCTCTCCGATACCTAAGAGCCCGCTTCCCTAATTCAGCTATCTCGCATTTTAGCACTTTTTCAGCACTTTTAATTTAAAAAAAAATCTTTAGAATAACAATGTCCATGTTCTTAGCTAGTTTTTTTTATGTTAACGTTTTCTATTTTGACGAAGAACAAGGATTTTTTTTTCTAGTTTTTTCCTTCTCTTTCGCCTAATAAAAAATAGAACATGAAAATTGCTTTAAATATTGACATTGTTATTCTAAGGAATCTGAGTTTTTAATTTTTCACTTAGTATTTTTTATATTCGATCTGTTCAACCGCTTAGTCGTGATAACGCGGCAAACATCCAGATCCAGACAGAGAGACAGAGTTACTTTAATTTATTTTTTTGTTACGAATAAATATTTTTTGTATTTCTGTTAATACTACAGTTAGTATTGTAATTTTAGTATTGATATACCGTCATCATTTCAGCCCTTCTTGACCAACTGATCTCTCTTTTAACACTCCATTCTTTCCGGTCTATACCGTCCTGATTCTACTAATGTCCTACACAGAATTTATCGTCCATCTATACAAGAACGATCTATACCAAGAAGTCACTGCGGCCGTATTGACTTATCAGTGCAAACAGTAATAATGGCGTCATTAAATGTAAAAATGGCTATCTCGTTAACTTTACGAGTATTTTACGGGCCTCAGTCGGCGTTAAAGCAGTTAAATTCATTCAACTGTTTAACTATAACCTAGGGAGCTCTGTTTGCCTAAATAATGCGCATAAGTTGGCGACACAGACGGCATTGATTTTTATATAACTCACAATCAGATACCGTATATACTTGAAACGTATTATAATACGGCTCTCCCTGCTCAAATGTGACAGAAACACTCCAGTGCTACTAAACTCGTCTCCAAAAAAGGACAGCAATAAACAATATAAGGAGAATTCTCTGGCAATAAAATATAATACAAACAATGATGCGTTTGTAGTATTAGAAAACAATGCTGCTTCGGGCGAAGAAGCAAACGAGTGCGCGGTTGGCGTATCGGTCAGTGGCGCTGATAAATTAATACAATTTTAATAGTGTCTGGTTATCGCGCGGTAATGCCCGCGTAACGAGTAACTAATCGCTGCATAAACGGTAGCTAACGAGCAGCCCTAGAACCCCTGCAGGCCTCCTGTCACGGCTTTGAAACCCTAAAATGCTGCCACCTGACGACGTTGCCACTGTCTCGGTAGGTAGGATCATTGAGGAGGTTTATACGCTTTATTCTCTAAAGTTGGTAGATTTAGAGCTTTCATATTAAATTTCATTTCGATGCAGATGGATCAGAGCCAAATTTTCTCGTTGGGAAAATGTCAGTAACGTAATTCGTCATGAGAGCAAAATGTTCTCAATTTAACACGTCAAGCGTTAACACAACATTTATTGTTGTTTTATGTAAGTGTGTCGTCTACTAACAGCATCACTTGTTATCAAAGGTTAGTCTTAGTACTTGTCTATTTTTTTTAATCGTTGAAATAGTATCGATTATGAAACGTTATAAATATAGAACGTAAGAGCCTTATCGATTGTCGATAGGTAAAGATATCCTTGTAGAAGGTGCCTTGTATAGTTTTAAACATAATTTGTTGTTATCATTTCATGTTGAAACTGACGTTGCCAAACCGAAATCATTTACTTATCCCAGTTTTGATTTTTGTGTTTTTTGATAGTTATAAAACTATATATAAAAAAAACAAGCCTTTTTCTTACAACTAACGCACAGACCAAACCGCTTATGATAGAGACATGTAATTTTAACTCAGTACTCAAATGGTCTAGATGAGTCGGTCGGCTTTTGCGTAATTCCACTTTAAAGAGGTAAAATGAACCAAAGTATGTATAGAATAAAAATATTTTTTTCAATGATACTCAGTTTTGTGTCAAAAGCATAAATAATAACAAAAATCTTCGCCTCAAAGTTTAATGGCGTGTTTCTTTTACCTAGGCGAGCAAAGCCGTGCGGGAAAGCTAGTCTTCTATAAATTTTAATAGGCTAACATCTGTGTCTAGTCTAATCATGTCGTGAAATTCGCTCAGATTCTGAACACAAAATAATTATAATGGATAAACTATCTTTAAATAAATTGTCCGTTCATAATAATAAATTAAATTTGATACTTGCAGCATTTTATTTGCCTAGAACACGATGTTTGCACGTGTCTTCTCCGATAACTTTTTGATTATAGACGTTCAGGACGCATTAATGACTGTTTCTTTCAAAATCTATCTGAGGCAGAGCTATCCCTGAATCTGTCTAACTTACTTTTTATGTAAAATTATTTTATACCTGTATATTTTTTTTTATCATTCTTTAGTGCCCCACACCAAAGCCAGAAGTGGCTCTATATGTACCTCTCTATCTTATTATTAGTCACATATTTATTTGAACTATAATTTGTTTTAAACAAAACAATATAAAACATACATTTTATGAGCCCTTTTCGGGCGGTCACTTGCCGATGGACGACATTGTATATTAAGATACCTATTGATAACATGACTACGGGGTTGATAACATGTCATAGAAGGGGGAAGCCTATGCTCAGCAGTGGACGTCTTGCGGCTGATGATGATGATAACGAACATGTCTAGCTGGCAGGATCTAAGTGTAACTAATCGCCTGGCAGGGTTCATCATACAATACAAAATCCCATACATCATTCTTACATTACACATGTCGAGATGTTGTAATTGTTTACTACATCGACCGGTGACGCTAACAAGATAACAAACTGACATACGGTCCTAGATAATTTAGTTCATTGATATCATCTTCATCAAACGTTATTTATTTACTAACCTAATATAAACTCTTTATTGTTCACACCAAATTATACATACTTATAAATACTAGTTGTTACCCGCGACTTCGTTCGCGTGGACATAAAAATAGTATCCTATGTTCGTCTTGGGATATACAGTAACTCCTTATTAAATTTTATCGAGATCCGTTCAGCCGTTTAGCCGTGATAACGCAACAAACATCCAGACAGAGAGATAAAGTTACTTCCTATAGTTCGCTAGATGGCGTTGATCCATTTTTGTACATTTTTTGTATGGACTGACACTTGTAATGTAGGGAGTTCTGAATTGCGAAAGCGAAGTTCCTGGACACGAACATATTCATTTTCATACCTCGAAGCTTTATTGGTCCTGATACGACTGCAGCTATATTCCTCTGAATATATACGTATTAATATTTTCGGTGTGCTCTCATTTACGGCTTGAGTTAATTATATTTCTAATATATGAACTGACATATTATAGCATTCAATAATTTCTTATTATAACATCAATAACTATGTTATTATAGTGTTGAGATCTTTTTGATGCGTCGTCTCCTTCGGTCCTGGCACTGTCGCACAGCTGTCTCGCATTCGCGGATGAGGTTAAGACCGCTCTCACGCATTTTACTCTCTCGCTCGCACATTCAACAGTGTCAATAAAATGTACAATTAAATTACTATGCAAATATATACAAAAAATAAAAAAAACACGCTATGGCTGCTTGTAATAGTGCTACAAATAAATATAAATAATTCATGTTGTTTGCTTGTTTATTTTGTAACTTTAAGTTAGATGGTTTTGCGTACTAGAACCATGTTGTTTTATAATCGTTAGACTCCGTTGGCCTAGGTGTTCTTATTATCCTGTGTTTAATTTTTCCTTGTACAAAGGCAGTTTGGTTATCGAACTAAAAAAAGAAGTTTGTCGGAAGAAATAGAACCAAGCTATTTCAACGCTTGAAACAAAAAAAAAAAACGTGTTTAAAGATTGAAAAACAAAATACCATACCATTAATTAACATAATTATTACCACTTGATCTACCACAGATATAACATGGTTATTTAACTTTTTGGAAATAAACACTCAGTTGTTTTTTTTTTGTCTTTGAGGACAGTAGAGGACTGAAAGCATACAATAAATAAGCAATCGTGCGCGAGAGCAGCGCAAAGCTGCTCTTGCAAGCAGTGTGACAGGGGCGCGGCTCTGCACCACTTTTTTTTATGGATGCTAAAGCTGTAGACTTTACTGGACTTTAACCCCTGCACTGCTATCGCGCATTTCCTATATAAATTCCGTTCCGTAAATTTCTCATCATGTATATATCAGTAAACTTCAGTAATCTTCACTTCTGTCTTCACCCCAATATAACAAGTTAGTGATGGACAAACATGTAAACACTATTAGTAGATACATAGACACTCTAGATCTGGGTCATGGAGAGAGCAAGGTCTTCGCTACGCGTCATAACTGTCATAAAATATCTTTACATCAAATTAAGATGCAGGTCTGTTAAACGACCGCTTTGTTAATTAATTATCTCGATGTTAAATATACGTTTATTAATAAGAAACACAATCTTCGAAGTCTAGAAATACAGTCACTGTTTATAGGAATTTATATCGAGTTTTATCGATTTTATCTAACATTCTCGACTAAATAAACTTGTGAACTATGATCCGAATAATATTCTGTTCTGTTAGTCACGAACACGCCGCGTGGCGGGTTATTTGCCCTTAAACTTGTATTAGATGTACACCACTGCTTAATAATTACAAGGTTTTTTTTTTTGCGAACATGCTGAAAACATTAATGGCAAAAAAAAAACAAATCGAAAAATACATTTAAAAAAAAAGTAATTATTGGTTAAAATTCCACCCGTACTTATTTTACCTAATGTCTGTTCGCAGTACTTTCTGGTTATGCATACTCGATTGTGTGTGAGAGCCAATCTCTGCAGAATTATATAGTAGTAGCTGTTACCCGCGACTTCGTTCACGTGGAACAATATTTAAAAAAAGTAGCCTATGTCCTTCTCCTACCCTTAAGCTATGTAAAAATTCAGGTCGGTCCGTTTAGCCGTTCAGCCGTGATATCACGATAAACACCCAGCCAGAGAGATAGGTAGATAGAGAGACAGAGTTACTTTGGTATTTATAATATTATTTAGGATTAGGATTTTGTAACAAAAACAGCAAATAAATTATGTTATCTATCTCCAAATACCGTATCATATTTCGGGGGTTAATTAAGACCAGGGACAAGTAGAGATAGCCCACGTTGAAAGGATTAAGACCCATCTACAATTGGAGCCAACGTGGAGGCGTGTTTTATTAATGTGGGCTTAGTTTGATAATAGAGTTTATTTTTTATTTTTTATTTTTTTTATTTTACAATATTGCTCCACGGACTCCGGGGTCCGTGCCATTTATCAAGTTTTACAAATATTTGATCAACTAAAACGGAATATAAAAACTAAAGACTTTACAAAAGGAATATACCAACGAATATGCTAATAAAGAGCTAAGTGCTATTATAGATTTGCGTATATACTACGATAAGTCCAGCTCCCGCAAGCAGCACCCGTTCACGAGTTGACGCATGTAAACTCATAGAGAACATAGAAAAGACACACACATAGAGAAGTTTTATAGATCCGTTTCTTTATATTATACAGTTCATGCTATGGTATGTTTGAAACTTTATATGTTGCTTGGAGACTCTATGTTTGTTCTGTGATACAATAAATAATTATTGTTTTGTTAAAAAAATATAAATTTAAGACAAAGCGCACGTGATAATATTGTGTTGTTTGCTAGTACTCTGCCCCTGTCCCCATTAAGTAGTTCACGTTACGACATCGCCGTTATCACATTTGTTTGTTACGTTTTTCAGACGAGTCACCACGGCGGCGGCGGCGGCGGGGCCGCGTCGTCGCCTCTGTTTATTATTGTGATGACTTCGTCCACAAATCCACAATCACAATACTTATTTTTATGTGAAAAAACATCCGCCACTGTATTTGTTTATCTTGAGTCCGCAGCACGGTCAGTAACCTGCAGCGACTTAATATATTACTTCGATAAACGAACGCGCAACAAGTCCTCTCTATCTATCGGCATGTCGGCCACGCTAATGTTACGAATTTACATTTATATTACGATTTTAATTGGATCGATTGGATGTGTATTCGTTTCTCTCATATGAATTAATTCAAATTCTTGTTTCAATCTGTACTGATCGCCACTGCAGTTTTTATCCGACTGCTCAAAGAGGGTATTGTTTTTGAGGTGTATGTAAGTATATATGTTTGTATGTTCCTATATTAACCCTTGTGGCTGGCTTTGATCAATTTTGACGAGTGAGGTGTTGTTGGTCTTTACGTCCGGTGTGACATTGGCTTCATTTTGCAGTCGGGTATTTTGTTTTTCTTTTAATAATGTCATTTATTTATTTAATAGACACCAACGTGACGTACGTAATTGTAACATAGATGGAGGCAAGCAATGGAAACACGCTAAACTTCACCACAATTATAGGTACAGACTACATGAAACTAAGAAGCGAGATATACTTTAATAATAATAGTCCTAAATAATAATAGTCGTCATTGTTGGCTTTATTATAAATATCATTTATAAAAAATCGAATTAAAAACTAAAGGAACAAATAATTCGGACCGGAACCTAGTCTGATATCGTCGTGTTCGACATTATATATTTTGTTAACGTACGTGTCCCATGACCAAGTAGATACTTCAAGTAGATACGATACGATGCGATAGGCGCATTTAAAATTTAGATATGTCACGTGGATCGCCACGATAGATACGACCGATTTGTTACGAATTATCGATGTTATTTAAATTTTGACCTATACTTATCTAAAACTGTTACACAATGCAAACACGCTAGTATGTCAGGTGATTAACATTTTCCTGTAGATATCGATGCAACTGACGGAAATCATTTATCAATGCATTCGGTAGATAAAATGCATGTCAATAAACTCTAAGCTTCTAAGCAATGATCTAGAAATGTATGTGTAGTTGAAAATTTACTGTACGCATGTGAAAGAAGTAACCAAGGGATTTCATTCGATCGAGCAGTTCGCATATCTAATTAATGGGTAAATGAGAGTTTGTGACATGTTGCTCGATCAGGTGGGAGTGGGATGGCCGGACTTTCACCGCAGCTACGATTCCGACCGATAACCGACGATAGCGCGGGTCGCGTCTCGCCTTGCCGCAGGGTAACGAACTCGGCCCTACGCTTTATATCTCGTACACACACCTACGCGCGTGCACTCAATATTGCGTTTTGATGACCTGTCAATGCTATCGATCCTCGCCTCGTCTGTATGTTGTTGTAATTTTCTGCTCGCGAAAACATCTCCAAACTTTATTGAAATATCTTTGCTTGTTCTGATTTGCTCTGGTCTATTATATAGAATGAATCTTGTGTAATTAATTAGTTATGTGTTATTGTGTACCTAATACTCTATACTCTTTATTGTACTGGTTACAAGTATATAAGAACACAGGTTACGTTACGTCGTTTTAAACCTTATCGAAAGGTATACATTTGTAATAATTTTACGATATAAATAACCCTTGATTCGCGTTAAAAATTATATTATTTTATAACATTTGTAGAAATTTACAAAATTATCTTAAACCACGATCCGAATGAGTTTTACTGAATTAATAACAAATTTAGTTCCGTAAATTGGGCGATAAAGTGCCCAGCTACAATGTACAGCTACAATGATGCCAATATACTAAGTATAAAATAATGTATTCTTGAGCATGTTGCTCTTAATTTCAACATTTTGAAATGTTCAACTGTCTTCATAAAACCGGTAGAAACCAGACGTACATTACAAGGATAGCTATTTTTATAATTTTGCACTGACTGAGTGAATGGGTGAAACGCGGTGTTTTATTTTTACTCGGACCGGTAAAGGGCCATGGTCAAAGATGACGATGCAGACCGAACATACTTTGCTAGCTTTCATTGAGATCTTAACTAATAAACTTGTAATAATTTTACCAAAGATCTTTAAAACTAAGATCTTTGTATTATGACATTTATGACTTTATTTGGGTGCATCGTCATTCAGGCCCAGATCTTTAGAATATTCTTACTGAGTTTGCGTCTCTATGCAAACTTTATAAGTACTCGAGACATTTCAAACCTTTGAAATATGAATGTGTCAGTCACAAGGTATTTTGGAAAATCTTGTCTTCAACGCTGTCTTCGAATTTAAACGGGGTTGTGACAAAGTAACAAATATTTGCGAAAACATAGCTTGCAAAAAAATAAATAAAATACCTTTATAGAAATAGAATACTGTGCCTCTAGGCAATGTCTGTCAAGACCAACTGTTACATTCTCGTCACCGTTGCATAAAAAACGCATTTTGTATTCACATCTTGTTCAATGGAGCACTCATGCGTCGACCCAAAGTATAAAATCGAAAAGCTATAAGTTGAAGTCCATATGCGCATTGATCATACCCGTAAACATCCAGCAATTCACCTGCTATGAATTCAAAACGAATATTAAACGGGTCCCAGAGGGGTTCGCCATCGCAAGGTCGAGTTTTATTGTCCGCTTTATTATTTCCTGTAAATTGCGAATGACATTTTTACATGACAAGGAACAAGGTTTTATGAATGCTCAATACAATTTAAAGATGTCATCCCGATATGATTCTCTTTTGAATAGAACAGAAATATATACATATATTTATTTATTCATAGGCGAGCAGAATAGGCTGATATCACACAGTGTTGAAGAAATCTATTGCTGAGGATGTGGTGTGCAGTGTTGGATTGAGATGGTGCAGGCTGTAGCAGGGCCTTGCGGCGTCTGCTCTCTTGCATAGAAACATTTCAGGATTTTCAGTTTTTTCAGAGTTTTTAGAAGAATTTCATAAAATAATCCGTAGTAACACTACGGATTATATTGCAAATCTCTATGTTAGATTTTAGCAACCTAAATGATACCCATAAAATATCGAAATAGGTAGAGGAGCATAACGTTCATAGCCATTCCGAGTGTAGTACTTTTATCATCAATCCAAACAGAATTTACTGCTTCGAATAAATTAACCTTATGTACTCTAGCAGTAGTTGCTAACGATCGTTTATAGTTTGCTTATTCGCGTCAAATGCGGCAGTAACTTCTTGAGCTACTGTTACAATATCACCCGCGACACACTTTGATATCTGCAAATTTAGATTTTGGAATCGGTAAGCGTATTTTGAAATCAATTGTACATTTCTTGTCTTTCTCCACGTTCTATAGACTTATTTCAATCTTACTGTCTAACATGCATTCTAGTTATATATTTAATAGGGGTGGACTGCTCAGCATGTTCTCAGTCTGTAGGCAAAATTCCATAGATTTTCCAGGCAATCTAGGTCGATTGCCTTAGACATTTTCCATTTGAGACCTACACCATGCTGTTCGTATCATCCCATGTGTAGCGCCCGTTCTAATTCAATGTTTATGTATCGTAGTCGCGTCTCAGTTTATGGATGTACGCGTTATGGCCCTCGGCCTATAAAATAAAGATTGCCATCTCAAACGTTCTTGGTCTGAGTCATGTCATGACCTTACGACGGGTATCACACTTACGCCGGCTTCCGTACTTTTGTGTTTATGAAAGGTTACGTAATGTAATGTTGTGCTTTTTACGGCCATGAAATCTGCTATAACCTGGGATTATAACCATTCTGATATTGGGTGGACACGCGGATACTCATATCCGCAATACGTTATGTAACCACCTACATTACGCGCATGCTGTTCTGTCATTTCTAAGGGAACCCAATGCTTTATTATTTCTTGCGCGTCGATTTAGTCTCACGTTTCTCCTTACTTAGTAACATAAGGTAATCAAAATTAAAACGCTTCCTAAAACACGTGACTTCTTCAATTGCAAATAAAAAATCAGACTGATTTTTAATCTCTGTTTGTCGACAGGCATGAAAATGACTATGTCAACGGCCCCTACAATGAGCGCTCGCGTCCACAGAAAGGTGATGCGAGCGCCGCATAAACGCGCTCATCCGGGTAAGATGGCGCACCCGGGCAAACTGAGCCACCCAGGCAAGCTAAGCCACCCGGGCAAGTTTGCCCACCTGGGCAAATTCGGCAAGCTCGCGCACTACGCACACACGCACTCGTTGCGGCCGCCAGAGCCGTGCGACAACAGCAACGACAGTGGTCTCGGCCCAGACGCCGTCAACAGGTACGTTTTCACGGAGCCCTCAATAACGCACACTTAAAATTATCTAATTTAATAATCCATTTTAGTATACTAGCCCATTACTATTTGCTTCGTCTGAACCAAGCACTAATGCATCCCTAATAGCGTTATCTGCACCTCGCAGTTTTATTCAATTAACTTTATCTGTGCCGTTGCTTCCAGCACACGCTGGCCTAGTACGAACCACTGTCGCCAAAGCATTCGTATCAAATTATGGAATTAAATGAAACTTAAATGCGGTAGCGGTCTAGGAGGGATCAGTGCACGCCCAATCACGGTCCTCGATTAAACCATTTCAAACACGGTGATTGGGCGTCTGTCAGCAGGCTTTACGCTTTACATTTACTTACACATACAGTTCCCCCCAGCGGCGTCGGGGATGTCATGGAAAACGCGCAAAGTCCGAATTGATTCGTCCTAGGCCTGCACACTCTATAACATTGGCTTTCAGTGTACCTATGTACCTTGTTACAGTGAATGCTACGCATGCCCTGTGCTTACTGTATCTTGCTTTTGTGAATAAAATTCATTAGAAGTTGCATATTAACTATTAATTGCAATTTTTGACGTCAATAATAAAATCATCTTTCATTCACCTAACATAAAAGATCATCTTTCATTGACTTTGCTGTTTAGGCAGTTTAAAAATAATTGAATTACATAGACGTTGTTTTCAATATAGATGTGATTTATAACTAAGAAATCATATTGATCTCAATATGATTTCTTAGTTATAAAATCTTAATTATCAAATAGAAATCTATGTCATCTCAAAAATCAAAGATTATGAAATCCGGAAGGGTAGCGCCCGGCAATGCGAGAACTTCTAGTTGAAGTCTCATTCAAATTCTCAGTCGACGCGCGTAATTTTAACGATCGCAATAAACAGCGTGTTGATAATCTTGTTCGGTTTTACGCGAATTCCCGTCTAAACGACCTTCGCCTTCAGATTTTGAATAGATAAAATTAAAAAGTGCGTGCGTTGTTTAGCGATTCTGTAGCCATTAGCTTACTTATAGCGCACGCATTTGTTCCGATAGTCGTCGCAAACTCGGCAAAGGCACGTTCTATATCATCTCTTGTATGTCTGCCGCTGCAGAATAAGTGCGAGCTACTAAACCGTGTCGTATCTACGCATTTATGTTATCTTATCTCCGTTATCAACTACTGAGCCGTGTGAATGATGGCGGCGAGAGAGGGCGCGGTGCGAGGTTTTGCGTTTGTTTAGACTAGTAAGACTAGTAAGGCCCGCAAGGTAGGCGCTACTGTCGTTGGTCTAGCTATAATTCGTTTGTATTAACTTTGCTAGTCTCACTGATGGGTAAAACTCTTTACCTACTCCAGACGATTCAATTCAATTAGTTTATTCTCACTTACATATTATATACTAAACAATATTTTATACATATTATATTATACTTATATATTATACTGTATACATATTATATACTAAACAAATATATAGTATGCGTACCTTATGAATGTCAAATAGGATAAGCACAAAATGTATAATAAATAAATAATACATAACAATAAAAAATAATTGGAAATGTCAGCTTATTTAATGATATAATTATAATAGCATTATAGCAGTAAGAAAAACAATTGACCTGGATATATATACCAAGATACCTAGGTAGGTAGGTCTGCCTAGATAGGTATGTCCTGAAACTGCGACCGGAACCACCGGAGGACGTCCGTTCAGCCTCGCTTTCTTTTCTTTCTTTCGTTCAGCCTTGCTTTCTTTTCTTTCTCCCCAAGCGGCCTGCCACGCGCGGGGATCATGACAACCCGCCTCCTCCTTTTTAATGGGGATATGCCTATTCATCAGTGAACGTCTTCTGGCTGATTATAATGATGCCGACGAAGAGTAAAAATAAGAACAAGCCTTTTTTTAGGAATCGCCGAAAAGGCAGAGACCATATTATACAGTACTAGTTATTATCCGCGACTTCGTTCGCGTGGACATAAAAAAAGTATCCTAGGTCTGTATCCAGTGTCTTTGTGATATACAGTAACTGCTTATCAAATTTTATCAAGATCCTTTCAGCCGTTTAGTCGTGATAACCATCCAGACAGAGAGACAAAGTTAATTCCTATGTTCGCTAGATGGCGTTGATCCATTTTTGTGCATTTTATCATCATCATTGTGCGAGGTTCATTTTTATACCTTTATACCGAAGCTTTATTGATCCTGAATGCGGCTATATTCCTCTGAATTATAAAAGGTGATAGAGGCGTGAAAGGATCCAATATTTCTATAATATGATCTAGGTCAGGGATGGCGAACCTATGGCACACGACAAAATATTTTGGGCACGCCACCCATCGAAATGGAACATAGGAACCTTATAAACTAGTGCCGCAAGTGGCGGCCTTATCGCTAAAAGCTATCTCTTCCAGACATGGATAAAACACAATAATAATCTAATAGTATTTTGTATAATTTATTTCAAACCTATATACTATTTATTTAATTTTGTTTTGTAAAATTATTCATATCAAAACATCTAAAAAACGATAATGTGTCGGTTTTTGTTCTCTTCGCTGAGTATTTCGTAAAAACCTGGTCGTAATTTATAACGGACTCGAATTGAATATTTCAATCACCTTGGACTTCGGTCTGGTACGTTCATTCATTTATTTGTATGTGTTACCCTGTGCCCCGACGCACACGATAGCAACCGTATTACTATGAATATTAAAAAAAAGCGTACAATAATAAATAGCGTTGTAATGGCAAAAAAAAAGGGATATAACTTATTGATTTTTAGAGTTTTACAATACTTTTGCTATAAAACTTTGTATCTTGTCAAATTGCTTCAAAGGGAAGTACCCCATAGGTTTTGATTTACTTGTGCGAGTGTCAATATATGCGACATAGAGGGTTTTTTTTTATATTGCTCTTAGAAGCTTGATTTCTTTACAGCTCCAAGGTACCGTAGACATTATTCGATATTAATTTCAATTTGAGTTTCTGAGAAAAAAGGTCTTAACAGACGGAAGGACAACGAGGTATCCAAAAGGTTTCCTGTTTTCTTTTTGAGGTACGGAACCCTAAAAACAAGTAAAAACATTAAATAAACGTTTTAAGAATTTTAAATTTAAAACATTTTTAGTATGTGAAAATGAATAATAATATCTAAAATACAATAGCTGTAGGACCTTAATACAATGGCTGTAAAGATATTTAATAAATTGCCGAACAAACTGAAATATTTAGAAAATGACGATTGTTTTATTAAAAATCTAAAGTGCATCCTCGAATCCAAATGTTATTGTACTCTAGATTATTTAAAGATAATTTTGTCGATCTACAAAAGGACCGCTCCGCACCAACTGTTGCCATACCCTATTAAGGTTATATGTATCACTAAACCCAAAACATATTATTTAAGACCTGCATGTATCCACATATTTCGCAATAAATTATTGAGTATTGAATACCAAGTCTCATAGTTTGTAGATTGTAGAAAATATTAAAATTCATTCATAGAGCCATAACACATTTTTTAATCATTACATAACAACAGAAATACTTATATTATCGCCAGAAAGATTTATAAAAATAATTAATTAATATATATGGAACATTAACGGCAATGTTTTGCAATCACCGAATAAAGAAGAAACCAGTTTTTATATAATACAGGTCAGGTCTTTACGTAAAAGATGTCGTCGGTGGTACGCTCGCGCCGCGCCGCCCGCCGGCCGCCGGCCGCCGCCCGCCGCCCGCCGCCCGCCGGCGCGGCGCTGTGCCATGTGCTAATTCTTATTTTTGTCACATACAGGTCTCTTCCTATAACATGTACCAACTGTGCGCTATATTTAACGACATAACCTTACCGCATATTATTTATCTTACGTTTTTGTTTATATATGTATGTATGTATGTACTCTTAGTATCTAACTATTTAGTAGGGAGCTTTATTTCTTTGATATTTTAACGTAAAACTAGGTACTTAGGTAGCTTTAGTAAAAAAAATACTTACATAAAATATAAGTTCAAAACTAAAACCCTCCTACGTAAAAGTATTAAACAAGAAAATATTATTCGAAATACAAAATGGCGTGGTCCATTTAATGTACATAGTGTTTTTCCAATGAGCTTTAAAGTCCCTTTTAACGACTTACTTTTCGTCTTCATCATTACGAACTTTTATCATAAATTATTCACGTACCAACCTACCTACGTATACGGTGACCGGTCTACATTCATTGCAACATCAAGCTTACGTACACAAGATTCTATGAGTTCACTGTTACCTTTTACATTCTACATCAACAATTGGCATTTTAGAATCAAATTGGGAAGTCATTACAAAATTTTTAATGTAAGGTCCGGCGCGTGTGTACAGATTGTCCGACACATTGGAGTCCGAGTGGGAGCATCCTGAAAGGAAACGACAGCGCTGTGAGAGCGAGATGGCGGTAAAGCTAGAGTGCGATGACGCCAACGACGCTTACCCTTTCCTGCCGTCCGGCGCCGCTCGGGCGCCCGCTCCCTCGCCGCCCGACTCGCTTGCGCCACCTGTGCCGCTCGCGCCCGTGCCCGCCTCTTTACCTGTCCCTGTGTACGTTGAACAACATAATTATTATAGCCGAGTTCGAGTTATTAAACGACAGAATTGTGTAGATGTGAACCAACATTGCTGCTTAGAAAGATTAAAGCAGCATTCGGCTGCAGGAGATAAACTCAGTCATCTAGTTTTTCTGTCGCGTTGACATCAAATGATAGACTTGTGGATATCCCATTGATTGCTTTTCTTTTTGGTTCTTATCCGAACTGGACCCGTACCGTGACGTGCTTATTGCGATGATTGCTAGGTTCAGCCGCCGACGCTGCGCGACCGCTAATCGTATTGCCGCGCGATAAGGTTCACGGTAGCGCAGCGTCGGCGGACATAAGGACATCACTTTACGGGCCCGATGTTGTTCGGTTTGTGCTCATATTGTGCCGCATCACGATCATTAAAGTCCAGGTTTCGCATGTTCACTGCACGTAATTGTCCTAACAAGCAGCACCGCATCATTGTTTAAGACAAACTTATAACTTGACGTGCACGTAGCTTCGTACATAAACCTTGGCACGTTCTTGCCTTTAACATTTCTATGTATAAATTGTAAACAAACTAATTATGACAGTCAAAATCCCTTTAAAATTAATTTAGTTGGCTAAATTAAACATCGCAAGTAACTGTTTACATTACCATATTAACTGCAAATAAGCTTTTATAAGAAGGTAACAAATAGATAACATATTTTTAGCATAAAAATATGTGGTTGACTTTAAGTTTTTTGGTTGCAGAATACGAGCAGGATGCAGTTTATCTAGTCCAAGTTACACAGAATCTACAGGAAAAAGGTTACAGGACCCGTACGCCATCAGATCGTGTGGAAAACTGGGCAGCGGAGGCAAACTGGCGACCAAGTACGCGACCGGGGGCAAGCTCGGTGCGGGGGGCAAGCTTGGCGGCAAGCTGGCGGGAAAGTATGGGGGCAAGCTCGCGATGGCGCGGAAGAGGGCGCTCATGTCGCAGGCGGGCAAGCCCGGGCTCGCGGCGCCGCTCTCCGGGCGCTCCAGGGACGGCACGGTCGAGCTCCAGATCTTATGCCAGCCGGAAACACAACACAGAGCGAGGTATGTCTTTATTTTCGAAAATAACTTCTAAAGTTGGACCCTGGTATCTCCAAAAACTGCGACCAGATCCAACCGGAGGACGGGCAGCAGCATCTTAGTAAACGGTGAGCATTCTGCAACGTTCTAGCCGCCCGCCTCAATAGAAAGAAGGCTTCGTCCAGTTGTGGACGTCTAAGAGCTGATATTTATAAAGAACTCCAAAAGTTAAATTGACACAGTTAAAACAATTAAAACAGCCTAATCTAAATTGTCAGTCCAAGCAATACCTTATAACCTGGAATCTCAAATAGAAAGTCCTAATTCCACAACCTGTAACATAATATGTTGTATCCATAGTAAGTACACCGTTTCTCAAATTTTAAGACAGCCCTCCTGAAACATTAAATCTCTCTTTTCGGAGTGGTCATGCATGGAACCCCAAAACTAAAACTACATGTTTTTTTTACAGGTATCAGACTGAAGGCAGCCGCGGTGCTGTCAAAGACAACTCGGGAAATGGATTCCCAATAGTCAAATTAGTTGGTTATGATAAACCAGCTGTATTACAGGTAAGAACTCTATCCTGCGTGCTTTCTACGTAAGTTTGTTTTTTTACTCAAGCTATATTCCTTCAGCAATCAACCGTTATCGAACGGACTATAGCTGTCAAAAAGTTGACGACAAAAAGAAAAAAGCTATTAGCTACCCAAAAAATGGCGTTATAATTAATCCTGAGAAAGCGAATATGACTATGTCATCATTATCAGATTTATTTAGCTCAAAACCCTAAACCACCACAACCTACAATTTAATGAAGAATGTAGCGGTATAATTTTGACACAAGTGACTCATTTTATAAATAAGGGTTTTAAGTGAATATCATAAAATATGTAAACGGTGTTAATGGTTTTCCTGTAGGTTTACATAGGAACAGACGCGGGTCGCGTGCAGCCGCACATGTTCTACCAGGCGTGTCGCGTCGCCGGCAAGAACTCTACGCCGTGCAAGGAGCGCAAAGACGACGGGACCGTAGTTATCGAGATTGATCTCGAGCCCAGCAAGAATTGGCAGGTCACCTGCGACTGCGTCGGCATACTCAAGGTTTGGGAAACTCTTAGTAATATCTTAATGTCGTCTTAGCTGTAAACAAATGAAAACTTCTGTAGTGAAAACTGAGCCCCTAGTTTAGTATTACTTGAACTGTTGAATATAATTCACACAATTTGTTGACTTCCTAAACTACACATAATAATAAACACCGTGATCTGAGACATAGTTTCTCAATATGAAATCACTCGCCCCAAAACTCCTTGTTAAGGATAAACGACTTTCATACAAAACTGTCGATGCCTTTTTAGGCGTCCTACTACGATTTTGAACTGGGCATGACTTAACATAGGTCTAATTTGGCCTCTAAGTATCGCAAAGTCGATAATTTAAAATGTTCATGGCTAGGAAATACCATCTTTCAACCCAATAATTACGACAAATTTTACGATTGTAGTGGTGTGTTCTTTACATGCGAATCATGCGATCATGGTGTGCGTGAAATATTGATGTGTGCGTGCGTCTTGCAAAAATCGTGTACACTGGTTGTGCCGCGCGCGCGTCACGCGGTTTACGCGACGTTGCCAGCTTGTCGGTGCGTGTGTGAGCGAGACTAGGTATCCTTGCCTCGCGGCTTAGTCCGCGCGCGGCCTTCGATAATTGCGACGTTGCGAGATTCGGTATCGGTGTGCAGTGCAGTGTTTGATTTGGTTACCTAATCTATCTATACCAATATTATAAAGAGGAAAGATTTGATTGTTTATTTATTTCATTGTTTGTTTGTTTGAATGGGCTCCAAAACTGCTGAACCGATTTGAAAAATTGTTTCGCTGTTGGGAAGCTTCACTATCCCCGGGTGACATAGGTTATATTATATTTTCAAAAAAATTAGGGATCCTTACTAAAACTCCAATAATGTAACCCAAGATGATGTATTTCGCGTGCACTGCGAAAACTATTCATGATGAAAGAATAGTCTATACCAATATAATAAAGAGGAAAGATTTGATTGTTTGTTTGTGTGCATTGAATGGGCTCCGAAACTGCTGAACCGATTTGGGAAATTCTTTCACTGTTGGGAAGCTACACTATCCCTATACTATACTATATTTTATTTAAAAAAAAATTGGGATCCTTACTAAAACTCGAATAATGTAACCCAAGATGTAAAAAAAATACCTAAAATATCCTTTACATCGCGTGCGTTGCGACAACTATTGATGATGATAGAATAATCTATCTATACCAATATTATAAAGAGGAAAGATTTGATTCTTTGTTTGTTTGTTTGCATTGAATGGGCTCCGAAACTGCTGAACGGATTTGAAAAATTGTTTCGCTGTTGGGTTTTCGGCTTTCTTAATATTTTTTTTTTTTTGTGACTTGACGCGGGTGGAGGGGTGTGTATTATGGTTTTTATTTTTTTGTTGGGTGCCCGTGCGAAGCCGGGGCGGGCTGCTAGTAACCTAATAATAACGTACATAATTATAATAGAATGCAGCAGACATCATCGTTGCGCTATAGACGCCATCAATATTCTGGCCAAAAAAAGAGCACGAAACGTGTTCGTGCTCGGCTGAAATATTATCATGGCGAAGGTGTTTCGTAAGTGCCAACCTACCTAATTTATAAATAAAAAATATAATTCGAGACTTCTTGCCCATTTTCATGGCGATGGGGGGATTTCTACCCTTCCAACTGCGATTTTCATTTACGGTCATAGATTTTAAGGATCATCATCATCATCATCATCAGCCTGTTTCCTATCGTACCGAGATTTCTTACCCATTTTTCATAGCAATGGGGGAAATTTCTACCCTTCCAACTGCGATTTTCATTTGCGGTCATAGATTTAAAATTCATCATCATCATGATCAGCACGTTTCCTAACGTATCGAGACTTCTTGCCCATTTTCATGGCGATGGGGGGATTTCTACCCGTCAAACTGTGACGTTCATTATCGGTCATAGATTTTAACCATAATCATCATCATCATTAGCCAAATTGCTACCGTATGGAGGTTTCTTACCCAAGTCGACCTAAACGATCCAGCCATACCCAACTGCAGGACCGCCCCGCGGGCCGCTCGCGGCCCGCGCAGCCTCGCGAAATATATATTTTGAGGACTTTGACATAGGTAACCATTTATACATTTTTAGGGTTCCGTAGTACTACAAGGAACCCTTATAAGTTTGTCATGTCCGTCTGTCTGTCTGTCTGTCCGTCTGTCTGTTTGAATCCTTTACAGCCCGCACTGGCTTCGCACGGGTGTTTGACGAGGGAATGAAAATTATAATGCACACGCAGAACCCTTCTATTTGCGTCAAGTTGCAGAAAAGAAGGAAGTGTAAGGAGGGCTGAAAGGCTGCCCAGCAAGCGGGGGGTTTTTCGGGTCGGTTCAGTGGTTTCGGAGCCTATTCAAAGCGGCCAAACGGGCAGTCAAATCTTTCCTCTTTATAATATTTATTTTTGGTGTGACTAACTAATAACCTAAATGAAAAAATTCTGAAAAACTTCCTTCTTAGTGAAATAATAGATTTTTTGTAAAAGGTGCCTATATAGGTATAGGAACCTATATAGGTAGGTGGTAAGGTGGTAGATAGAGGTATATGAAAATCTTGGATATTTCATGCTGCGCGATTGAAATATGTACATAATACTAATAATACCTACCTACCTACCAACCAACCAACCAACCAACCTACCTACGTACCTACCTACCTATTAGTTAGTTAGTTTTGTGTGTGGTGTTTGTTGTGTTGTTTGATAACTTATTCTGTAAAAAAATAGCACAAAAGGAACAAAAATCTACAAAAACAGTAATTTTCAAATGAGGATTCGATCCGGGGACCTTCGTCTCATTGATACACACTACAAAACGAAGCATAATGAAAATCCGTCCACTCGACCGCTCGGCCAGTTGATCTGATAGGTGGAATGCCGAAAATCGGGTACTCAATTTCGTATTTGCTTGTAACCGTTTTGAATTCGCATGTGATTCGGTCATAGATTTAAAATTCATCATCATCATCATCAGCCTGTTCCATATCGTACCGAGATTTCTTACCCATTACCCACGCCTCGCGGTTTCACCCGCGGTATAAACTCTGTAACGGCTGAACGGATTTGGATGAGATTTGGTATGGAGGCTACCATACCTAAATTTGGCTACCTCCATACCAAATTGCATTAGAATCCGTGCAGCTGTTACAGATTTGAACGGGAACAAACACACTTACATACTAACATACCTACTTACATACACACAAACTTTCGCATTTTGGTGTGACTAACTAATAACCCCATATCTAAAATTTGTTGGAATTCAGCATTTCTGAGTATGGGGCTCGGTGCGCGCTCCATCAGTGCCAGGAAAAATAATGCAAAATTTCGGGAAAAAAATTCACCTCAATAATGATGAATGCATTTTTATGTATGATCTCGTTGCGCGCACGCTCACTGATCCCGGGAAAAATATTGAAAAAATTCTGAAAAACTTCCTTCTTAGTGAAATAATAGATTTTTTGTAAAAGGTGCCTATATAGGTATGGTACCTATATAGGTAGGTGGTAAGGTGGTAGATAGAGGTATATGAAAATCTTGAATATTTCGTGCTGCGCGATCAAAATATGCACATTATACTAATAATACCTACCTAGCCACCAACCAAGCAACAAACCTACCTACCTACGTACCTACCTATTAGTTAGTTTTGTGTGTTGTGTACACACAAAATAACAAATAACAAACAACAGTACCTACTATGGACTAAATTAATCTAACCCGGGTCTAAAATCCATATTTTTAGTCGCAGAATAATGTCTATCGACGCGGAAAACACAACATTTTTGGGTATTGCATATTTCATTAGGTTCATTTCATTAGGTATTAGGTATGTAAAATTCGAAATTAATTTGAAAAAAAAACGAAAAAAAGTGGAAAATTTGTTCGGAAGGTACCAGACTCGGTGCCCTTAGAACCCCCGATATGGGGTTATTCTAGGGACCCAGTTATTCAATCGTCAAGCAGTAGTGTGCAAAACATCACTGTGTTCCGGATTGAAGGGCAATGTTTCCAGCGTAATTATTGGGCACAGAGATTTAACATCTAATATCTCAGAGTAATGAGCGCAGTGCATTGCCGCGCATGGTTTTGAACTGTTGAGGTTCAAAATTCTGGGTGGCACTGAACTGTTATGAGCAAGCGTGAAGCTTAACATCAGCTGAGTGACTTGCTCGTCTCGTCACCAAATAACAAAAAAAAAAAACTTACATGCTTACACACTTACACACGAACTTTCGCATTTTAAATATTTGTGTGACAATATTAGGTTTATGTAGATATATACTTTTATAAGTTTCGTTACTAATTTTGAATAAGTTTGTTTGTCAAGAAACCCACAGCAAAAATTAAAATAAATAGTATTCTCGAAATTAAATTATAAAAAATAATACTACCTAATTTTAGGGGTTCGAACCCGGAACCTCACGAGCGCTACCTAATCAAACTGATGACTTCGGCCACCGAGACGATATTCAGAGCAACGAAATTTCGTATTTGCTTGTAACCGTTTTGAATTCGCATGTGTGCGTAATGTTCATGCGTGCATACAGGCGTTGAAGATTATTTGAATTTTCAGTCGAGTGCAGCTATTAATGGGCTCTATTATTTTTGAGATGTGTTTATAACAATAGTAAGAGGTCGCAAAGTGAATTAAAACTGGGGCAGATTACCTCAATTGAGTTTTCAACGACAGCGCCATCTCTTGGCGCCTACCTACCTAGCGGACTCAAACGAAGCACCTTAATGTGAGATTTCGATCAGAACAAAATAGATCAAGTAGCGTCACGCTTACGTCACGTCACTTAGGTCAAAACAGAAGCTAACAGTATTAATTTGTCCACAGGAGCGCAACGTGGACGTGGAGCACAGGTTTGGCGAGACAGTGAGCGGGCCGGCGAGTGCGGGAGTCGCTCATGTGTCGCGCGGAAAGAAGAAGTCGACGCGCTGCCGCATGGTGTTCCGAGCTGACATCATCAACGCGGCCGGCGAGCAGGAGACGTTGCAAGTCTGTTCCACACAGATTATTTGCAGTAAGTTATTAAATATTGAATTTCAAGGATACAATATATTTATATTATTTATAACAATACAGGGTTATAAGGAAAGGGCTGATAGTACTCATCATTATAAATAAGGGAGCAACACTGAAATCGAGAAAAAAATATCAGCTGAAATAGAAAAATGTCAATAACATTCGACAAAATGTATGGAGCAGCTGATATTTTTCACTACATTTCAGGTTTGGTCCCATTTTTCACAATCACGAGTACTATGAGCTCCTTTCGGCTTAGCATACACTTTCCTTATAACCCTGTATAATTTAATTGCTAGATCGTTTTGCCATGAAATTGTGTTATACGAAAAAAATAACCAAAATGTTTTTTTTATTCTGTTTTTGTACTACATATTCTTCCCTGACGCGTCGTGTCGTAGTGCGAGTAAGGTATATTCAGCATCTAATTATTTTGTCTTCTATGCAGCCCAACCTCCCGGCGTGCCAGAAGTTTGCCGCAAGTCTCTGGTATCCTGTCCAGCCAACGGCGGCCTCGAACTGTACCTCCTCGGGAAGAACTTCCTCAAGGAAACTCGGGTGGTGTTCACGCAACGGCGGGAAGGTAACACCACGTGGGAGGAGGAAGTGGTTCCGGATAAAGAGTTTTTGCAGCAGGTAAGATTCGGTTCTTCTTGAAATTCTTACTAACTGGTTTTTTCCCGAAGTGTATGAAATTAAACAGGCACACTGGTGGACAGACAGAGACTTTGGTGGCTCGGCCAAACCTCGAAGTTAGACGAAGCTATAAATGAAAACCCGTGGATACTACGCGTAATCGAGACGCCGCCGCATTGTATGCTTCTGCACGTCTTCTACGGGGTTATAAAGAAAGGGTATGCTAAGCTGAAGACGGCTCATAGTACTCATCATTATCAACAACTTTTACCATGGGACCAACCATGAAATCGAGAAAATCAGCTGTTCCATAGAAAAATGTCAATGACTCGACAAAATGTATGGAACAGCAGATATTTTTTTCTCGGTTTCTGTGTTGGTCCCATAGTAAACGTTCACAATCATGAGTAGTTTGAGCCACTTTCGGCTTAGCATTCCCTTTATTTATAACCCTATATATGCCATTATCGATTCTCTCCTCTTCAAAGAACGTCCTAGCTGCGAACGTCGACTTCGTGACATGGGCACGCCGCGTC
This sequence comes from Apocheima hispidaria, assembly GCA_947579745.1. Lineage (NCBI taxonomy): Eukaryota > Metazoa > Arthropoda > Insecta > Lepidoptera > Geometridae > Apocheima > Apocheima hispidaria. The sequence continues at coordinate 16,300,024 of OX388147.1, forward strand.
ACCTGCTAGACTCGGTCCTTCGTGATAGTTCCCGAGGTTTTGCGATCAGCGGGTGTTTCATTATTGGAATATATTGCAGACGCACCTAGTATGCTGCGTGCCGCCTTACTGTCGGCCCGACATCGCGGACCCGGTGTGCGTGCAAGTGTTCGTGCGGTCCGGCGGCAAGGCGTCCGAGCCGCACGCCTTCTACTATATGCCGCTTACACGCCACGCGGTACCGCTACACGCCACGCAACACCATGCTCAAGGTAACGCTCACAGGACGTCTCCTGATCCACTCCCCGTATAGCATGTCGCCTCGGATAACGGTGGCTCACTTGCTACACTGCCTTTTGTTCGTGATTGTCTCATATAGCTTGTTGAGATGAACCTGTTATCAGTACGGTGACTTCGTTGAAATGTAGGTAAAAGGTTGTTCATTGAAGTTAGCTTCTTATGAATTATGTATTTCTAGATTGGTCGGTTGTTATGTGTCCTTGCGGCAGCCCTTTGAGGTGTTTTACCGACTTTTATGACATCAATTGTGGTGCTTACTTACTTTATATGCCAACGAAGTCGTCGTATTGTAATGCACGCTAATGATGATTATTTTTACTGACCCTCTTGTCATACATATTTGGCTTAATCGTTAATGGATAGCTTGAGATCAAGCCCTGCTAGTTTTCTTCTACTGTTTATACGGTATTTTTAAATTAAACAAATTATAAAGCTGCTAGTTAAAAATATCATAAAATAAGTGTCATTTTAATATTGCTGAAACGCACAAAACAATATTATCAACGATGCCAATAATATTTGTTTATCAACGATCCTAATAATTATTCACTACTGGTTTTATCACAACGTGCTTACAACTTTAAATGTTTCCTAAGATATAGATTGAAATATCTTCTTGGTATACCAATAAAAAAAAGGAAAAAAAAAGATTTAAAAAAAAAGAAAAAAGCAAATAAAAATTAAATTATTATTATTGTTTCTTGATAGTTTTATAAAACTATCTTTTTATGCAGTTGTTTTACGCCTCCGTATTTACTTTTAGGTTCCTTTTAGGATGTTTTTTTCTGGATAATATGGTTATGTGATTACTTGGAAAGGTTACTGGCAATCACTTACACCTTACACTTATTCTGGCAAGGGTATTTTAAATGTACGAACTATAAGTAGTTTTGATTCTTATAATCATGAAATGTTGTCTAGGTAGAGGGCAATGAGCCTACGTTAAACAGTTTCTGCCTTTGAATAAAATAAATGGGCCCTGTTCTAGTTGATATTGCTTATCTGTAGTTGCTTCACAACGTAGCAGTAGTCGTGACCTAGTTAATATCTATGCCATTTTGTGTTATCAATACGTTAACAAGCAAATACAATATAAAAAAATGACTGAATTCTGAACCATATTTTCTTCGATACAAAAAGCTATCGAAGAACTAATAGTACTTACCCACAACATATGTTTGTCCGATGCTTTTAATGTACATATTATGTGTGCTTGTAATATTATTACATAATATAAATTAACTGAATACATACCAAATGTTGCTTTGAAAAACTTGATGCTTTGGGAACAATCAACACCCTTACTTTTGAATATTATCTATTCATACAGTATGGTCCTGGTAGGTACTCAATAACCATCAAAAATGGATATTACAAAATCTCATTCAAAAATTACGTATAGCAATATAATGCAAATACCATAATATTCAGAAGTGAATGTGTTTGCATGCAACATTTTAACGTTGCGCGGTGTTACATTTATATGTTACATTGTATAAATTATATGAAAACGCAATATTTTTGGAAGAAATGACTGAGGCGTACTCTTTCTTTTTTTCCCTTTCAAGCTAGGTCTGTGTAGGTAGCGAGCTCGGCTGCCGCCCGTCGTCGCTGCTGACCCGCGCCAGCACGGTACTGACACACACTCACAACACACACACACGAACACCTGGTTCACACTCCTTACACATGCACAATCATTATATTTTTTATTGGGGACATAAGAGCATTTGAGCAGGCATAACACAAGTAATATATATAAATAAATAAATAAAAAAACTGGTAATCTTAAATGTATGCAACGTTTTCTTTGACATATCACTTTAAAAGTTTGTAAGTTAGTTTGTTTGTTTGCTAAGAGCAAACTCTTTGTTCTTAACAACGTTCTGAATTATTGTGTATTCAAATTAAAAGTTATTATAAAGATTTAGATATTCTGGCAAAATGGATGAAGATTGTTAATATAAAGTATTTCAATTAAGATGTATAAAGCAGATATTTTGGCAATATTGATGAAGATTGTTAATATAAAAGAACATTTTATTGTAAATAATTCGGGGAACAGCAGTGCAGAAAAACACAAAAACACTTCTCACAAAAAAAAAATACACTCATCTTAAATACATGACAATTTACACATAGAAGAAATGTCCGCAACAAAAAGAATAATCAATTTTCAGGTTTATTTTGAACTCAATTTCACTTTACACAAAGCTGACTGTTCATTGACACTTACACAGAATTGTTTTAGGTACAGACTGCACAGACCCCCTTCCTACACCAATTAGATAGAAATCACCGTGCCCTATTTATTGTCATGTCGTAGTAAAGTTATGTCAGTTGCCCGATAGATGGCGTATTTCCACTTTAGCTGCTCAAAACATCCAAAATGTTGTAATTAATTTCTAATTCATTCAACGTTCAAAAGTTACTTGAAACTATTTACTTTCATTTATTAACATAAAATAGTCTATTTGATACAAGGGGGCTAAAATGATAAAGTTTGAGCATCATTGTAAAATACCCTATTCTAGACTTAATCAAAGAAATCCAGACTTCGGAATTTCATGAAATTTCGATAATTTTTTCGACATTGTTGACACGTTATCGTCAAAGGAGCAGTTAAAATGGTCATAGCCTAGGGCGTGATGGCACGTAGGTAGTCAGGTCCCATGTGGTAGTGCGACTCTGTCTGACCGCGCGCTGTATGTGCAGGGCCGGCGACAAGCGACGACGCACGCCCCGTGCTCATGTGGGGGGGCGGGGGCATGATGCCTCCCCCCGCGCTTCCCGTGCGACGCCCGTCTATCATCGTGCCTGACCCGCACTCCCCGCTCGGCTTGAAAAGTGAGGTAAGTTGTTACTTTAATAAACTCTGGTTGCAATTTTCAAATATACAACAAAACACGTACAATAGGAGGAAGGACTTCATGCTGCAGAAGATTTTTACGTCAACAACATAAATCAAGAAATGTTTTGCACCAATACTTTCGTCTCTCACAACAGGGAACTTCGAATCATTGAGTACCGTAACCGTATTGTAAACCATACGTTCCGGCTTCAAGAGTTGTCATCTCCGCAGTTCACGACATGGGGTTAGAGATACCGAAGCTGTTTTGTATAACCCCGACTCAATGAGACACCTCGACAATATGGGCTTCTTATAACAACCAGGATACCCGAGTCAAATTCTAGTATTTGATGATCACCTCTTAAATTGGCTGTGGAGTGAATGGTTACCGAAGCCGTATTGTAAAACCACAAACAGAGGGTATTTCGAGAGAAAGATAACGCGCGAAAACCAAATATTTGCTTATTACATCTTAACCACGAAATCAAACAAAATTTTGTTCGATTCAAAACTAGATATTATTATTACCTCACTATTAGTGTAATAATCAATTAAATAAACACTAGGGGTTACGAGCGCCAGCGAAAAATGTGTGTAAATCGAGGACTTTTCAATGATTTTTTTTTTCGAGAAAAAGTCACGTAATCATGTTTTCCCCCTATGCAATCCTAGATGACAGAACCAAAAAGACATATATCACAAAATAGGATTATTATAGGTGACAGACGACAGCAGCCAGCACTCGGTGGCGGAGCACGAGACGTGCGGGGAGCCGGGGGACCGCTCCCCGCGGCTGTTGGCGGACGAGCTCGGCGTAGACTTGCGACTGAAGGCGGAGACACCCTCCGCGCAGGTATGCACGGCACGACTTTAATCGTGCAACACGGCTTCACAACACCTCGGATATCAGGTCATTTTTTAAAATCGTACCTACAGTTACATTCTTCAGAAACTACTTGTCCTATTTTGGTTATCGATGACACTCTGTATGCATAATTAAATTTGCATTATTGTATTAATAATTGGTTTTTTTTTAAATAATCGTTACAAGCATTTATATTGCCAGTTTAAATATACGTACGAAGTTTCAACAAAATCCACGAGTAGTTTCCGAAAAAATTAACTAAGTGGCTTATTGGGTACGTTTTGATAAAATGATTTTTGATCATCATCATCATCATCATGATCATGCTACAAATAAAAGTATATTTGAAGTTTTGCGAAGTTTAGTTGAAGTCTAGTAGATTTCCTCGTTCTGTTACTCGACGTGCCATTGTAATCGGTCGTTCTATTCCAGGTCGGTTTCGTGGGCGGATACGACACGATGAAGCTGTCGCCCCCTCCCTCTCAGAGCGAGCCCCCCTCCCCCCTCGCGTCGTTCCAGCAACAGTTACAAGCGATCCAGAACCAGGTGCAAACGGACAAGATGGTGGAGACGGTCACGGCGGCCATCTTCAACTCGGACTCGGCGCCGCAGATGTACCCCTCCATGCTGGGAGCCATGCAGCCCATGGACACCATGCGCCAGCTGATATCCGCTAAATCGGCCATGGAGCCTCTAGAAACAGAGATGAAGGTCCTCAACCCGGAGCTCATGATCTCGGACAACACCATCCCGACTGGAGTGTTACAAGCCGACGAACAGAGGATGATGGTCTTCAACAGGCAGCCGACGAATACGTTCAACCCGTTCGGCGCGATCACTAAACTGGAGATGGAAACGACGCAGATGAGAGAACAGAGGCTGGCGCAGCAGAGCGCGCACATGGAGGCTCTGGTGGAGGACGCCATGAAGGCCACCGCCGCCATGTTGCCCGCCGACGCGGCCAGGTTGGACGAGCTGGTCAACTCCAGGGTGGACGACCACCTGTCGGGGACCAGCAGCACCTCCCCGCCTTCCGCGTCTCACGCCTCGGACGTGATCCTCTCTCCCAACGCCGCCGTGGCGAACCGCGGCGCCTCGGCGGACCTCCTTCCCCCGATGCCGGCCTCCACCATCTCCCCGGACGTGATCCTGAACCCGCAAGTGTCGCCCAGCATGCTGTGCGACTCGAACCAGCGAATAGTGATGCCGGCTCAGGCTCAAGACGAGCTCATGATGCTCCCGGATCAAGTCCAAATGACGTCGGTGAAGACTCCTCCCGCCGCCGTCAAATCCATGATACTGAACGCGGCCGCCGAAATTTTGACGTCCGACAGCACGATGAACGCCCTGGTCACGTCGGCCATCAACACGGCCAACATCCTGACGACGGAGAGCGCCGGCGGCCTGCAGGGCGCGGACCAGGCGGCGCCGCGCGCGCCCGCCGAGCCCGCGGGGGAGACCCCGCTGGTGGCCATGTCGCAGGCGGTCTCGCAGGCCGTCACGCAGGCCGTCTCGCAGGCCGTCTCGCAGGCGGTCTCGCAGGCCGTCTCGCAGGAGATGACGGCGCCGGTGCAGCGGCTGACGGACATGAGCGACCAAGACCTGCTGTCCTACATCAACCCCAGCACGTTCGACCAGGGTGAGTACGTGGACGTCTACTACAGCTCGCAGAACACTCCATTAATCATTCCTATATAAACTGCGTCAGCACGTCTACTACCCGGGGGCGGGGTAACTTTAAAATAATTTTTGAATTTTTTTATTTTTTTTTTGCCCATGGAATTAATTTTTTGCTCATTCTGTTGTGATCGGTCAAATCATCGAAAGTTTTTTTTTTTTGTTGGATGTATCAAACCATGGAACTTTTTTTACTTTATTGGGATGGGTCTAAAAATCTAAATCTTTTTGTAATTGGTCGAACAATAGAACGTTTTTTTTCTTCATCCCAGGGGTCAAGCCATATAAAGTATTTTTTCTATATTGTTAGTATCGATCGAACCAGCGAAAGCTTCTCCTTCTTCCATTTTGTTCGGATGGGTTGAAAGTTTGCGTTGTCCGTGAATGGCTTGCAATGCAACATCAGAGAGTTGTTGTTGGTACCTAATGGTTGTTGTTGTTTGTTGCAGTGTGAGCCGCGGAGAGGACGACGGTTCCGTTGTCAGACTATTTGCTACGCCCATACTGAATGCATTTTAAGTGACGCGTCGAGGGCTCAAATAAATGCAGTTTTTATGTGAATTTTTAATGGATGTCCCTATTTATATACGTAGATAGACGTTATGTTTAGGTCGATATAATCTCCGTTTAGAGACGTGTGCGCGTGCGTCGATGTATCCATGTGTGTATTTTAAGGTTTTTTTTTAAAATGATTCTCAAGTTAATTTTATATCAAGTGCATGACGGAATGTGTTGAAGACGTCAATTAATTCATCATATAAGTCAGTATTACAGGGCAAATTTTTCAACATTTATATTATGTACAGTTGAAGTTCTGTGGACGATGAGGCATAGGCCTGTGTGGTGTGGCTCCGGCCTAATACTTCGGCGCGATCACCGCGGTGTCGGCTCGCGCGGACAACGATGGACGTTTCATACGTGATTTAAAAAGATCTGTACATAATATAAACCAGATTTATGTATTTTTATAGTGAAATTAATTAAGTGTATACAAATTGAGACGTATGTTTGATATCGAATTTTGTAAATATTAGCTATAGCTTTGTATTTATATTGTTGTTGATTGTTATGTCTACCATTAGTATCAAATTGAGTAAAAGACAAAATATGAATGTTAAAAATCAAAATAACACATATATTTATTTGCGTTGTGCAAAAATATGCAGGAAAACAAACTAGCATTCACTTCGTGGTCAGAATATTAGATTTAAAATAAAATATAGAAAAGTTATAATGTCGTGTCGTCTCGTTAGAAAATAAAGGCGAGGTCTAGTAGCGCCCTCGCGTCTTGGTAATGGTGTCGATTCTGTTGTAAACTAAACCGATCTGAAGAGACTAACATTATCAGCGTCTCTTTTCTATTCAATATGTATTAAAAGGGATGGCAATAACTTTAGAGCTGTCAAATTTAGTTTACTTGAAAAATGGTACAATAAATGACGTCGATTCTGATGTTCCATTTTCTAAACTAAATTAGACGATTGTAAAATTATTTTTACACATAATGATATGAAACGAGACGCTGATAATTTGTATCCTCTCAAATTAGTTTAGTTAATGATACAACAGAATTGACGCCATTATCTCTTGTAAACTGGAATAAGTAAATGCACAGACTAAATAACATATTTTTCTAATCTTCGACCAAAGTAAAATGAGTAGACGGGCCCTAACGACACAGCTAGCTAAGCTTCAATACATAATTAAAAGTATGTACATTTGTCACAAAAAAAGGACAGCGAATATAATATCTGCGAGAGAAAAGGGGACACCTGCTTTCATCAGTTGCTCTAGAACCGTTTGACATTCTAACGTACGTCTCGCACTTTTAACAGACTGAGAGCGACTGAAGCGAGGTGAGCGTCGGCGCTCACTTTAAAGTCTTCGAAATTATCTTACTTGGGCCCGTCCATTCATTTCTCGGTTGAAGGTTCCAATAATGAAAGTCCGAAGACTCACAACAGTTTACAGATATTCCACACTTACAAGGTTTATTAGCAAACTTAGGAAAGGGTATCGTGCAGTCTGCAGTAATTGAAAACCTTATGAAATTCTTCTATCTGCAATATCATTGGAATTATAGTTTACTAGCTGCGCCCCGCGGCTCCACGCGCTATTCTACAGAGACCGAATATTATTATGGAATAAAATGTTACCCGATGTTACCGATGGGCAGGCATCAGGGAATTTTGGCGCGTATAAAGTTGTAAGGCGCATTAAAAAAAATGCAATTACTTGTACTTTATAAACGACCTTATAAACGTGGCACAGCTATCTCACTCGCGCATTTCAGATTTTTCTAGATTGTTTTAGTTGTATAAAAAGTGTATGCTGTCTATCATAGCATCAAAAGTTTTCGTATTTTTTTATTGTTTTTAAACAATTTGTCATATGATAAACACATTTGAAAATGTTATATCATCAATAACGATAAAATGCGCGAGCGAGACCACTGCGGACTGGACTAAGGGCCTCCTAAAGAACAATATAAATTCTACTCATTAATATCCGACAGAAAAAGACAGAAAAAAAATGTGCGCTCGCTAGACCACCGCCAATATAAAAATAACATATAAACATTTACATGTAATAACCCCCTGTGTTATACCACAAAATCTTTATAATATGTGAAGTGAAAATATATATATAACTTGTAAAAGTTTATAACAGTAAAATTTCAAAATTATACATGTTTGCTTTGTAGCTGTTTAAAAATGAATTCAAAAAGGGTACATATAGAATTCATTTTATTTGCATCACATTATAAAAACAACTCACACTTCACATATTGTAATATATTTTGCGATGGGTGTTATATATATGATATATTATTGTGATATATACCTGAAAAAATATATTATTAATCAACATAGTAGTAGTTATAAGGAAACTGTACTGATGTGATGCTAGAGCAAAGAATATAAATAAAGATGTTTTAAACATAAATATAAATCGTGTTAGAGAAATGTTGATTTTTTTATAGATACGAATCGAATGCTACATATTTAAATGTGCCATTTATATAAATTTAATCTTAGCGTAGTTAGTTATATGTGGAGCATATCGGATTTGTAGGTTGGCCGACTCGCGGGACCGTGCCTTGCACATCGCCTCAACGGTCTACCGTTACCGCGGGACGTGTCCGTCGTGCGACGACATGGGCACCATGCTGGCGGGAACGGACGATTAGCAACTTTAAAATTGCAAAAAATAATCAAACATCGCATCGTAGCATGTTTCATAAATTTCATACAAAATGGCACCCGACGACTGGTGCAATTCATACAAAATGACTGGTACACAGTTCGTACAGAAAGACTGGTGCGTAATTCATACAAACTGATTAGTGTACTGTACAAGTGTACAATCCGCACAAAAGGACTATTGCACAATTCGTAAAAAATTACTAGTGCGCCTAAAATACATAATAACTTAGCCTAGCATGTGCCTAGCTTACACTTCGTACAAAAGGACTAGTGCACATTTCGTACAAAAGGACTAGTGCGCCTAACATTCACAATAACCTAGCCAAGCATGTGCCTAGCTTACACTTCGTTCAAAAGGACTAGTGCACAGTTAATATAAAATGACCAGCTTGTAAGGGTACAATTTGGATGGATTTTTTTACAGATTGTTTTGTTGCAAATTTTAAAATGTTGCTGCATTGATTCAAGTTCAATCAATGTTGAATTGTTGAGGTGTCTGGTACACGTACGTAATGTCGTTCTGAACCAAAATTATTTATAAACAATATTTTTTTTACAGTTTCATTACTAAATAAACATGTTTTGGTTCAGAACGACAGTACAGCAGATGGTTTTAGAAAAATATACTATTCTATTATACAGTATTTATTTATATCAGGGACCACGAAATATACAAATGTGTTGAGTGAATTATATAAATCTGTTGATATTTATGTCAATATCCATACATTTTCCGTGCTGTTTTTGTGACAAAGTAAAATATAGCAAAAAAATATAGAAATGTATAAGTGTACCTATGCTACAGAATCTCTCTTCTAACTGCAGTAGTGCTTTCTCATTCAATCATCAAAACGGTTTTACAGTCCAGCAAGGCTTTAAATCAAGGCTGGCCAACAAAATTTGGAGGTGGGCCATAATTTGATAGCAATTATATGGCGCCAAAACTCCGCGATGTAGTTTTACGACTTGCGATAGTTGCTGTCAAACTAACGATAATCGCAAATTTGACTGGGTGAAATTTACACGATTTCCTTTTTGAAGTCTTATATTTTGGCTCCACAAATAGTGTATTTAGCCGGTGTCAAGTTTTGTAATTTTTCATGTAAAACATAGTATTTTAAGACAAAAAATGCAGTAACTGTACAGTCAAGGCCGTATTCAGTAAGGTCGTCCGACGACGCTCCATGACATTAAGAGTATGCTGCAAATGTCATCGAGGGTGCCGGAGCTGGCAACGATGAAGTAATGGAACGGTTGCCGGAGGTACGACCAACGTACCGTCATCAGACTCGAATCTGTTTCTGGAAGGATTTTTATAAAAAAATCAAATCAATAAAAACAACCAATTCTAGTTTGCTAGCGGATTTTATACGATTTCATAACGCGGTCCTGAGTTTGGGCAGCCTTGCTAAAAGGACGTTAAAAAAGTGAAACTAGCGATTCCGTCTTTTTTTTAGTGTTAAAAAGATACGGAAGTAGTAGCCGCGCTCTCATTGTTCATCCATGTTCATTTATACCCTTGTAGGACTGTATTCAGTTCAGCGACGCCAAATTCAATACTATGTTGATTATATCTTATTTTGTACATCACATTGTCTGAAATTGAACTTGAAATGTTTGCTTGGTCTTCCATTTATTGTACCTAAGTTTTTTTTTTATTGAGTCGGGGAAGAACTATTGAGCACTGTTTTAATGTTGTATCCGTCCGATTTTAACCGATCTATGAAACAACAAGTTGCAAAGATAATATAACCAGTAGATTGCGCATACAGAAATATTATCTTTATATATTATTAAAATAAATCTAACCTCGTCGGGCGCGGGGCGAGGTATTGAATCGCGCCTACCATTGGCCAGTACTGCAATCCGCGCCGATGATTGCCCGGCTCCTACAGCTGGCCATCACAAGCAATCCAATTGACGAGTGTCAGAATATGCTCTAGGCACAGATCACACTAGATACCGCATTGCGAGATTCGTTGTTCCTACAAAAAGTCTCCAAAGTTTGATGCGCGGCGCGGGTCGCGGGGAGTGCGACCGAGCGTTCTCATTGGTTATCTCAAGGTTACGCCTACTCGCGCCTAACTATCAACCTATCAGAGTAATTTCATATAAGTGTATTTAGACGGATGCGTGGTGCGCTTCGAGCGTCCTGATCTGTGGCTTTAGGAAATGCTCAAAATGCTCTTTTGAGCGTATTATTTTTGTGATAGAGGATAGGTGTGACTAGTCTACTGGTTATATGGTATCTGGTATTCAGAATCAACTTGATTGACTTATAAGGTTGCTATTTTATCAATTTCATGATTGTTTTTTATGCTATTTTCTTAATAGCTGCCTTTTCTATTAATTTACAAGTCTTTTTATTATTTATGATTCAGTACTTCCGTAAATATTCCAGTTTTAGTAAAAAAATGTAAAAAATTTAGAGTTTTCATGTCTTCCCCTTTCCAAGCCTAGCTTTCCATACAATGTATTATTATGATGTATGTACTATGTTAATGGTACCTATAGATCTCTAGTCGGTCTAATCTAAACTTGAATGCAACTTGCCGTACGGTCACGATGATCAGTGTATGTTATTTGTTTTGATGTAATTCATTAAATGTTATTGAAAATAATTGATGTTTATATTATTTACCCGCAAATATCGCCCTTGGGAAAACTAAGAAAAAGTCTTGTTACTTTGATAAATATGTGATTTTTCTGTTTAGTGTTTCTTCATTAGTTATGTAAAATAAAAATCTTATTTTGGGATATTATGTGTTTTTATGGTTCTGTTGGTTGATAACATGATTACACGACATTTACTAAAGACTTCGATTTACACACATTTTGCGCTGGCGCTCAGAACCCCTAGTGTGCCCTAGTGTATATTCGAATGATTATTACACTAATATCTATGTTTGCACGGAACAGAATTTTGTTTGATTTCCTGACTTAGATGTAATTAGCAATTATCTAGTTTTTGACTAGCGCGCTAAACCTTGTCCCGCGCTGTCCTTTCATCTGCGCGCGAAAGTGTATAGCGCTATCTTTCTCTCGAAATACCCTCTTAAAATCGTAAATATTACAGATTTTTAAATTCCGTTTATGATAGGATCACCTACGTCGTACCGCGTTAGCCATTTATTCGAGTGACGATTCATTTTCTTAGTCTTTATCTGTGTGCATAAATGTTGTATACTTCCCTGTTTTTAATGGTTATTTATTATTTATAACTAAATGTATTATATTCCCTTAATGTTTACCCCTCTTCTATTTTGGTAGCAGTCCCGTGCGTCTCAGACGGTCAGTGCTGAAAATCAGCGCAGCGGAGAAATCCGCAGCATTATCGCTGAGGACTGACCTTTTTTTTATATATTATTCTTTCCCTTCATTATATTTAATTTATTTTGTGTTGTAGTGTTTTGTGCGTAAAATAAATGTTTTTCTTTCTTTCTTTCAGTGATGAAGTTATCAACGAATCGCAATACTAACTCATTACTAACTCGAAGCTAAACCGCATCAAAATCCGTTGCGTGGTGTAAGAGTAAGCGGATATACAGACAGACAAATGCGGACAACGACTTTAGACTAGAGACTATGTAGAGAAGAGTTAGGTGCGTGGCGCGCTTCGATTATCGTAATTGAGGATTCTATGGGTAATCTGTGGAACGGACCGGAAGACGAAGCGTAGGCAGGCCTCCCACTAGGTGGACCGACGACATCTTGAAAGTGGCGGGCAGCCGATGGCACGTTGTCGGTCGGTGTGGCGGTCTAAGGGAGAGGCCTATTTTCAGCAGTGGACGTCTTCTGGCTGATGATGATGGGTAATCTGTGGTACTCGAGAAACAACAGTTCTGATGCATATTGCACTTCATTTAATCGAATTATTATCTATTTATTTATACATATACATACCAACAATATGTATGATCGAATCCAATTTGCCTATTACAATTTACAACATAATTATACAATTAACATGACCCCGAATAACTTAAATACGAACAATATAAGTTTTTAAATTAAATTACGAATATAATTAAATACCTAGATATGAACATAGTGTGAACGTACAGAACAGTACGAAAATTATAAGAATTACGGCGACCCAGGCGGGAATCGTACCTGGAACAAAACAAGTCATATCATCTGGGGCGGCTCGTGGCCCTGGGCTAGTACTACTCAGGGGCCTACTTAGTCCTTTCTTCAACTAACTGTCATTTTGTCAAGATACTATTTTCTATAGTAATTAAGGTATACAGTATAGGAAAAAAATATTAGTATTCATTTAGTGTCTATATATAAGGTAACTTAAGAACCGTTGATCCGATCTTCATGAAATTTTGTAGGCAATTAGTTCATTTCAATAAAAATTTTAAGTTCTAATATGAGCTGAATCGGTCCGGGGGTTGTGGAGTTACAGGGGTCGCGATGTCGCAGTTCGCCGCGAACCACTGGTGTATTATAGTAGACTAGCCTTGTGGCACAGTGGAAGGATTTCTACCTTCTGAGCTGTAGGTCGATGAACATGGATGTTTGTTCTTTGTCTGGGTTTTCTATTCTATCTATATATTGAAGTATTCGATCAGTTTTTTTTTCTCTTTCCTCCTGAGAGGATTTTGGCGTCGCACGTCTTATGCATTTGCCAGTGTCAAGTATACATATATATATTCTCAAGTTTTATTAGATATCGTCAAACAAGTCATAGTCAGAGTCAAAGGCGAGCAAAGCAAGTCACGGTCAAGTCCAAGTCATGCCCCAGTAAAGTGGTGAAAATTTTACTAGAGCCTTCTATGGAGTTTTGGAAACAACACGAAAATTGACGACATTATACCATTCACCAACACTCGTGCATGTTCACGAATACTTAACGGGTAAAAATTCACCGTTTTTACACATTAACACTCGAAATAGTTTTGTTTAATTAAAGTTTTCGAAATAGTTAATAGTTTTAGAAAATAATAAAATGACGCGACATGATTTCTTCACGTTCCCGCCAAAACTCCTTCCATCAGTTATCTTGTTCCCACAATAAAAGCTTGCTTAGTATGGGGCTAGATGGCGCCTCGTGCGACCAACGTGACCTAGTAGTGTGGTGTGGTGTGGTGTAGTATACTGACTGCGCGGCGGCAGGCTGTGCACGGTGAGGCAGTTGTCGACGGAGATGGAGAGCAGCGCCGCCTCGCTGCGTGACGTCACGGCCGGCCCGAACCCGCGCACCGGCACGAACTCCACGCCCGTCACGAACATGCGGTGCGCGCTCGCCACGTGCAGCACGCGCTGGAACGTGCGCCGGTCACATATACTAACTAAATATCACGGGTGGTTCGACTGTTGTAAAGCTATTAATGTCTTTGATAGAGTAAAATGTGCCATCGTATCTGGAAAGGGGCCGTTCAAGTATTACGTAAGCAGATTTATTACAATTATTTACCCCCCCCATCCCCCTTGTCAGCAAAAGTAAACAAAGCTCTTACCCCCTCCCCCATTCTTACGTAAGCATTTTTCAATTACAAATGTATTTTTTTTATATATTATAATTATAATTTTAAAAATAAGAAAGTAGATTTAGGATAGAGATTAGATTTTACTGATACAGTATTCAACATAGAGTAAGGGACTAAAATATTATAATCTTACGAACATAACAAACTTATTTTAAATTTTTGGTACTGATATTAAATTCAATTTAACAGTCTTCAGTCTATGAAACTCGAATCCATGATTCTAAGTTGGAGGGCTGCCATTCGTGTAAAAAAGTAAATAGCTACCGATGACGTAATCATCATCTAGACTCCCCTACCCCCATGTCATCCAAAATAAGCATATCAAAGACCCCCCCCCCCCCATAGTGCTTACGTAATACTTAAACGGCCCCAAATTGTGAAAATATCATAAACTTAGAAGTAAATTGTAGACCAAAAAACTTTGGTAGACCTCCCCCTGTCTCGAGTATCCAAAAATAATAATGAGTATGGAAGAAGGGTCGGGACATGCACCTTACCTCAAACATTAAATAGTCTTCCCGAATCATTAACAAGAAAAAAACATGGCAAAAACCACAAAATAGTCAAAAATTTTATGAAAAAATATTTCCTATTAGATAAATATAAAGAATGTTTGGGGGAGGCGTGCCCGGACAATCCGCAATGTAATAAGTAACATAGTGACAGTTAGCTGTTGTCAATATAAAGAAATTTAAAAAGATTGCCTAGTACACAATCTTTAATTATATTATAAGATTAAACTAAGCATGATTGTAGATTTTTGTAATACTCATAAGTAATAAACGGTTCAATTTTTTTTTTTTTATACTGTTCTCTATACTAGAAAAACAAGTAGCCTATGTACATCTCCGATCCTTAAGCAATATATATGCAAAAATTTAGGCGATCCTTTCAGCCGCTTGGCCGTGATCACACGACAAACACCCAGACAGAGAGACAGAGTTACTTTCGCATTTATAATATTAGGGTACAGGGACTCTCGACAACAAATATAGCGCCATGCAAAAACATCTTATAATTGCTAATTACAACTAAACCGGTAAATCAAATAAAATTCTGTGCCATGCAAACCTAGATATTATAATTACCTCACTAATATTAATTACTGAATATACACTAGGTGTTCCGAGTTTTTTTATCGAGAAAACGTCACGGATTCATGTTTTCCCTCAGACGACAAAAACTAAAAGATATAACCCTTATAAGTTCGTTATGGCCGTCTGTAATGATTCATCTGTTTCCAGTATTTTGACCGGCTACATTTCCCTCGGATCCAGAAGACGGTGTCACCGCTGGCGCCGGACCGACCTGCAGGCTGAAGGCCACGTATATGTCGACGGAGCCGCTGAACATGGTCCCGAGCCCCAGGAAGCGGCCGTCGTCCCGCACGGCCAGCGCCGACAGCGCCTCCGGCACCAGCACGGAGCGCCGCAGCGCGCCGTCCCGGGGCTCCCACTGCTGCAGCAGGCCCTGCTGCTTGCCCGACCGGCTCAGGGGGTTCGCGATCGTGAACATGCGGTACGCGTCCTTCTGGTCCTCGATCGCGCCGAATCTGGAATATTCACATTGGGTTTTTAACCTCCAACAAGATTCCAAAATACAAACAAAATAGTTGTTTTTTTGGCGGTATTGTGATGAAGTCATGTCGCGTCATTGTATTTTTTTCCAAAACTTGTGTTATGTGGAAACTTGTGGACTTGTGTTAAAATGGTGGATTTTTATCCATTAAGTGTTCGTGAACGTGCACGAGTGTCGGTGAATAGTATAGTGTTGCGAAACGTGACTCTTCGTGTTGTTTTCAAAACTCCATAGGAACCACTAGTAAAGTGTCCGACACTTTACTGGGGCATGACGTGGACTTGACTGACGTTTGTCTTCACATTGAAATATCAGAATACTTGTAAAGCGGTTTTTTTAGGTGCCTCTACAGCTGGCGCCAGCAAATGGATCGGCTGCCTGCCTGGAACTGAACCGGAACGGACGAAACGCAACTTGACAGGCATGCAACACTTCAACTCAATTGAACAAGGGCAACTGGTCGAAAATGTAGTTGCAAGATTTGACTCGAACATACATACATACAAACATCGCAAGTTAAATAAAAGCTTGTAAAAATGGAGAAGCATGCACTGGACCCACCGGCACCTCCGGAAGAGGTACTTGTTCCCGTTGGGCGGCGTGCAGGAGACCTGCAGCAGCGGCGGCTTGCGGCTTGCGGTGCACCAGATGTTGGCCAGCCCGTCCTTGCCGATGCTCACTAGTCGGGTGCTGCACGGGCTGAAGTCCAGATCATCCAGCTGTAAACACACATCATCATCACCCTTATTATTGTATCTTTGTGATCGCGTGCCATCCCATGCATACCAAGTTATTCGCACCAAGCGCGCTCCCGCTCGCGCACTATGACTCTTACAATCAAATACAATCCGTAATATGGCCGCTGCTCTGGACATAGAACCTCGCTAGTTAGCTCAGCGAAATGACTAATAGCCTTCTATATTAATAATATCTATAATATAGTGTTAAATAAATGAGTTATTCCTCAAGCTTTCGCGTAGCGATAAACGCCTGTCTCACTCCGAACACCAACCAAAGAAAACAAATACCTACGCCGCGCTGCGCAGTAACCTTGTGAATAGCCTTGTGGCGCAGTGGGCGGATTTCCACCTTCTGAGTTGTTGGTTGTGGGTTCGATTCCCACCCAGCACAAGCAATCGTGATGTGCATGGATGATTGTTCTTTGTCTGGGTGTTCTTATGTATTCTATGTACGTATTTACAAAAAAAAGTGTTTATGTATTTTATCAGTCATCTGGTTTCCATAGTACAAGCTTGCATAGTTTGGGGCTAGATGGCGCTGTGTGTGAAAAACGTCCACTAATATTTATTTGTGTGTTGTATTTTTTGTGTGTTATATATTTTTTTTTAATTGTCTAAATTTTATATTGTTGATTTTCTGTTTTTATTTAAAATGTTTTTAGTTTTTTTATATGTAGAGTAAGTAACGTTTTGGTCTAAATTAAACTGTAAAGTGCTTATTTTGTAAATAAATAATAAATTAATTAATTTATTTATTTTCAGTGAGTACAGCCTTGGGTCCATCCCGGAGGGACGCTTTTACATCTTTACCTAACGAGTATGAAAATGACAGTATAATTCTATAACAGTCGGAGCTGTGAAATATCTCACGCGCAGTAATACGATAGATAAACGTGCACGTGCTCTATTTAAAATATTTTTTAACGGGGGTAAAAAAAACATGAAAAATTTCAATATGAAATTACATGTACCAAATAGTCTATCTGAAAAATCAGATTCATATTGTAGATTGTGAGCTGTGTCCAAAACATTTTTCTTTCATGTGTTGTTGCGTTGCTTGGAAACGAAATATGTGAACACATAACAAAAATACATTGTGTGGTACAGCACGAGCAAATATTTTTGAATTCTCGGAACATAAGCGCGAGTCGGAGAAGCTTCGTGCATGTGTCCGACTCTACTGGTCCGGTTATTAGCTTTAAATGCCAATAAATGCAAAACGAGACTCAAAAAATTATCGCCATACATGTGTTTGGTGAAACCCAACCCCAACATTACCTCTTTAGAGTGTCCGTCGAGTTCGAAGAGCAGCTGCATTTTGGGGAAGCTCCAGACGCGCACCTTGGTGTCGAAGCCGCCTGTCGCCATCAGTTTGCAGTTGGGGCTGATGCGGACCACTCGCTGCAGCGGGTCCGGCCTGGAATTAAATACAACAGTATATAATTTATTGTTATAATGTTAAGCCATCTCCGAAGTGTTGAAAATTCCTACATACCTTAAAAATTCTGACATTAGGGGCAGCCAGTCAACCTTTACAAACTTATTAACTTTTTAATAAGATCATAATGTTGCAGTCATGACAATAAAATGAATTTATGGTTATCATGTTTGTCATTATCAAAACCTATGGTCACTCAGGGATATTGTAGCTTTCTACCAGTGAATGAATTTTTCGAAACGGTTTAGCAGTTCAGGAGTCCTCCTACAAGCTGGAGCTTTTGACTGTTTTTTTGTCATGTGTTTTTATCAAAGTGTACATTGAAAGAAACTCTTTCTCTCACTATCACTTAACTATACACGATTAAAAGACTGAACAGATTTTGTTGAGGCAGATAAGTAGTATAAAAGTAGTGCCATCATGAGGAAGAAGCATTAAAAACAAGCTAGACAGTCTTATGAGTATTTTTTTAACGATTATCTGCACAGGACCATAATAATCGATAAAGTGATCATATATTAATGCTTATCATTATCGTATACATAGTGTAGGACTTTCACCGGCCATTCCTTAACAACCTGAAATCTCGAATCTGCACATGACATTGCCAAAATTGCGGCAACATCACGGAAGACAAGAAGAAAAGTTGAAGTCTTGACAGACAGATATTAAATTTCGACACTGTCTGATCACTGGCACATCAGCTTTTGCTGCTCGCGTATAAATATATAAACACAGAATTCTTCCTATTATATTATATAAATAATTAAATAAACATTTTATCCAAAATACGCGTAAATAGAGGGCAACGTTTTTCCGGTTCTTTAGCGAACTCTTGAAGCCTAAATGGCTTGAGCTATTTGGAAATGTGAGGTGTCATAAGATTCCTATCTATGCCCAGAGTCATCCTAACTATTATTATAAATGCGAATGTAACTCTGTCTATGCTTATCTGTCTGTCTCTCCGTTTGGGTGTTTGTCGCGTTATCGCGGCTGAACTGATCAACGTGAATTTTTGCATAGAAGCTTAAGGGTGACATAGACTACTTTTTTTAAATTGGTCCTCGCAAACAGCTAGTAGTCCATATTTTTTTTAAAAATCGCTAGCAAACAAAAAAAAAACCCTAATTTTAAAAATCACCATCTTAAATTGAACACTGTAATAGCTACATTACATCATTTGTGTTCGTTACATGCGGTTGGGTTTTTTGCATACTAATTTATTAATACATCTTTGTGTCTTTGTATTATCACTAGACATTTACCTTGTTTGTGAATCTAAAACACAAATTAAATAGATAAACTAGTGGCACTGTCAGTTCAAATGCAAATTCATTTATTTCAGGTTAAATGTAATATGTAATGTATATACATTACATACTAACTATTACATATTACTGCCTTAACTGCAGTGCAACTGTCAACAATCATCAAACAGAATGGACTATAAGTTACTTAATCAATCAATCAAATCATTTATTTGCAATAATACATGTTAATAATGTTGTAATAATAATAGTAATTCTAAACTCATCTGTGATATTTGTAGCAAGTCATTAAAATGATATATAGTTCTATATATTAATATAATAAAATAATAAAGATATAAATGATTTGATTGATTGATCGATTGTTGACAGTTGCACTGCATAAGCCCCAGTAGCATTCCAGTCCAGCACTTGCTAGCAAATGCTACTGGAATAATGTAAGCGGAGTCCAGACTGCCAATCCAGTTAATTGGTTGGATCGCTTACTGGATCCAGCGCTGTTCACATTATTCTTGTAGCATTCCAGCGCTGGACTGGAATTCTACTGGAATAATGTAAGCCGGGCTTTAATTATTTATTTATTTGAAAAACACCAGCATGATGTACATTGTTACAACATAGACGGAGACAAGTACTACTCTTTATTAAAACTAGAACATTTTCAGCAAATATAATAATTTTAACTTGCCACTAGAGAACAGGTATCAATAATATTTTAAGAGGAAAGTCCTCCCGCGAGGTTTTGGCGCATTGGATATTTGAAATTTTATAGATGTCGCATTTATCGTATTTTCGACGCAAATAAATTGTCACTTAACCTGCCGATAACAACGAAGATATTGCGAAATTAAAAAAATATCAAACTTACAAGCATAGTTTTCCACGGTGTAGACCAAGTGCCAAGTAAGTACCAAGTAGTACCACGTTGTAGATACTTATTGTTTACATTTTTATTTTGTTTTCTGACCTTTTTGACGAAGCCTCTATACAGCTGACGTGATATTTCAGTAACTGAATTTAACTTTTCTCAAAAATAAAATTGATAAATCCTCCTAAGATTGTCGTTTTTTGAGGGAGACAACGAATACCTAATATAATTATACAGTGAAATAATAATATAAATAATATAATAATAAAAATATTGTAAAAATTGTAGCAAGTTGACGAGTCCATAATGGAAGCATTCTTAACTTTTTTATATTATGTAATTGTTAAGAACGCAACTGTATGACAATAAAGAATATTCATTCATTCATTCATTCATTCTTAACATATTTAAAAAAATCATCATCATTATCTACGCTTTTTGTATACCACGACAAGACCGTGGTATACTCTATTTTCATTTTTTCTGAGATTCGTTTTCCTTTTGGAACAATTCAGAAGATTACGACGCGAGGCCCTGATTGACCTAGCTGGCTTAAAGTTCAAAACAGATAACAATACCGGGGTATCAAGCAACCCATTAGCAAGTTTAAATAAAAACAGGAGGTCCGAGAGAGAGTCCATATGAAAGTACTTCAACATGATGGAATAGCTTTTCATAGATTTAGCTATTCTAAATAATATTATAAATGCGAATGTAACTTTGTCTGTCTGTCTGGGTGTTTGGCGGCTGAACGGATCAACCTGATTAAGCTTAAGGACTGGAGATGCACATAGGCTACTTGTTTTTTTGTTCGTTGACATGAACGATGCCGCGGGTAACAGCTAGGGTGCATTATTTATACAGTACCCCATTGGCCCACACAACTTGGGCACAAGATAATTTTCAAAGTGTGTTCAAAAATACAAACCAAGACTAGCAATCTAAGAGGGTGCCCATCGTGTTTGTCATTTCAGATAACACAATTTAATGTTTTAATAAAACGGGAATACTCACGTTAAATTGAGTCAGTTATTCCGACTATAGTTTCGATCACATTCGGTGACCTTTATCAAGGAATGCTCAGCGAGACCCGCGCGCGACCTCGTCTTGCCTTGGAAGACAAGACAAAGAAAAGACAAGAGTTGAGTGCAAGGCAAGACGAGGTCGCGCGCGGGTCTCGCTGAGCATTCCTTGATAAAGGTCACCGAATGTGATCGAAACTATAGTCGGAATAACCGACTCAATTTAACGTGAGTATTCCCGTTTTATTAAAACAAAATGTATCAAAACCACGTCAGTTTTCATAGTAAAACAATTTAATGTGTTATAAATAGACAATATGTTGTGATATCAGACACATTCCAATTCACGAAGGCCAACACCATTCACCACCATTCATTTACTATTGAATGCCTTCGAAAATTGTATAGACTACATGGTCTCGGAGTTTCTTTGTGGGTGTATATGTTAAAAGAAGCTTTACCCAAAATCAGTCTGCACACTGTCGCTGGGCCTGATCTCGAACGATATCCTTTTCTCGGTGGTGTTGCTGTCGGTGTCCTTCTTGGATATGTTGTCGTTTTCGGAGACGGTGCGTCGCCGGCGACGGACGAGGCCGTTCTCGGCGCGGAAGGAGCCGCGGCGCATCTCCGCCGCGTCCACCATGCGGATGTTTACCTTGCATAACAATCACAATAACGCCCGTCGCTCTGGACCTCTTGACATTTTTATACAAACATAAAAGTAACATTTTTCACACTACTGATCCGATTTTGATATATTCATATTCATATTCATATTCATTTATTTGATAAAGCCGATTTACAAGTCAAAATACTACTATAGTACTTGGTATAGTAGTAGTATATATATATATGTGGCTAGTAGTATATATATAGTACTTGGTATATACCAAGTTTTTGATGTATTCTGTGTTGCATTTTTTAATTCCAAATATTTCATACTAAAAATTCTTTAACGTTTGTGTAAGGAATTATGAGTTGAACCTAATGTAACAGACCTGATATCAAAATTTATTTTTAATGACTGTATAGGTCATTGTTAATATTACAAATCATAATCTAATAATAAATTTGTGTCATATGCCACATTTTTTTTTAGTAATATTTAAATCAGAATACTTCTCGTTCTGCGGGTGGAATTGCTAAGGTCATAAAATACATTTTTTTGCGTTTATAACGTTCTTACAAACATGCCTTCTTTCAACCCTGCGGCCAGAGTTTTTTCATATTTGACCAATTTGCCCACTCTCCCTTGAAAATAAAATGATTTCCTTAGAATTGGAGAAAGTTTCAGAAAAATTTAACTAGTATCTTCATATGAAAATGGCTCCAAGTCCAGAGCGCTCTTAAAATTTTTTATTTTCCAATCACATGGAAAGCTTAACTTAAATACTCACACCAAGGAAGAATTTGTTCTTATGGACACCATTAATTATATTTATCCATAGTTTTGGCAAATAAGGAGAAAACAGTTACGAGATTTATCCAACCTGATCTGTGTGAATATATGTGCTGATGTTCACCTTATATAGTTGACAGTGGCTTTCCTGACCCGCTGCCAGGTAGGTCCGGTTGTCTTTACTCCTCACGGAGCATGTCATCACCACATTCGGACCAGTCTCGTGCCTCATGACTTCCTCAGCCACGAATCGACTCCCATTGTGAGACAACTCGAAAATTTCCTACGAAAGAATAATGAATATTGAACGATTCATTCTTCCGTGACTCAAATAGCGTGCAGCTATCGACTTTCAGAGAATATTAACCAGCTGACACGTCCGCGATAGTACAATTTTTCCCATTCAAGTTTCAGAATAATTTATGAAGAGTTAATAATACTTACAAATCCATTAGCGACACCTGTATTGGAGGATCCACCGCCTCCAGCCACGAGAACATGCCTGTTCGTGAGAGTTTGAAGAGTGTAAAGAGGAAAATCCACCCTGGCCAGTAACCCATCGCACCTATTGCGGGACATGGCTATCACATCAATATCACTGATTTTACACGAACAAATCTAGTTTATAACACTACCTAGGCGCTCTTGAAAGACACATGAGTCCGTTTTTATAAACACATCGAAAGAAAAACGATAAAATATTGTAAGCTAAATTCTTCAAACTTTGGTTTACAATTTACAAGATTTCACGAACTTCCAACATGACAAAAGTCAAATTTGACGTAAAATTCTGCTGCCACTGTCAATGTCAAATCCAAATAAGATGTCAGAATCAAGGTTTTTTTTTTTAAATTTTACATTTATGTTTTACCCAACTACGAAAAAGGAGGGTTATGTGTTTCTTTCCGACGTAAGCTGAATCTTAAGTAGTGTAATGTTAATACTATTAAAAATGTTAAATATTATACGCCCGCAATGGGTAAGCTGTTGAAACGAATGATTTAATTATTAACAAGAACACCACAGTTTTGTACACAGTTTTTTTAAAAGTTTTTTTTTTGATTCTGATACGGATTCTTATGTAATCGCTTTTGGTACAAGTCAAACAACTGCGGTGTATGTTTCCGCGTGGCACTTCATAGTCTCTACACACGCATCCTGCACTATAGTATGGGCCATGGGCTATGGGCTAGTATGGGGTGTTGTATTGCTAATCGTACGTAACTTAAGTCGTCATTGTGTCGGCAGAAATCAGAAAAACTTTATTGTATAAACTGTGTACAAAGGTGGCAAAGGTAAATAAATAGGTAACAACAGTTTTGTTCATCACAAACATACTGGTATAAGTAATACAAATTAAATAATGAGGCGTTTTCAAAAAAAAAAAAAGTTCTAAAATACTTACTAGATGGCGTAATAGTCCTATCGTTTTACCTGTCATTGTCATTTCTGTCGAAATATTTTATGTTTATTTTTTAAATCGTAAATTTTGGCTCCACACGTTGTGTATTTAGCCAGTGACAACTATTGTAATATTTCAAATGAAGTCAAATACATAGTTACATTACTTGAAATTGTCTAAATACACATGTGGAGCCAAAAAACATGAGAGAAAAAAAAGGCACACGTAATTTTTTTTGTTTTTCATGTCTTAAAATGAGGCGTTTTCCAAAAACTTTTTGAATACATGGTAATAGTTACCTGGTGGACACAAAGATTGAATTTATGCTTAGTGCGCAAATTATCAGCACGGCTATTTGTGTGGTTAAAATATAATTCTTTATTATTCTTTACAAACGGACATACTTACTTGATTCTAATATTCTAACTAGGGTTAGGAATTTATTACATAAACACGTTGCGGAAGGTATCTGTCATGGACGTAACATCATAGTCCATGGTATCTGTACTATATATATTTCGTAGACATCTCTTCTGTAGTAGCAAAATTGACTCTGATTCTATCTTTGACGAAACATCATGCTAAATCCATGGATTATACAGTTTCCCCAATATAGTAGTAGTAGATATAGAGTGAACCAATCATGGACGTAGTACCCAATAGGTATGTGTACTTGGTCCATGGAGCCAATGATGGCGTTGGAGAGCGTTATTTTAATAATTTGGACCGCGCCCTATGTCATATTGATAATTTCAAAAACACAAAATGATGTCAAAGCAGTGTTTCCACTTTTAGGGATTTTTCCCTTTTTCAGGGACATATGACTGGAAATTATCATGATAATGATGATGATGATGAACGATTGATGAAGTAGTGATGTGATTTTTAGGGTTCCAAAGTATTAAAAGGAACCCTTATAAGTTTGTCATGTCCGTCTGTCTGTCTGAATCCTTTACAGCCTTATAACTACTAAAGTTATAAACTTACATGCATGAAATTTTGCACAACAATAGTCTACGTATAGACATACAGTTTAGAAAAATAAAAATACTATTTATTTTTTTTGTAAAATAAGTGTAGCTCCCATACGTGTAAAGAGGGGGTAAACATAATATTTTCGCTAAACCCCATCATTTGGAGTGTTGTTGAACAGGTTTTGTAAGGTAATTATATTAATGAAAAACTAGGGAAATAGTAAAATTGAAAGTGGCAAGTGAAAATATAGTGTCAAAGTCAAATCAAATCAATTTACGTGAGCGATGATAAAATATTGGGTTTTTTTAGTATTTGTGCTACCTAAAATAAATTATTTAATAGGCCATTGAGTTAAAATGAACCACGACGAAATAAAATCCGTGGTCCAAGAGAAGTTTCTCTCGAGCGAGCGAGTCACGGCATTCCTCTGGGATACCAAATTGCTACACCCTGAATGGGTGAAGAGAGATAGGCTACTGGCGATCGTAGAATTCGGCGACGAAAAAGCAGTCTTTTGTTTGTTCTCATCATGTTGCCCACCGAAGTCCTTCACGGACCTCTCCATAGAGGTAGTACTTCCCATCGACAAGGGATTCAAATGCGAAATAGACAACAAACCCTCGGATCCCGAAGCAGTTCTGTTTCTGAACCTGCAGTCTTTTAAAAAGAAGTTCGTATTTGAAATCCAGATGACGCCGCGCGTTGACCCTTTCGTCGACGAACTGTTCCGGGGGATAGAAGCCGTAAACAAAGTGTTGACCCAGCCAGAGTACGTCTGGTTAAAGAAATACCATGGAAAAGGTCCCGATGACGTGATAATTGAAAATATGGTAGTGCCGCGGAGCGGGGTCGCCCACACGCAGCCCTCCGCGCCCGTCGCCATCCGCGAGAGTTTGATCAAACATAAAATGGCAGATAAAGAACAAGAATACACTTTCAATAAAAACTTCACTGTATTCTGTGGCACTTGGAACGTCAATGATAAATCACCCGTGATTCCTCTGAAGGGGTGGTTGAATATGGACAAGGAACCTCCCGACATCTATGCTGTGGGTTTCCAAGAGCTGGACCTATCTAAGGAGACATTTCTATTTGATCAGACCTTTAGAGAAGATGAGTGGTACAATGCAGTCACTAACTGTGTCAATGAACGAGCGAAATATGTGAAGGTAGAAAAAGTGAGACTGGTAGGAATGATGCTCATCATTCTTATCAAGGCAAAACACATTTCCCACGTTCGAAATGTCATCATCAACACTGTAGGCACTGGAATCATGGGCAAGATGGGCAATAAAGGAGGGGTCTCAATAAGATTCGATGTCCACAACACGTCACTATGCTTCGTAAACTCACATTTAGCTGCTCATGTCGAGGAATATGAAAGGAGAAATCAAGACTTTAGAGATATTTGTACAAGGACGAGGTTCATTCAGCCGAATCAACTACCTAAAGGAATTCAGGACCACGATCACATATACTGGCTCGGTGATCTCAATTACCGTATCACAGCTTTAGACCCCAATACTGTGAAGAAAATGGTCAGTGAAAATAATTTTGAAGCCATCCTGGAGTGGGATCAACTAAAACAACAGCATAGGTTGAATAATGTATTTGCCGGATACACTGAAGGGCCTATTATGTTCAAGCCCACTTATAAGTACGATCCCAATACAGATGATTGGGATTCTAGCGAGAAGAACCGAGCCCCGGCATGGTGCGATAGAATATTCTGGAGAGGAGAGAACGTCTCACAAATAAACTACAAAAGCTACCCATCTTTAAACATCAGTGACCATAAACCTGTATCTGCCCTCTTTACATCATACATCAAGGTTATAAATGAGGAAAAATATAGGAAGGTCTATGAGGAAGTTATAAAACAATTGGACAAACTCGAAAATGAACTGATTCCTCAGGTGAAAGTGGACGTGACAGAAATAGATTTTGGTACGCTTCGGTACTTAGAACTACAAGTGAGAACAATAACCATCAAAAATATTGGCAAGTTGCCCGTTGAGTTTGAATTCATAAAAAAATTAGACGAAACCAGCTTTTGCAAGGACTGGCTCATTGTCGAACCGTACAAGAAATGTATCTGTGCCGAGGAGGAATGTGAAATTCAACTCAAAGTTCTCATAAATAAGACTTCTGCTTGCAAAATGAATGCGGGAACAGATAAACTTTACGACATTCTAGTTCTACATTTGTACGGTGGCAAAGATATTTTCATCACAATTAATGGGACGTACCAAAGAAGTTGTTTCGGATGCTCTATAGAGGTGCTAGTTAACCTCAACAAACCTGTCAAAGACGTACCAGTGGGGAAATTAATCGAACTAGAGAGTAAGAGAGATCAATGTGTATCTAATCAGTCCACTTATTCCATACCAAAGGAGATCTGGTATCTAGCGGATCACATTTATTTACATGGATTAAAGGAGCCTAATCTCTTTGAACAGCCCGGCTTCCATACAGAGATATTGCAAATTAGAGATTGGTTGGATAATGGTGCTTTAGACAGCCCTATCCCGGGCAGTATTCACTCGGTGGCAGAAGCATTACTACTTTTATTGGAAAGCACGGCTGACCCAATCATTCCATATAACCTGCAGTCCGTATGCTTGAGAAACTCTGCTAACTATTTGCAGTGCAAGCAAATTGTCATGGAACTGCCAGAATTTCGCAAGAACGTATTTCTTTATTTATGTGAATTCTTGCAAGAGGCGTTGCAGTATAGCGCAGAGAATGGTCTAGATGAAAAAACTTTGTCAACTCTTTTCGGAGCGATTTTCCTGCGTGACAACCCTAATATAATACAGGAGCAAACGCGAATCAATAAGCAAGTTATTGACAAAAAGAAGGCGCAGTTTGTGCATCACTTTCTGGTGAATGACCACAGTGACCTTTTGGTATCGATTAACAAATGAATGTCATGACCTAAGCCAGGAAGAGAAGCAACAATTTTTTTGATGATAACATGTAATCTGCCCCAATGTTAGTGATTTTTTTCCTGGCTACAATACAAAGTACCTAATTTTAAATTAATGCAATTAATTTATCATAATACTCATACATTTTCCATTAATTTTGTATGCGTTGTGTAGTTTTAACTTCATTTTAGTTTATGTTGTATGTTTATACATTATTTTAATTTTTAGTTCTGTTATATTATTTTAAGAAGATTAGACTAGCAAGAACTTTCTGCAATTTTTTGTATGAGCAGCTTGCTTCAATTTTCGAAACTACTGAACTTGTCGCAAGTACAGTGACACATTATTTTTAATAATGTGGACGAGGTTGTTGTTACTGTTTGTCTCTCTTTTTTATCACTAAAGAAATTACAGAACAGACTACAACAGCGCGCTTATCCTCTAACTTTGAAACGTTCGTGATTGTGATTGCGAGAGCATGCCATCCCGCTCGTACCAACTTAGTCGCACTATGCGTGGTCCCGCTCGCGCACTATCACTATCGCTTTCAGATTTACGGGATAAGCCTGCTGATTCTGACCACATTCATAATGAGTGTGCTGCCAGTGTAAGCGGCAATTTAGCGCCAAATTTTCACTTAACTTTTGGTGACTTGAACGCAAAGATAATATAAACAGTAGATAGCGCATGCATATAATAAAAATCACCGCCTCGAGCGAGGAACAAGTTAATAAATCGCGCTTACGATTGGCCGATTCAAAATGCATCATGCAAGCTGCGCCTATGATTAGCCGAGCTAGGCATTTTTAAGCGTATTATTTTCGTGAGATGGAAATAGGTATGATTTTTCTTCTGATCATATATGGTCTGTGCTTGAACACCATGCTCTTGATTACGCGAAACTATTAAGTTAACAAAATGAAACAAAAAAGTTGTACTTTTCAAGTCTGTTCATTCAAAAGCTTGTGAAAATTAGGTGCCAAGCCGAATTAATCCTAGTTCTAATAAATTAGGTTAATGACGCGTCCAGCAATTATCTTGCTAGTGTGAACTTCCCTTCATATAACTCTGACAATAGAACGCTCTCTCATGAGGAAATTATCTTGTTTGAGGTAAACAGAGATTAGACTCGGTGAACTGTTTCCAAACTGTGCTAAATGTAGTGGCCTTGAAGGATTAGGTAAACGCTAATGATGTAATATTGGTCAGTCAGCGTACAACAAAAAGATATCTTATGACTGTCGTCACAAAGTTGGCAGTCGCTTGTACTTACTTTGTAATGCATTATGCAAGACCTCTCAATGTAACCCATAGAAAGTCAGTTTCTTCACGAGTGTTTAAAGGGAATTATACGGGGTGTTACTGAAAGGTGCAACAAAATTGAAAGGTATGACCTCGTCATTATGAACAACTTACTATGGGACCAACACTGCAATCGCAAAAAAAAATTGCTGTTCCATACATTTTGTTAAGTGTCATTGACATTTTTCTATGGAAAAGCTGTTTTTTTTTTGCGATTTCATTGTTCGTCCCATAGTAAAAGTTGTTCGTAATGATGATTCAGCTGTGTGAAGCTGTAAATCAATAAAAGTAGCTTCAGTAACACCTTGTATACATTTTTAGGGTTCTGTACCAGAATGGTAAAAAATTTACCAGCATAGGAAAAAAATGTGAGACACCGGTGTCTGTCTGTTTGTCAAGACGATGTATAAAGATAGAAATGCCATCTGTTTCCGCTTTACGCGTAGATGTTCATAGTGACATATGCTACATTTTGCAGTCGGGTATTTTGTTTTTCTTTTAATAATATGACTTGTATCTAGTTTTAGTGGTATTTTAGTCGCTCGAACAACGAAACGAAACAGCAATACTTTCTAGAGAATATGTACATTTTTCATAGCACATTCTTGTTAGCTAATGGTCTTTGTTTCCTTGTAATCTAGAAGTTTTGTGCTGTTAACCTACCTTTATAGCAGATATCGCGATGTATTATACCGCTAACACACATGAAAACCACTGACAGGCCAACGAGAGAAAATAAGAGGAGAATATGTTTGTCTTTCTCTCTCGCTTTTTAGACGACGCGGTACGCGCGTGTCATGTCCGCAGGCGTGTTAACACTATTTGACCCCTAAAACACCTGACAACCACGACCCCAGATCAACGAGAAAATAATTGGAAAATATTTATATCTCTCGTTTGTTAGGCGGCGGTCGGCGCCAACCAAGTTGTTATGTGTGTTAGCACAGAAAAAGCATAAACACACGTAATAACGTAGACGGGTGAAGGCACCTATATGTTTGTTGGCGCCGTCGTCACCCTCTAACAAACGAGAGAGAAATATATTTTCTCTTGTTGGTCCGCGTGTTCTCTCGCTGGTCTGCGGCCCGTGGTTGTCAGGTACCTAGCTAGCTACCTTAGGGTTATTTAGATGTATGTACATAATTATATTATAGTAAAGTAGGTATTTATATATGGCCATATATACGTAGTTACAATTTCTAATGTTTATTACAAGCATTTTATAAAAACCGTAGATGATTGTGACTTAAAATTTATGTATAGACTTTATTAATTTATTAAACTATTTTACGATCACAAATACATATTATTTCTTGTACATTGTTATGAAGTTACAACCGCTGCCATGTAGTTTCTTCAGGTCCCTAATGGCGCGGAATGGTGGGATGTATTTGAAAGATAATTAATTTTCCTGCATGCGCGATTTGGGGTTCCCCAAAGATAATAAGTCTACCATTACTGCTATCATAGAGAATTTTCTTTTCTGCTATCAACTTTACAGGGGCATGTCTTGGACTTGACTGTGATATACTTGGCTCGAGTTTTAACTCTTGTTTGGAAGTCGAGGTTTTTTGTTATTAGAGATTCTAGATTATAGCTGGGATTGTAGTTTTTTATTATATTTTCTTTCAATATTTTGCGAGTTGTGGAGAGGTCGAAAGTGGTTCGAATTATTATTATTATATTATGGTCTATATAAATATACACAGCTGCCCATTTAACGCTTAACTTGGTCTAATAGCCTAGCACATTATCTTATGTCTAGATCAATTTAATAAATAATTATAATAATTCATACGGTCTAGAATCTAAATCGAGTCTAGATTCATTCACGAATTTTAGCAATAGCGCCATCTAGTATTTCATCTTGCATTAAGCAGCTCCACAGAAGGTGGCGCTGTGATAAAAGTGCTACACAGCAGTTTCTTGTAAATCCCTAGATGGCGCTATGTGTTATCTTTGTTTACTACCAGTTTATCTGTAGAGTTAAAAGACAGCGACATGACCAATTTTTATCAACAAAATATTTATTTATCTCATTTGCCTACTTTCACAGATAGGTTTTTCGCACCGAATGGAATGAATATGAAACAATGTAATGAACCGTAAACTAATATTCCTTTAGGAATGCTTGAACATGAACTACAAACGGCATTTTAAACCAATGAACGTATCGATCGCAACTCCCTAGATCCTCCAATGGATGGAACACAATGGCGCCAAATATGACTTTGACCAATAACAGGACTGCTTTTAACCGCTGTTGTCAAACTAACCGGCAAATCACAATTTTTTTATTTCATTCTGTAAGAAAACGTCACTTCGATAACTTATTCTGTCTATACATATTGTTTCAAATATTTTCAAAATAACTGTTGAAACGGTGTAACGAAGTGGTTGTAAAGTCCTTTGTGCTGTAAAGTAGTTTAAAAACAGATTGTCAGCAGTGAGAAGCAGTCGCCTGCTCGTGCGCCGTTTGTTGCATCTTGGGATTTCTTTGTCTTCAAGTCCAAAGCCAAAGCCATGGAAGTTGAAAATAAATGTAAGTGATACTTTTAATTAATTCTTTAACAAAGAATGGTATACTAGATTCAATTTAGAGCCTATTCCCAAGGAGTACTTACCTTCAAATTATTTACATAAAAAAAATTAAATTTGCTAAATTGAAAGATCTGGCAATAATCTTAGTTCCATTGCTTCTTTTCATGTTGTAGGTATTGTTCTTGCGTTGAAAGTAATTGCAGCAAACAGCAAATAATTATTTTACTTTCCTTAGCTTTTTTTTTTTAGCTGGGCTAAGGCTTTACAACATTTCTCTCCATAACTCCTCCAACTACCTACTTTAAAAAAGATAGGAAACAATATATTAAATTAATGCTAATAAAAAGTACATAGGTGCGTAATATTTTTTATTCTGTATGTAATACTGTAACTTTCTAGCAGCATCCTGCAAATTTACCCTCTGTCCTACGACAGAGGGTAAATTTGTAGTATTCTGCTATTGAACAGAGGGTAAATTTACAGGATTCTGCTATTAAATTGAACTACAATTATAACCAATTATCCAATATTCTCAATATCCTAGTTTTTCAATTTTTGTTGTTTTATTCTCATACAAATTCTATTCAAATCAATTCAGCCATACCTATTGGCTTAAACCCTTTGAAGACTATATTTTTGTACTTGTCTACAAAAAGTCATCCAGGTTTTTCTAATATTTTCATAATCTAAGAGTTGGAGAACGCTAGAGAACATATGAATCAGCAAAAAGGTAAGGCTAGTGGAAATATTTTTTTACTTGGGTAGGTACTCTAGACTAGTTCAATAAAAATCTAATAAAACGAAGTATAAATACTCTGTGAGTATTTTATGTTTTGTGTCAAAAATTCAATTTTAAGAACTTAATAATTTAGAATTTTAAAAAAATGTGGGTGCATAAAATGTAAATTAAATATTGTTCATTCTGTCTACAGCAGTTAAATTGTACATACTATGTTTAAATTTTATTATAGTAACTTAAATAACATTAAATAGTAAATAAATTGAAATAAACCCTAAGTAAAAATAAAACATAACTAATAAACCGCTACCAGCAGGCATCTTGCCCAAAATACATACTTAAATAATTAGGATATTAAAAATACATTAGATCTGCTTAAAAACATACTCATGTAACTACTCATATCATCGAACCAGAACTTATCAGATGCGAATGGAACTCTTCACGAGTGGAGCAATCTTGATTAAATTTTACAGGCAGGTAGTAACAAGTAGTAACATAGGTCATTTTTCCCCTGTGAAAATATTGTAACTCCAAAATTGTGAGGACAACCGCAGAAAGCAGTTAAAAAGCGTAGTCTGATATAATAATAATATGTTATCTACACTGTGAAATGCTATGCTTGTATATTTAATTTCGCAATACCTGTCTTAGAGACAATTTTTTTGTGTCGAAAATACGACGCAGAAAAGTAGGTAGTTGTTGTAAGAATACCAGAAACATTTTTTGAAAAAACAAATTTTAGTTTATCCAAGCCATTGACACCAAAGACAAAAGGCTTGTTAAGATTTAGGTGGTGATAACAGACTACCCCCTAAACGAATTTCATCAAAAAGTTAGGAATATTCACTAACTCTCTCTATCGCACGTACGAGTAACATTGCGACAGCTATACAATTTAAAATATCGAATGCGGAACCTTGCGGAAGGGCTATGCTCATAATGATACCTTAACAAAAAATTGCTCTTATTCTTTAATAAGGTTTTTGTATCAAAAAAATATTTGATTGCCAGTTATTAACAATCACAAGGATGGTACATTAATCATCAAAACGCGGCGGTTAAACGAGTTCCAATTTAATCCGACCGTTGAGAAAGTGTTTTTTGCGGAGGTGTGTGTCATCCTTGTTTGTGCGACCGCTCGACTGACTCGAGGACGCCTGCAACGGTCGCGTCTCGCGTCGCAGAGCAGAACAATACACAAAGACGCAACTCTACAAAATACTGAACTCGGGGTGAGTCACTCGACTCGACCGTTTGGGAGCTGATTACTACATCATCGACAGAAGTTAGAAATATAAATAAACAAGTATTTTAATTAAAAATATACCCGATTACAAAATGTCACTCCGGATTTAAAGTCGAATCTCTTCGCAATCCAAAATCGGTCGCTTAGGCGGTAGGAGGCACACAAACATACCAACTTCCATACATCCGAAAAACATTGCGCTCCTTGTGGACATTCGGTTAAAATGAAGATTATATTTTTAGCACTGTTAACTTATAAGTAGTTACTTAGGTACCTTCAGAATCCCTAAACTCTCTTTTCATTATGATTGCGCAGTATCCTCATAAATGTATATCGTTTCACATGGTCGGATGAGCGCTCGCTTTTGGGACACGCATCCAAATTGCACGCACACATCAGTTCGCAAGTAGTGAAGCATCAAGTTCTGCGTTGTGGAGCTATTCATCTGGAGGTTATCTTATCGGCGCCTCACGCCTGCAACGGTCGCGTGGAGTGACTCACAGTCATCTCCGCGAGTCCAGTATTTTGAACTGCTATGGCACTGCTGCTCAGATTTGGGCATGTGCTGTCGAAACCGGTTCCGCGTAAGGGTTTTAAGTAAAATGCCTTTGTTTACATGCAGGAAGTTACTCATTCCGGGTTCTATTTATTTATATAGTATCTAGATAAACAGTTTCTACTTGCTTGAGCCGGTCATTCTTTGATGTTCATTAGATTTTAATCACATATTGGAGTTTATTCGAGGTACTTTGTACACCACGATACGCTATCTCCGATATCCATCGAGTTTATATTTATGCGACTGTCAAACATAGTTTATTGCATAGCATAATATTAGGGTACATACTTTTTCATAGTTTAAATTGAATAATGAGCTTGCGCCACCAAAAAATCGCACGGATAACATTTTTCTGAATAACTTCTACATTCAATTTTTTTTTTTTTTGAGGTTCCAATTTTCGAGGTGGGAGGGTACTAAAATAGTACTCTGCTGGCGACGCTTACCACCCTCAAGTTGAACATCTGTGGCCAAGCAACTACGGCGTGTTCCGTCAGCCTCACTTGAGAGCTAGTTCCCATTCCAGGCTAGGTGTGTTTACCATCTTAGTCACATTTCACATAAGATTAGGGACCCTATTCCTGTGCGTTCGAGATTATCTCGGTCACTGTCTCTCTAATTTAGAATTTAATGGGAGTGAGAGTGACCGAGATAAAAATGTTATTTCTCCGAATAGGGGCCCTGGTGAGTTGTGCTCAAACTCCTGTCGATCATAAAAAAAATATTAAATTTGAAACCAGACCCTCTATGCCAGAGATTTGAATATTGTAGAATTCAAAGCAAACACGATCACAATATGCTCAATTCCCACCATTCCCTTCCCCTGTTAACGCTTAATCGACCGTAAAATGAAATATTTTCGATTAAATCGTCACGCCAGAATAACTAATGTATGAAACGGCCGACACAAAACGGACTTAATTAAAAGCCCTAAAACAATGTCAGTCATGTCATGAATTGAAATAAAGGCCTCGAAAACAGCGGCGAATCCTGTCTATGGCGGTCTCCAGCGAACTTTAAATTTGGAGTTCAATCTAAAACGTTATTAAATTGACGCTAAGAGGTCCCGCGCCACGGAGGGAGCCATTGATTAAAAGCCCGGGAAACTGTAAGAGTGGAACAGCAATCGCGCTTAAGTGCTGGAGGTAAATTGCAATACAATACGAGAGGGCAATGGAATTTCTCGAACCGCGACATCTAATGGCCCGTTACGTTGGGTAACTTTATTCATTTGTTAGAAGACTGGCGTCCTGAATAGGACCGTGTTCATACGTTCAAATCCGGAGCATTATCATCAGAATGGTAGGCACCAGCCACCCCTCAGAGCAAATATTGACCGGCGTCCATATAAAAGCGTAAACAATGACATTGTTACAGTAAATGAAGACATGAAACGAAATATTTCCTCGGAGCGTGTTATTTCAGAGGGATTTTATTAGCTGACAGAAACGACGCCTTTCGATCCCAATTTTTGGAATAGCTAAAATATGAAGAAATACGTTTTTCATTCAGCTATGAGTAGCATTCGAATATGTTCAAGAAAGCTCGTGAATTTCGAAGCATAATAAGTACGAGTTTTTTATACTACTGAGTACTAAGTGACGAGACGAGCAAGTCACGTTTGCCCATAACAGTTCAGTGCCACCCTGAATTTTGAAACAAATTTCAAAACGCGACGTCAATGAACTACGTTCGTCGATAATTATCTATACGGCGCCTGAGATAGATTTTAAATCTCTTTAAGCTTAGTAATTTCGTTGGTAACATTCACACAGTAATTTTTGCACTCTACCGCTTGTCGGAGACGTAAACTTTGATAAAATAGTAATGTCGTCGTTCTGACGGCAGTCGCCACCCCACATTTTTTTTCCATTTTTCTGAACTGTTCCCACGATGACCTATTGTACCCTTGCACCAGAGACTGTATTTATCGATTAATGACCCAGCCGTCGACTAAACTTTCATTTCATAGCGTCATGTCATGTCAATTGATCATTATGTCGAGTGGCTGCTTTCAACGGGTTTTAGAAGCATCCACGCGAAGTAGTTCGCGAAAATAATAAGCTGTCCTCCTACACCGCTTTCTATCCCGACCTGGCTGGTCCCGTTGCAATTAAAGCTGCCAGGCTTGTGTCCACAAATGGCGAAGGCGACGTGGGCGGCACTCACTGCGCCCACATCCATCGCAGCTAACCAGAAATTGCAATTCTACCACCATTGTCTTATATTAACTTTTTTGTCATTGAGTCATGACTATGAAATCATTGTCGCTTGCTCCAAACCAGATTAGTTAGATCTATTATTTCGCCTGATACCAAGCACAAGTGCTATGCTCCAAAGCTTTCCAGTTTATGCCAAAGATTCATGCTCGTATCTGCGCAGCGTTCTTCACGAAGAAATGCAGATGTAGGTACTTATAATCGCGTGAACGTTCGCCTTGTTCCGTATTCTTGTTAATAAAACTTCCATGAGTAATAATCTCGAGACAATGCCGGG
This sequence comes from Apocheima hispidaria, assembly GCA_947579745.1. Classification (NCBI taxonomy): domain Eukaryota; kingdom Metazoa; phylum Arthropoda; class Insecta; order Lepidoptera; family Geometridae; genus Apocheima; species Apocheima hispidaria. Next base: position 16,336,903 of record OX388147.1, read on the forward strand.
TCGTCAAACTTACAGTTCGTTTTGGTCTCAACGGTCTACAAGTCCAACTTGCATTGCAAGACTGTAACCAACACATGTTCACTATAATTACTACAAACGGGCGATGGCCTTTTCTAAACGCCGAAGGACTAATAATACGAAGTTGGGGACGTGAGCAGTGCAACTTCTACAGCTATGTTTGTGCCCTTTTAGTTTTCGCGTCGTCCCCGATATGTAAGTTGATTACGACACGCTCCTCGCTTCGAGGGTAAACTGCCTACCTAAATTAACTCACAAGCAATAATGTTTCTGAAGATAAATGAATTGGAAAGTTCCAGACAACAATCATTTTATGAAATAAGCAAAGATTCTTTAGAAATGAACTATCGGAATGAACTATGAAATTTTCAATTGTCTAACAAATGAATTAGAAATTCCCATTGCTTTTCCAAGCATTACCTTTGTGCTTATTAGTCGACATGTCTGGTACACGTACAGAAAGAACTTCGTCATTAATTTGAACTTTATGACCGTTATAAATCCCGGCCTACAGAGCCTTTAGTAGCGTTTTACGGTCTTTCTTTAGAGCCTCCGCGTAGTATCTGACCTCGGTATTACTAAAGAGTACCTAATATTTCTGTATCAAGATTCTGAAAACTTATTCCTGAACAATCCAAGCATGTGCCCTAAATGCAAATGAGGATAAAATATTCCTTCTTGGAATATTGTCATCGTCGACCAATTGCCTTCTTTATTATCGCTTCGTATGTTTAGCCTTAGCTACTAGATCACTGTACATCAGCAAGATGGTATCCAGGCCTCCAGACATTGCGAAGTTATAGGGAGTCGCCAGGTCCCAGTTCGGCGCGAACTACTAGTTGTTATATGTCGCAACTACTCACAAGTATTGCTTTTCGTGACTAAAGCCAGCACTATAATACCGTAAACAGCGAGTAGAATAACTAAGCCCATGACTCCGTCGTCATCAAGATAAAACAACAATGATTCATATGAAAGCATCAAACCAGAAAATTTGGATAGTACCCAAAAACGTTTGATAAGGTTCATTGCGCATGACCTAAACTGTATGCCGGGGTGAATAATCTATACTAAAGTCTAGCTACAGCGTACCTAGCGGTGCCAGCCAACGGTACTCTGCAGATTCTATGAAACAAATTGAACTCGAATCATTGATAAAAAATCTACGAACAGAAGCTTTGAAAGCTGATTATGGCTTGGCTAAAGTCACGACAAGCATACATGCTATATGCCTTGCAAGTAACCCTATTTCCACGTTGATTAACCCCAAAAAGGATACGAATTACCCAAACAAGCGAAAAGACCTGATTATTACGTATACCTACTACCAATAAGTAGCAAGTCTACAATACATTTCTTGAAGGTCTCGTAAGATCTGGCCTTGTGATATTGATCCTGTCGCTACCTTTTGCATCCTTTTTTAGCAAAAAAGGACTCTTTTTGCCGGTGAGAGAGAATTCAATTTGGATGTTTACTTGATCTAAAGTAAACTCGTTACTTATGAATTAGCTAGACTTGAAACGTAGTAGATATGGTTTAATCTATGACTTGGCGTTTGCGCATTGCTTGTGGGTGCAAGTGTTTTTTTTTGGTGTGCTTGGAGAGCGCTGTTATTTCCGTTTCCTTTGCCAGCGGAGCGTAGATTTTTGACTAGACGGCTCGATTTTACAATATCGTTAATTCGTTGGGAACCATCATTACTCTTTGTCTCTGGTAAAAAAAAAACAAAGCTGGTGTTTGAGTGATATGTCTGTTGGTTGAAAGAGCGAAGCAAAAGGCTGTGTAAAGGAACAATACGGCTTTTGTATGTTTGTGTGTATATTTTACTGACGATAACTTGCGAATCGTTGATCCTATCCTCATTAGATTTTGTTGGCATTAAGTAGTTCATTAAAGTTAATTGTTTCAATTCGAATGTGAGTAAATTTGGTTAGGGAATGTGAAGTCAAAGGGCGTCGTGAGGTCTCAATTCGAACTACCAATATTTTAAGAACCTACTTACATTTACACCAAAAACATTACCCTCCTTCTTGGGCAGTCGGGGCTAAAGAGCATCAGAAACACTATATTTCAAACTGAAATTCAAAGCAAATCGCTGCTTTTGCTTTTTCCATTTGCATATTTCGAATCAATCCGCAGATGTTAGCAATATCTGCAGCGGATGTGCCGAGTACGTAAGTACGTTCGTCCGTGTCTGAGACTATAAACTATACGAAATTGCAGAAATACCATTTCAATATAAAATACTGCCGTCCTGCCCCGGCTTCGCACGGTTACCAATAAAATTCAAGATCCTCCGGTGGGCTAATCTGAAGATTCCCTGAAAATTTCATCAAAATCGGACATGCCGATTTTGATGAAATTTTCAGGGATACATACATAGGTGTATACTGTATAGACTTCAATAAGCAATGTTACGTGCAAAATTGCAAAGCGGTCCTTTGTGTCTGTGATAATTTTAGTATGACTCATATTTCCTTACATGAGATTCTTGAATAATTTATTTAAAACGCATTTTATTATGTAGATCAAGTATCGGTAACCTTTGGAAAGTTGCGGGCTATAATTTCGAACGTTTATGAAGTGGCGGGCCGTAGGGGGATGAGATGGGTTTGTGTATTGGCAAAGCAACGGCTTGTTTTTTAGTAACCTAGCGAAGCGAAGATATACTATGTCTACGGGAGCAAATAGAACGTTGTATTTTTCCGACGATATCTTGACAACAGGTGAAATAATATTCATTAAATTGTAGTTCATTAGGGGTTGTGAAGTTATAGGAGTCGCGAGATCTTAGTTCGGTGCGAACTACTATTAATAGATGATGTTGAATCTGTACGTTGAATATAATATTCTCTGAATAGGTTATACACTATCTGACAACTTTTTTTCTCTACAGTTCTACACATGATCAGTGCATTTAGCTAAAGTGCAGCTTTGTTCTTTTAGACATCTCTGCATGACTGCTAAGTGCTCAGCGAGCAGAACCAAATGCGGGCCGCAAATGGCCCGCGGGCCGGGCGTTGTCCGCACGTGATGTAGATAACAACGTTGTTTGTTTTGATTTGTGTGTGATCTATTGAGTAATTATGTAAGTCTTTGTCCGATAAAGAAACGTTAAACCTTTGTTGGATAATATGAATACAGAAGAACAATGACCCAAAGCTACTACGTAGAAGTTATTTCATTTTAAACACCCTTGAATCAATTTTATCAACACTGACATAGGGTTAGTCGAAGTATTCTATAGGGGTTTTTTGGGATATAAAGATTTTAAACTCTTTTTACCCGACTGCCCAAGAATGAGGGGTTTATACTAGCTGTTACTGAAAGGTGCAACAATATTGTACGTACTCATCATTATGAACAACTTTTACTATGGGACCCCAACCATGAAATCGCGAAAAAAATAAATTTGCTGTTCCATAGAAAAATGACAATTACACTAGACAAATTGTATGGAAATAAATTATAAGTTCACAAACTAAGAGTAAAAGTATGAAACAACAAAGTATGATGCCAATACAAGTCATTAGACTACGGATAAAGGGACATTATGGACCATGGCATTTTGAATTTCGTATAATATTTTCTTGTTTCACAATTATACGTAGGCGAGTTTTAGTTTTTGATTTTATTTACATATTTTTAGTGTTAAGTGGGTACAAATATACGTACAAAACAGCGCGCCAGTTGAATGCAGTTCCTCCAAAAGCCAAAACCTCCAAAAGCCTTCGACTGCTCGGCATCCAATTCGCGGAATATATATTATTCAGTTTGTTGCACAACCATGTCACACGTGATATTAAAATGTATAGGAAAATGCAAGCGAAGTTTTTTTCTCGAGACGAACGTATTAATTTTTATATCTAGAAGCTTTATTGGTCCTGATACGATTGTGGCTATTATATATTCCTCTGAATTATAATAGGATTATAGTGTAAAACTGTTGTGACCTTTACTTATATTATTGTTACCTTAATCATCCTTGTACACAAGTTTAAACAATAGTTTCTCTGATTATGATATTGATTCTGAAAGCTTTGTCTCAATTTCTACAACGTCTATACACGTTTTTTCCCATTTTGGCGCGTTCTTGTCAAAAAAAAAAGGCCTTGTAACCCAAGACATTGCGGCTTTGGGCTTCACCGTGACGCTCCCATTTACTGACCTTAATCAATCTTTATTTACCTACCAGCTTCCTTTGATCTCGATCCTATATTAAAGTAAGTAATTCTTTGTTAGACCGTATCGATTTTCCGCGTATCCTTGGGCGTGATTCGAGGCATTTTCCGACTCACGTGATTTTATTGCGACTATTCTAACCTTCGGACCAATACAAGTGGTTAAAATTCTTCGTAACAAAATAAGGAATAATTGGACTAGCTACAAGAGAATGGAATTAATTCTTTTTTGACGTATAACACAGGGCTAAAAGAAAAGGGTATGCTAATCCGACACGGGCATGTAGTACTCATCATTATGAACAACTTTTACTATGGGACCAACCCTGAAATCCAATTTAAAAAAAACAGCTGTTCCATAGAAAAATTGCAATAACATTCGACAAAATGTTTTGATCAGCTGTTTTTTCCCCTTCGATTTCAGGGTTGGTCCCATAGTAAAAGCTGTTCATAATGATGAGTACAACATGCCCGTGTCGGATTACCATACCCTTTCCTTATAACCCTGTATACTTTGTGTGAGTGTATGGACATTTGAAAGTTTAGCAGGCCAATGCTGCTTGATCGATCTGTGTGCGTGTCATTCGCTTTACGGCTTTCCTCTGCGGCGGTCGTGCCTTACAACCGTTAAAGGAAGTCCGCCCCAGGACGGATGCGATACCTATCCTGTGGTATGTGCAACGCTGGGGTTGAAACAGGAAAACAGCTATGACGTAGCTATGACTATATTTGAACTAGTAGCTGAGAAACAATGGTGCATGTTTTTAACAACTTTGTTTTTATTTTATGTTACCTCAGAACTCCGTCACTTACAAAACCTATTTGGAAAATTATTTTTGTATTTCACCATCATCATCATCAGCCCGTCACAGTCCACTGCTGGACATAGGCCTCTCCCAAGTCTCGACACTTAGCTCGATCTTCGGCTTTTAACTTCCACCCACTGTCAGCTGTCCTACGTATATCGTCACTATCTCATTTCAGGGCGTCCTACGCTACGTTTGCCGATTCGCGGTCTCCACTCTAGAAAACGTTTACCCCAACGGTTATCGGTTGTACGACAAATATGGCCGGCCCACTGCCACTGCAGCTTGCTAATACGCTGAGCTATGTCGGTGATTTTGGTTCTCTGACGAATTACTTCGTTCCGGATATGATATCTCAGAAAAACGCCAAGCATAGCTCTTTCCATAGCTCGCTGGGTGACTTTGAACTTGTGGACCGCAACAACTGGGAGTGTCCACGTAAAACTGTCTGTTTCGTGAATTTTTTGTATTTGAATGGAGATAATTCCAGATTGGTCCCATTTTTTTTTCAAAATCCATTTCTGATAATAGGATCCAAGAGGAATTGAGGGAACTCAAATATAGGCATATAGCGATTTTGGTAGTTTCACCAGCAAATCAAGCATTTTGCATTCAGAAAGTATCATTTGGTGAAGTGGAACTGATGAAGAAAATATCATTTGGTGAAGTCCGCCTGGGGAAGTACTACAACGTTGGCAGCAATTGAACCGCCAAGCAGTAGTGTGCAAACATTACTGTGATCCGGATTGATGAGCAATGTTTCCAGTGAAACTACTGAGTATACTTTAATGTATCAGGACTTAACCACGCTAAAACTAGTTTATTTATATACCTCGGCGTTTCGGCCAAGTTTCAATGGCCGTGGTCACGAGCTGATTGAAGAATGCGTGTCGTTTTTTAAATTACTGAGTATTAGGATATCTAACAGCTAATATATCAAGGTGGACGCTCACCATCAGGCAAACGACATGCTCGTCTTGTTACAAAGTACCATAAAAAAAGTCTGATAATACAATTGTTTGAAAAGCTTATTATCTCAAGGTACTTGGTGAGCGGGCTTTGTTTCCGCAACTAGGCCGCATAGCGGCCCCTCTTGCGTCTCATTATCTCAAGGTAAAAGAAAACCCAAAATGATTGATTCTTCCAAAACTCCAAATAAATTTTATCGCTGAAGTGTTCTTAAAAATTCCTTTGTACAACCATTATAGCCCTATATAGCTTTTATAAGTGACAAAGGATTAAAAGTAGATAAGTAAAGAACAAGTAGTTAATAATAATGTTATTAGTGTCCGTTGAGTTTTGTACTCTGATAAAAAAAAAGTCAATTTTACGAAGATTAATTGACCGAGCGAAACGAATGTCTGCGGGAACAAACTAGTATTCATGAAGAACGGATCAACGGTTCGCAAGCTATCGTTGGACAAATATACACGCACACATACAAACAACGTGAACGTAAGGAATATTTTAAAGAAATTGTGGAATCTGCGGATTTGTTACAATATTTACCCACAAAAACAACCCGAAACCGAAACTCATGGATATTTGATGGCTTACCCACGAACATATAGAAAGGGCTGATACACCCCACTTTTATGGACGATTTTAATGTCTGTAGAACAAGCATTCGCCAAAAAAGTGTATGACACAGCTACTGAAACAGTGATTCTGGAAATTTGATGAAATTCGCAGAGGTATGAAAATACAGGGTTATAAGGAAAGGCTATGCTAAGCCGAAAGGGGCTTATAGTACTCATGATTGTGAACAACTTTTACTATAGGACCAACCCTGAAATAGCGCGGGGGGGTGGAACAGCTGTTCTATACATTTTGTCGAGTGTCATTGACATTTTTCTATGGAACAGATGTTTATTTTTTTCGGTTTCAGTGTTGGTCCCATAGTAAAAGTTGTTCATAGTGATGAGTACTATAAGCCCTATTCGGCATACCGTTTCCTTATAACCCTGTATAGCAGCAAAATTGTAATAACCTGGTATTGAAATATAAAACATCAAAACAGTGGCGGATCCAGAATTAATTTTTGGGAGAACTAAAAGTCGGTTTCGTCGAGTCTTAATCTAAGTACATATAAAATTCTGGGCTGTGGCTAAAGTTTTATTCTCAAAGGACTTTGCTAGTCTCCGTATATATTTTTGACCCAAAAAATATATTTTTTGGGGGCTTCAGCTACCTCCCCCCCTAGTATCGGCACCTAGCACTACGTCCAAGTAATGAACTTGTGCCAAGTTTGATTAAAGTAGAAATATCCTTAATAATACTCGGAGGAGATCTGAAAGCGGCGAAGTTTTCCGGTCCAGATGTGCTGAAACCCATCCCCTACGCGGTTAGCAAGCACAGGCAGCCCAACTTATATATACAGTTGGCCAAATGAAGGATTTACAATTTTCCGTGGGATACTCAGTTTTGTTGAGAAAATCGATGGTGACTCCCTCATTCAGCTCTCAAGACAAGTTGGTCGTTCTTAATGGCCGTATGGCGGCAGTCTGGCACTTTCCCTCTTTATTATATCGCCGGTTATGTGAATCCTCATGATATTTGATGGATTGGATTGGGAAACCTCTTCCCGATCTCAAATGAAAATTTAACAAGTAATATTATTGAAAGAAAAACAAAACTGCGAAATTAAGCCTATTTCGCAGAGGAAAGAGGAATCCAACGACACCTCACACGTCAAAATCGGTCAAGACGTTTAGGCTACGGGAGGTACTATAGGAACAGACAAACATACTTACATACACCCAAAAATATTACTCAAGAGGATATATTATTTTGTACAGCCTAAACGGCTTTAGCGATATGGGAATGTGTGTGAGGTATCGTTCGATTTGTCTCAATTTCTTGAATGTGTAGGCAAAATTGTATGGTATAAAGTTATAACACTAATTCGTCAATTGCAAAAAAGTAATGATCTGTTTAAACTATTCACCATTTTGTTGAACCTCAAGATGTAAGGACGTGTACACATGACGTTGCGGCTGTAGCGACACCGCCGCCGCTGCGGTGCCGCTATATTATGTCACTCTAGGTTCTAGATCTTCTGAGGACCCGTAAACATGGTGCGGCGCCGCGTCGTGTAAGGTTCCATACAAGTCTTAGAGTGACAATGTAGCGGCTCCGCAGCGGCGCCGTGTGTAACGGCCCTAAGAGCGCCAATAATACACGAATAATGAGCAAAGCTATATTGTGTCGTAAGATTAAATTATTGAATCGAACCACAAGGACCTAAAAATTCTCGTGGTTCGCTTCATCGAACATCGCGCCCGGAGCGCAGTTCTCCCAGCTTTGTGAGTAAATCACCGGTCTTCTGTTTAAAAAGACTAGGTACATTCGATAAATTTTGCGAAGCCTTTGATTCGAATATAAGTTTGTAAAAAGGAATCCCCTACAGGAGCTGAATATTTCTGTCCGATTTAAAAGTAAATGATGCCTCCTTTGAATAATTCAAATGACAAGTCAATCCAATTTTGATGGCATACATTTTCAATTCTGATTACTTGTGCCTGAACGCGATGTCCTTATTAACAACCTTATCTTAGCCATTTTTACTATCAAATTAAATTTTCTTTACATCGATGAAAAACTACGTTTCCGATTCAAGAAGGTCGCGCCATTCTTAAGATGTCTCCACACGGGCCTAATCTGATTTATTTGAAAAAGATAGCTAGACATAATTTTTTCTACAATAGAAAATACTATGTTGCCCGTACGGCTTCGCTCGCCTACACCCGTACACATACACAGGCTTCAGGAAATGAAATACCCCATTTCACCTCATTAGGGGTTACTTTTTTTTAAATCCTGCGTCATGCCTTTCTTTATTTTTTTAAGTATATTACACAAACCGGCTTAGCATGAAATAATATTTTATTTTCATAGAAAGTTTTGTGATTGTGATTTGTGATCACTTTACCCCTTTAGAAGTTGAATTTCTCTTAATCCGTTCTTATTTTTCACCTAGACTATTGGAGGAGTATTGGGTTCAAATCTTCAAACATTTTGATTATTCGTGAAAGAAATAGCTCTGGCCGGCGCTACCTTTGATCTTTGGCTGCAGGAGATAACCTAGAAACAGAATTACACACACCCGAAAAACATTACTCTGTTTCTAAGGCAGTCAGGTAAAAATATAATGCAGAAGGAATATTGCTTACTCCGTTAATATTCCCTACAGCGTCCTTATCCGCATCATCTAATACGCTAAAGTTATTTAACTCACGTTCACTTCGCTTCTCCCACACATTCGTTATTCCGTACGTCTGTATGACACCAATCAAACTTCTCTGTACATAATAAGCAGTGTCTAAATCCAGGGGAATAATATTTGTTTTGGGGCGTTATCAAGCCGGTCTGCGGGCTGGAGAAAGGTTGCTAAAGTCTGAGCTGTGCCTGGGATACTATTTTCAAACGTTCGAGATGACCGGGGTCACTTTCTCCCTAGTTACAAATGTCATGCGAGAGAAAGTGATCGAAATGATCACGGACGCCCGAGAATAGCGTCTCTGGGCTAGGACGAGGCAAAATCGATACTGTTGCCGACGCTGACGGTCGCGCGCCGCTGCCTTCCAATTATACTTCAGCCAAATCCGACCGGCACGTGACCCAACTTGTTGCCGAGACGTTGACGTAGCTGCGATAATATAGCCGCAACATGCGGCTGGAGTGCGGCTGCAGTGGAGCGACAAGGCGACAAGGGGCGCTGATTGCCTTTTAATCACCTATCCGTTGAGATATTGACGCAGAAAGGGCTGTAGCTACTTATTATGCTTATTATTAGTGACCCCAATATAGAGTATTTGTATTACCGAATTAATGGACTCTATTGATGTCTTCAGCTTCAGCACTCGTAAGTGCTCAAAAGTCTATTTGGAACTTACATTTTTAGGGTTCCGTTGCAAACTAAGGAACCCTAATAGATTCGCCGTCTCGTCATGGTCCTTTTTAGGGTTCCGTAGTTTAGATACTATAATAGTAACACACCTGCGTACATGATTCGCGCGGGCCAAAATGAGAGAGAAAGAGATAAATATATTTTTATTTTTCTGTTGTTGGTCAGCTTTCCGAGGTTTTCAGGTTGACATTATCAAGACTATAGCGCCGACGGGACACAATATAAATAAGGAAAATACTGGAATAAAAAAATGTCACCTACCCAATCGAGTGAAAATGTTACCTAACCCCATTGAAAACTAAACTCAAAATTGTTATGAGGTTTTTTTTTAAATTTAGAATCACGTTATATTTTTCGCAGGAAAAATCGCAAAAACAGCTTTGCAAACTAAGAACTCGGCCTGTGAAGAAGGTGATTATTTATTTTTAACATAGCTACGGAACACTACCATGAGCGTGACACGACATACACTTGACAATTTTTTCAGTAAACGTAAAAAAAATAAGTGAAATCTTTTAATATCACCTGCTTATAATAATTATTAACACAATGATTTGTGTAGTCCATCTATAATAGGATATTTTACACAAATAGTTGCTTCTCAATTTGCAATATTAACCGGCGAAGTGGTCATTAATCTTGCAGCCCCACGTTGGGCGCCAAACTGTCGCAATTGCGTTCAAAGTTACAAACTTAGTACCAAATTGTTTTTAAATCTGATTTATATTTCTATTCTTAAAAAATAATATTATAACTAAAGCTTATTTAAACTAATTTATCAGCGGGCGCGATATGATCTCTACAGCTTAGTCTACAAGATCTTGGATCTTGAAAGCACGAGATTCCCTTTTGATGAAGTGCTCGCAAATTGTCAAAGAATTCTCTCCCTAATAAAATGTCTGTACTGTTATTATCTGAGTTTGCTTTCCAAACATTTGCCTGCTTGGTGTTAAAACTATGAGTTTATTTTAACAGCTTTTTCCCTTCCTAATATCTGCCAACCGCAACGTTTTTGTTCTTTCGTGTTGCGATGCTCCATGAACGTTCCTCGAAAATGGTTTATGTAAAGTCAGTCAGGCGGACGCCGGTGACGGTATTTCCGCGGCGGGCCTGTCTGCACGTCCGCTAGCCCGACTCCCGGTTACTTCTGGTATTCCCAGTTATTACCGCATGGGGATGCGGTCTAGGGGTTGTTGGCCCGGATCGATCCACCGCACCACGCCGATGTTACCGGTGCACGGGTTTACGACACCATCACTACTGCAGTCTTAGATTTATCTCTTTTCCACTAGACTTTTCACGAGCCGTACTTTTGCCTAAACTCTCATTTCGAACCGTGTGACGCAACGAACCGTAAGTAACGTCGGCTGCGGCGCTCGAAACTTGGGGTAAGGAATCGAAATTCTATTGATGTTTGCCGCAGATTCTACAGTGTTTAGAGCCACTACCAACAAGTGACGGGTTTTAAGGACGGGAAATCAATCGGAAGCATTTTGAGTGGTGAAACAAATTCAGCGTGGCGTTGCCGGCTGTTAATTGGCTGCGGGTGGCGGCGCCGAGACGGCGGCGGAACCTCCGCATGGTACCTCCCTGGCGTGCCCCTGCCCCTACCGCCCCTCCCCGGCAGCGCGCCGTTTTTATGAGCGAGAAGCCCGTGGAGGATCACACGAGTCTGGGTGGCTCTTAAATTAGTTTGTCTTCTCCGACCCTAGGCCCTCTTAGTTGCTAAGTAGTAGGTACCTACGACGTCTTGTAAAATCAAAGACGATTAAATGGAAGCATCGCTTTCGTTTCCAAGATATTTATTCTGGTGGCATTACCATATCATAACATTATTTACCGTCTAACACATCCTTTCGCTTTCTTTTAGTAGAATTTGATGTAATGCTCGTAGATGTCGCTAGTGACAACATGATTCTTTCATTTGGTAGGCTTATTATCTTGTGTAGGTTATCAAGTTAGGGACGGTAGCGTTGGAGGGGTGTTTGCGGGGTGGGTCCGCAGGGCGGGGTGCGCGGGGCGCGGGGGGCGCAGCTATCGACCGGCCGCCCTCCCCCCGGCGTGGCTCAGTTTCCGGGCGAGAGTCGCGCAGTGAGCTGGCGACGCGACGCGACTCTGTCACTCGTTAGATAGTCAATTTGATCATCACAATGCTGATAGGACTCGTGCGGGACTCGGTGATGCAGTGCTTCTGCCACTCATGCCGCGCGCCCGTGCTGCCTGCAGGTGGGACGCCGCCAAGCCGCTTCCTCCAACTCCTCGATAACGACCGGCGACGCCGCTGCCACAAACCGAGGAGACAAACGCCTAAATATTGTGTTATCTGATATCTGACTAGAAAACGCTTTTAAATGTTGATTTTCTTAAGCCTGTAAGATTTTTTGTGACAACTGAAACCCCAAAATGCAGATGCATGAAAATATGTAAACACTCCACAAAAATGATCATAATATTAAGTTTCCCCAAAGGGTTGCTTTTATTTTGATAGTTTTATGGTTCCTTTCCTTCGTCTCCAGACAGACGCAGATTTGAGGTATTTGTCGCGTAATTCAAACACCGGCCGGCAAGGGGCGGGGTGCTTGCCGGCCGGTATCGATACTATCTGACATTAGCACGTGAAACTTCGCTACTGCGTATGCATGAAACTTTCTGTGGGAGGTATTCTGGTAACGTTAACTATAGTTCCTTTGGATGCTTTAGAATTTTAATATTTTGCTTTAGCCGTTTTAACGTTTTGTCAACCTTGAGGGTAGTTACATATATTTCTTTCATTGATTTTTTGTGCTATAACACAGGACATGTGTTATAGCACAATGACAATCAATGTAGTCGTTAAGATTTTTGTTTATCGTTTATGAGCGATACATTCGATTACGATACGATTCTGTCTTCTAAACTCCAATTGCTTTCGAACGTTACGTTTTGTGTTAAAACCTTCCGGTTCTGTGATTTAATCTAGGTCGTCTAGATCTGTCTGTGCCTGAGTTCAGCCTGACAGAAGTATTGATTGGACCTAAATATAGGTACGTCCACCATTTTGTATCAGGACGCATGTAATCTCATGATATTTTTGTGCACCATATTGATGTACCTACGCCTCTTTGACTTTACAATTTTTAATATGTATGTATGGCACATTTTATTAAACAAAGAAAATAATTGTGCATTCAAATTGTAACGTTAAAACGTTCCTTTACTCCAACTTCCATATGCTTAATTTGAAACTGGGTATAAAATAAAAAGATGATGCTTTCTCAAACTTACAAACAGTTATTTGATAATCAAACTATCAATGGTGTCACTAAAACCTTGATAGCACTGCTCCTAAGATCGAAAAGATGTTCGCCGGAACGAAATAACCTTTTTACCGCAGTTCACCGTATAAAACTTGATGGTACTCCAGACGGGGATCGTAAAACTCAGCCTTGAGATACGCCCGAGCGTGTCTACGAAGCCGCAATTTCCATTTTTGTTTTATTTCATCTGTAATAACGCTTGTAATTTCACCAAAGATTACGTTCGACTAAATGACCCGTTTTCCTCTGCGTTAAGCTTATGCCACTTTGAAATTTTATTAATAACTATCGACAGTCTTTAATCCGATATCGATGTTAATATCCGATTAATATTTTAATCATCTTGGTCATGTGCTCAAGGTTCTGTGACGCTATCAAATATTTAACCCCAGTTTAATTTCGTCAAGTCCCCCACCTCACAAAATACTAGACAGGACGTCACTGTTCTCTTTTATGAGATGATCATCAATCATTGTAATCCATTTCGCATCGTTGATGTCGTTAAATGGGTGTTTGTGGAACCCGGAGCTTTTCAAGTGCTCGGATTACCGCTACGGCATTTGTAAAGAGGCATCGGGGGCTGGAGATCACATAATTGTTTAGGGGGTGATTATGACACCGCGTTTAATTGGCTCAACAAGTTTAGAACCCCTTTTGATGTAGAACAGGGGCTTCAGATTAGGATCATCTTGTATTCTCATAACCATTCCATTGTGCTGCGTGACAACATTATGTAATTTTGTCATTATGTCATTAAATCCCTTTGGTATAATATTCAATCCCCTAGAAAACGTAGATTCTCTTACGAAGGTCCTTAGCATAATATATCAATATGAAACAAAGAAGCACGTACTAGACGGGATTTGTAGAAAAAGTCGGGTATGTCACAATGATGCATTGCAGACCCGAACAATGTTTGCGTGTACGTGCCGCTTTCCACCACCCTCGTCTGCTTCATAACTTGGAGTTTGTTACTTTTGTCTCTATTGTCAGCTGTGTTCATGCAGGCCACTTACGTTAATCCACTGTAGGATAGTTGTGATATAAAAAAAAACTGAATGGCTTCAAACGGGCCGCGTCGCCACATACTGCGTCACATTCACATCCATTTGCTAATGAGGGTAGCTCGTAGAAAGAATGTCAAAAGCATCTCCGCTTCGCTATACTCACATAGAAATATTCTCAACTCGACATTGCATTGAATATCTCCCTTGTTTCTGCATATCTTCGCCGCTGCATTCGTTTAAAATACTCTTTCGTGTCAACGTTCGTTTTCCCAAAGGCAGTAAATTCGCTTTCAGCTCTCCCCTCGCGGGTTAAAACCTTGCTTTAAATATTTTATCAGTTTTTTTATATCGTATCGTGTGGCGCCGAGGGGGGCTGGCATTCAACCTTTCGGCTATAACTGCCCATTTCGTATTCGATTACCAGTTATTGTTTGACTTTATTGAATTTATTTAACTTTGCGTTTACTCAGATACCCCTAGAGTTCACATTAACATTGATTGGAATGATCGTCTTTAGGCTTGCTCGACATTGTTTAACCTTCAATTTTTAACTAATCAAACTAAAGCTCAGCAAAGGTTTGAATTACTAGAAGAAATCGCATCTTACAAAACACCTGAAAGCAAGATGTCCACGACGCTTTTTCTGTATCTGGTCTACGGACTGCGGTTACATAAACTAGAACTTGCCAAATGCGATCAAGGCTTTACCGCAAAGATTTGCCCACGCTGTATTAGGGGAGAGAGTAAATTACGCCGGTTTGTCGGTAAATTGCGCTATTCAGTCTACAGACACATATCATCATCTGGAAACAGCCGTCATCAGAACGTGAATTATGACTTCGTACAGCCGAATTATTGTTGTTAACAGTGACTAACGATCCAATCAACTGAACCTCGGCTCAGTCAGCAATTTGATTTGTGATCGGGCTTTATGATAATCAACTCTCTCTTTAATTTTGCATATTTAATCCACAAGAACTGAACCATCCCCAGCTAAAATACCGTAGTGATTTAATTAGCTCTAAATTCAAGCTTTCTTGAACCGGGTGCTGTGAGGCCAGGGTATATTAACCATGTCTGTCCTCAATTTTTTTTTTTTTATTATAAATTTAAATCCACGCGTCTTAAACTGTCTTCAACGAGGATTAAAATACAATGCGGTTGTGAATCTATAAGTTTTAAAGCCGAATCGGGATCGTCAGCCCCGTGTGAACCGGGTCGAGCGGCTGCCGTGAGGGATTATCCGTATTTGTAGAATTTTCTTCGTTCCCGGCTTCGAAAGCCGGACCCATTCCGCTCACGTATCGGCCTCTCATCTTGCGATGTCGTGCCGTCGCGTTATTACCTCGCAACTATTACCCCAAAGACGATCGTACACGACTCGAACTCCAAATATCTAATGACTATTCAAGAGTTTTGGTTTTTCGCGCTGCGCAGTTTCGTTATGCTTCGCCAGTTTTGTTTTTTTTATGGAAGAAATAAAAGAAGAGTATTCTGGGATTTGGAGGAGTAATCAGATTATAATGATTATAATCGTATGCGCTTAATTTATCGTTTTTTATAATATTTTGTAGTCGAGATTGAAATAGGATGTTAGGCTTGGAAATTTTGGTTTTTCGTTAGTCTGCTAAGTAGGCCACCCTTTTTAACTATTATAATATTTTATAGCTTAAAAATATGCTTTCGTTCGATAGTTTCACAGCATGCGCTTCATCTATTAATTTAAGATTACAATCAATTTAATATCAATCGGCATCACGTGGATGAAACATGGCAACTTTACCGATTCCAATGTTTATTCTAGTTCTGTCAGATCGATACAACGGGGAGTCACGCGAGCTTGACGTGGATTCATTAACATGGGGTCTGGCCGCTTGGAACACTCTTCAAATAAACATTAGTTCTCCGAATTGACCGCTCGTAATGGTTTTCCGATTGTCCTCGGGCGACGACGACCGTCGGGGTGTGTTTGCCCAACGATACGATAGTAATGTTTGCGGCGCATGTTTAAATGTCTCAATTTCTTCTCCGGTCTCCTTCATACACGTTGGCTATCCCTTTTATTTATGTATTAACAAAAGTCTACCAACTTTGGTAGAGTTAGTGAAGTAGCAGAAAATATAAAGTTTAGGTCTGTTTGTCTCCCGGTAAGTGAGGTAGAGAGCGTCGCGGGGAAAGCTCCGCTGACATTTTCTCTCTATGCGTAGCGCACAGGAGGTCGGCGCCGGTCAAGAAACCATTGGGCAAACCAAGGACGAAGCAGCCAAAGAAAGTCAAATTCATTAGTAAGTCATAAGATTTCCGTCTGTGTTTTTTTTTTCTTTCAAACGTTTACTTTTAATATATATCGAAATATAAAGTTCGATTTGATATAAGGATGAACTGAATGGAGCAACGAAGTGCGTAAACCTCCTTCTCAAAGGAAGGATCCCAAACCGTTCCATCCTGTTGAAAGCCGGTTTGACCAGATCTTTCCCAGATATCGGCTTATTTCCAAATAATTTAAAGACCTCCCTTATTCCATCTCCGTCTTACATTTCCATAGTTTCTGATCTTTTACAAAATTGATTTAATGAGACGCAATATCTTTGCCTATGAATAATATTCACATTGGAACGAGAGCAGTTGGAATCCAATTACACCACGCACTTTGTCTCCAACTCGCAATTTGTCGACAGAAAATACGAGGCCTACAAAAATAACAACCGTGAAGGGGATGAAGTGAAGATTGGCTGGGTGAATTTGGAATGCTTACTGAACGAAGAAAACTGATAGCTAGTACTAAGCTAACTAAAAACGGGGAATATCAATACCCTTACCATAGATAAATTATACTAAGAGTGCTAATGTCCATAGAAAGATGCGTAATTCGATTGTTGTACTGATAAGGACGTAAGATGTCGCTAGTGCTTTAATCTGCGACATGATCGTCACAATTTCTGCTTGACTTGAAATAGAAACCCAAGCTAACTCATTCATGATGGTAAGGAGGAAAAACGCGACTCGTTAATATATTTTTAATAATATCAGTAAAATTATCAATTTTATATTTTATTTCCAAAACTCGCTAGATTCTCAAGAGGTGGCGTTGAGAACCTTATTTTTTTGGAAACATATTTTTTTACGTCGTACATCGCAATCTAATTTGAACTTATCTTTTAATAGCGGACATATTATTATCGTCTTATATGCCTTGCCAATTTAAATAGGCTAGATGTGCTACTGATGATGATACTTCGTACCGGACACATCCCATCAAACAAATTGAAATACCTTCATGGACTGGTAGAGTCTCCAAACTGTGCTGAATGCGAAATGATAGAAAATATACATCACGTGCTGATGGAACCTGTCCGGAACGTAGATCAGGGACGGGATTTGCCGTGTAATGATATGAATAATATAGGTCTTCGTAACAGCATTTTGGCTTCACCAGTATCTGAGGAAGCTAAAATGCTGTTAAAATTACATAAGCATGTATTGATTTATGTATATGTTTCTTTGTCTGTTGTGGGGGTGGCATAGTCACTGAGTGACAAAACTCCTTTAAAAAAATAAAGATATAAAAAATGCCTTATACAAGACTTAGAGTTGCTACATGAATGTGGGCGCTTCGCCATTGTCTTCAATTGTCACTTGAAAGCATAAACCATTGTTGTGGCTATCTTAGAAGCTAGGAAGAGGAACCTTCAAGCTTTATTTGCAAGTACGCCTCTTGCGAATCTTCCTTGTTATAATGATGAGAATATTTTTATGACAATGATTAATGTGTCCCAATTAGAAGGTATTCCTATTTTTGCTACTATTTTAATGGGCAAAATGAAATATGATATATTAATGAAAGCTGTTGCTTCTGGTTTACTGTGTTTTTTCCAAAGAAAATCTACACGAGAGTAATGACAATCTCATACAAAAAAGTTTACCCCCGAAAAATATGCTTAAAACTAGATGGCGCTTACGTATATATTCAGCTGATGTCCAAACCGCTATAAAAGTCGATGAAAATATGGTTATTATAGAAACATAGTATTGGTATATTATCCGCAATTTAAGGTTTACTTCAAATTAGATTGCAATATACAAAGTAAAAAAAATATTTAATAAAAAAACGTTATCAACTACATCTCTTGAGAACCTATTGCGTTTTGCAAATAAAATTAGTAATTTTACTGATATTACTAATGCAAAAATATTCATAACAAGTGGCGTATTTCTTCGTACCATTACGTATGGGTTAGCTTGGGTTTCAACTACAAGTCAAGCAGAAATTGTGACGATCATGTCCCAGTTTAAAGTACTAGCGACATCTCTCGTCCTTATTAGTACTACAATCGGGTTATCTTTCTATGGATATATTTGTACTTGGGGCCGTCTTACGTAATAACATTATATCTTGTAGTAATAGGATTTTTACTATGAAAACTGACGTGGTTTTGATACATTTTGTTTTAATAAAACGGGAATACTCACGTTAAATTGAGTCGGTTATTCCGACTATAGTTTCGATCACATTCGGTGACCTTTATCAAGGAATGCTTAGCGAGACACGCGCGCGACCTCGTCTTGCCTTGCACTGCGGGCTGCGGCGCGTCGCGCGCTTGACGTCGGAATATAACTCGGAACTATAGTCGGAATAACCGACTCAATTTAACGTGAGTATTCCCGTTTTATTAAAACAAAAAGTGATAGGATTCTTTTGCAGTGTCCACATGGGGAAGTACCACACCTTTGCCAGTTATTCTACTGCCAAGCAGTAGTGTGCAAACGATTGAAGGGCAATGTTTCCAGCATAATTACCTACTGAGCAAAAACATCTAATATTTCAGAGTAACGGTAACGAGCACAGGACAATGCGACGCAGTGTTTTGAACTGCTGCAGAGAATCCTTGGTGGTGAACTGTTATGGGCAAGCTTGATGATTACCATCAGGCGAACGACTTGCTCGTCTCGTAAATCAGTATCATAAAAAACGTACCCGTTAGGTACCGTCACGTAAAAATCACGTGATTTCGTGAACAAAGGCCTAGCCAGACAAAACATAAAAAGATAATGTAGATAGTCTCTTCAATACAATAACATTCCATTGACACCATAACAGCCGGTCTTATCATAGTCGGTTATCGGTTAGTTTAGATTTGCAATGTAAAAAAGTATGTTGCATTTTTACCAGAAACGAACCGAAAACGTAAAATATAATAATTTTTCTGAAACAATAAACGACTTTTTTCAATATTAGCTGTAACTACTTAAAGGTCTAGTGTCTAGCATTCTTAGAAATCGACGGTATATCATCACAATAATCTAAAAGATTAGGTATTAGTCACCTGAAGCGTTTACTATTATTTATTTTGTGCCTGAAGTTGCCTGAAGGGTATTTGCGGAACAGTCACCGCTGGAAATGCACAGTGAATCATCCTCGAGGGAGGTACGGGTGCGTTCACCCTCACCTCCCTGAATAATTAAACTGTACCGGATTCCAGTGTCGCGGGTTGCCAGATGCCTTACAGAAATAGTAACGGTATCCCAGAAGAGAAGCTAAAAATTTGCTTTTATTGCTATTGGTCGCCCAATAATACGTTTGAAGTTAAGAAATAGCGCAGAAACTTAACTTAGTAAGTCGTGGTAGAATTTTGATAAAATTTATATGCAAACAGTCATCACGGATCACGGATTTTGAACAAAAGAATCATTAAAATCGAAATTAGCGGAGATATTGCGGAATAAAATTTACTTTACACTATTTATTTCAATAAATTAGTTGAATTCAAAATCTCCTCTTTTCATGTCTGCTGAAGGACCACCTAGTTCTCTAATAACCAGTCAGCCCTAATCTGAAGTAGCCCAATCAAAATTTACTAGTAGTTCGCATCGAACCTAGCAACTTTTTTCTCTTATTTTCCTCTTATTCAAAATTAAAAAATATATTTAAATTAACTACCTACAAAACCTGAAAATCGTATCAACGGTTTGCAAGTTATCGTCGGACAAAATATACACACAAAAATACATACACCAACTTATTCCCCTTATTAAATTATTCCCGTAGACCATGTGAAACCTTCGCTTCGCTCGAGCGAAAAGTAAAATAGCGTTCACTTCTTTTCACCAGCCAAGATAGTAAGCCGTATTCGGTGAGAAATCGCTTTGTCTGGCAACACTGCTAAATTCCTGCGACAGATAACGCGCGCCCGGCGGCCCGACCTTGAGAGTTACGGTAATTTACGCGAAAAAATAATCCCTGACAATTTGGGGGTGAGTTTAAAAATTCCACCCTTAATGAAGAGACCGCGGCTTTAATTAAATGAACTTTGAAATGTGTCTTCAGATTATTCGGTTAGTTAATTAGGCGATGAACTGGTAATTTGTTTATAAAATACGCTGTTTGGTTTTTTAATTTTGGTGAAATTGTGAAAATACTCACTCATATAATATGTACTCACGTAGTGATCCCGGGGTGCTGTCAAACAGCTCACAGTCCTTTATTTATTAAAAATAAATAAGAGATATTTTTTTTAACAAACTCGTCAATTAAGTAAGAAACAATTTGTCGTACTCGACCTTAAGTCGCGACAAATGCTTTATCTAGGCAATACTTTGCAGTTTGTCCTGTAACAAATGCAATTACTTCTGCTAAGTGTTTCGTTATGTCACGTAAGTGATACGAAATGTCACATAAGTGATATGATATGTCATGTAATAGCACGTTATGTCACAGAAGTGTAATTTTATGTCACGACAGTGTAATGTTGTGTCACGTAAGCAATACGTTATGTCATGTAAGTGGCACGTGCACGTAAGTCACGTAAACGATACTCTATGATAACTATGACTCATAATGCTAATTAAATTAAATTCTAGCCAAAACGATAAAAAAAAATAGATTAGATAGATCTTTTTACTATGAAAACTGACGTGGTTTTGATACATTTTGTTTTAATAAAACGGGAATACTCACGTTAAATTGAGTCGGTTATTCCGACTATAGTTTCGATCACATTCGGTGACCTTTATCAAGGAATGCTCAGCGAGACACGCGCGCGACCGCTTGCCAGTCTAGATAGATCTTGTCTCAAATTATTCATAATACGACAAGACCTAAAACAAAACCATTCCTCAATGTCGTCTTCCACATTTTAGACCCTTTTTTGTTTAATAACTCTGTCTGCGATTAAGTATTTATTTATTTTTAGAGAAAACCTTTGTTTCAAGTTCATGGCTACATTAACAATGTATAAGATGTCGGAGTTATTTTGCGAATTTAGTAGAGCGGAGAGGATGTTATTATTACAAAGACTATATAAGTATTTTTTGTTCCGTGTGGCTGGACACTGGATTACCTTATAAACTGCGAGGCGTTTGGGATTATGATGTAGAAATGTTATACAATTACGCATCACGATGAAAATACAAGTAGTTACTAGTAGCCGAACTGAACGCAACCCGTTTTTTTTTTTTTTTTTTTTTAATTTAAATAATTAAAATGGTCAAATTAACAACTTGCCTACAAAATTTCATGCCAACGGTTCACAAGTGATCATCCAACATATACAAGGTTAAAGGGAAGGGTATCCTAAGCCGAAAAAGACTAGGTTAAGAATTACTTTTACTATGGGACCAACCCTGAAATCGAGCAAAAAAAATCTGCTATTCCATACAAAAATGTCAATGACACATGACAAAATGTATGGACCACCTGAATTTTTTTTTTCGACTTCTGGTTTGATCCTAGAGTATTCAAGAATCATGAGTACTATGAGGCCCTTACGGCTTAGCATACTCTTTCCTCATAACCATGTTGATACCTTCGCTTCGCTCGGCAGCTTAATGAGTTTTGGTAATGAGTAAATAATAAAATATATCAAACCCAAAGTAGTTGTTGATGTATTAGAAAACGACATCGGCCGGAGTTTCGCACAAGTCTGTGCCTCGGTTCATTGACCATCTATTTAGTCTAGTCTAGAGCAAATAATCTGTCTGATTCAACCCAAGACAACAAGCAAACAAAATGTTGGAAAAGCGGGACAAACAAATACTGGCAAAAAACTCAATATCGTAAAAATCTGGGCCACCTGGGGCTGCGGGATTTCATTATTTTGTAACGAGTCAAAGTGCACCCTAGGGGCATTCTGAACTTGTTCAAAAGGCTTTTAAACAATGGACAGAGCTCAAAGTAATTAACCTGAAAAATGTGAACTACCGGCCGTTTCTGCCTCCTTCAACGTACCTCGATTACTTCATTAAAAATAAACGCAACGGTCTGATTAAAAGCTCAAAAGACCTTTGAGGACTTCTCAAGGCCAATTTAACTAATTGAATTTCTTATGTCTTTGTGTAAATACATATTGATATATTTTTTTTGCCGGTTGAGTCACAATTTTTAGAACGTATTCCACTGTTTTTATCTCTTATAGTAGATACGAGATTACTACAAAAAAAGAAAAACGCAATTACCTGGAGTTTGTGAAAATATGACTCATGTAGTGATCTGATACAAAAGATCATGTGCAAAAATTAACACTTTAGACAAACCACGATTTGGTGTTGGCTTTTGGTTTCTATGTGAGAAATATGAGAAAAATGTGTACACTTAACTTTGGGAACTGGTTCTTGAGCAAGTCTATCGGAAGAATCGGAACAGCATTGGCCTTGTAAGTTATCCTTTAGAGTGGTAGGTACTGTACTAGGGACCAAAGAGTACCTCTATCGTTTTTCTTGCAAAGTTTTACTAATCTTATTGTCTGATTAATTGTCAACAGCCACTGAGATCAGGTGCCAAGAGATGTCGAAGGGCGGTCTGGCGTACGAGGTGATCCTCGCGGAGCCTGTCGGCGTTCCGGTGCCGCGGCGCGCTGACTCGCCCGAGAAGACTCCCTCCGTCGAGGAGATCCAGGAGAAACTCAAGGCGGCTGAGGAGAGGAGACGCGTAAGTTACTCGTAGTCTTTTTGTCATGGTCAAGCTGAAGTATTAACGGATACTCGACTGTCTCGGGAAAATTTGATCTGAGATTCCCAAAAATAGAGTTGCGTAAATATTCCACCTCGCGCATTCTCATTTTCCACCTTCTACGAAAGTAGTCCCCATTTAAATATAGCTCTAAAAAACTACTTCATGTTAAACATCCACATCAAACGTTTGCAGAGCTTGGAAGCGAGCAAAATGGCGGCGATCGCGACGAAAATGCAGAAGATCGAAGAGGCGTCGAGGATCCGCAGCGAGCAGACCAACACCTTCATCTCGTCTACTAAGGAGGCCCTCGATGCCAAGATGGAGACTCATGAAGAGAAGCGTGAGGCGTATATCAGCGAACTGCGCGGCCGTCTGAAGGACCATCTCGAGGGAGTTGAGAAGACCAGGTAAGTCTTGAACTCGGGCATTGACCAGGCCAGGGAGGAAAACTTGATGAGAGGCACAATGGACATTTTTTTTTACTTCAGTTGGGAATTTGGGATGTCGTTATCATCACGTCCGTTATTGTATTTGGGCAACAGTCCTAAAGCTTTGTCAAATATATTTTTCGATTGGCTTAGTATCCTTAACTCCATCAGCACCGGGCGGGCACTCCTTCAAATGAGGGTTTCTATGAGCGGCCAAAGAGAATTTCACAACAATATGTGTGGAGACAACTCGACAAAACCCGTTTGCACTCCAATCTCCTTGACATAGGTAGAGACTTTTTGCCCCGTTTATGCCTCCCGAGAGCTACAAGCTGGTTTCTCGCGCAGGTTAACCCTGGAACAGCAGACGGCTGAGGTGTACAAGGCGATCGAGGAGAAGATGAACACGGCCGCGGACAAACGCGACGAAAACATCAAGAAGATGCTCGAGCGCCTGCGCGAACATGTAAGCCTGAACAAAAAACATTTTAAAAATACCCTCACATTATGTTCTTAGCTTTTAACTTTCGTGTTATGAGAATTGTGTTGAGCTTACGTAGCAAAACTCTTAAGCTACCCCTTTGTTTGTCGCCTTTGACCTTGTTAAATTGCTATGTGAGTTATTTTCACACTGATATTATAAATGCGAAATTTTGTGTGTAAGTATGTAAGTGTGTTCGTTCCCGTTCGTCGCTGTAACGGCTGAACGGATTTGAATGAAATTTGGTATAGAGGTCGCTTATATCCCGGATTAACACATAAACTACTATTTATCCGTGAAAAAAAAAACGGTTTCTGTAGAATAGCGGTTGACAATGCGGGGCGCAGAAAGTAATTGATATTTTAAATTAATTCATTTTTAAGAACATCTTTCAGATTCTAAAATTTTCAGTGTTTCTTTGCCATAGTTGCCAAAATCATTTAAAAACCTTTTGATTAATTAATAGAGAATTTTCACTGTGTCACACTCACGTCCTCAAGGTGTCATGTATGTCATGTCTATTATGTCCTTCGAGCTGCGTTCGAGTATAAGCTGAAGCAGAACTTATCTGGATGTAAAACAAACTGGCGTGTTGTTATTCCCAGGAGGAGCAGGTCCGCAAAGTCCGCGCCGGCAACCAGGAGCGGTTCCAGCAGCTGGAAAGCGCCATCCAGGACAAGATGCAGCAGGCCGCCTCGCGCCGCCTGCAGCTGGAGGCCGAGCAGCGCGAGAAGCTGCGCAACCATGTACGTACTAACTTGACGCAGCGGCTTACACTGAATGCAAGCCGACATTCACTGAATGTAAGCCAACATTCAGTGTAAGCTGTGAGTCACACGCTTGAATCTTCAAAACATTTTTTTAAAAGGCCTAAACTGCCGATTTAAGCGAACAGCGTTCGAGGCGTGCGTTGTTGCAATTTGCTAACTTGTGAAAATTTGATAATATCTGGAGCTCCCTTGTTTCCGCCTGAAATTTGCTAGAACATCTACTAGAATGAGATAATTTTGATGCTGAAATCCAAGATATTGCTACGTCAAGCAAGCAAAAGCAATTTTATTTTAAAATTAAGTTACGAAAATTACCATTTATTTACGAGATTGTAAAAAAATAATATCGTTAACAGAGCAGTGTCTATAGTTAGCTTTAGGGATATCATATCATTCAATTGAAGTCATTTTATCGTTTTTGAGTTGTGGCATCTTTTTTTTTCTGCCATTCATGTACCTCATGTTTTATTTTTATTCTATATTTTGGCGTAGGATATCATTTATTGAAGTCATTTGATCGTTTTTGAGTTTTGGCATTAAAAAAAATCTGCCAGTCATGTACCTCATGTTTTATTTTTATTCTATATTTTGGCGTAGGATATCATTTATTGAAGTCATTTGATCGTTTTTGAGTTTTGGCATTAAAAAAAATCTGCCAGTCATGTACCTCATGTTTTATTTTTATTCTATATTTTGGCGTAGGATATCATTTATTGAAGTCATTTGATCCTTTTTGAGTTTTGGCATTAAAAAAAATCTGCCAGTCATGTACCTCATGTTTTATTTTTGTTTATACGATTTTTTTTATTTTGTCATCCCATTAGAGCATTAAGCTCGCGGAGGCCCGCTCGGCCGCCACCGCCAAGGTCGAGGAGATCTCCAAAGACATCGAGACCAAACTAACCACCGCCGAGCAGAATAGGGAAAAGGAAATACAGAAAAAATTGGACTTTGTTAAGAAAGAGGTTTGTTTCATAGTTCCGTCGTACCTACTGTCTTCATCGATGAAAATGCTCATAAATACTATTTTACACGTATTAAGTGGTCGAGTAAATTGTAATTGAAATCGTGCGTGCATACAGTATTTAAATTATTACTAAATTGGTTGTTTACTCTTGAATTACGTTTAAATTTTGATAAAATTTAGTTTTTTGATAACGGATTTTTAGTCGGCTGTAACTCTTTGCAAACAAAATTTAACTTTTTTATTTTCGTATTCATGTAGTCGTCTATTCGTGTCATGATTTAAGTCTTTGGGCGCTTTGCCAAAGAACTAAATCTTTTACAAATTCCAAAATTTAATTATTAAAAAACTTAAACACTTAGAAAGAAACGTAATTATATAATCATACTTTCTAGAGTCACATTCACATACGGAAAGTTCTCGTCCATACGCCGAATGTATAGCAGAGGAGAGTGATCGGGGTTTCCGATCTCCTTTCGCGTCGCTTCTTCATTTGCCTTTAGGGAATGTCTCGAGCGCTACAAACGTATTACTCAAATTTGACAAAAATAGACTCCATACATTTGATAAGTTTTTACGATTTATATACTCTTCTTGAGGCTTCTTTCATTATCTCGCAGTAAGGTCCCGAATAAACCCAAATAATGGCTTAAGGGGTGATTTGCCTAAGGATTGGGCCTAAGTTGTTTTCTAAGGGGGCCTTTGATCAGCAGTGGACGTCTTTTGGCTGATGAAGGTCCCGAAGCTAATATCTGGTTAAAGTGACAAGTGACTAGAATTAGTTTCGAAATGAAGGAGTAGCGCTGACCGTCTCATAATGTTTCCAGCGTAATTACTGGGCATACAGAGATTTAACATCTAACATCTCAGGGTGACGAGCGCAGTGCATTGCCACGCTTAGTTTTGAACTGGAAGTTCAAAATTCTGGGTGGCACTGAACTGTTATGGGCAGACATGACGTTCAACAGAGCGACTTGCTAGTCTCTTCACTGAGTAACATTAAAAAAAAATAAAAAATAACAAACTGAACAAAAACGAAAGCCACATGGCACTTTTACTCGCACTAATCGGAAAGTAACGAAACAAAACCTTGAGATGACGAAAGAGATCCTTAGTATTCTAAAATCTAAGAATTATAATCAATTTAACTTATAAATATGTTCTCCATTCCAGGAGCGACGCGCCGAGATGGTGCGACAGAACAAAAACGCGCGCGTCGAAAGTGACGCCACCACCACAGCCTAGGCACCTCACGCACCGCACCGGACGCACACACGCACACCCGACACACACCGACACACACACACTCGAGAAAAAGAAAACCAGAAATAATGCGGGTAGTTACGAAAAAATTACAGCAGCCAAGTAGATACTTAAGTCGACAGATGGCAGCACGGCGATATCTGAACTGTGAAAAGATCGAGGATATTCTGGCGCTTTTGTTTTATCTCGGTCTCTGTCTCTTTTACTAGATATGTAATGAGAGTGAGAGAGGTCGAGATAACCTGGAATAAGCCCCTGAACGAATGTGGGAGTAAAATAACATCATACAGAAAGGGGAGCTAAGATTGAATGCTTGTCAGAGTATAACACTGTCAAACATTGTTCCACTCATTCCTGTTTGTATAAGTAATGTATTCCATTAAATACTTTGTCAACTTCTCGCATACGACAAGTGTCCCTGCGAATACGAGACAAAGCATATTTTAACTATTGGCCTATTGGACGTTTCGAATACGACCATATACAGTTTGTGATCAATTTTAATGAGATTTTATAATTTATTTATTTTATTTTCTATCGCAGTGCTGCCATCTAGTAGCGAAGATATCGTACCAACCCGTTGAAATTAAACAAAGCTTCACGTAATTCTACAACAAAAGTCGTCACCGAAAGTACAAAGCGTCCGTTGGCGGTGTCGCAACGCGCCTCGACCACCCCAATCCGAGTAGGGATGTCACTTTAACCGTACAATCCGTACATATAGGGTTGTCACTACTACATTACCTTTGTTTCTCACTCCAACCTTGCGTAGGGTTGTCGCAACTACATCGCACGTCAATCCGCTTGCGAGCGTTCGGCGCTACATCGCATTTGTGTAGTGTAACATGTTACTTGTATGTTTGTCTGTCGGCGAGAGGAATTTATGCGGTGCACGAGCGAAGCCAGGCGGCGTCGCTAGTGCATCGATAAAAGAACGTACGATAAGTATTCGACTTGGACCTGCAGACCACTGGACGAGGAACTACGGCTACGCATTTACCCCTTCCTACCCTTTATTGAGAATTTTCCTTGTTTCATTGTAAAAAGCAAACCTAAACAAAAGTCTGAGTGGGAACAGAATTAGCATCTAAAAAATAACGATGGAAATGGGGACACCTTTGCCCAGTAAAAAAAAAACATAAAAATATCTTTTGTGTATATGTGTATATCTTTCATACATTTTAAAGTTCCGACTTTAGTAGTTTGTAGGTTCAAGGTTCAGGTCTATCGGTGCCTTTATCGCGGTACAGGTTCAATAAAAGTACGGGGTAATGGTGGCGATAGATGGAGGTAGGTTAAGGATATGGCTGGTCCAGGAGCAACATGGCCGTAGGATGGATGGAGGCGACGGCCGACCGCTTGTGTAACATGTACGAACTTACCCCATTGCACCCTACGGCTCACGAATATTAGTTACATAGGTCGCGTTATAAAGAACCTAGTGATCGTGTAAACACATTTCATTTCAAGTTATCTGCAAACATCCGAAGTAATGGCCTATTTTAAATGAATCGTTGTCGTTTCAAATCGACCCAACTTTTAGTACCGTGGCGTGCTTATAGCGACGATTGTCTGTTTCGGCCGCGGACGCGCGACCTTGAACCTTATCGCGCGGATATACGATTCGCGGTCGCACAGCAACCGGCCCTGGAATCGGACTTCTGAAACTGGAAGTTTGCTCGTTTTCAGGTTTTCAGGGTTCTGTAGAAGTGCCGCGATGTTTTATTTTGACTGATGTAGAGGCTAGTTCTATACAGATATTTTTGTACGGAACCCACGGCAAACTAAATAATCGGGAACGGGTTTTAGCAAGCTTGCAGGACGAGGTGGCTCGGGGAGAATACTTAATCGTTAGTCATAGTCTTATATCATTATTTTTAACTATTATCATACGCAACAGTATTTTTAGGAAGATATAATCTAAATTTAGGTTTCCTCTCATGTTCGCATTTCATCGTTCGTATCGCAACGCTGTCGACTGACTGTTGTATTTATGATGAATTGTTGTGGGTTGGAAGCATAGGGGAGGGTGGCCTGAAGTTGGATACGACGTCTCGTCGGTCGCACTCGCATCGCGTCGCGCACACCCGAGTGTCGCTCTGACTTTACATTATGTATACTTTGCGTTGCTTAACGATATGTGGTTTACTGAATAATCGAGCCTTGCTCGAAGTCAGAAGCAACGCGTCAATTTTTATCAACATTTATCTCGTCCTGTGGCAAAAATCGGAATTGTGTTCTATGAAAATGCAACAAATCGGACGTTGTTACAGCCTTACAAACTTATTGGTATAGCTAAATAAACCCAAAAAGTATCGACCAGTCACGGGTTAGTCGGCTTCACTTAGTTAATACAATGGCTACCGCACTCAACTATAAAAGAGATGTCAAAGCTGACTGGTCCGATGTAAAGCCTGTATTAGGCCGCCCGAATGCTGTGTCTATTTTAACCTTAGGGTGTGTAGCGACGCGCATCATCTAGTCTACACGGTTTCGTTTATAACCCTCGGGTGTGTAGCGACGCGCATCATCTAGTCTACACGGTTTCGTTTATAACCCTCGGGTGTGTAGCGACGCGCATCATCTAGTCTACACGGTTTCGTTTATAACCCTCGGGTGTGTAGCGACGCGCATCATCTAGTCTACACGGTTTCGTTTATAACCCTCGGGTGTGTAGCGACGCGCATCATCTTGTCTACACGGTTTCGTTTATAACCCTCGGGTGTGTAGCGACGCGCATCATCTTGTCTACACGGTTTCGTTTATAACCCTCGGGTGTGTAGCGACGCGCACCACCTTGTCTACACGGTTTCGTTTATAACCCTCGGGTGTGTAGCGACGCGCATCATCTTGTCTACACGGTTTCGTTTATAACCCTCGGGTGTGTAGCGACGCGCATCATCTTGTCTACACGGTTTCGTTTATAACCCTCGGGTGTGTAGCGACGCGCATCATCTTGTCTACACGGTTTCGTTTATAACCCTCGGGTGTGTAGCGACGCGCATCATCTTGTCTACACGGTTTCGTTTATAACCCTCGGGTGTGTAGCGACGCGCATCATCTTGTCTACACGGTTTCGTTTCCTCAGTCGTAAACACTTCCTTTTATGATCTCAAATGGTAGTCTGAACACTAGTTTAGTTAACAGCGGAAGTGCCTCAATATTCGTAAATCGGCTCACGAATGATATCAATAATGTAACGTATAAAACTGCCTTTCTAGGGTTTTGTATTTTTTGTAATATGGTAGATTGCGGGGCACCGGGCGGACGGATGGTGTAGGACACAGCCGCTTCTGTGTTGTTTCGCTCCAGGGAGACGTGGGATCGTAAATATGCGACCGACTAACATCAAGTGGTGCCCAAAACTGAAACTTTCCAAATGAGTTGAGAAAATACGGAGGCATTCGATTTAAAAGAAATGTCGGTCGCATTATATCGAGAGAGAGGCGAGAGGGTTTCGCTCGACTCTGTAAGAGTAGGTATTCCTGTATTCTATAGTATATTTTTGGCATTAATTTTGGCGTCGGTATGTTGAACGTCGGTCGATATAATGTAATTGTATATAATAAGAGATGAAGTATCGCTTGGCGCGTGGAGCGCGGCGGGGCGTAGCGTGGCGTGGCGTGGCGTGGCTTGACGCTTCGTTTCCGCTATGTAAGACAAGTAAATGTAAGTACTAGCTTGTTTCGGTGGAGAAGTGAAAACCTCTGACCAATTTGCCTTGGGTATTGTGTAGCCTTTTAGTAATCTCACGATCGAGACGAATCATGTATAGCGATGCAAGTATAGCTTTCAGATATTATATTTTGTTTATTGCGTAATGTTAGTCACTTCTCTTTAAGGTGTTATCTAAGTTAATTTTATATTTTACGTGATTGACTATTATATTATTAATTAATGTGCTTCAGTTTGTGAGATATACCTAATGCTGTTTGACGTGCAGGCAATCTTTTGTAGTTTCATTGTCGTATTAAATAAAGTCATAAATACTAATAAACAAGTGTTTTTATTACAATCCTTGAAACTAAAACACCCCTAAATTAGTTTGCACTTTTTTTATCGTTCAGACGGACGAGACGAGCAAGTGCGTCACGCTTGCCCTTAGCAGTTCAATGTTGAACTTCAACAGTTTCAAACTCTATGCGGCTACGCAATGCGCTCGTCACCCTGAGATACTAGCTGTTAAATCTCTATAAGCCCAGTAATTTCGCTGGAAACATTGCCCTTCAATCCTTGTGTGGTTATGAAGATTTGCCAGAATTTGATTGGTTTTAGATGTACATACTTGTACAGCTAAGCCTTCTAAGTAGTACCCAATTTTTGTGTAGGTACTTAAGATTTTTGAAAAATTAAGGATATTTACGTATTTTTTTGTTTTACACTTTTACCTAAATAAATTTATCGAAATAACTTCAAATGAAAATAGTTACAGCAAGGGCTATAGTCATGTTCACTCTATTCGTGATTGTACTACGAACACACCTACGATACGTGTAGGTACCTACACCGCTATATATATCCGCTTCTCGCTCGCTACTCCGAGAAATAGGTATTTGTATTCTCTTTGACCTCTTTAAAGGGACCATACCTTCGATTAGAGGTTTTTAATCTGAAGGCCAAATGGCCATACAATAGCAAAAGATAAAGAAAGAAAAAATAAGTGTACAATGAAAATATAGTATGGTTTCTGGCACAAAACATATAATAATACTTACTACGTCTCAGATTAAAAATCTAATAACTTAAAGAAAGCTTGGCCCTCCGAGCGAATACCGAATAAATAAAGAAGTTTTGGCGGGAACGTGAAAAAGTCATGTCGCGTCATTATCTATTTTCCAATCCTTGTGCTATTTCGAGTGTTAATGTTTAAATGGGTGGATTTTTATCCATTATGTATTCGTGAACGTGCACGAGTGTTGGTGAATAGTATAAAGTTGTGAAACGTTACTCTTCGTGTTGTTTCCAAAACTCCATAGAAACCTCTAGTAAAATCTCCACCACTTTACTGGGCATTACGTGGACTTGACTTGGCTTAATTTGCTTGACTTAGACTATGACTGAGACTTATTTGAAATATTTGACTTCAATTGAAGTATTACAGTACTTGACACGGGCTAAATACATAAAATGTGGAGCAAAACATAAGAGAAAAAAAATAGTTAATAAAAAACTGTTGTCAGGCATGGTAGCTGTCATTGTCAATGTCCATCATACCGTCATACGTCAAAATAAAAATGGCTGCCTTCTCGCTTGTGTGCGATGGTGGTGCGATGCGATTTTAATCTGATTTCTATTGAAATCTAACTCTTCACAAAACTAATTCGTAGTTATCCTATTACACAAGTTTATCGTCGTTCATATTAAATTATTTATTTAGTAATCATTATTGGTGAACATCAAAATGGATTCCAGCAGAGAAGGTAAACGCAAGAAAGACACAAGAGACGACGATGACGAAAAACGCAGAGTAAAGAAATCTAAAAAGCCACGTTCAAGATCGCGATCACCTGAAGAAAGGCGAGAAAAGGTTTCCCAGCGAAAACACAGACGTTCCAGGTCTAGATCACCCAACAATGCCGTCAAACAGGAAAACCAAAGAGTGCCCGCAAAAGACCCTGAAGTCAAATCGGAGCCTCCAACGAGGCGAGTTAAAGATACTGACATGCTCAACACAAGAACTGGCGGCGCGTACATACCTCCCGCTCGTCTCCGGATGATGCAAGCGCAGATTACGGACAAATCCTCTGTAGCTTACCAAAGACTCGCATGGGAAGCTCTGAAAAAGTCGATTCACGGTCACATCAACAAGATAAATATCGGTAATATCGGCATTATAATCAAGGAGCTATTAAAAGAAAATATAGTAAGAGGTAGAGGTTTGCTTTGTCGGTCAATAATCCAAGCTCAAGCCGCATCACCCACGTTTACAAATGTGTATGCTGCACTGGTCTCCGCTGTCAACTCTCGCTTCCCCAACATTGGGGAGCTACTGCTCAAAAGACTTGTCATTCAGTTTAAACGAGGTTTCAAACGGAACGACAAATCTGTTTGCATATCTTCTGCATCATTCATAGCACATCTTGTCAACCAACGAGTTGCACATGAAATTCTGGCCTTAGAATTACTGACGTTACTAGTGGAGACCCCTACGGATGATTCAGTTGAAGTATCAATATCTTTCTTGAAGGAATGTGGGCAGAAACTGACAGAAGTATCGTCTAAAGGAGTGAATGCAATATTTGAGATGCTACGTAACATTTTGCATGAAGGCCAGTTGGACAAACGAGTGCAGTACATGATCGAGGTGATGTTTCAAGTATGGAAGGACGGGTTTAAAGATCACCCGGCGTTAATTGAAGAGCTGGAGCTAGTTCCGGAAGAAGAACAGTTCACGCATTTGCTGATGCTGGATGACGGGACCGACCCACAGGATATCTTGAGTGAGTCTCACATGTTTCTACAGAGGATTAACTTATAACAGCAGACTGAATCTATTTTATACAATATTTATATATTTTACTTATTTAAGGATTTAACTACCAAAAAAAGGAGATTGACACTTTTTTCCCTTTGTCCTCCGTCATTTATAAACCGATTTAGAAATGTATTTTTTTATTTGAAAGGAGATACTTCCAGATTGGTCTCATTTTTCCATTCAGCAATTAGCAGCACATCAGTTGCTATAAAATGCGTTTACTAGATACCTACTTATTGATGAAAGCTTAACAATGTCGCTAAATTATTCAGTATTTTCTTTTCAGATGTCTTCAAGTTTGATGAGAAATATGAAGAGAATGAACAAAAATATAAAACCCTGAGCAAAGAAATCCTCGGCTCAGACGCCGAATCAGGCGAGGAGGATGGCTCTGGTGAGAGTGGAAGCGAAGAGTCTGGTGAGGAAGACCAGGAAGATGGAGAACCGAAAAATGTTACAATAATAGACAATACTGAAACAAATCTAGTAGCATTACGTCGGACCATATACCTCACAATAAACTCAAGTTTAGACTTTGAGGAATGCGCTCATAAATTGATGAAAATGGAGCTCAAACCGGGGCAAGAAGTAGAGCTCTGTCATATGTTTTTAGACTGCTGTGCGGAGCAAAGAACGTATGAAAAATTTTACGGATTACTGGCACAGCGTTTTTGCAACATAAATGGAATTTACATCGGACCATTTGAGGATATCTTCAAAGATTCTTATTCCACTGCTCATAGATTAGACACAAATAGATTGAGAAATGTTAGCAAGTTCTTTGCGCATCTACTGTTCACCGATTCAATAAGTTGGGAGGTTTTGGAGTGTGTGAAATTGAACGAGGAAGATACGACCAGCTCTAGCCGTATTTACATCAAGATTTTATTCCAAGAGCTGGCAGAGTACATGGGGTTAAAGAAATTGAATGACCGTCTTAAAGATCCGTAAGTTTTTATCGCTGTTCCGGTTTTATTGTAAAGTTAAAGTTGTAAAAGTAATGGATATTTATTCTCTTTTCAGGACCCTGCAAAGTGCTTTTTCAGGCGTGTTTCCACGAGACAATCCGAAGAATACGAGGTTTTCTATCAACTTCTTTACGTCCATTGGTCTTGGAGGTCTAACGGATGAATTACGTGAACATTTGAAACAGATGCCGAAGGTAAATAATAATGTTATGTTCTACATTGATCACTGAACTGTGGGCGGAAATCCACCGAAACCTTTGAGCTAAGCTGGGTCAAATGAGACTTTAAACAATAATTATTTTCCGTGTTTTCTTCATATTGAATTTGTTTTGAAATAAATAGATATAAACATACAAACTTTCTGATTTATAAATATAAATTAGTGTGATGTTATGTGTTTTTTTAGACTATGATCATGTCGTGTATTGACCTTATTATCGTTCAAGGCTATCGCATGTCACGTAAAGAAAATAGAATTTCGCCAAAACTCATAGTTGTTTATTCCAGAACGTGCCCCCCGCTGAGATCACGGTAGGCAGTGACTCCAGCTCGGACTCCAGCTCCAGCTCCAGCAGCTCCAGCGACTCATCCAGCGACTCTAGTTCCGATGGTGAGCAGACAATATCATTACCACAATTTTTATTTTGCTGTTCCGTAAAAGCAGTTTTTCTAGTGAAATTACTGGGCACAGAGACGAGGGTGACGAGCGCAGTGTATTGCCGCAAATGGTTTTAAAAGTTCAAAATTTTAGGTGGTCAGGTTTAGGTGCCCATACCAGCTTACCAGGCAAGCGAGTTGCTCGAGTCGACACTTAGTTGCATAAAAATATCATTATCATCAACATCGGCAGCTTATTCAGCCCACTGCAGAGCATAAGCTTCTTTCCCTCTATCGCCAATCTACCCCGTTTTGTGCCAATCTCGTACATGTGTTGCCGCAAAATTTTTGGATGTCGTCAAGCCATCGCTGAATCGGTCTACGCTTACAATCACGTGGACACCATTCCTTCAGAGACCTACTCAACCTACCATCACCACATCTAGCCAAGTGTCTCCTATCCACCGCCACTTGAGTTTTATTACACGGGATCCAATATCTTCCACTCTATACCTAAAAGAAACTTATGATCAGTAGCTCGCCCGAACTGAACACGCGATCCCTATTCCTTTACAGTCCTTTGACCGATTATGCTCATATTCGAAGTTAAAACTTGTATGTACCTGTAAAATTCGTGAAAAACAGATCCAGGGAGAGTTTCGTAGTGCTCAGACGAAAATCAAAATTTGTATTGAATAACGAAGATGATTATTTCTTTTACAGACTCGGAAAACGATAAAGAACAGAAAAAGAAGAAGGATAAGAAGAAGTCCAAAAAGGACAAGACACCGAAGACACCAGAAGGAGAACCTGACAAAGAGAAAAACGAACGTTGGGGTCACGACGGTTTCTACGACACTTACGGCAAAGACGCGCAAAGACATGAACCTAGAAACCAACGGGACAAAGACAACTTTGCAATACCAAGTGTTCCCAAAAGACGTGACAGAAATAATGATGACCGAAGAAGGGACGATGATGAAGACCCTAGAAACAGACGGCGAGATGCCGAAGATGAAAAGCGTGATAGAGAAAGAGACAGGAATGAAAATGGTAGAGATGTTGAAGATAACAGAAGAAATAGAAATGTTGAAAGACCAGCTCACAGAGATGAAAAAAGGGAGAGAGATAGAGATAATTACAGGAGGGAAAGGAACGACAGTGAAAGAGACAGCGGATACGAATCCAAAAACAAAAGGCAAGATGATGAAAAACGCGACAGAGAAAAAAGCCGTAGAGATGGTAGGAAAGCCAAAGACGACGACAGGTCTGTCGCTAAAGAGAGATCCATCCGAGATGAAAAACGGGATGCATACGAAAAGGAAAGAAGAGATAAACGATCAAAAAGCGAGAAAGATAGACGTAAAGACAGCGACGAAAGCAGCGACGACGAAACTTCTAAAAGTCGTAAACGAGACAAAGACAGACGTAATGACTATGACGGAGATTCTAAAAGTAGGCGTAAAGATAAAAATAAGGAGAACGGTGATGGGTGGGACATCAGGGGAAGCAGCGTTAAGAGAGACGACGGCTGGGATATAAGAGGGAGTAGTGTAGGAAGGGACTCTGTGGGAAGTCGCTTCTGGGACACGTACGAGGGGAAGAAGCGCGAAACTGTCGAAAGAAGCCCTGAAAGGTCAGAGGTCTCGGAAAGAAGTAAAGATAGAAGGCGGGATCGCTGAAGTTTACAGATATTTTTGTAAATACCGCTGTGTATTGATGACTTTTCTTTAATATTAGTGTACCATGCGTTAATATTAAGCTAAAATAAATTGATTTGAATACGCATTTTGTAGCATGATTTACAATGTTTCGTTCCCGATGGAAAGACACCTGCACCCATAGTTCGATCGCTTCTTTGCATGTCATCCGGCTCGTGCGGCCGGCCAGTATTGCTCTAGCCTCAGAATAAAAACATTTTAATCTGAGCTCTATACCTATAATATAGATCCTTTGTAAAACCGCATACACCGCCAATCACGCCAACAGACGCTAATGAGGACCAACAAGCCTCGAAGAAAATTTCTAAAGAGTACACTACCGCTAAGGTTTACTTTGTTTGTGCCGTTATGGTTCGGCGCTGTCAGCAGCATAGTTTTTTTTTTTCATACTGGCGGTCAGAGCGCAGCAAAGTGAATATAAATACTACGTGAGCGAAGTGGTTCATAGATAAGAATGCTTAGACGAAGCAATGTAAGAATGTATTGAAGTGGTTCTTTACTTTGGATGTTAGTGTATTTCGGGCCGCAACCTAAATCTTTATTTTTTCAATATTGTAAATTGAACGATCTTTTCATCTTTTCAATCAACGCCAAAGAGAATATAAATACTACTACTAAGAATCATCGCCAGTACCTACAAACTATACATACATTCTTATCTATGAACTATACTTCAATCCACAGAATTCTCCATGTCTTTGCTTCAATCAAAGGACCTTATTTATAAGGAGAATTCTGTGGCTTCAATCATAAATTTAAGATTTCAATCGATTTCTCGTTGCTTCTATTGACAAATAATATCTGGTGATACGCAATTATGGATTCGATTAACGAGTCCAAAACGAGTGACCCGAGCAGCGAGTTGGATAACGCGATTAAGGCTGCCTCAGCACCCATACGTCCCATCGAGTCTTCAGACGACGCCCAGCTCAAGACTCAGACATCTGCGCCTTCCTACTTATTTTCACTCAAGGAAAATGACACCCCTCCTTTCAAAAGACCCGGAAAAGAGACGAGGCCTATGCTCTTACAAGGGACCATTATGACCGAGAGCGAGGCTGTAGAAATGGTGGCAGCCGCAGATGCTGATAACGTTAACGGGCTGAGGAAGTGGCTGAGTTAGTACATAGAACATAACGCGTCATACAAATGAAGCAATTCGCTTGCTTGATGATAAGCGCCACGACTGCTTGCACTGCACTTGTCAGTCTGATATAGTACCCCTAACTTAGAACTATTTGAATAAATGCAACAGCAATTTTTCCAATCAAATTACTGGCCATAATAACTCACGTTCTAAGCCATTATAACGTCTAGTACCTCGGTGACGAGCGCAGTGTATTGCCGCGCAGTATTTTGAACTGGTGAGGTTCACATTTCTGGGTGGCAAAGAACTGTAATGGGCAAGCGTGGCGTTTACAATCAGTCGAGCGATTTGCTCGTCTCGTCACTCCAGTCACTTGCAAAAAACATAATTATCTAAGTACATATCGAAAACATTTGCCATACGTATTCGATATAAAATGTATGAAAAATGTTACAAAATTTGTTGTTTTGTTATTTCGCGACGATAGGAACAACGTTTTTTTTTTTAATTTATTTATGTTTAATTATATTTATTTAAAATAATTTAAAAAAAAAATATCTTGGAAACACTATTTTTTTTCCTTAGCCGACTTCCTAATAGAGAAGAAGATAATTCTGAACTACAAGCTTTCGGAGAAGAAATTCCTCATCACCCTCCTGACCGAGATCCTCGACTACGCGGCACAGCGCGACTTCTCGGCCTTCAAACTTTCCGTGCTGGTCACCATCTACCTCGCCACGCATCTCCACTTCAAGTGGTACTACTGGATTTCACCAGTCAGCGTGTGGCATTACTTCAAAGAAGTTATGATTCGGCATACCATTCAGGTGATCAGGGTATATTTTACCCGACCGCCCGAGAAGGGGGTAAGGTTTTTGGGATGTTTATAGATAGTATGAGTATGATAATATGATGATGATGTAAGTATATATATATATATATATATACGTAAAAGCTGCGCCCCGCGGTTTCACCCGCTATTCTACAGCAACTGAATATTTTTCCGGGACAAAAAGTAGCTTAATTCCCATAACATAACATCCAAATTTCTATCAAATTGGTTCAGTCTATGGGAACAAACACAAAACACACTTATATACAAGCATTCGCATTTATAATATTAGTGTTTTATGTTTGTATGTTCCTATACCGCCTGTAGCCTAAACGGCTCGACCGATGTTGACGAGTGAGGTGTCTTTGGATTTGTATTTAATACCTGAGTGAAATAGGATACATTATTAAAAAAAATAGAAAAAAAAATTTGGTCTGCGTTTTTACGCCTGAAAGCTGTTCTATTTTTCATACATTTTTATCTAAAATTTAGATATTTAATATGACAAAGATTTTTCCGATAGTGTTTGTGTTGGGGGTTACTCAAGCGCCGAACAGATCCTCCCAAAGCCTGGCCCTACCATAGGGTACTGTATTGACCCACATCTGTTGCCATTCGTAAAGGACTCCCCGGACGGCGAGGAGGTGTTCGAGCCCGAAGAGTGCTTCGACATTGTGACGCACTTCCACACCATGTACCTGACCAACCTGCCGCTCGTCCACATCCTCACACACGGCATCTACAGACTTAAGTTGCGCTGGCCTTTCAAACTTAAATAAAATATGATCTATTGTGAATTTTCTTTAGTAGACTGTAGCCTTCACACACAGATCACACCCTAGATTCTGCATTCAGGACCCTCGAAGCGCACCACGCATCAGTCTAAATACACTTATAAGAAAATAATGTGATTGGTCGATTGTTTGGCGCGAGTAGGCTTAACCTTGAGATAGCCAATGAGAACGCTCGTTCGCACTCCCCGCGCCGCGCCTCAAGCATTGGTGACTTTTCGTAGGAACAACGAATCTCGTAATGCGGTACCTAGTGTGACCTGTGCCTTCACAGTACTGTTCTATGGTATAGGCTCCAACTACCTATATTCGAAGATCTACACATGGGCCTCATGATTTATTCGAAGAGGATAGCTAGACTGAATATCACGGGAGTAAAAGAAACAATCTGTAACTGTAGTGGTTGTTTTACCGTTACTCCAATTAAATGTATGTCTAGGTACCCTCTTCACAAAAATCAGATCATGCCCGTGTGCAGACAGACACCTTGAGATTGCATGCTTCTTTAGTCACTTGTAAAGGCAGTTAACATTAATTCAGTATGTGTATTCATGCTGAATTGAGTACTCGCGACCCTGTAATTTCACAATCCCAGAAACGATGCCTACAAAATTTAATGAAGATTGGAACAACGGTCCGCAACTATTTTTGTGGACAAATATACATACAACCACAACACTAAATCTGTGAAGTTTACTTGTAATTAGAAATTATCTGATCTTTTCACTAGCGCGCGCTTAAACAATCTCTTTTCATCTACGCGTGAAAGTGTATAGCGCTACCTAATTTAAGTAATTATAAATAAAAACAAATGTTATTACAATTTGTTATTAACTATTTACAGCAGTTTTAAGCTGCTCTTTCAAATGTAGTGGCAACTTATTTTTTTTCCGTTTTCTCACTTTCCCTTCACTCACACCTTCTTTCTTAGCATCCGCTTTGCCTTGCTTCTTCTTTTTCTTTTTACAGGACAGAGGGTTTGGATTGTGAAGCTTTTTCTTTTTTGGCACCTTTTTTTCCTCAACCTGTTCTTCTACACCTAATACTTTTTTCATAGTTTTTAAAGCCTCATTCTGAGTTTCACTGATGAACACTCTAGGCTTTTCTAAACTTTGACCAGCTTTAGCGTAACTCGTTGGTGAAGGTTTCTCAAGAGTCGGGGACTTATTGTGTAAGTAGAGAAGTGGGATCCCGGTCTTTTGTCTGAGTTTGTCTTGCAAGTCTCTGTCTTGAGATGCTAGAATATAATGCTTGTCATTGTACTTCCCGATCATAGTTAGTATACATTTTGATCCCGTAACTGGCTCTTTATGTCCACACTCATGTATTCCAAATTGCTTCAAAATGGTGAGAGCTCCGTGGGTCTTTTTAGCAATCTTCTCGGTTTCTTTGATGATGCACCTAGTTGTGAGTAGTTTCACTTGTTTGTTGAGATACTTGGGTAGTTGTTCTCTTACATTTATGTGCTCCTGTGAACAATTAAGGAATGTAGTAAAAGGATGACAAATATTATGACATGTGTTTCTTTATTTGTTGTACTCTGTACACAAACCGAGTTTCATTGGTGTAGTATGGAAAAGGTTTTTTGTTTGTTTTTGAAACAATAAAAAAATGTTTTGAATTGAAGAATCAGTAATTATTTAAAGAAAAATTAACAAGGAACACAACTTGAGTATTGAGCGACAAAAGAGTGTACAACAGATATCAAGGACAACACTACATTGTGGGCATGCCAGCCCAGTGGGAGATGCTCCCGCTCTTCACCTACCATACATCATCAGCTTTGTATCAACCACTTATCTAGGCAAAATTCTGCCTATTTCAAACATAGCATTTTAAATTATTATTTTTTATGTATAATGTAAAGTAGAAGTTGGAAAATACCTAGTTTTAGTTACTGCTCAGCTGCTGGTTCAGGGAAGTTTTCCTGCCAGCGCATGCTCTGTTCTTTCAGCGTGAGATGGGAGTCTGCGCTGTCGGCCTCGGGGTCTGGCAACTCCTCGAGTGGGACCTCGATGTCCTCGTGCGGGAGCTGCTCCGCTCGCCATTCGTCGTCCACGATGGCTATCAGTCTACCATTACGTTGGACTTTGCTATCCATTCTGTACAAAGTTAAAAGTATTTCGAATAACTTTACAATACCAGTGGAACAGCACGTCTGTCGAGCTTGCAACGTGTACGCATGTAGGGCAAGCGAGCAGTAACCAAAACTAAGCTTTGTCCATTGTCTTCTATAAGTTGCGTTACACAAATGGAAAGACTTACTTTGAATGCAGCAAAACAAAACGTGCCGTCGAGTAACACTTGGTAAGGCTCATGGAAACCAAAGTTATTGTAGTAGAATTTTAAGTATTTCTGCACTTTTTTATACCTTGTAATCTTCATTTTATAATTGTTGGATACAAACCTTTAGTAATTTAAATTAAATCGGAGAAGATACG
Source organism: Apocheima hispidaria (assembly GCA_947579745.1). Lineage (NCBI taxonomy): Eukaryota > Metazoa > Arthropoda > Insecta > Lepidoptera > Geometridae > Apocheima > Apocheima hispidaria. The sequence goes on from OX388147.1 coordinate 16,378,885, forward strand.
GTACGGCACAACAAAAATTAAAACCCTAATTTCTGATTTTTCAACTTTCTTGATTCTTCCCAAAAAATCGAAGAATGAGTTTTGGCGGGAATGTGAATTGTGAAAGTCATGTCGTTGTCGCGTCATTGTATTATTTTGCAAAACCTGTTCTATTTCGAGTGTTGATGTGAAAAAATTGTTAATTTTTATCCATTAAGTGTTCAGAGCGTACACGAATGTCGGTGAATAATATAATATTGTGAAAAGTGACTCTTCGTGTTTGTTTCCAAAACACCATAGAAACCTCTAGTAAAGTCTCCACCGCTTTACTAGGACAAGACGTGAACTTGACCGTGACTTACTTTTCTTCTCTTAGACCATGACTGAGACTTATTTTAATAGTGAAATATTTGACTTCACCTGGAATATTAAAATACTTGACACTGGATAAATACACAGCGTGTGGAGCCAAAACAGAGGGAAAAATACGAGAATAATTTGACATTTGACGTTGATTGCTGAAGTTTGAGTTGTCACTGACATACAAAATTTACAATATTCCGATTCCCGCTTATGACTCCACACATAGTGTATTTAGCCCATGAAACTGTACAGCTTCATGATTTAGCCAGTATCAAGTTTTGTAATAATACAAGACTCTCAGCCATACATATCATATTCTCAGTGAAGCAAAGTCTAGTCAAAAATGCGTGGCGTGATGGCGGTGATGGCGCGGTTGGCATAAGCTGGTAATCATGTATAATAGGAAGAAGGTAGGAATTTAGATGCCACCGCTGCCAGGCATGCAACTTGCCACTGTGGGGCAGAGGGGCAGACTAATAGAGTGAATTTGGGACCAAAGTCCCTTGGATAGAATGTATGTACGAAATTTTACTCAGGTTTCCTCGGGTTTTCCTTGAACAATAATATATAGATCTGTGGAATTCATAAATAAGCCTTATTTTTTTTTACAAAGTGACGTAAGAGTACCATAGACATCTAGACCAGATTTTTTGAAACGTCTCGCTCGCTCTCGCTTCCATGTTTGTTCGTGGTCATTTTGCATTTCTGTGCTAGATTTTCCAGTTTAGCATTTAGAATTAATGATTTTAATCATTACAGTGTGTAATTAATGTTATTTTCGGCAACACGGCGACCTCGTGAGGATCTGTCGCCCGAGAAAAAGTGTAAAAAGGCGAAATAATAACAGGGAGGGTACGTCTTTCATATCCTTTTATTCAAGTAAATGCGTCATTTTAACTAATATTGTCAAGAGTATTCGCGAAACTAGATAATTAACAGGAGCGGGTGACTCCGTAGGCGACTTTAAGAACCAATCCGTCTCGTAGAGTGATAATAAGTGTGGTTTTGTGACATCCAGCTGATTGGATCGAGGGCGTCAAGCGGGTGATCTGACGAGGACGGGAGTCGCGCAGCACGAACAGTTACGGTTAGTCATCACCACAACAGACACGTTTTGGGGTTTAGCTGATAATAAGATTATTAAATGTGTTTGTAGGTGTCCAAAACTGCGTCGGCTTACGCGATAAAGTGTCGATGTGATGGCTGGTTCCTTTGTGATTGGTGACGATATGGGCTGGAGATAACAATGTTCTTGTTTATCGTTCCATCGAGACTTTATTGCAGTCTCCTTTGTTGGTCGCGGCGATCGAGCCTCATTACTACAGATAGGATTTGAGTTTCAATTTTTGCAAATTAGTGATAGCAAGGAATTGTCCATGGTGTCAAACTGTGTTTTTGTGAGCCTGCTAGCTGGTAAGTGCAATGTCAAAATGAATAATATAAATTAGTGACTCCACTTCATCTTCAATGTAAGTGAGGACACTTATTTCTATGTTTTTGTTCTTTGTGAGAAAGTTTGAGCTTACAATTGAAGGTTTATTTTCCCAAGCTTTCTAAGCATAACATAACATCCTTTTCTCTGAACTTACAAATGAAACTGTGATCTAGGTTATCTTGAATTAAGTGCTTACTCCCTTGAATGATAATTATGTGGGTACTTTTATGCATAACTCTGATTAGGGTCAAACCTGAGGGTATTTTTTAAAGTAACAATTTTTATAATTATTACAAAAAGTAATCTCATGGATATATGATAATGTTATTCCTTATCTCTAAACACAACTTGTGTGTTGTGATGGGGCACAGCATTTTTTTTTTGTTACAGGTGGTCTAAAGTGTTTTTAATTCAATGTAGTTTAGCATATGAACACATTCTGCCTGATTTTAAGCAATGTTGTGATCTAGGACGGAGCACGCTTACCTACAAGGTTCCCGTTAACTTGTACACAAATTGTACTTTTCATACAACATGTGAGCAAAGTGACGGTCTCTGAGTCTACTGGAACATATCGGCGTTTGTATATTTGTCTGACGGTAATTCAAGTGCTGTTGATCCGATCTTGATGTACTTTTGTAGGCAAGCAGTTCATGCAAATACGATTTTTAAGTTCGAATATGAGTAAAATCCATCAAAAGGGTTGTGGCTTATCTGTATAGTAGCTTATCCTGTTTGACTCATCAATACCTAAGAGATGTTTTAGTTGTGGTTGTGATAAATTCATTTCCGTTTATCCTTTCAAAATTATAAATTTATCTAAATAGGTATAAGTACATTTGAGTTGACTTGTTGAGTTGTTCCTGGTTAATTTGATTTCAATGAAACTAAATTTAAAGGTAAATTTTTGCCTAAATGGCTTGACCGATTTTTATGTGTGTGGCGTTTTTGGATTGCTATTTATGTCCGGATGGCCATAAGACTATATTTTGTATTGGGAGTTTTTATACTATTATTAGTGTTTTTGAAAGATAATCTGGAACTACTGGAATTATTATGAAAATGTTTTCACTGATAGTACATTTTACCTGATTGGAATTGACTGATCCATTCTCAGTGGCGAAAATGGGGACAAAAGCTAGTGATACAATATTCTTAAGAGGTTACTAGGCCAATGTCACATTTCCTCCCTGAATTATAATAACACTACAGTATTTTTTTTGTATTGAAAATATTAAACCAGGAGCACGGCACGGAGGAAACAGAAGAGTATGTTATCCCTCTTCAGACTTTAAATTAGTAGTCACGGAATATTTACCACGTATTTTTTTGTTTGTTTTTAGACAATGGTGTTAAATATCTCGTGAGTATTTATTTAAATGTAGTGAAAGACTGCAACAGACTTAATACTTTCTTATGCTCAGGCGTGTTTGCAAAAAATGTTATTTGCTTGAACATAATATAAACTATCTCTTTGTATGTAGGTCAGCGAGATAACTGGGCAGGACACTTGTGTTATTGTCTGGTGATGGATGAGGTGATTGGCCGGTATCGACTGTTATTGTTTCTTAAAGAAAAAAATTGACCCCTATCCAACTAAATATTTTATTTTGTACGGCTGTAATGAAAGTCTGTTTTATTTGGCATCCAAAGAAGTAGTCTAAGACCCCTAACACACCTGATAACCACGGACCGCAGACAAACGAGAAAAAGAAGAGAGAAATATGTTTCACGCTCGTTTTCTCTCATATATTAGACGGCGGTTTGCAACCTAAGTGTTCTTACGTGTGTTAACGCTCTTAAATTTCCAGGGTTAATGTATGCACACGCCCATACATGTGTTTGTTGTCTTGACATTATTATGAAACATCTATTTACCGACTATATATCTGTAAATAACTATTTATATCTATTTCATTTCTGTAGATTTATCAATTTATAGTTTTGTGAATGAACTTTTTTATACATTACATGGCTTATATTAAGGATATTACTGATATGGACAAAAAAAACTTTAAAATGACACTCTTGATGTAATGACGAAATTAACGGCACCTCACATTCCAAAATCTGAAGCTATTTAGGCCAAACGAGAAAAGGAGTTTCCTCTTTTTGGGCAGTCATGTAAAAATACAAAACGTCGACTCATACATCCCTCAAACATGTAACTCCATACCAAGTGATAACAAATTGTGTCTAATTTAATTCCAATTTGACTATCCCATTGTCACACAATAGACAGTATGGGAAAGTTGACCATTTTCTTCCTGATCACAGGAATAATCTGTCATTTTCTCTAATGTTAGTGTGTAATAGGCACACTTTTTTCTCATAACTTAGTATTATAAAAAAATATGTAAACATTATAAAGTCGAAGGTCAGAAGTTCCGCTTACTAGAAGTCTACTACATCGGCTATTTAACATCCCACTGCTGGGATATCGGCCTACCCTCGACAGGTGACCCAGGTCCAGGTGTTTCACCTATGTGTATTTACAAACTTGTCAAAGACAAATTAGCTTTTTCTCACGGCTATACCTGCTTAGTGAGTAGGTATTTAGGTAGTATGTTACTTAGATATGAAGTATCCTTCTATTAATAATAGGATTTTCGAAATCAGTTCAGTAGTATTTTTTTTGTTGTATGTCTCTCCACAACACTAAAGAGAATATAAGAGGACAGTAAAAGCCTTTGCCACTACTGTCATGTCATTGTTGATGATCGGAACATTTCTTTAGAAATTCTATAACCATCATGTGAGTGTATGTCCATACTGGGCAAACTGTTTCCATACAAGCTATTATCATCACACTTCTGTCTCCAAACGGCCTTGAGTCTAACTTAGTTACATAAAAAGTATTTTATCGTCGAATTCCTGCAGAAATTGCAGAATGGCTGCTCCACGGCTAATTGACTTGATGTTTTATCACGAGTTTTTAAAAGAAATAATGTAAAAAGTATCTTGTTTTGCTACTTGTAAATAAGATAATAAAAGATCTGACAAAAAGATTGCTGTTGTTTTCCTTTTTAGAGAAAATATAATTTAAAAACATTCTTATCAGCTACTAGCGCGTTGCTGTTCTACCCGCTATCCTACATAATCCGCATATATTTTTGTGATAAAACGTAGCCTACTGGTATTTGTCTAACCAAGGGTATGTGAACTACCTTTTTATCAAATTTTACTGGAATCTATTCAGCCATTTGAGAATAAACATGCTTATACTCGAAAAGAAACTTCGCATTTCCTATACTACTGTGATAAACTTAATCAAAAGTAACGTTTTATTTATTTATTTATTTGCCTTTGTTTTTTTTTTACCTGACTGCCCAAGAATGAGGGTCCACGTCGAATGTTTTTGGGGTATATGTAAACTAGGTTGCCCGCACGGCTTCGCTCGCAAAAGCTAAGTAAATTAACACCATATTTTACCTCTATAGTGGTTGATTTTCGAAAAATCCTGAGACATGCCTTTCTTAATTTTTTATGCTCAGTACACAAACCGAGTTTCATTGGCTTACCATGAAAAAATATTTTATTTCCATACAAACTTTGGAGGTCCGTATTTCCATACAAACTTTTTAGGTCCATTTTACCCATTTAGAGGTGGAATTTTGCATAATCCATTCTTAGTGTTCACCTAGATCATTACGGGAGTATTGGGTTCTTTCACGTCTCTATTACAAGCGGTGTGGTCTGTGCGTTGATTCCGAGAAAACGGCTTGTTGTGTTAAACTACATGAGGTGTCGTTGGTTTCCTCATTATTTTCAGAGTGTCATAGGCTACATTTTGCAGTCGGGTATTTGTTATTCTTTTAACATATCTCTGGTATCATTGACTTCACATTGAACTAAGAACACAATTACTAATTTCATTGTTTTTGAACAAACGGTAGACATTTGGCTTGTTTGCATGTTTAGGTGTAGGTATGTTATTGTCAAGAAAGCATTGAACTTAATAATTATTAAAACAGATTACTTGTTATCGGTAGTTGGACTGTAGTGGATTCGGTAGAGAAGTCGGTGAACAATGTATAGTCTACATGAATAAAGGAAGCATCGGAAGGCTAGCTGTTCTTGACAACATATTACATTTATGGCCACCTGTTTACCCCCTTGCAAGAAGTATTGTAGATTCGTTTTAGGTGATTTCAATGAAAAGAACTAGAATCTTTAAAGCTTCATCATCATCATCAGCCAGAAGACGTCTACTGCTGAACAAATGCCCTTCCCTTAGAAAAGGGACGAGGTGCCATAATCCCCGCGCCTGGTATGAGGGCGGCTTCTACGGGTGTAGTGTGGGCCACAGTTGTCTCGCTCGCACATTTTCACATTATTAATAGAGATACAATCACTGAGTGTGAATTTTCAAAAGACTATTTAACTATCACTATAACTAATTAGCAATACAACAATTTTTTTTTTTATTTAGATGTCCTAAAATATGATGCGGTTTATAAGATTTCGCTTGTTTTGGTTTCCCCATTTAAGTTTAAAGTTATTAAAAACTAAAATTTCCTTATTTTTGCATATTTATGATGAACAGACACTAGAATTATTTAAAAAAAAAAAAAAAACCCACTGTGTAATTTGATAACAATAAAAATGTTCAATGTGCGAGCGAGTGAGAGAGAGAGAGAGCGAAGTCCGTGAAAGCGGTAGTAACAAACAACCATGTGTGATCGGCAGGCGATGGCGACAAACAGGAGCGGCGCGGCGCAGCGTCCGAACGGCGCGCCCCAGACGAAGGTGTGCCAGTTCAAGCTGGTGCTGCTGGGCGAGTCGGCGGTCGGCAAGTCGTCGCTCGTGCTGCGCTTCGTGAAGGGACAGTTCCACGAGTACCAGGAGAGCACCATCGGGGCGGCCTTCCTCACGCAGACCGTCTGCCTCGATGACACCACCGTCAAGTTCGAGATATGGGACACGGCCGGACAGGAGAGGTGAGATCTTCACCGTGACTCAGTCCTGCTGGAAATATGGGTGTGACGTACGATCAGTCTACCGATCAGTTAAGAACAGAGCATAACTCCGTCTCGTCCATACAAAAAGCGTAGTCTGATACCCACCCCTAAATGTTATCCGATTTCGATGATTGTTTTATATGTTATCTACACCGTGGGAAACTATGCATCTAGGTTTTTTTTTTTCGCAATATCTTTCGCGTTTATTAATAAGGGGGCTAGAGCCTAGTTCGGTTTGTGCTAGTTATATTTACTTTGTTACGGGAAATAAGGAGCTCGAAACAAGCGTTTGAAGTCGGTAAGATCGAACTTTGAGTAACGCGTGCTTCGAGCTCTGCATAAGAATGTCGCGACCTTCTTGAATCGGCAATGTTTTGGCCACCAAATGGTCCGGTATTGATCGGTCACTAATCCAGTCAAATTTTTGTTCGGACATAGTCTACTAAATAACTCGTTACCCGAATAAAATACTGGCGTAGTCCGAATAAGGCCGTACACTAAGGCTGGGTTGCACCATCTAGAAACACTGCACTTTAAACTACAATCATAACTGCAGTTAAAACTCTCGTTAAGCAAAAATTAACAAAACCGCCTGCGTCATGTCATGCAGCCTGTGACATGGTTTAAAGAGGAATCCATAGATACCTCACTCATCAAAATCGGTCAAGCCGTTAAAGCTTCATGAGGATATAATTGTAGACACCGACAAACATACATACTAACAAACACCCCAAAAACAATACCCTCCTTTATGAACAGTCGGGTAAAAATGACAGCTATGAATCCACTCGACTGCATTCATTACAATTTACAATCTTTGTCGCAATCCTACAGATATAATTGATAATGGTAATACTTTCACGCTTATCAGTCTTTTTATGATTATTGTAATTATCACGCACTAGTATTATAAATGCAAAACCTTTGATCCCTTTGTTACGTCTATTTGATTTGTGTAGAAAGATTTTGTTTCAATTCACAGTTCACAGAATCAATTAGATTCTAAATCGTGATAAAAATAGACATAAGGACCGGTTTTCCTTGAAGCAAATCTATTTAAACTGTTAATTCTGACGGTCTCGCTCGTCTATAATTTTAAAAAATATTTTTGCTTTGTGATAGGAGGTACTTAGTGGTTGGATGGTGGAAGTTCGGGTACTTTAATATTCAGCATTGTAACTGAGTTATAATAAAAAAATAAACAATAAATTACATATAAGACTCATAGGTCACCACTGGGTTTGCTTATTTCGACGGAGTTTCAAAATAATTACAAAGACATTGAATCAATTAATCATATAAATAACTGGCTAGCAGGAAATCAAACCTCATCAAACGCGAAATACAGTCGCTGATAGTATTGGGCCACGCCAAAGCCGGGCTGCAGGGCCTTCTCACTTGGAAGATGGTTAGCAAGGTTGGAGAGCTGGGTGTGACAAGTGGAATAGCCCATTATATGAAGCAAGGTGGATTCATTTTGATACTTGTTGCAGGTACCACAGTTTAGCGCCGATGTACTACAGAGGCGCGCAGGCGGCTATCGTCGTCTACGATATCACTAATCAGGTAAAATATACTTGATACTTTCACGATGACAATGTACAGTATTTTGAGAGAATTATAGCGCTGTATACTTTCGCGCGCAGATGAAAAGTGATGGCTTTAGCGCGTCCACTCAAAAAACCAGATAATTGCTTATTACATGTAAACCAAGAAATCAATCTAAATTCTGTTCCATGCAAACCTTGATATTATTAATACCTCACCAGTGTAATAATCACTTGATTATACACTAGGGGTTCCGAGCGCTAGCGAAAAATGTGTGTAAATCGAGGTCTTTTCAATGATTTTTTTAATCGACAGCGATTTTTGATAGGTGGGGTACTTCCCCCAAAAAGAGGGGGGAAAAGAGGTTGTCAAGATATAAGGTCGTGAGTTCTCAGTTCGATGAACCGATCTAATCTCACGACCTTATATCTTGAAAAACTCTTCACTGATATTGCTCATATTCAAAATTCTTGGTTAGAATCGAGTACTGAATGTTTATGCCAAATATTATCAAAATCAGCCGGAAAGTGGCGGCGCAGCAAACTACCCCTATTATGGGAGGAAATACCCCACCGATCAAAAATCGCCGACGACAAAAAAAAAACTATGAAAATGTAGAATTGCGTTTGTGCAAAAAAGTTTGTGCTCGAGAGGTTTCTGTACGCAGAAATATTAGTTTTAATAGATTTTCCAATATTTTTTTCATTGGATTTTTCCGCCTAAGCAGTTTGTTTTAATTATTTATTTTTAGGACCGTCCGTCGATCTGATTATGATGTCTGTACTATTAGTGTATATAATATAACCAAAATTTAAATAATAATAATACAAGTCAATTTATCATTCTTGGAATGCCAAGCCAGATAACCGACCGCGCTCTAGATATCCAAAAAAATTATGAAATCATTATCTTTATCCCTCGACACAGGCTAGCAAACCTCCATACAAAACAAAAGAACAGCGAGTAATCATACACATTCTTACGAAAATCCAAGCGCAAAGTTTTCTTTGTCTCGGCGCCTCGGCACCGTAACCTCGCGCCAAGGCCGCAGTTTAGGTCGCGGACGGCTGCAGTGGACGGTTGGACGCTGTGTCCGAATGGTCACTACTAGCAAAAGGTCGGCTGGACGCATTCAGGACGTTTGTAAGGGGTTTCGTTAAAAATGCATTATGTAATAAACATGTAAACATGATGTATTTTTAGCACTCACCTCGGCAATGGTCGAATGAAATTGAATGACATTTTAATGTTGAAAAAAAAAAGCTGTAAAATATTTTTATCATACAAAAAAAAAAAGATAAAACTAAAAAATCTTCAGGGATAATTGTAAAAAGTTTTAAATAAAAGTTAAGTTAATGAAGTTGTAATTGTACCACCGCCCCCGCCCTAGCTCCGACCATATTCATTTGTATTTGAGCTCGAGTTAGCGGATCACGCTACGATAATGGCCTAAATCAGGTGTAAATAAGGACTTACATAAATGCTTACAGTTCGTTACAAGTTTGGCAACACAACTTGCATTTTAGTAATCCTAGTGACCTTGACTAATTGTAAGTGAATAATGTACTCAAAATACTTTACATTTTTTTCTTTGATTTTGGGGGTGATAAGTATTGTACAGAGGTCCCACTTGGAGTGTAAGTTAAAATAGGTAAATGGTCTGGCATGTTTCTAATCTTTGTTGACATCTAGTGTTGCGTGCCGGAAACGAACAAGTGAACACTATTAACGTCTTCTACTTACAAACTGTTTCAGCGGTTCTTTGACCTCAAGATCTGATTGATTATTTGTTTCATCTACCTTCAATTTTTATAGGTAGGGCTCTTTTGCAGAGTCTGTACAACACCTATGCCAGTTATTAAACCGCCAAGCAGTAGTGTGCAAAAATTACTGAGTTCCGGATTGAAGGGCAATATTTTCAGTAATTTTACTGGGCATGGTTTCGGACTAAGGCTGGGTTGCACAGAATTGTTATGGGCAAGCGTGCCGCTTACCATTAGGCGAGCGACTTGCTCGTGTCATCAAACAAGGGGAAAAAACTTTTCGGTGGTCATATAAATTCTGATTGGCTTCTTTTTACCCGATTGTCCCAGAAAGAATGTAATCAAATCATCATCAAATCAAATCATTTAATTCAGACTACAAAGATCTAAATTACACATAAAAAAAAAAAAAAAAACAATTACAATAGAACACAAAATAATTAATTAATGCTTTTCGAGTGTATGTGGAGTGTAAGATGTGGTTACATTCGTCTTAAAGTCCAAGTCGAGTTTCTGTTCTTACTATTATAATACACTGTTGTTTCTAAATGTTCAAATAAACTTTTTATTGTGCGTCTATACAAGTTGACAAAGTATATGAATGGGTCATCGAGAAATTTCCGCTCATCAGCACATTACCAGCAAATGCCTATACTTTACTGTGCAACATTACATAAACTACATACCTACTATTACTATAGTACATAAGCGCTATGAGGAGTAAGAGCTACACATAGCCACAGAAAAAATAAATACAAGCACAGAAAAATCGTTCAGACACAATGACAATAACTCGACTGTCGCTATACGTCGCAAAAAAAGTTTAGTTTAAATATTTAATCAAATAATTTTTTAATAATTCATATCAAACGTACTAAATATTATGTAACGTCAACAATTTAAATAAAACAGCCAAAATATTAATTTATAATGTCAAAATATTACTTCTAAAATCAAATAACCCACCGCTAACGGTTCCTGGTGCAACACTGGTAGTGTTACCACGCTAAATGGCATTAGCTATCTTTGCATCAAGAACAAGCCGGAACGGGAGTCGCCACCGGTATTTTTAATTTTAATAACTCTTTTCTGATTATTGAATATTTCTATAATACATTAAATTTTTAAAACCTGTGATAATTTGCTACAATCTCGCAACGTGTGCGAGGAGACGAGGGTGATCGCTCTGTCACGTTCGCCGTCGTTAGGTTGGTATACGCCAGCTGACTTCAAGGCTAAACGCTTCGCTCGCAGTGAGATAGGCCTGCCATAGCTGTTTATCATTATCGAGTAAACCGCCCCCGTGCCTCGACTCCGCAGTAGGTACCTTCCTATACTTATCAGATAGTGTTAATTGTCCATGTATTGCTCTCCTTTTTATAGCATCTTATCTGTCGCTGTTTATATTACTTACTGTATTGTTTTATATGTTTGTCGATCGGAAAGTTGAGAATTAAGGCCGGTGTCCACCAAAGAGTGGCTCCATTACTAGGGTTTTTTCTGATGCCTAAGAACGAAGGTTACGTTTTTTATTGGACTAATAAATCATATATTAAACTAGCTTTGCCCCGCGGTATCACTCGCTATTAGACAGAAACCGTTTTTTTTTTCGTGATAAAACGTAGCCTACGTATGTGTTAATCCAAGGTGTGAGCTACCTCCATACCAAATTTAATTCAAATCCGTTTAGCCGTTTCAGAGTTGAACGGGAACAAACACACTTACATACTTAAATACTTACCTACTTACACACAAACTTTCGCATTTATAATATCAACGGGATCGTGGTAATATTTTTTACCCACCCGCCATCAGCTCGCCGTAACGCAAAGGTCTCCGCGGCGCGGGCGGTGCAGCGTGGTTGGGGTTAGACAGCTCGAAGTGACTGATTACAACTCGCCGTTATTCACAGTTATTCCCCGCATATTACACATTATGCACTCAGGATGATCGAAGCTCGGATCGAAACACATCGGTCAAAATACACATAAAAAATCTTTCTCATTGGTGCATTGCTAGACGCGGTTGGACGTACCCTTCAGATAGCCAATGGAACGCTTGGTCTCAATTTCACGCAACCCGCACTTTCCTCCAACTTTAAAAGTAAAAAAACTTTGACGGTGGATCAAACGCCCAAATCTATGTCAAAAGTGGTACAATAAAACTTGTTTTCAGCCATTGTTCGATCTAACCAAACATAAAATGTATGTCCTCACGCATCGCTGTCGTGTATATATTCCGTAAATATATATATTTATGACATCCGCGGGTTTACGCGACATGTCAGCGCGGGTGGGTCTTCAGTTCAAGGGTACGGCGCGGCCAGACGCCGCTGATAGCTATTTATCTGTTACATACATCATAATATACCTATTGTTAATGTGGCACGTTAATATTGGCAGTACTAAATAACTTATCATCATAAAGGGAAACTTTTCCCCAGTTGCGAGGTCAATTACGTCAATGTTTTACTATAATGTTTGGTATTCAGACTCGCGTTGATATGTTTCTTGTTTTATATTTAGTGGCTTGGCAATCGCGGTGCATTTAATTTATTCTAGAACCCCTTTGCACACTTGGTTGTAAAAAAACAAAGGTTCTAATTGTAATTAGGGGTGAGACGACCTGCACTGACGTCCCGCTTGGGGTGTTTTGTGCATTTTCCTCTCTGCTAGCCCAAACCAGCCGAGCTGCTTAAAATAACGGAACACGGCTTTGGGTCGCCGGAATACCTGTTCCACTCCTGTTTCAACGTCAGATGTTGTGGTGTTGAGACTTGAACGAAACGAATGTTATTTTCAACGAAGTTTTGGACGAAACAGGTCAATAAAACCCCAAAAGGTGAAATTTATGATATTAGGTATTGGATCGCCAAAAAACTGAACGGATTTGTAAAAAGAAGTGTGTAGGCAATCCTGCAGACTTACGGGTGATTCTTTAATCAACTTGTTGACTTTTTTGTTGCAACAAGACGAGCAAGTCGCTCGCCTGATTGAGTGTCGCGCTTGCACATAACAGTTAGTCTGTAGTTCAGTACCAAACAGAATTTTAAACATCCACAGTTCAATATCATACGCGGCAATGCAATGCGCTCGACATGTGATATTAGATGAGTGATATTACTGGAAGCGTTGCCCTTTAATACGGAACATAGCAGCAATTTATGCATACTACTGCATAAGAGAAACTTTTACTTAGTAAAGACATAAGCTATGTACACAAAATATATTTATTTGTACAACTTACTCGTGTAAGCTGTTGAGAAAGTGATAATAATGCTCTTACTGGTGTTTATATTCACTGCTGTTGACACAATGCAAAAATAACACTTTCATCATTCAGCTGATCATCACGTTTTAACCGCCTTCCAAAAAAAAATAGTTGTTCTCAAGTCGATTGTTTTTTTTTTTGGTCCAGACTGGAAATCCAGTTTTGATAATGGGATTCATGAGGAATTGGGGAAATTCTTCAAATATTATAGGCATACATGCAGTAATTTGGGTATTTTCATCAACAAGTCGCGCATTTGCATTCAGAAAGTATCATATGGTGAAGTGGAACTGATGAAGAAGACCACAGATCGCCATCGGAATTCCACAATGATACGTATTTCTCGGGTGGCGCCAAGATAATCTCGATTATGATAGTTAAGCTACTATGACGAAGCAAATTTAAATAAACGGTTTTTTATTTATTAAAAATTATTTGATCTCTCTTGACATATACAAATCTCGGCCATGATTTTGAATGCTTCTCGCTTAAACAATCAATAATTTTAATTATTAAAAAGCCGCCTTTGTCCAGCAGTTGACGTCTTCCCGCTGCTGATGATGATAATATTTTAAAATTATAACGACGTACTGTACGTTTTTTTGTAGTGGTAGGGCTCTCTTGCAGAGTCCGCCTGGGGAAGTACCACACCTTTGCCAGTTATTCAACCGCCAAGCAGTAGTGTGCAAGCATTACTGTGTTCCGGATTGAAGGGCAATGTTACCAGCGTAATTACTGGGCATACAGAGATTAAACATCTAACATCTCAGGGTGACGAGCGCAATGCATTGCCGCGCATTGTTTTGAACTGTTGAAGTTCAAAATTCTGGGTGGCACTGAACTGTTATGGGCAAGCGTGACGCTTAACATCAGGTGAGCGACTTGCTCGTCTCGTCACCAAGTAACATAAAAAAAAAAAAAAAAAAAAAAAAAAAACTGTAATCTAATACTTTATAGCTTACGAGATAAAAAACTTACCAAAGCATGTGAAAACTGCGATGTTTCAGGACACATTCGGGCGCGCCAAGAACTGGGTTAAAGAGCTGCAGCGGCAGGCGTCGCCGTCGATAGTGATCGCGCTCGCGGGCAACAAGAGCGACCTCGCGGCCAAGCGCATGGTGGAGTTCGAGGAGGCGCAGGCCTACGCGGATGAGAATGGGCTGCTCTTCATGGAGACCAGCGCCAAGACCGCCATGAACGTCAACGACATATTCCTAGCTATCGGTGAGCAACGCGACACTAACGCCTACAGAACTTGCACTTACTCAACCTACTGACACAGTAACCGAAACCATATTGAAACCTAAACAACTTGCACTCTCTCAACCAACTGACACAGTTACTTATACAAATCCAATAGCCACTCAAACAATTCACACAGTTACTTAAACAAGGTCAACGCTGTGGGAGCACGCTCGCTTCACATTCGTGGGGTCGTGGGTTCAAACCCGGGCGGACCTGTACCAATGAGTCCTTTGGAACTTGCGTACGGTACGGATATACCACTGGCTATTCGGAGAAGAAATTCGATGGCGTATGTGAATCCGCCAACCTGCACTGGGCCAGCGTGGTGGTTATGGCCTAATCACCCTTCAAGGATAGGCCGATATCTGAGCAGAGGGATGTTTAAAGGCTGATGCAGTGCAGTACTCAAACAAATCCCATAGCCACTCAAACAATTCCACAGTTATTTAATCTACTCGCATCATCACTCAACCAACACTGTTATCAACTCACAAAGCTGTTTAAGGCGAGGTCCAATCGCAAAACCGCAAAAAGTAGTATTTTTCAGCGCTTTGTTCGAAGTGACGAGATGACTTAATCAGGTGCAAAAAATACTGCAGATAGAAAATAAAACTGAAATTACGTTTAACCGAATAAAATTTCGAAAATCTGTCTTAGTTACAAAATAAAAAATCACAAAATGACCCCCTGAAAAACCCTTCTGAAATCAAATGCTCTGAATTTTCAGCGGTAACTACAAATTTTCTTTTACAAATTATATATCCAGGCTAGTGGTTTATACGGCGAACCATGTAATTTTTTTATTTGATTTGTATATTTCCGATAATCGGCAAAAAAGCAATGAAAAACTACAATTTACCGTTTTCTCATCAAGTATGATATGCGATTTTCAACTTTAAGCCTTAGAACTTTTTGCGGGACAATACTCATTTCAAATCACGATCAGTCCTCGCCTTAATCAACCTTTATAAACAGCTATCGGCAAATTTTATTTACAGATTACTCACCGCATCATCGTGCTTGATTTACATATTTTTTTTTTACACAAAATGGGTTGAGTTTGACCGCTAATTCAAGGCCAGTTAGTGGTCAAACTCAACTCATTTTGTGCAAGAAAAATGCAGTAAACGCAATAATGGTTTTGTTTAAAACAACGTTACGTTGAGCTTCGTGGCGAGCGCACTAGAGTACTCTTGCTTAGATATAACTAATAGAGTTATAACTTGGCA
The DNA here is from genome assembly GCA_947579745.1 of Apocheima hispidaria. Lineage (NCBI taxonomy): Eukaryota > Metazoa > Arthropoda > Insecta > Lepidoptera > Geometridae > Apocheima > Apocheima hispidaria. The sequence goes on from OX388147.1 coordinate 16,394,678, forward strand.
GGTCTAGCATGCTCACTGCGACTAAACTTTCTCTACTCTTTTCCGTGCGTAAATGAGACAAACGTATGCATAATCATAGCAGTGTCCTGTTTTCGCGTAGCCCTTGGTGAGAGTCGGATGTATCTGTCGGGAAATATAGATTCTAGCAAGGTACTCGAGATATGAATGCATCGATTGTTGTCATTTTCCAGCGAACAAGTTACCAAAGAGCGAGGGCGGCGGCGCCGGCGCGGCGGGCGGCGCGCGGCGCCTCGCCGACGGAGAGCAGCCGCGCTCCTCCACCTGCTGCAAGTGATCGCACCCACACAGGTACGCCGCACACAACACACGCTGACTTACACGACACGATTTTGTTTAAAGCTTTCTTATAATATGTAAATTTGGTTTTAAATTGTTTTTCAAAACTGTCCGGGAAATCATCAAATTCTAGGAACTATCCGTTTCCTGGTACAGGTTCCATAGAAATTCTTATGTCACTGCAATTGTAGTTTGATGTTTGATAAACAAAATTTGTTTGATAAATCTTATTTAGACATATGTTTTTTTTTTGGTTCTGTCATTTTTAGTTTTAGTATAGCTGAGGGAAAACATTATTGAATAACATTCTCACGTTAAAAAATAATTTAATAATAATCTTCGATTTACACACATTTTTCGCTGGCGCTCGCAACCCCTATTTTATATTCAAGTGATTATAACACTAATAATGAGGCAATAATAATATTTAGGTTTGCATTGAACACAGTTTTGATTGATTTCCTGGTTTTAGGAGTAGTTTTCGTAAAAGAGAAATTTAGATGTAATCTAATGCAGATGTAAAAAGTAACGGCAGGTTTAGATGTAATCAGCAATTATCTGGTTATTTGACTAGCGCGCGCTAAAGCCATCTCTTTTCATCTGCGCGCGAAAGCGTACAGCGCTTTCTCTCTCTCGTTTTAACCTCATATGTAGATGAGTATGATTAAGAGCAACATTTGTGCATTCCAGATACAAGTGTATGTTGGTGTCGGCGCGCGAGCCGCGCGCGGTCCGCAGGTAACACACAGTCGGCAGCGGCGCACCCGCCGCCGGTGTGGGCCTAGAAACCAGCGCTCTCACACACACACACACACACCCTCTCACACACACCGACCGAGTGCACGCGCACACATCACTCACCATGTAGCGCTACCACTCATTGTCCTACCTCGGAGACATGCGGCGATGCGAAGCGACGCGATACACAGCGGAAAGAACAAGTGTCGATTTTTGTAACCAGTCACGCCATACCTCACCCCCGACACGACTAGAGATGTTAGCGGTTGGGTAAAAGTGTCGGACGGATGAAAATTATGATGTTCAAAAGTGACTCGTAAAAATCGAGTTCAAGCTGTGGCCGAGTAGATCAGTAGATTTGCGGTTGTCGCATAGCATCGCTTCGCAACTTGTCTCTTACCTAGGACAATGGGTCACCCCGCTATCATCCTGTGTTAAAACACAGGATGATAGCGGGGTGATCACGCATTTGCCAGCTTAGTGTTGCCCTCCTAACCCACTCAGTATGTAGCCGGCAGCGTTGCCAAAACTTAACTACTTTCGTAACTTTTTCATTACTCTCGACTCTTGTTAATTTTTCGGCCAAAATAATATATATTATTAAAAGTGTTTCCGCAAACTCATTTTCTCCGTGAAATCAGTTTCGGAATACATTTCGGTTACAAAAAACTACTTTCAGAGTAACCATGCGTTACTTTTGTCAAATAAGCAACGGCAACACCGATTACCGCTTGCTAATATAATAATCGGTCTCTAGTAAGATAACAATCGTGAGGCCAAGTAATTTTCGGTCTATTACCTCTGAAAGAAAAGCTGATATGACAAGAAACGTCAAAGTGATTAAGTTTCCGAAACAGCCGAGTTGTAGTTTGGGGCTAGGCTCGCTTTACGTCGCGTTAAACACATTGTCCTATTGTTGTTACAAGAAGCGGCTATCAATACAATCTTAACTTTGCGTCAGAGTTTTTTTGCTTAAAGCTTAAATTCGCCATCCATTCCATCAGCTAACAGTCGGAGTTATCACAGAGACCTAAACGTTCTAAAGTAAAATCTAAAAGTTTTGACTTCATTAAAAATGTTCGACTTACATTTTAGATCCGTTAATTGTCTTCATTTTGTGTAATGATTTACTCGACTGCGGAATAAGGGTTGGATGGGGAGCATATTTCAATTGAATATTATTTGTATATTCTCATTGAATTTTTGGTACCAAGCACAATTAACCGCGACAATGTGGCCTCAATTCTGTTGTATCCGACTTATCAGACAGGACTAAAATTATCTTAGTCTCTTTTAAATTCAAACATGAGGTAACGATGGCAACAATTTTAGAACTGTCAAATTTAGTATAAAACGGTACAACAGAATCTCGACATTGGTGTCAATTCCGTTGAATAATTTTCTTAATTTGACAGCCCTAGAATTGCTTATTGAAATGAAAAAAGACGCAGGAAATATTTCCTGCGACCAATATTGGTCGGAATATTTTAGTTAGTTTTTCAACAGAATTGACCTCATTATCTGAATCAATTTAGTTAATAATGGGCTCTTATCGCGTCATGTAAATGCTCGCAGTCGGTTCGGTTCACATTTAGCTGCTAAATAATGTAGCCCTATTCTTATTCTTTCTACTTACGCTTAGAAGAAGAGTCTGACTCTTCGGAAAATAATTCTTTACTAAAATTGGGCTTATTGTAAATACAGCAATAAATAAAACAATGTCACAAATAGTGGCTGCATTAAGCAACGCTAAATAAATGTAAAAAGGTGCAGTTGCCGTCTTATTTCCTCAAGGAGACAAACATAGTAACAGCGCCCTCAGTCTAATTTCATCCATGTTCATTTGGAGCCTTGTCCGGGTGTAAGGCCGCGTTTTTAATGTAAGCGTGCGGAGACAATGCCGCAGTAGTCCCGACTCCCGCCGAGTTCAAAAACGCGGTCCGACATCAACATACTTTTCCCATCCCAAGTCGAAGCACTCGAGTTTCTACGTCCGCATCGTAACCAGTAACAACATTATTATAAAAAAAAGCTAATTATAAAATTGATAACTAGATTTAAAAAAAAAAAACTTATTTGTAATTGTAATAAAATATGTAAAAGATTATATTTAATTTCGTTTGTATCATGTTATAGGCAGTGGCACTGACCGCTAGGTAGGTACGGACGGATGCGTTCCGGACAACTGTGCGACTATACTTACATCTAAATAATCTTGTTCCAACTTAAACAATAATTTGCACATTCGTCGTTGTGATCTTGAGAAGTGCCTTTATAGTTCGTTCGCTATCGGATCGCTGACAGC